>CP136068.1:181230795-182430795 GCA_032622095.1 Siphonodentalium dalli | reverse complement strand
TAGACCCAATACTAGTCAGCGATAATGTTGTTTGCCATGATGCTGATACCATTGACTTGTCTATTCTGACCACTTTGGGGTTTATTCAGTTTTATCATTTGATTTTGAATTAAATACTTTATTCAAGCGAACCGTTTGGAATTATAAAAAGGGCAATTTTGATAAGGCTCGTAGTTTGATCCAGGCCGTCGAGTGGCACGACTTATTGTACCCACTCTCAATTGATGATGTTAAAACTTTCACATAAATGTTCTTGGATATACTTAAAAAAGCTACTCCAACCAGTGAGGTGTCAATCAGACGTAATGATAACATATGGTTTAACTCTGATATAAGAAGAGAGTTACGTCGTAGAGATCGAGCCAGGAGAACTTTTATTAACAGACAGAAATGTTCAGATCTTGATAACTTTAAGAGAATTAGAAACAAAGTTAACAACATGATAAAATCGCAAAGAGTTCATTTGAATCAAACTTACAAAACAATATTGAAACGTCCAACTCTCCGAAGTTTTTCTGGAAAGTAGCCAGCAACTTTATGGGGAAAAACAAATGTTCTACCATTCCTCCCCTATATGATAAAGAACACAACCCCAACACGAATCAAACACCCGTTATAATTCGCACAATGAGTCTACCAGCGACGGTCGATCTCTCAAGGATGTATCTACCTGAATGTCTTGTCGCTCTTGATCTTTGCTCAGCACGCAGTGTTATATTTTGTTAACACACAAGTCCACTTGATAACCCATTTCTGTCAACAGCCATGATTGTTCTTACTAAGTACAAATCGCCCGTGTAATTTATCAGCAAATGTAAGTGAGTCAAGTCTTATGCGTAGAACTAAACGTCGCAAAATAAAAACACGAACTGGGGAACTGTCTAAATACGCAATTGGGGAACTGTATTAATACTCATGAGATTAATATTAGTAGATAAACATGCATGCATTGAGATAATATAAAAAACGTACCACATGCATGATATGTGAGTCATTGAGGAATTGTCACCAGGCCACGGTCAAACACAATTCTCGACGATCGATCGGGCAATTATATATATCGTAGCGAATACAATTTAGCAAAACGTAATGAGTAAAGATCAACCTTGGTGAAACGCAATGGGGTAATTGGTCCAATCTAAACTCATTGTGCGGAAACCCAGCGGGCAACATGGCTTGCGTTGGCACGTAATTATTGTCACGCAATTGTCACCATAATAAATTGTCACATCTACTATGCCATCGCTACTGTGGTACGTGTGTCCGCAGCCAGTGTGAACGATTGTGTATGAACTTTAGATAGATGGTCGCAGATGCCACCAGCGACTTCTCATGTATCCCGGATAAGACTTGTTATATTATGTATAACAAAAAGTACCTATTATAGTACCACGAATGTTTGATGTCAGGGTTCTGTTATCTCCTCTCATTGACTTCATCATCCAGGTAATTACCGCCCAATATCCCTTTTGTGTTGTGTTGGGAAAATACTTGAAAAATTAGTCTTTAAAACTTTAACCCAACATTTTGAAACCAATCAGCTGATATATAAACATCAAATCAGGCTTCCTTTCTGGATATAGCACTACATTCTCGTTACTAGAGTTACACCATGACATATGCCAATCACTCGAAGGACATTTGCATACCTGTGCTGTATTTTGTGATGTTTCTAAAGCCTTCGAGAGAATGTGGCACAGAGGACTACTTCTCAAACTTAGGAAGTATGGGATTACCGGCGATCTTTTAATTTGGCTCAAGAGCTATTTAATGGACAGAGAGCCAAGGGCAATTTTAAATAACACTGCATCCCCTTTCAGAATACTTTCAGCTGGAGTCCCCAGGGCTCAGTAATCGGATCTTTTTTGTTCCTTATATATGTTAATGATATTCATCAAGATTTAGATCCCTGACTAGACTCTATGCTGATGATACATGCATCACCACAGCGGAAAATGATCAGACCCTTCTTGTTACTAAAGTCAACAATGAATTGGACAAACTCACAGATTGGTCAAAAAAATGGCTTGTCAATTTCAACCGCACCAAAACTACCCTGATATGATTTCAAGTATCTTCCCAAAAAGACTCCCCAACATTGCCCCCGATCCTTTTTGGTGGCACCCAACTCGAGGAAACGGACTCACAAAAACACCTAGGTTTAAATTTTCAATCCAACTTAGGGTGGGACATTCAAATAAATGATATAGTAACTCGTGTTTCTGGTCGATTATCCATTCTTAATAAAATAAAATATAAACTTAGTCGCAAATCCTTAAATCTAATGTACACATCCTACATTCTTCCTCTTATGGAATATGGAGATATTATCTGGGACTGTGCTCCCGACTCCCTTGTAAATACGCTAGACAAATTACACATAGAAGCGGCTCGAATTGTATCGAATTGTACCGGGCTTAACTCGCTCGTGCGCCATACATAAATTATTTACAGAATTGAGTTGGCAATCACTGCAAGAGCGAAGAAAATTTCATAAGTTTAAAATGTTCAACCGAATCCAAGCTGGAAATGCCCCGAAATATTTTACTGATATATTACCTGCACGCTACGGGGACAACACAAATTTTCCTTCCAGATATCCCTACCGATTTAACTCTTTGTCTAGAAAGGCTGAATATTATAATAAATCGTCCTTTCCTTCAATGATTATCCAGTGGAACAAATTCCTAGATGACCTCACGAAGAGTGACGATAAAGGCAATAGGAAGAAAATAAATAAAGATAATTTTGAGAAAAATATAGCTGCTATGTTTCTTGTATTGACACCGCCTCCCTTCTACCTAGTTGGAAGCCGAGAGAGGAACATACTACACGCTAAACTGCGAAACAACTGTAGTAATCTTAATTTTATAAACATATCAATCATATTGCCGATTCGCCGAAATGTTGTTGTTGTGCACAAGATGCAGCATATCACTTTTTCTTCGAATGACCTTACTTTATTTATGAAAGATTAAACTTTTAGATAGTATATCTAAACTGGGCATACTACACTTGACCATTGGGAATATACGTTTCGGCTCCACCCATGAGACTGAGCAAATAAATTGCAAGTTATTAATTTTTGCTCAAACGTATATTATAGAAACACAACGATTTAATGATTAATAGTATACAAAACCTAGCGAATGGAAATAGCAATATATAAATTAGGAAACAAAATATCACATCATCGATCGAATGCCCACAACCACACCCCCATTATGACGCAAACAGTACACTTTGACATCTTAACGTGTATCCCCACTTTATTATCTTATTTTAATCAAACAAGTGTTGTTTGTATACCTTTGTATTATATGTATTGCAGGCAATAATCCTAACTCTTTTTGTTAATTGTCAATTGTTTGTTGGAAAGGGGCGTCAATAAGTTAGCAATAACTTGTGTCCCAATCCAGTTAGCTATTTTTGCTAACAAAATATGTTTAAACTAACTGTTTTAGTTACCAGTTTATTTATTGACAGACAAGGTGAGAGTTACATAATGCTTGTCTTTATTTTCTCGACATTGTGACAATATACTTAGGAAATTTTGACTAGAATTCTCTCACATCGGATGGGTCATAATTATGTTTTCCCATTACAGTCATATATAATTGAATGCACATCTTGAACATTTCTTGAACATCTCCATCCACACGACGTTAGCCCAGATCATAGCCGTAAAATCACAGCGAGCGTCATATCTACGAAGCCAGACAATGCATCTTTTTCAACTAATACTAACAAAATGCTGTTTGACTACATGTGCTCCGTTTTGACAAGTCCCCAACAAATCAACTCTCCGACATTGCATTTCCCGTCGTTGTGGTGTTCATATGGACATATTGCATAGCTTCAATGTAGTTTAGGTGTCCACTTATCCACCAGGGACTAGTCCTTGCTGCGTTTCTTATTTGAAGCAATAGAGTTGCAAATGGGCTGAACCGAATTGTTGGTAAATTCCGTCAACCGGCCAGGTAAGGACAGTTCCACTCTGTTCTGGTGCGTGTGTGTTAACGCCGTTACATGTGTAATTGAACCACCAACCGGACTGTGTGCTGGCGGCGCAGTCAGAGTAGTTGCCGTAATCATATGTACTGAACTGCTGTATTGTGGGATTGTTTGCGAACTCGGCATCTAGGGCTGGCGCGGTGTTCTCAGAGAAGTGGGTGTATTCCATTGCATAACTCTGATCTTCTGAGTGTATCATCCATTTATTGAACCGACCGCCTCTGTTGTTTGGATTATAAGTTCGTATGTATAAATCACATCTTGAAGCAGCTGAAGTGATTTGATGTATGTGGTCCAATCCCAAGAAGAATTCATTTGAGAAGTCCGGCGCGCCGAAGCCTGACTTATATTCTGCCCATGATTTGTTGAACATCAGCTGTTCTTGACTCGTAGATCGAAATGTCGACCCTCTTCGTTCTATGACAGTGTAGTAGCCGACGCACTGAACATCGAACGATTCTATATTCGGGGAAATCTGAACCCGTATGACTTGTGGTCCATTCGTGATATAACCCGCTTCTTTTGCTTCCATGCATCCTGCAATTAATGTGCATATTTATATTCTGGATTATTGTACCAAGAAATAGTATTATGCTATCCCAAACATATATATGGCAGTTACGACGATATGCTCATCGGTGTGTGACCTTCCAAACATTTTCAACATCTTTAACCCTTTATTGAGCCACCGACAGAGAGAATAATACACGGATGACTGTCGTCTGCTTTGGGTACGTATTGTGCTCCGTAAGGGACGTGTCATTGTTTACCATTTCATGACGGAATCTGTACTGGTGCAGCATTAAATATCATGACTGTGCCAGTGAATTATCTGCTAAATGCAAGTCTCCCATAGGAAGCCTCGCACATATATAATATAATATAATTAACCAGCTTACAGGTTCAATGTAAATATTGTAAGGCCAGGAATTTTAATATATATGCGAGGCTCCCTATGGATAATATACGATATTTATTATGCCAACCAAGGCAGTATAATTAAGGTGTACCGGTTACATGTAAACAGTGGTTGTCACGATTATACAACAATAACATAACGATTATACAACAATAACATAAGAAAACAGAAAATACTACTCAGAGCGGTTTCAAATCAAGATATGACAGTTAAGCTCAGTCAGTTTTTGAACTTGATTTAAAAGGACGATAAATAAGGACACACGTACTACACATGACGAACTCATCTTCGCAAATCTGCCATACATACACAGAACGACACGATGTGTAAATGGGTTTGTCGATACGGCACTCGTGCTGTCGCGGAAGGACAGAACGAGAGGCGCTTGCGCCTCGAGTTCTATCCTTCCGCGACAGCACGAGTGTCGTTCTGTGTTCATTACACGCTTCGCGTCCTAGAATCCGTGCATTAAAAATACAGGATTAGAAGGTTTATTTAGTCTCACACAGGTCGTGTTTGTCATGTGTGATGATTATTTTATTTAAATAGTTCCAGCGTCATGGTTGAGGCGAACGTCATTTACGCCATGTTACGTCAACAAGATGCATATGGAACGTACGTTCCATACGGATTTGTAAATATGTAGCAGCTGTAGCAGCAATAACACTGTACTTCTAGGAACAAACGTGTAATCAATTAAAGACTCGCATAATTATATAAGATAATGCATTGGCACAGAATTTCCGCAAAAAATCAGGAATCTCCTATCATGGAAGGGCTAATTGTTGGACATTCTATGCCGGAAACGAGCACAGCTGAACATGTAATAATATAGTTTGGGATTGTTGTCGTAACCAGTTGTTCCAAACCATACATTTTAGACGAATAGCGGCCTTGTGTGCATAACTTTGTGTAGATCAGGCTGCGGTTAAGTTGACAGGACTAGTATTAGAACTCAGGAATTTTATATTTCATACTCCGATTACTACTAACAAGTCTAGACTGCTGAAGATTACTGGCTACTACTCCCGAATTCGCCACACCCTCTCTATCTGAGTATCGACACTATCGCTCTTCGATGCTCATACTGCTTCCTGTCATTCCGACATAAAACTAAACATGTGAGCAAGCTATAATATAGCAGTTGTATTGCTATCGAATGAGCTTCAGTGTGACACACATATACATGCAATTCAATGCGAAATGACAGCACCTAACACCAGCAATCCAACTGACTAACCTGTGAACAGTCTCTGGCAGTACCGTCCGGTGTATCCACTCGCACATGACTCGCATGATTTCTCCGCGTTGATCCAATTCCCTCCATTAATGCACTGTGGATACAAATATATTGCAATGAGCTACATGTGTAAGTGCCGTCAATATGAATAATATTTTCCGCGTTACGGAGTATAGAGGAAAATTATTGTCTTCACGGCACATGCAGAGTTAATGGGTAAAGAACGTTTTGGCACATGTATATTGTCCGATCAGTGATGATCGGTATGTGTGATTGGTACTCAGTTGCTGGTGTGAAGTATGATTGTCATTGATTGACCAGGTATGCGCAGAAAGCGTGAATGGTCAATCTAGTGCCAGCTGTCGTCGCTGTCGGACACGGTTTTATGTACCTGTTTGTTTGGTTTTCTTAAGACAATTGTTTTGTTTTTCTTAATACGTGATATACTATCTTGTTTGTTCATCTGCTGACTACTAAGAAAACGAATCCGACGTGTTTATCCCCGAGACCGGTATATTGAGCATTTTTCGGATACAGGTTTCCAAACCAACACATACAAGATATATAAGGATTAACTGTAATGTGGACTGTTTTTATGGAGCTGTAACCGTGAGGTAAGTGGTCATAACTTGCTACAAGTTATGACCACTTACCTCACGGTTACATATCCATAAAAACAGTCCACGTGACAGTTAATCCTTATATATATATACATTTAGCGAAAAGGCCACTTTTGTAAATGTATTTAAATCGAAAAGTGTATCGTGACAAAACCAGCCCAAAATATCTCATAGCACCCTTGGCAAAAGTTAACAGGAACAATTGAAACCCGATGATTTATTAAGTCAATCCTGCGCGAATCCAAATGCGCCCAAAACATTACGCGTTCGTCTTTCCAAACCCAAATGACGTATCGATGTTGTTATGAGCTTGCAGTTATCAGCTGTTGCGCATTCACCGAGAAATAATTGCAACTAGCCACGTGGGCGCCGACCAATCGGAATGCTTGATTTAGTGGTGATCACACTTAGTATGTAAATATGCAATGATAAATTGATGGGTCTGGATTTTCCTGTAAGGCTTCCCAGGCTGCGAATGGTGACTGATTCCGTTGAGCCAAGATAGAGAGTGCGCTAATGATACAATGTTTCAATCCGTTTTCTTATTTACATATATATCTGGATATTGTATGAAAATAAGCACACATATATTCATCAGAAATTATAAGGAAATTTATTATTTAATAATAAACGCTATTTAGGTCCGATCGCCTAGCATAGCACTTAAGGCTTAATGTTATTAGTTGTTGTTTGTTTTCCCAGTAGCGGGTATGGAGTGAAGACACAGTGCCGACACCATGAGTATCGATAGACACTACCTGAGAACAGTAGTCGAGTCTTCGGTACATTTCGACATAAGACCATAAGAATCCTGGTGGGATTAGTATTGTCAATACGCGTTAGAAGTACCCGTATACATCCGGGCGATATACCCGGAAATATATGTTACATTATATCTAAGACGACGCTCTGCGTTCACACTGGTGTCCCGAAAATCAGCATGCTGGGGTGTATAATATAAAGTTATTATTACGCCACAAGGTGGTGTAAGTTGTTTTACAGTTTTTTCATATAGCCTGTATCAATGTATCGCTATGGGGAAATTATGTTTTGTACCCTGGCTCAATCGTACCGATATGCTCCGTTGGTTCAGAGTGCGGGGATGAAGATAATTAATCGATTGTTGTTTATCACAGAATGCGTTAACTGCCAAACTCCATTAAGCGCCCTCTATACTATCGCTCCGAAACGATGAGATACCTCTGTCTGGAGATTGGTTAACTGCTTCGCCTTTGGCTTTGAAAAGCAGACGAAATTCATAAACGATGTGTACATCTGTTAGAAAATTCGTCGGCTTTTCAAAGAGACATGTAGGCTATTTGGCCATGCGTTTGTCACAAGACAACAGACCTGTTTCTTGAGTGCATGCATATCGCGTTTTATTGATAGTAATGATGAAAAGAGTAACGACTTGTATTAATCGAATAATAAAAATGAAGTTAGTTTGCCGTATCGTAATCATGATGGACTTTCTTTTACCTACGGACCGTCCATTCTTGAAAGTGCAGCCTACTCGTATAGTAAAACTGGGAACTATGCTTGATTCATATCAAGGAGACGTCCAGTCGCTGGATGTTGGGCAGTTTCTGTGCCGATGCCACGGGCGTACACTGGCGATGGCGGGGTTGTTGACGGGGGTGTCAGGCGTACAAATGTAGAGTGACATATTATCATTAACTTTTACTATTATAAAAATAAATTGAGTTCGTGTGTCTGTAAGACAAAAGCGACAAAACGACTGAACCCCTCTGAAAATGTGTACATGGGGTCATAGCATGCACGTAACCCGGGGATTAATAATGTTTATAACTTTTGCTATAAATTATATAGGCGATCAAACGGACGGGCATGCAGATCGGTAGATTTTATTTTTAAATTCATTTTTTTTTAAATTTGGGAATATATTTTTAAAACTGGTTTTGCTTTATTCTATGTTATGGACGTTAGTTTTGAAGACTATTATAATATTTAAGGAAGGGACAGTCCTGTCAGCATATTTGGTATTTTGAAAAAATAATGTTTTGGACGTGTCAAATCGTGACCCCGACCTCACCTTGACAATTGACAAGGTCAAATTGGGTAAAACGGACGGATTTCCACGAAATTTGATACATATGGCTACATTTATCCGGGGAGTGTTTTGGACGGGCCAAATCATGATCCCGGCGTGACATTGACCTTCAATATGGTCAATCAAAGGTCAAATCAGGTTAGACGGATTGATTTCGACGAAATTTGATACCTAGTGGTACTTTTGTCAGGGGGTGTTTTGGGCGGGTCAAATCGTGACCCCGACCTGACCTTGACCTTCGAAATGGTCAATTCAATGTCAAATCGGGTAAAACGGACTGATTTCGACGAAATTTGATACCTAGGGATACTTTTCTCCGGGGAATGTTTTGGTCGGGTAAAATCATGACCCCGACCTGACCTTGACTTTCAAAATAGTCAATTCAATGTCAACTCGCGCCTTTCGCCGGAAATCAGATGGGAAACAGCCCGGACGAAGTCGGGCCCACCAGCTAGTGTAATAAAAAAGACAGTTTGAAGAATGTAATGTATAACACGAGAAACGGGGAAAACTTGATATATGGAAGTATCCAAATTTCCCACATGGGATTTGAAAGCTAGTTTATATCATATTATTATAATTTCTATTGATGGCTAATAATATGATCTTGGTGGCGTTACCATTTCTGACTATGGTTTTCTTGTACAATGTTGTGTACAGTATGTGTTTTTCTTGTACGAGTCTAGGTTGTGGTGAAAAGTCATATTGGACGAGACACGCCAGTGTCGAGTCCAATATGACTTTTCACCACAACCTGGACGAGTACAAGAAAAACTCATACTGTACACAACATTGTATAATGACATTTTTTATTATCCATCTGTATGTTTATCCATATTTTGGGAAATACAACTTTAGTGGTTACTTTTGGTATTTATCGGCACTTAATTCTCTATTAAAGCCTGTATTGATCATCAGAAAGCATAATTTGGAACAGTAAACACGGAAATGAAAAACAAAACTCAATGCAGAAGTGAAACATCTGCTAATCCACCAGTGTTGCGCGCGCATCACAATTTCACGGATTCATTACGCAAGAGTTAATTCGTGACGTCACAGCGTCCCGATAAAAAAAGTCATATTGCACACTTGGGAGTCCAATATGACATTCGGGAGTCCAATATGACTTTGTCCAGGACTATCACGTGGCGGCTTTTGTCCAATCGGAAATGGTGATAGTTAAGGGATGGATAATAATAGCATTTGTGTTAGGTTCATACTCGGCATATAATCGTTGTGGACTCACGTTGAGCCCACAACGAACTGAACATGTGAGTGTTATTGTGCCACTATCGTCTTACTATCCAATATTACCCCACATATTATATACCAATATTATATATACTAAATCAGCATCATCTATACATATATAAGCATATTATATGAACCCCAAATCCATGTATGTTACAATACCATTATGATTATATAAAAGGACAATGAGTGCTTACACAGCAAACTATATATCCAACCTCTCTGTATCGAGCGCACCTGTCAAATGATGACCATAATTAATTAATTATAAATATGCGGAACATGTGTTCGACACATGTTAAACCCATTATCTGAGTCATAGCACAGGCTATCCTGTACACAGTTTCCGGTGATATAAATACGAATATATCACTATTCTAGATCCATTCTATTCTTTTCCGACTTGCATTCCCTTCCTGATTCCGATTCGAGGCAGAGTCCGTCCAACAGGCGGCGTAGATCCGGGTTGTTATTTTAACAACCGTGAGCATCTCAATATTTCCGGTCACCAACCGCACATCTCTTCATTTACTATGACGATTAAGTGTTATCTCAAACAAGACTGTGCCGACTTCACAACCCCACAACATGACTAATTGTAAGTTCATTATGGGCGGACGATAACGCTAATGAATACTGTCACCATATGTACGCTCTTCGAAGTGTGTTTTCACTGTGGTCCGCGTTGCAACACGGAATAACAAATATAAGACAACTGTGGGCATATTTTAGAATCAAATAATCCAGCATGAACGTGTGTAAATATTATAGGTCGGATATGAACATATTTGAATAGTGTGAGTCTATTATGAACCTATTTGAATAGTGTAAATAAAGTGTAGGTAGACTAGGCAACCTAATTGAATATGATAGGTCGATTAAGAACATATTTGAAAAGTGCAGGTCGATAATGAACCTATTTGAGTATTATAGGTCGATTTCGAATCTATCTGCACGACGAATTGCTGGTACATTGCACATGCGTGTCCATTTGATACATGCATACTTATACTTAAACCAAACCGTTTATGGGGGCTCAAATATCATGTCACGCACATCCTGAATGCAGCTAGTATAGTGGTATATGGTCATAACATATTATAGTGGTATTCTACTATTATAGTGGTACATGGCTATAACATATTGTATTGGTATTCTACTAGTATAGTGTTACATGGACATAACATAATCGTGGTTCCTTTATTTGTGTTGGGAATAGAAGACGGCGCATACCAGTGGACACCAAATTTCACTTTTAACAATATCGCAGGGAATGAACAGTCTTCTGACAACATACGTTGTGCAATCTTTTGCGCCAGCTTTGTTATTAAAAATATAACTAATATATGCCTCTCTAGATGACAAGTCAATGCTAATTGAGTTGCTTATCGTGTGCCATCATGATTAGTCATTATCCTGGACAAGATATATGTATAATGTACGGAATTAGTGCGACAATGATTTTCAATAATGTGTGTGAAATATGAGTTGGGATTATCCCTCTTTTATCATATTTACAAAACGGTAATGGTTATTTACCACTATAATAGCACACACCACTATAATAGTTGAATACATGCTGTGCCTGACCTGATTATGAGTGTCTTTGCAACATAACGTGAACAATACCGGCAATCACCATTTTAACACACATTTATCGCAAAAATTCACTAAATAATCGCGGAAATCCACAAAATCATTACCAAATAAAACGTTTACTTGCAAATAATCCCATGAAAATGAAAGTTCGCATGCGAGACCAGATTCAACCCACTCCACCGGCGCCCATTCAGATGCGAGACACGGATTTACAGACAACGGATGCTCGAGTGCGATATGCTAATGCATGTGTTCCACCATCGACCATTCGGATGCGAGACACGAGATGTTCAGTTATTGAGTTTTCAGAATTCCACCTTGTTCATGAGAGTGATGTCGAAAAGTTCATGTTAAGCATGACAAGCAAATCATGCCTATTAGATCCTGTTCCAACTAAATTTCTCAAATGTGAATCCGTGAGAATTCAAGCCGTTACAATTTTTACTAAGGTGATAAACAATTCTTTGATGGATGGTATTGTTCCTGGTATCATGTAAAATGCAGTTGATACACCGATTCTTAAAAAGGCTTCTTTGGATCGAGATGTTCTTAAAAACTATAGGCCTGTATCCAACTTGTCATTTATATCGAAAGTTTTAGAGAAAGTAGTTAGTCGACAGCTATTATACCATGTCAATCGTTATTCTCTTTTCGACAAGTTTCAGTCCGCATACCGGAAACATCTCTCGTGTGAGACTGCGCTGACGAAAGTGAAAAATGATATTGACCTGTCCTTGGACCGTGGCAACTGTGTGCTTCTTCGGATGCTTGACTTAAGTGCGGCATTTGACACTTGCGATCATACCATTTTATTAGGACGGCTTCGTAGTGATATTCGAGTGAGCAACATCGCACTCGAATGGTTTAAATCATACCTTACTAACAGGAAACAACAGGTACTTATTGGCGAGACTCTCTCAGAGGAAGTATGCCTGGATGTTGGTGTCCCTCAGGGATCCATATTAGAGCATCTGCTGTTTTTGATTTATACTCTGCCTTTGGGACGTATTCTAGAAAAATATGCAGTCAAATATCATCTCTACGCCGACGACACTCAGGTGTATTTAGAATTTTCTAGAAAGGATTTAAATTCGTATCATCAAGCTAAAAAACATCTCGAGGACTGCTATGTCGATATCAAAAACTGGATGTTGGAAAACAAACCCAAACTTAACGACGACAAGTCAGAATTTCTCGTTATAGGGTCAAAATATTCACTGAGTGCCCTTTCGCAATTTGTCAACAACAACGACGAGTGCCGTTTCGATATACACCTGGCCAAAGTGTGATAACATCATGCATAGATCTACGCAATCTTGGAGCCATTTTTGACTCAACGATGTCCATGGACAAAATGGTTTCGAACTTGATCCGAGTTTGTTATTACCACCTTCGCTGCCTCCGACGCATTCGAGGATACTTAAGTGATGATGTCATGAAGCATGCAGTTATCTCACTTGTATTGTCTCGGATCGATAGTTTAAACACTGTTTTGACGAACATCACGCAAGAGAATATTCGGCGTATTTATCTTGTGATAAATAGCTGCGCCCGATTGATAAAAAATGTCGCCAAATTCGACCATATCACACGGACGCTAATACAGGAGCACATTATGACATTCGAATTCAGACTTAAGTTCAAATGTGCGGTGACTATATACAAATCATTGAAAAATACAACGCCTGAGTACATATCTGATATGTTTGTCCTAAAATCGGGCAGAGTTACGCGTTCAACGACAAGCGGTTTAGACATTAGGACAATAGCGAAACCCAACGTGAATTACGGTACAAAATGTTTTCAGGAATTGGCTACGCAGGTATGGAACGGCCTGCCACAAACTGTTCGACGATGTTATACATTGAAGGATATCAAAACCGATCTCAAAACTCTACAGTTTAGACAATGTTTCCCGCAAGTTAATCGTTAAGTTTAAATCTAGTTCTTAGTCATCATCTTAATTTCCTTTACCTTATTACTATGCTTTTTAAATTTTACATTTCAATGTTATTTTTGTCGCGCTTTGTTGTAAAGCGCATTGAAACTTTATTGTATAATGCGTTTTTAAATGTATATAATAATAATAATAATAATTTGTTAATGTGTTCTTCGTTAATATTGAATATGCGACATATCATTGACTGGCCGGTGTTGTTACTACACTATGTCAAACATTGTGCTTTTGGTAAATCTAGGGCATTGTAGTATATTGCGAGCTTCATCTTATACCCCGTCATATTACATTGTTTACAGATGCGCAAAACTTGGTAGAGCTAAGTTATTGATGAATGGTGGAATTTTGTAAAAATGTGTTTTCACTGCGTCACGACAATTAGATTTGCGCCGTCAACCCTTCTCCCGACATGTCGCTAGCAATGTCTCACGCGATAGTTTGATATCATTATTAAAATGCCACTGAATTGATTTACATTTGTTGGTGATTTCCAAACGCACCCAAAATCACATTTGAAGATATTGCGGCTTATTCTTTTCACCCATGAACATATGATTGTTGAAATTAATGACCAACACTGGTCAACGCACAAATCAACGAGTTACAATTCAAACAGTTGTAGTCATTAGCATCCCGCCCGAAACAAAGTTGTTGGACAAAATAACAGAAACAACAACACAAATTTGAGTTTGTAAACTGACTTATTATGAATTTGTAATGTTATAATTATTTTGGATATGTGAACAAGATAATTATTTATCAAACATAAACCATTATACCAAAAGTAATAGCATATACTTCTGATTAAAATCATTGAACTTACCACCCAGGCACGTTTCGGACAGGAAAACGTCTTTGGACAAATAAAATCTGCGCACAAAACTTACGACCATTTCCATGTAGCTATATCCAATAGCTGGTTCCAGTGCTTCGCATTCGCCGTATGCAGCATCTGAGCCCATTTCACACATCATAGAGTCATCTTCATCTTTCATGTTCACTGCATGGCAATTCGGGTTAGCAGCACAGCCCGCAATACACTGTCCTTCAGAAAGATCATTAAATGTCCCGACTGCCTCCAAGAACACGTATTTGTAATTGTTTGCACACCCATCAGGGGCCCTGAATAACTTTGTGGTAAAAGCCTCAACGGATGCCAGTGCTATTACACAGTAAACTGTTAGCGAATGCTGTACCATCAACATGTTGGTAAAGACAACGAACGCAAATCAAATAGACACTGAACCAAATCTGTTTTAGCCTGAGAAATCAATGTCCGGTCGGGCGCGCTTGCCGATTGTGTGTGTATTGCTCTTGTCTTGACACTTGTATAAACGATTTAAGACTGGTAGTCTTTCTACGACACATCCAATCAATTGTCAATGATTTCATCCCGAGTTCCCGGCGTCGGTGTCAAGAACACAGTGGGTCAGAAAACTTTTTCGATTGCTGACATTATACAGGGTATGAAAAGTAGTTGTCGCTCAAATGTGTCACATGTCGGCCCACTTGGAGATATTAAATGCATGTGTCAAGTATGAACACATGTTAGCCACAACAATGATCTAGATATCGAAAGTTGTAGTTTTCACTCCGCGGCATTAATTGATCAAACCCGAGAGTGTGAACACAGCAGTTAGTGCCATGAATACTATAATACGGACATTAGTGTCATGTCGCTTGTGTCCCATTGTGATATATCCTGCATCCGGTACAAACAGTGTCGAGTATAAACAGTTTTGTGTCACAACAACTAGCCAGCTATCGAATATTCTCTCAAACTAATTGATAACAATTGCAAAGCCGTATTCCCATGAATTTATGTTGGACACATAATAAAAACACTCAACACATTTAAAGTTCCAAATGGCATGTATACTCAGAACATGTTTGGTGATCCGATAGTGTTTTGATAAAGGGGTATGACCCTGACCAACTGGTTTTGGAGAATACGTTGGCACATTTCGCAAAATTTCAGGAAGCTCCAGCCATGCTGTAGTTTAATATTGTGAAAACTATTATATTAGCGACAAATATCTATATCTTGTACTCAGTATTGTCGCAACCCTTTATTTCTAAATACCCATTGACGAGTAGTTCCCTTAGGGGGTCCCATACATAGTGAACGATGCACTAGTTACTGTCGTATGCTTGAGTCATTGTGAGGCTCCATACGGGAGTGTTATATAAAGCGCAAATAAATCCCAATCCTAGTGCATATTATATTTCCTCATAACCATTATACTCACATCATATTCTCATCAACATGGCAGCTTGCCATTAGCTCTTCTTAAATATACTCAACATGTCCATTCTTTTCTGAGAAGATAACTCAACATAAGAGATGGCTCGCTTTTCGCTAGATCATATTCACCATTAACTATTCTTAAATCATGTCATGTAATCACAATTGGTCATACTTTATTTTATATATATGTTTTTGAGTGTATAATAAACATTGTTTAAACAAGTCCTAGTGCACCAGAAAACCCACTGTGTGCAATGCTGACATCCATGCTGAGTCCTTGTTGGCATTTCATCCATTAGTATTACTTATGCGCGAAACAAACACCCGTCTCTTAGACTACTTACTCACAGCTGGTAAATAGCTTGACAAATTGGTAGAAATCTGATCATGTATAGGTGACGCTCTACTGTACATTGTGAGCGTTTTGTTTAAAATTACAGAACATGTATCTTGTTATCGAATACTAGCATGGTTACCAGGCGTGGCCGGGTTAAAATGGTGTGAAACCCTCTCTTCACAAGACGTTATTTTTGCACATGGACCGTAAGTACACTGTAAATAATCGAATAATAATAAATATGTGTTCTGATTATAGAAATACACATATGTATATTCAAAATCGGTATGTGGTTATGGACAATTGGCACACACGAGTTTTGATTTAACTGTGAAACTGGCGCGCTTAATAGTAAACGTATCACACCGCGTAGTATCATCATTTGAACCACATAATAACATTATCATCCCCATTTTCATTTCTGAATTATATAGTAATATTTTTTGACGATCCTTAACGTTTATACGCGGGAACATGTTTTTGATGAGAAGTTTTACCCAATTGTCCATTAGGTAAGTCTATATACACGAGATGTTTGGTCAATTAACAACCATAAAGTGCGATACATTTCTTGGTGGTACTTTTACGGCATAATATACCGTTATCAATTGACAAAAAACACGTTTTTTGCCTAAAATATGACATGCATAACACACAGATGGTTTCAAATAAACACATGCCAATTTTATCCAAAATAAATGAAAACACTACATGAGAATATTGCTACATATATGACTGGTGATCTACGAATGAATAGCTAATCAAACATGCCTAGCCACAAGTGCGTGTGAACCAGTCAACGAATACAGAGTTTAACAATGCTTGTAAAAAATGGCGATTGATAAATTAATCAACTCGTTCATTTGTGAGTCAATAATTATCTTTTTAATTTATTTTATTTGTCGGACTCGTCTTCGGACTCGACTACAACGTTTAATGTGTCCCTTCTGATGTGTGACATTTAACGTTCGCAGATTAAATTAATGTGAAGGTCGTTTATGACTTTCTGTGAATTCGGAATAGTTTTGAGAGAAACAAACAGAAATATTTGCTTGATAATTGATTCGTAAATCGCATCGAATAATGATTATTCTTGCTGATTATTCCGATCTAACCAAGGTTTGATTTAGTGACAGAGAGAAGAATGGATGAGTGAAGTCATCCAGTCAGTAAAGAGAAACTCTGTGAACAGGTGCATTTTGCAAATAAAACAGTGACACACAATGTCACAATCAGTTACTATAGTTCAAACTGGAACATGAATATATCTGCCGATTACTCTTGACTATATGATATCAATGGATGGGCGTGGCATGCAGTTCCATTGATCAGTAGCGAGACTTGTGAGTCTGAGATGATTTATGAAGACTGTCGGAATCGCGAAGATGATTCAAGTACACTTGTTGATTAATCATGACTTTGTGATGTTAGTTCGTGTACACAGTGTTTTTGATCATATCGTATTCCCAATAATTCCAGCTACATGGATAAGAAACATTTGCAGCCATGAAGGTTCCTCCGCGAATAGTACAACTAGAATACAGTGATTCGAGTGAGATAGTTGATTCGATGTGGAAAATAAACTGAAAAGATGTGCAGCATTAGTCATTAATCTGACTCATTTGGATGCTGCATTGATTATCGTCATGAGATCAGTTCCGAATATTACCGGAGCCATGAATCGAGTTCACCCATTATAGAGATTAGTAGATTACATGTTGGTATATCAATTGCGACCATGAATCTGTGATTGACTTAATAAAGATGTATCAACACTGACCACCTAGTTCAGTTATGAATGTAGTGGTGGTATTGCAAAGCTTTCTACTGGAAATTGGATGGAAGTGAAAATTGAGAAAGCGGTCATGTTGACGTAAATACAAGATTGTCTCTTACTATTTTACGATTGTGCGCACCAAAGACATGTTGTGTGGAAACATTGTCAGTGTCATATTCCTATATTGATGCATACAATGCCATACATTGTGTCTACTCACAAAATTCAGCTAAGCTATAATTTATCAACCCATTTAATGAGGTTGCAGGTCGCTATTGACGGCGATCGCATACCGCCAGTCAACCGCAGTCGAGTGGTATCACCACGAATGCTAGCGGTTGATATGTGGTATCCATCGTTAATCTCACCGTGGTGATATGTTTTTAACTGCAATAACCAAGTAAATTGTCTCAGCGTTAATTATTTTTTTTGCGACTACAAAAATGCCAAGTTTGATCTAAATAGTTGAAACACGCGTTTAACGTCGGCACCATTTTCAATATAATAAATTGTTTGCGGTTTATTCAAAATACGAAGTTGGTCACTGCCGCCATGGAACCATTTACAATTTCATCATCATTCATCAATGCAGTGTCACGCCATGCCATAAATAAATACTCTGGTGCGGTTACAATACCGACTTAAAAAGATATAATTCATATAAACATCGCATGTGGTTAGTGTGGTATCATTGACTTGCAGTTGATCACATGAACATGGCCGAGTACTGTGGGAATACCGGTGTTCAACCTCGTTAAGGAAGGTCGATTAATTAGAGCATAGCTGTAAGTGTTTCCAGGGATTCCGAATTTCCTTTACCATATATAAATGTGAATTAAACTCCAATATTCTTGTTCCTTTATCACTTCAGAACATAAAACATGATGTGTATGGTTGATATTGGTTATAACTTGTAATTAATGTTATTAAGGCTATTAAACAAAATTGTGATGTTTCCGTTAACCCACCACCCCTACATGTACACAGTAGTCCAGACCATAATCATATTAATTTTATCGACACCGCGAAAACATTAAACAAACACACTAACCAGCAAAACATAAAACACGTTTATCAATATCTGATCGTAGTAAAATAGTGATAATCAGTCACTGGCTTGGATTATTTGCACTGGAAATCTGGGATTGGTGGCACCTTTGTGTATATGGTCATTGGACCAGTTCAGTTCATGATGGCGATAATTCTTATTACAAATAATGTCAAGGCTTGTTTATCCATTGCAAAAAAATCCAGCAATGTGCTGATTGTGTCCTATTATCGTCGGTTGTGCAAAGGGCATATATTCAGAATAACATATTTAAAAAAAAACATTCCACCGCCCAAACATACTATTTTTTCTTTCATTAATATTCAATTTTAGTCATTTTGATGGATTTGCAACTCACGGACATAGTTAGGACTACGTTTAGCTAGTCGTAGTTGTAAATTCGTTTCTGGCGAAAAACATTGCTTCCCAAATAATAATTAGTGTATACAGCAAATCGTGCGCAGTGAGTTTTATCAAAAAGCACAATCTACAATGTTCTATTTTAAATTATTAATAACTCTCCAGTCACATGATTTCGCTTCACAAAACCATTGTTATATACACATTAATGTTACAGTCCGAGTTGCATTGCTGATCAATGTTTAATTTGTCCAATAAGATACTAAAGTTTGTAAAAAATATTGATATTAAATATTGGAAAAGTTCTAAACAATCTAATAATATTTCGACTAAATATTCGAACTTATTTCATGATTGTAATGTTTGTTGACAAATCACTGTAACAGTTTTGTTTATATGACAATCGTTTCAATGTGCGACATTTTGTTATTGGAGAGCTTTCAATAATTAATTAGCAACACAGCTTATCTAGTTGGAGGTGTGGGCTTTTAGCCCTTTCATGTCGAGATTGCGCTGGTGCAGCATTAGAACATTCTGTGCCAGTCCATTATTTTATATATGAGAGGCTCACATAGGAAGCCTCGCATATATAAGAGAATGCACTGGCTTAAAAGGTCAAGGTAAATATTGTTAGACAAATGTATTCGTTTATATTATATATAATAGTATCATATGGGAAATCACTATTGTGTTTAAATAAACAAAACACGTGCCTCAATTCTGTTTCATTTAGGTGTTTTTGATAAACAATAGTGTGTTTTAATAAACGGAACACATGGTAAATCACTAGTGTTGTTAAACAAACAGAACACATGTCTGAATACTGTTTAGTTAGGTGTTGTTGATAAACACAAGTGTGTTTTAATAAACGGAAGACATGGTTAATCACTAGTGTTTTTAATAAATAGAACACTTGCCTGAATACTGTTTCATTTAGGTGTTTTTTATAAACACTAGTGTTTTTAATAAACGGAACACATGCCTAAATACTGTTTGAATTAGGCGTTTTTGTGGAACACATGTTTTGCATAATAATATTTGTACAGTGTAGTTGCTCATTTTGTCGGAGTGATTGTCATTTTGTTTATAGCGATTATTTCGTCCCACCAGTAAAGAAGTATATATTCACAAATGTACGTACTACAAACGTTAGCAAATAGCAATGTTTAAATTACGCAGTCGAAGTGGTTGGAATTGATGTTTGTTTTTTTGCTAAACTTTTTACATCCGTTATTAATAATCGAATATCGTCATTTGCAGAAGACAACGACCTGATAAATAAAACTCAAACAGATTTTCGCAAGGGTCACTCAACAATAGATAATATCTTTATTCTACATGCTCTAATAAACGTATACATGCAGAGTGGACGAAAGATAATTTGTACTTTGATTTACTTCGCAAAGCATTTGATACTGTGCGGAGAGATGCTCTATGGTTGAAACTTATGCAATCAGAGTCTACGGGTAATACGGAGCATGTACGACAAATTGTCGACAATATAAAATTATGTGTGAAAAACAATAATTCGCAATCAGACTTCTTTATCAGTCAGATTGTCTTATTTCAAGGTGAACCAATGTCATCTCTTTTTTGTTCTTTGTTTGTGAACGATATACAAAGTTTTCTGAGCGACTACGCAATCTCAAACTTAAACTATTTTGATAAGAAATATTTTGAACATATTGGCTGTTTTATAAATATATTGTGTTTATTATATGCAGACGATACCGCGATCCTCTCAGACACGGAGGACAATATGCATCGGGTACTTTCAGCATTCGCAGATTACGCCGAGGTATGGAATCTCCACGTTAATACAATGAAAAGGGAAATGGTAATTTGTACTAACAAATTGTCAAAGAACTTACCAATATTCACTTATCAGGGCCAAGAAATAAAAATTCTAAAAGAATTTAAATACCTCGGTTTTAATTTTGTTTACTATGGTAGATTATGCCAATTGATTAAGCAGACCCAGAATACAGCAACTAGGACCATGTATGGCCTTTTGAATAGAACAAGAAAGCTGCAACACTTATTAACGAACTAAAGCCGGATGCTTGGGTCGTATATATAAATTATATCTGATTTTGTGACATCACCAATTATTATCTAAAACGTATGGGAATACGCATCTATGAAGTTATTTTATAGGATTAAAAAGACACAGATATATCCTAGCTTATGCGTGGGTTTAGCTGTGGTTCGTTAATTACGCTAGCGTATGGTCATGTTATTATGGGATTTTTTTACCCTGTGCCAATGCATTCTCTTATATATGCGAGTCGACCATAGGTCGCCTCGCATATATAAGAGAATGCATTGGCCTAACAATTTATTACAATTTTAATAATTTGTTCTTGTATTCTTTAACAATTTTATAATTTCACCCATACAGACCCCCAGACAAACACGAGCAGACGACACTCTTCTATATGCTTCTATATATATGTGGGGCTCCCTGCAGGGTAATGGATGTTTTTTTAGACAGTCGTTATATGATTATTATTGTCGGAAAATTAGTAAATACTGCTGTTTTCGCATTAAAGATGGAGGCTATGTTCTTACCTGTATCGTACATGCATGCATGCCCCGGTCGGTACATGATTCGATCGCCAAAGATGGGAGTGAGGAGATTACAAATGTCAGTTATAGTTCGAGCATCAGTACGATGAATCCATATGTATGTGATATTTGCCACGGTTGGCCTATTTATTGGCGATAGTTAGAACGATCATTGAGGATATATAAGTTATATCCTTCTGAAATTTAGAATCAGTTGGCGGCTATTCACTAGAAATAAAACAAAAAAATACTATAAGCATCGGTAACGATTGCCCTGCTCTGTCCCATAACTTTCTGCTCACGTATCTTGTCACATATACATTAGCCATGCAGACCAGGGAGCGTCGATAAGTCGAGTGGTTTTCCTATAGAAATTGTATTTCAAATAACGTCGTTTTCGATTTCATCTCCAATTCTGATCGAGCGGCCATAAAAGGTCACTAGTTTGATAGGATAAATGCATGGAATTCCTGAACAACAGGGACGACTTGCGTGGTAAAGTCTTTTGTGTTTATCACGCTACGGGCTTCATTCAACAATGCAAGTAAACGATAAAATGCTTCTTGCTGTTGTGCCCGTGACAAGCGACACATGCCATGATACCAATCGATATGTGTAAATATGGGTGTGTGTGTATTGACGGGTAATTGTTGATGAGGATGATATCTGCCTCTAATCTTATATTTTAAGCTGCAAACATATAATACAAAAAACAATGCAATTCGTGTTAGATATAATAATGAAGTCAAAATTGTTTGTATATTCGAGAGAGTTTAGGTGGCAAGATATTAACGTTCGGAAGAAACAGTTTTATCAAATTATGAATGTTAATCGGGCGGATCATCGACGAGAAACAGCGTGTGTGGTTGCATTGAATCATAATGAGCGTTTTCATATGATGTAACCCTCATTTTGACGAGGAGTGGAAATATTTTTAATTTACTTGTTGGAGTTATTCTCTGGTAGGCAGATGTAATTTTGTGACAAAAACACGCCCGATTGTTCAAGCAAGTTCCACATGTACATATATTTTAAATACGGACGTGTAAACGGAATAATGTGGATGAACGTTAATGGTGAAGGTGTCAACACGATAACAAATTGTTAACACCAGTAACAGTTTACAAACGCGCAGTATTTTGTGTCATCACAATAATCTACCATATATGGAATCAGACTATCAACAGGCATAGATACGGCATACGAGAAGTGGAAATCCATTCTGATGGACGCGATAAACACCACAAACAACCATACAGTGCGCAAGAATACTAATCCAACAAAATCCGATAAAAGGAGGAAACAGTTAGGTATGCCGTGGTTCTCGTTTGATTGCGTTCACACGAGGACGAACTATCGAAAGGTGCGGAAACTTTTAAAACGCCATCCCTCTGAACACAATGAGGCACATATATATGCTCGAAAATAGACGATCATATAAACGCACACAGCAAAACAGTAAGCGAACACATGAACTATATTTGAGAAAGAAAATACATAATTTAAAGGGGAAATCAAGCAATTAATTTTGGAAACTAATCCTGGAACTAGATGTAAAAAATAGTAAAAGGCCCCCACCCCATGTCCCAGAGTTTCAGAAATACTATGAATCAGTGGAACATGACATCGTCGTCGAAATCAGCGGTCAACATACGCATGGGGTCCTAATGAACACCCACTTACCATCGAATAATATAGATAATTCGCTTCTGAATGTTGAAATATCTCTTAACGAAATCGAGTATGCAGAATATAACCTCAGAAACGACAAAGCATCTGGTTTCGACTCTACATACGCAATGAAATGATCAAGTATAGTATCAAGAAATTAGGAAACTTCTATAGGAAACTGTTCAATACAATATTAGAAACAAGCTCTATTCCAAATGACTGGGCGATTGGTATGATCCGACCTATTTATAAGAAAGATGACCGTATAAACCTGAAAATTACAGGAAAATATCACTTCAATGCACGAGTCCGAACTGTTCACGAGTATCTTTTGCAATCGCATAAATATTTTTCTTCAGATTAATAACATTCAGTCCGAAGCCCAGGCGGGTTTTCGCAAAGGATACAGTACGATTGCTCATATATTCTCCCTACATGTGCTCAACCAGATAATGAAGCTAAATAAGAAAAACCTATATTGCGCATTCATCGATTTTTCACAAGCCTGTGATAGTGTTAAGAGAGAAGGCCTTTGGAGAAAATTTCTACATTTTGGCGTAAATGGAAAAATCCTGAATACATTCAAGAGTATGTACCATAATTTAAAGATGTGCTTGACGACCGATGAGTCATCTGGGTTTTCCTCAAGTCTAATTGGCCTAAAACAATGTGATTGTGTCTCATCGATACTTTTTGCCATGTACATCAACGATGTCGATGAATACCTACACAACTGTTACTGTAATGGCATAGATATCAGTCAATAAATGGCCATGAAACAGGGTATATATGAAGTTATTTCTAATAATATACGCTGATGATACGGCTCAAATTTCAGATTCCTACCCTGGTTTACAAAATGCCTTAAATCACTTCGCATCGTACTGTGACACATGGAAGCTACGCATCAATGCCTCCAAAACTAAAATCATGGTTCTTTGTAGAACACCAAAACAAAGAAAATCAATATCATTCAACATAAACGGTAACGAAATTGAGATCGTGGACAGCTTCAAATACTTGGGCACTCGGTTTAGTGAAAATGGAACATTTAGCAGGAAACGGAACATGAGATGCAAAGATGCAAAGAAAGCTATGTACGCACTCATAAGTAAAGCCAGACAAAATAACATCTCTTATGACAGCGTTCTTGAAATTTACGAAAAAGCAATAACCCCATAGTGACATATGTAGCCGAAGTATTGGGTTTTGAAAACACCACCTGCCTAGAAAAGTTAGAAAATGTGTTCACTAAATTTGCACTTAACCTGCGCAAAATCACAAATACATGCTTTGTTTGTGAGGAAACGGGTATGTGCCAAATTTCACAAAAGATACAATTTCGATGTCTAACATATTGGAATTAACTTTTGAACATTCAGTGCAATAAACTATATTATGCGCTGTATAGCTATCACTGCACAAGCAACTAGAGAAGTTGTTGGATTGACTTTATACAAAAAGTCTAAATTATCTCGGCCTATCCAATATTTGGATAGACCAAGCAACTATCAAGCAACAATCTTTCAATAGACTAAACAAAGGTCGAATACAAGACGCATGTGTAGAACCATGACATGGTGATATAGTAAAATCCAATAAATGCGCCTTCTACATAATCATCAATACTGACTTTTCAAAGGAAATATATCTCTCTTTAGAAAACCAAATAGTAGTAACGAGTCTGATTAAATTTCGTACAAGAAATCATAACTTACCGATCGAATCCGGATCGTGGGCAAAAAAAAGACTACTCAGATCGCAAGTGCACGCTATGCGACGTTGAACTTGATGAATACCATATCATACTCAAATGTGAAAAAACCGCGATTTGAGACGAACATATCTTAAATCATACTATTACACGCGTCCCAATGCCCACAAACTCAATGATCTCTTCATGTGCACACATAAACGAATCCTCAAAAATCTTAGCATGTTCATCCGAGACGCCCTTCGCCTAATGGAGCCGCTGTGGCATAACCACGCGAATCTTGAAGCACCCCACCTGAATCACCTCACGTGCGTCCATGTTATAGGTGCCGTTTTTATCTGTTTTAGTAAACTGCCTATTTTATGTATCATGATAGTTGTGCGCGTCCTGCATTGTTATTTCAGCATGTCATGGGTTAACTGAAATGTGTGTCAGTGTGTATGCGCGTGAGAGCGAGCATGAATGATTGTGTCACCTGCACACTGATTAGCACTCACCTGTTACTGGCGGGAAAATTAGCGCAGTCCGGGGGGTGATTCAGTAATTAGCTTTTGATATAGACAGACGCACAATATTAATTTACCCGTTTGAGATTCTATGGTTAAATGAAATGCGAATTTCATTTTTAAGGATTATCTTTTATATGTGGTTTATTATATTGGCTGTGCTGTGATAATTATGTTGAAGTTTATACTTTTTAAAATACACTTTATCGACCCAATTACTTTGTTGTTGGACTCAACGAAATCTTAGATCCAGCCATATAACAAACTTGGCGCCCGATATGGGACTTTAAAGTGATAAAATCAGCGATTTCAGAGAAGAACTCGATGTCCCTGATTCGCCGCGAGGTGAATCGCTCGGGTTAAGCTTTGCTTACAACATCGTTTTCGGAGGAATCGGCTGTTGTGTGTGTGTGTGTGTTACTACAGACTGCAGTACGGATCGAGAAGTTAACTCATCTATTCAACGTTTGAAGATGTGGGAGAAGGATACTGTGTGATTCTGAGGAAGTGTTAGTGTGTTTCATTCTCAGATATATGGTAAACTGGAAGCGTTCTGTACAGACTATATAAAGGTAACATAACGTCAAAACAGACCCCTCTCCCAGAGAACTGAGATGCCCGGTACTTATTTCGATCACCTGAACAGTACTAGCACCGGAAGTGTTCTTTGTGTCATATGACGTCATAAATGTTGCCCGGTACTTTAGTTTGACCTAACCGGAAGTTGGCGTTCTTATTATAGATTCTGGAATTCCGGATCGTGACGTCAATTTTCGGCGATTTTGATAACCCGCGGGTTGTGTTTGTGGAAAGTTCGTAGTTTATGAAGAATACTTTGATGAATACTGATAGTGACAGTCAATGATTGTTTGGATTCACTCTATCACTGGTTTGACTTATAGTGATATGTTTCATTCCTAAATTTACATTTTTGGCATGAAATAACTTTATATATATATTTCATTATTTATCTGAAATGTTAATTTTTTTTCACATGCATTGAATTTGATTGAGATTTAAAGTGACATTCATCAATCAATATTTATTTTATGATTTTGCAATTTCAAATTGACAAAATGGATTTGATTTTTTCCACCGTTGGAATTATTGTATTATTTTAACCTGTGCGTCTGATCAAACTTATAGTTAGGAATAATATAGGTTTAAATTCAAAATTTTCCACATTTTTTGGGCCACTTTGGACTTTGATAGTTTTTTTCGTCGTCCTTTTCCGCACCGACTTATATTGGTCTTTTGTAGCTTAGCTCCCTTTTTTCCCCCGTTTAGGTTTGCAGTTCACATTTAACTCTCCCAGCATGTATCGCGTCACTAGTGAGCGAGTTCGGTGTCTGTAAGCACGATGCAAGGTGTGTGAAAATTCTTTGTGTGTTAGATTCCAACCCCTGCACTTTTCTCTCGCACTTGTTTGTGTTTGATTAGCAATTGTATGTCAGTGTTTACTGCGGTTTATTATTTCAGATTTATATTTCAGCTGCGCTTACATCTTTGAAAATTTATTAATCTTTCATTTTCCGCAGTGCATTGAAAATAGGAGAGTTGTAGATTTTTCAGATCATCCACCGCAAATTATTCTTGACCTTTTGTCTGAACATGTGTGTGTCTCCGATTGAATTCTTATTTTTCAGAATTTCCGAGATAAAATCAGATTCACTATATTCGATGTTTCAGGTCTTTGTTATTGTATAGGAATAACTTTGATAAGCTAGGTTTTCTAATTGCATCTGTCGTTTGATTAGCAAACATTTCAGATTATGTTGTGAGCAGTGACTGGATTCAACAATACTGTTTCGTCAATAATTATTTTCAGACCATAAATCGTTCTGAATTGCAGGGACGTTTCATTGGAATTAAATCATTGTTTTGTGAAATTTTGTATTTCCCTCAACGATACATTTTTCGTCAATATAGCTGCTATACTTACAGTGATCCTCTTAATTACAGCTATTTTTATTTCTCGCCGATAAATATCGGTAACGTAGACAGAGATATATTTTTCTCTGTGTTATTATTTGCAGATATATTGTTTTGATTTGACATAGTCATGGGTGACACTAGTATGTCAGAAGAAGACATGCTTAGGGCATTACAAGCCTCTGGTAAGTATAACATACTAGTCAAGACTGAAGATACACAACAAGATGTACCAAAGACGCCGTTGCACAATTTACTTGCGACGATCAACAAATTAAATGGCAACACAAGCAAATTGCCAGGAGCTAGTCCTGGTAGCTATCAGTCATTTGTTAATCCAGTTAGTACTTTTGTACCGGTACCTAAAATATCTAGTTTCTCAGGTGAGGATCCACCGCAGAAAGGTGATGTCACATATCGTGAATGGTGTTATGAGATAAGATGCCTTCAAAGTGATCCCGACATTTCTGATAGTTGAGAAGAACTACCCGGCTCATAAGTTGGAATTTCTGTGCTTGAAGTGGGCTGTAACAGACAAGTTCCATGATTACCTGTACGGAAACACCTTCAAGGTGGTGACAGACAACACTCCACTGTGCTATGTTTTGACTACTGCGAAGTTGGATGCAACATGGCACAGATGGGTCGCTAGCTTGGCAAATTACAACTTCCAGATCGAGTACCGAGCAGGACGTCTTAACGGAGATGCTGATGGTCTGTCGCGGAAACCAATTATGTATCCAGTTGTTATTAAAGCAGTTTGCCAAGCAGCATCTGTGAGTTTACCATTAGTGGATAGTGGATCAGTTGTTTCTGCTCTTCCTTCGGCCGGGGGGGGGACGGAACATTATGTGCATGATTCCATTAATTGGGAGCTCGAGCAGAATGAGGATCATGTGATAGGTAGAATAATACATCTGGTGAAGAAAGGCAAACGCTTGAGTGAGGAGGAAATCAAGAAAGAGTCACATTTGGTAAGGACTTATCTTCGGGACTGGAACCAATTAAGTTTGAAAGAGGGTGTTCTATTCAGAGAGTCTCACATGGATGAAGAAGTTGTGATGCAGTTGGTTGTCCCTGATGCTTTCCGGTCAAGAGCTCTGCAAGGAGTTCACAACGACGCAGGTCATCAGGGTCAAGATAAGTCAGTATGGCTAGCCAAACAGAGGTTCTACTGGCCTGGAATGGTGCGGGATACTGAGAAGTGGGTAGAGAACGGTGGAAGGTGCATTCGGCGTAAGAAGCCAGTAAGAGTTGCTGCGGAACTTGTTCCGATACAGACGTCGCGACCAACGGAATTGGTCTGTATTGACTTCTTGAGTCTCGAGATGTCTAAAGGTGGGTTTGAAAATGTATTGGTCATTACCGATCATTTTACCCGCTATACTCAGGCCATTCCCTATAAAAATCAAACCGCTCCTACTACTGCTAAAGCACTATATGAAAAATGTATTTGTTTTTGCAGCTTTCCCGAAAGATTACATAGTGACCAAGGAAGGAACTTTGAGAGTAAACTGATAAAGGAATTGTGCAAGCTAGCTAGGCTGAAAAAGAGCAGGACCACCCCATACGATCCAATGGGAAATGGATTCGTTGAAAGATTCAACCAGACTCTAATTAAAATGCTGGGAACATTAGAAGAGGAACAGAAGGCAGATTGGAAGAATTATGTTGGTCCTATGGTGCAGGCATACAATGCGACACAGAGTGAGGCAACTGGATACTCTCCACATTTCTTGATGTTTGGTTGGCATCCAATAATTTCAATTGATGCGCTTTTTAGTGTTAACAGAGAAGAAGCTAGACACAGCCGAGAGGATTATGTGAAGAAACTGAAGAAACGAATGGAGTTTGCATACAATACAGCATTTAGTCGTGTTGATGCAAGGAATGAGAAGGTGAATGAAAGATATGACAGGAAGATCAGAGTCCAGGATGCAAAGATGGAAGTGGGTGATCGTGTTCTAGTTCGGAGAGTTGGTATAAAGGGAAAGCACACGCTAGCCGATAGATGGGAAAATGAGCCATACCAGATTGTTCAGATTCCAATGAAAGATATTCCTGTCTATCAGGTGGAGCCAGAATCAAAGAACGGTGTTTCAAGAATGCTTCATCGTAATATGTTACTTCCATTCAACTTCATATCGGATGAGATGGTTGATGAGACAAAAAGGTCCAGTTCTAAGAAGATAGTTGATGATAATTCAGAGAATAGATTAGATGATGGTTCAGATTCTGATTCTGAGGATGATTCTGGTGTGGACTATATGCACTCTCGTGTGAAGCGAGCGAACAGGAATGTTCACTTTAATGATCCAGATTCACTTAATGAGTCTACGGAGGTTAGTTACCGGGATAACTCATATACTACTTCTCCTTCAGAATTAAATTATGGGAGCTTAGATCACACTAGAAATAGTTTCACTTCTACCCCTGTATCTTCTACCTTCCCTCATTCCAGTACTCCAATTAATCCTGGAATAGATTCATCTCCAAATTTCTCATACAACACTCCTGTACCAGAAATTCAGTCCCGGCCTCAGAGGCAGAGGAGGGCACCAGATATAATGGGATATTGGGTTTGTTGTCAAGATGCAGACACAATGTGTCTAATACCAACTGGTCATCCAGATAATTTACCGTATTCATGTGTGTTCATTGCTATTATTATTTCAATATATTTGTAAATTGTAACCACATGCTTATCTGTATGAAGGAGGGCCTGGTTGGAATTTCAGCTGAAGATCCAGTAGTGGACAAAACCTACTGAGGTACCAGTTCATGATAAATGTCCTTTGTTAATTCAGGTATCTCATGGGAAAGGCCTATCATGATTATTTCAGCTGAAGACCCAGTGACGTGTCAAAAACCGACTGATGTTCCAGCTCTGTAAGGAATGATCATTTCCAGGTTCAACTTTGGAGATAGTGTTGTATATACCATTCCAATATTCTACAATATTCATTCATTTCATATGTATTTGATTTAGCGGTGAATCAATTTAGTATTAGCAGATCTTTGCAGAGACTGAACCTATTGCAGTCATTACCTGTAGGTTTTATTTCAGCCTCTCATTGCTAAACTCTAACCTGTACTACATATTCATTTACATGTAATCATTCATTTCAGATACATTCCATATCTGATACCAGACAATGTATGCAGTTATACTCAGTGATGTGCTTTCACTGTTTTGCCATTTTACAATTTCAGCAACAACCTGTATACACGTTGCTACTGTTGCAGCTACCCTGTTGCAGATTTGAACATGTAGCTTTTATCAGCTCGTCAGCATTTTATCGTGCTTTCGTGGCTTTATTTCAGCATTTAATATGGTAATGGTGATATTGTCAGTGGCAATGCCTATTCAACTGTAGATTTCACTTTTGCCGAAGGGTTATTTATTTACCATTTTCAGTGAAAGTCAGGAGCCATTCTTCACCTGGAGGGGGTGAATGTTATAGGTTCCGTTTTTATCTGTTTTAGTAAACTGCCTCTTTTATGTATCATGATAGTTGTGCGCGTCCTGCATTGTTATTTCAGCATGTTATGGGTTAACTGAAATGTGTGTCAGTGTGTATGCGCGTGAGAGCGAGCATGAATGATTGTGTCACCTGCACACTGATTAGCACTCACCTGTTACTGGCGGGAAAATTAGCGCAGTCCGGGGGTGATTCAGTAATTAGCTTTTGAAATAGACAGACGCACAATATTGATTTACCCGTTTGAGATTCTATGGTTAAATGAAATGCGAATTTAATTTTTAAGGATTATCTTTTATATGTGGTTTATTATATTGGCTGTGCTGTGATTATTATGTTGAAGTTTACATTTTTTTAAATACACTTTATCGACCCAATTACTTTGTTGTTGGACTCTACGAAATCTTAGATCCAGCGGTATAACATCCATATACAGCGAAATTATACGGGACGCAAATATGATCAACACGATTGTCACCTCACCCCAGTAATTAATAGCAGACTCGATGTTAGTCCCCTATACACACACCTCACCAAAACCCCCTCCTCCCACCCTCTCCGCACGTGTACACGGTACTTGACATATATATTGTTTTCATTTGCAATATTAGCTATATGTATATATTGATGTGTATTCATAACTATAGTATGTTATACCGGACACGTCCGGCGATTTGAGAATACAAAATTCTGAATTCTGATATCGTTTTGCATAGGACAAAATAAAATTATGATCAAAGTGGAGTCGCGATTTCTGATTTGTTTCGCAGTGGTTCACACTGAACTTGCGTGGCACTTATAATATGAATCAACAAATCCTGGATACTGACCAGGGCTCACCACTGATAATTGCCGAGAACACCCACATATACACTATTTCGATAGAATATTATAACGTTATTAACCAAATATTAATAATCATATTGTTATAAATATGTTCTAAATTGTAATGGCCGCGATAGCGATACATTGTGGCAATAGTAAAACTATGACATTCGATTCCTATTGCTTGTATAACAGACTCGCGGCGATTTATGGTCGCATATCGTGAGGTTTGGATAATACTCCCCCATCATATTGATTACATCATAGCGCCTCGCAAATCATGTTGGTGGTAGAAGAATAGATGCCTCGTTACCGTCACATCTAAAAATAGAATCTTTGGGGTCTAAAATTGGTTGTACTAAAATATTCCCAAAATATCAAAACCCAAAAAAAAAAAATTCAAAACTTCAAAAATTTATTTTTTCCTAAAAATTTAAAAATTTCCAAACTTCCAAATTATCAAAACCCCAAAATTTCCAAACTTCCAAATTATCAAAACCCTCAAAATTATTTCTCTAAAAAAAGTTTAAATAACAAATTTATAACGAGTTTTCGGTTTCTGATAATCTCGATATTAAAATGTCGAATGTTAAATTATTTGCGTGTAATATCTTTCGTAATATTTTTTGTTCAAATATTTTTCATGAATTTATTAATCGATGTTTAGAAAATAGCTTTATTGGACATTGTGACCATCGATATGAATGCATACATTCCAGTGTTTTATCGGACGCAGTTCATATAATTGTCATACCTGAAAATAGACACCATTACTTTTACATAAATAATAAACAGCGTTTATTCTTTACACTCTCTCTATCCCATATGACAGGTGTGTATTATCGTGAATTATTGGAAGTTTTGAGATGTACTATGTTCAATCCCTAACGGTCGAAAATTGTAATGTGAAATTAGAACCCTCCAGAATGAATTGTTCGCTGTACACGCAATCACACGCGACATTGATGGTAACAATGTCGTGTGTCACACCTTTGCTTTACCAAATGAATTATATTATTTCCCCACAACATTACGTAATAACCCCTTATCACTCCATTCACACTTACGATCATTTTGTATGCCGAAAACTCCAGGTAGCACCGATGATGTAACATTATATCACTGCTATTGTACCAATGATAGGTTCAGACATGTTCTATGTTTAGAAAAGAAAAGTTACCTATAATTCTGCTGTGGTTAAGCAGTCCATTATTTAGGGCATACCTGTATGTAGGCCTACCAGTGGATGAATAGTCTGCCGGAGAAGTACTGTGTAGACAGGTCTTGTCGGTAAGAGAGTCAGACGAGTAGTGAAGGCTCGGCTATTAAAACATAGTAATGCGATAGCGAACATCAAACGAGTCTGCGCACGCATATCTGTCAAAGGATACAAGGGCAGTCATTGGTCAATTTATCCCCGGTGTCAGCTCAGTACCCAATCGGGACGAAGCCGAAGGTCAACTCATTTTTTTCGCTCATTATAGTACGTCACTTGGACATTTTATCAGTTTATCACGTGATCACTAAATGTGGCAATCGGGTATCCACCACTGCCTGCAATTTATTATTTATAATAATTTGACTCATTGATCTCACGTAAATAATACTCTTAGTTGTTCCAATAAAATAGTTATCAAATTCGATCACCAATAGATTTGACTGTGGAATATAATGACCTTTAACTTATTTATCGATCTATGTTAGAACATGGTCTTAACAAAAAAACTTGACCATAACAAAAATTACCTTACATTTATGCATGAATCTAATTAGACCATGCGTAAATATTGTCAGCTTATCGTCTGATGAGCAAATCCGATGTTTATCAAAAATAGTACAACTTCCAGTTGGTAATTACTCTTACGAATGAAGAGCGTTGAACATATACGAAATTACTACACGAATGAACTGAAATTTATATTTCACATCTTACCAACAACAGATACAGACATAGTCATAGTGTTATACTATCTTACATGTACACACGCTATGACATCATTCGAAGGGGCAATACACTCAAGGAGTTAAAGTGACACGAAACAAGGGACGTGATGCAATATTGGTGTTTGAATATTAAAAGGAACACAAGACACTCTAAAGGGACACTCATTATGAATGAATGTTAACAATACAAGCGCAGTGGTTGAAAGTTAAAATGACAGATCAATATTTAAGGGTCAAATTTTCGGGCACTTAATGCACCTTTTATCATTACGTATCGTTTCTCACTCTACAATTCCCAATAATCCACACACTCTCTCCCCCCCCCCCAGCTTATAGATATATAACGAAAACGAGAATATCATGTTGATGAAGTTTATTGAAATTTAATCGTCCGAATTGTCATCACTTTCGCCAGAAGTGTCATATGTTACGTCCATGAATTTTTCTAGCATCGGTTTGTACTTTAATATTGACATTTTCACTGCATCACGTTCTCCATAACCATTATTCAAATATTTGTCGACTTTATCCATGACTCTGTTGTGCAGAGTCCCATTGCGCAGCTGCAGATACGATACTATTGTCCAAGCATAATCAGTCATAAAGTGTATCATATCTTTACTTTTAAGGTCCTTGTCAGCTTGTTCTTTTGCTTCTGCGTCTTTCGAGCCATTTTCCTTATACGTGTCCACTTTATCACTCCATTCCTCACGTGTTTTATCTCTACTTTCATCACGCAAACTTTTGAAGTATTCATCTTCATTCAATTTAATTTCCTTATTCTGACTATCATCCGGGTCCTCAGTTAATTTTCGTTTTAACTTATTTTCTTGACACCAGTTTTTTACGTGTCTCTGAACATCATAATGATCTGCGAACAAAAGCCCGCATTCATTACAAGGGTACGACATGTCTTCTTGAATGTCTCTGTTTTGATGGTTCTTCTTATTAATTTCATCGAGCTCACCAGGTGGCCGTATGTCGTTAGTATAGTCATTATGTTGACCCTGGGGCACAATATAATTATATGTTATGCCCTTCTGTTGACCGGGGAGTTCTCTGTCATCGTATTTCATCGCATTCTGTTGACCCTGGGTCTCAGTGTCTTTTGTATGTTTTTTCATCCCATTCTGTTCATCTGGGTGTTCTCTGTCTTTTTGGAGATTATATTTCATGCCATTCCATTCACCCCTATGTTGGTTCGTGTCCTCTTTTAGTACATTCTGTCGCAGACGTAATGTGTCCGGTGTTGCGGCTTTTAAATCCACCAATAGGTAACCGTACGGTTCACTCGTCGCTTCCGAAAACTCTCGAACCATACGCTGAGGACATTCAGGATACATCTGTCTTGATAATGTTGAAATTAATCCCTTGTCGATTGGGTTATTGAACAATACCAAATATTGACAATTTCGTCGTTGCGTTGGATCTTTGTTGTAGTAGAAATTCTGGTTCAAACTTATCAAAGATAAGTTCAAATGGTGACTTCCTTCGGAATGCAAATCATTAACTCTCTGGTCTTTTGATGAAGTTTGCATCAAGTCATCGAGTATAACTAGATTTTTATACCGGGGGTTGATAAGCGAATCCAAGTTTGCTGGTATTCCTCGTATAAAGTTGACCTGAGGGGTGACGGTATACTTTAATTCGTCATATAGGGGCTGCCAATATTTATAAAACCATATTATTCTGTCAGGTGCGGGTGATATTTTTGAGGCAGACTTTTGTAGTAAGGTTTTCACGAAGTATGTCTTACCACAAGATGTCGGTCCGCTTACACATGCCGTGAATGGATGCTTGAAAATAAAATCTTCATGGACATTGGCCATTGGATCATCAAAGCAGGATGTTATGTCGCTTTGTTGCTGTGTCCCCTGCTGGTGTTGTAGTATCTGGTGTTGCTGTAATGGCTGTTGTTGTGGCTGATGATACTGCTGCCTGTTGCTGCTACGGTCTGTTGCTGTTGCTTGGTGCTGCTGCTGTGGGTGTCGGTTAACAAACTCAGTGTGCTTAGATTGTACATGTCTTATCAAATCATGGTTCCGCACATACCCCCTAGAGCAAATTGAACACTGATGCTTCATTTATACTTGACTAAAATGTCTCGGTATATGGATTTCCTTTATACAAATGTTCCTTATAACCTAAAAATATGTCATGTCCGTATGTTTGATAACTCTATGTAGATGAAATAGTCTGCCGGAGAAGCACTGTGTATACGGGGAATCAACAGGTCTTGTCGGTAAGAGAGTCAGACGAGAAGTGAAGTATCGACTATTAAAACATAGTAATGCGATAGCGAACATCAAACGAGTCTGGACACGCATATCTGTCAAAAAGATACAAATAGCCGTCATTGGTCAATCTATCCTCGGTATCACTTTTCGTTTTACAAAATCAATTTCACCGAGAGGTTCCCTCGTCATTTGTAGTGACGTAATTGTGGCACCGCCGCCGGCGGCGGCGGCGGCGGCGGCGGCGGCGGCATTGCGGTATTTGCCGACGGCGGCGGCGGCGGCGGCATTGCGGTATTTGCCGCCGGCGGCGGCGGCATTGCGGTATTTGCCGACGGCGGCGGCGGCATTGCAGTATTTTACTGTGGGGGTCCGCCGGACCCCGGCGGCGGTGGCTGCACCGCCGCCGCAGTAAAATACCTCAATGCCGCCGCCGCCGGCGGCAAATACCGCAATGCCGCCGCCGCCGGCGGCAAATACCGCAATGCCAACGCCGCCGCCGCCGCCGTCGGCAAATACCGCAATGCCGCCGCCGCCGCCGCCGCCGCCGGCGGCGGTGCCACAATTACGTCACTACAAATGACGAGGGAACCTCTCGGTGAAATTGATTTTGTAAAACGAAAAGTGATACCGAGGATAGATTGACCAATGACGGCTATTTGTATCTTTTGACAGATATGCGTGTCCAGACTCGTTTGATGTTCGCTATCGCATTACTATGTTTTAATAGTCGATACTTCACTTCTCGTCTGACTCTCTTACCGACAAGACCTGTTGATTCCCCGTATACACAGTGCTTCTCCGGCAGACTATTTCATCTACATAAAGTTATCAAACATACGGACATGACATATTTTTAGGTTATAAGGAACATTTGTATAAAGGAAATCCATATACCGAGACATTTTAGTCAAGTATAAATGAAGCACCAGTGTTCAATTTGCTCTAGGGGGTATGTGCGGAACCATGATTTGATAAGACATGTACAATCTAAGCACACTGAGTTTGTTAACCGACACCCACAGCAGCAGCACCAAGCAACAGCAACAGACCGTAGCAGCAACAGGCAGCAGTATCATCAGCCACAACAACAGCCATTACAGCAACACCAGATACTACAACACCAGCAGGGGACACAGCAACAAAGCGACATAACATCCTGCTTTGATGATCCAATGGCCAATGTCCATGAAGATTTTATTTTCAAGCATCCATTCACGGCATGTGTAAGCGGACCGACATCTTGTGGTAAGACATACTTCGTGAAAACCTTACTACAAAAGTCTGCCTCAAAAATATCACCCGCACCTGACAGAATAATATGGTTTTATAAATATTGGCAGCCCCTATATGACGAATTAAAGTATACCGTCACCCCTCAGGTCAACTTTATACGAGGAATACCAGCAAACTTGGATTCGCTTATCAACCCCCGGTATAAAAATCTAGTTATACTCGATGACTTGATGCAAACTTCATCAAAAGACCAGAGAGTTAATGATTTGCATTCCGAAGGAAGTCACCATTTGAACTTATCTTTGATAAGTTTGAACCAGAATTTCTACTACAACAAAGATCCAACGCAACGACGAAATTGTCAATATTTGGTATTGTTCAATAACCCAATCGACAAGGGATTAATTTCAACATTATCAAGACAGATGTATCCTGAATGTCCTCAGCGTATGGTTCGAGAGTTTTCGGAAGCGACGAGTGAACCGTACGGTTACCTATTGGTGGATTTAAAAGCCGCAACACCGGACACATTACGTCTGCGACAGAATGTACTAAAAGAGGACACGAACCAACATAGGGGTGAATGGAATGGCATGAAATATAATCTCCAAAAAGACAGAGAACACCCAGATGAACAGAATGGGATGAAAAAACATACAAAAGACACTGAGACCCAGGGTCAACAGAATGCGATGAAATACGATGACAGAGAACTCCCCGGTCAACAGAAGGGCATAACATATAATTATATTGTGCCCCAGGGTCAACATAATGACTATACTAACGACATACGGCCACCTGGTGAGCTCGATGAAATTAATAAGAAGAACCATCAAAACAGAGACATTCAAGAAGACATGTCGTACCCTTGTAATGAATGCGGGCTTTTGTTCGCAGATCATTATGATGTTCAGAGACACGTAAAAAACTGGTGTCAAGAAAATAAGTTAAAACGAAAATTAACTGAGGACCCGGATGATAGTCAGAATAAGGAAATTAAATTGAATGAAGATGAATACTTCAAAAGTTTGCGTGATGAAAGTAGAGATAAAACACGTGAGGAATGGAGTGATAAAGTGGACACGTATAAGGAAAATGGCTCGAAAGACGCAGAAGCAAAAGAACAAGCTGACAAGGACCTTAAAAGTAAAGATATGATACACTTTATGACTGATTATGCTTGGACAATAGTATCGTATCTGCAGCTGCGCAATGGGACTCTGCACAACAGAGTCATGGATAAAGTCGACAAATATTTGAATAATGGTTATGGAGAACGTGATGCAGTGAAAATGTCAATATTAAAGTACAAACCGATGCTAGAAAAATTCATGGACGTAACATATGACACTTCTGGCGAAAGTGATGACAATTCGGACGATTAAATTTCAATAAACTTCATCAACATGATATTCTCGTTTTCGTTATATATCTATAAGCTGGGGGGGGGGGGAGAGAGTGTGTGGATTATTGGGAATTGTAGAGTGAGAAACGATACGTAATGATAAAAGGTGCATTAAGTGCCCGAAAATTTGACCCTTAAATATTGATCTGTCATTTTAACTTTCAACCACTGCGCTTGTATTGTTAACATTCATTCATAATGAGTGTCCCTTTAGAGTGTCTTGTGTTCCTTTTAATATTCAAACACCAATATTGCATCACGTCCCTTGTTTCGTGTCACTTTAACTCCTTGAGTGTATTGCCCCTTCGAATGATGTCATAGCGTGTGTACATGTAAGATAGTATAACACTATGACTATGTCTGTATCTGTTGTTGGTAAGATGTGAAATATAAATTTCAGTTCATTCGTGTAGTAATTTCGTATATGTTCAACGCTCTTCATTCGTAAGAGTAATTACCAACTGGAAGTTGTACTATTTTTGATAAACATCGGATTTGCTCATCAGACGATAAGCTGACAATATTTACGCATGGTCTAATTAGATTCATGCATAAATGTAAGGTAATTTTTGTTATGGTCAAGTTTTTTTGTTAAGACCATGTTCTAACATAGATCGATAAATAAGTTAAAGGTCATTATATTCCACAGTCAAATCTATTGGTGATCGAATTTGATAACTATTTTATTGGAACAACTAAGAGTATTATTTACGTGAGATCAATGAGTCAAATTATTATAAATAATAAATTGCAGGCAGTGGTGGATACCCGATTGCCACATTTAGTGATCACGTGATAAACTGATAAAATGTCCAAGTGACGTACTATAATGAGCGAAAAAAATGAGTTGACCTTCGGCTTCGTCCCGATTGGGTACTGAGCTGACACCGGTGATAAATTGACCAATGACTGCCCTTGTATCCTTTGACAGATATGCGTGCGCAGACTCGTTTGATGTTCGCTATCGCATTACTATGTTTTAATAGCCGAGCCTTCACTACTCGTCTGACTCTCTTACCGACAAGACCTGTCTACACAGTACTTCTCCGGCAGACTATTCATCCACTGGTAGGCCTACATACAGGTATGCCCTAAATAATGGACTGCTTAACCACAGCAGAATTATAGGTAACTTTTCTTTTCTAAACATAGAACATGTCTGAACCTATCATTGGTACAATAGCAGTGATATAATGTTACATCATCGGTGCTACCTGGAGTTTTCGGCATACAAAATGATCGTAAGTGTGAATGGAGTGATAAGGGGTTATTACGTAATGTTGTGGGGAAATAATATAATTCATTTGGTAAAGCAAAGGTGTGACACACGACATTGTTACCATCAATGTCGCGTGTGATTGCGTGTACAGCGAACAATTCATTCTGGAGGGTTCTAATTTCACATTACAATTTTCGACCGTTAGGGATTGAACATAGTACATCTCAAAACTTCCAATAATTCACGATAATACACACCTGTCATATGGGATAGAGAGAGTGTAAAGAATAAACGCTGTTTATTATTTATGTAAAAGTAATGGTGTCTATTTTCAGGTATGACAATTATATGAACTGCGTCCGATAAAACACTGGAATGTATGCATTCATATCGATGGTCACAATGTCCAATAAAGCTATTTTCTAAACATCGATTAATAAATTCATGAAAAATATTTGAACAAAAAATATTACGAAAGATATTACACGCAAATAATTTAACATTCGACATTTTAATATCGAGATTATCAGAAACCGAAAACTCGTTATAAATTTTTTATTTAAACTTTTTTTAGAGAAATAATTTTGAGGGTTTTGATAATTTGGAAGTTTGGAAATTTTGGGGTTTTGATAATTTGGAAGTTTGGAAATTTTTAAATTTTTTGGAAAAAATAAATTTTTGAAGTTTTGAATTTTTTTTTTTTGGGTTTTGATATTTTGGGAATATTTTAGTACAACCAATTTTAGACCCCAAAGATTCTATTTTTAGATGTGACGGTAACGAGGCATCTATTCTTCTGGTGGTGAGTGGATCACTATCCAAATAAAGTCCACATGGTGTTGTATTTTTGGTTGTCGTACATATTGTAATACTTGTTTCTGCGTTATTCCCGGTTAACCCTTTACCCAACAATCCGGCCAAAACCGGCCAAATAAAGCTTCAACAGCCTAAAATATCTTCGGTCTGTCTCAATAGAACCATACAAATATGGATATCATTGGAACCGGCTCCTTGACCACATTGTGATAGTTACAGTTATGCCCTGTGCCAATGCATTCTCTTATATATGCGAGTCGACCATAGGTCGCCTCGCATATATAAGAGAATGCATTGGCCTAAAAAAAATCTTTTTTTAACACTTTTTACCATTTTTTCTTACATTCTTTAACAATTTTATAATTTTTAATGTGTTGAGCCAATGCATTCTCTTATATATGCGAGGCGACCTATGGTCGACTCGCATATATAAGAGAATGCATTGGCACAGGGCCCTTATGTTGGGTAAAGGGTTAACGTCTACCAACTTTGCATATCCAGTCGAGAAGATGCATTGTTCTCGGGTCACGTATATCCACTTCATCGTCCGTCTATTCAAACTACTTCCGGCGAGAGCGACACGTTCTCAAAAGGAATCACTGAACTAAATGGTTTCCCATAAGCGACAGTGTTAACGTTTCGGCCAAATTCACTGAATTGAAGCCTGCAGGCCTACCAGTGGTGTCTACCCAGCTAGATTGACACCAGTTGAGCACGAAAATTCAAGAAAAATCATAGGTCATGTGTTTACTTTTAAAAATAAATCACCACGTGTACGACAGGGCTATCCCACATCCAAATTTGATCTGGAAAAACCCAGAACTACAGCAGCTAGTTACATAAATTTCCCGTTCACAAACATCCATTCCCCCATTAATTCACCAGTTTAAATTATTTAGATATGATGCACAAATCAAATAAACGTGATGTCATCATTTAAAGGCCCACTTAATTTTCGAACCCCCAGATTACATTATATAAAATATATGTCATATTATATACCATTAAACCCCCAGATAACATTATATACAAAATATGCCATGTTATATACCATCGAACCCTCAGATTACATTATATCAAATATATGCCATATTATATACCATCGAACCCCCAGATCACATTATATAAAATATATGTCATATTATATACCATTGAACCCCCAGATCACATTATATAAAATATATGTCATATTATATACCATTGAACCCCCAGATTACATTAAATAAAATAAATGTCATATTATATACCATTTGAAAGAGGAAGCCCCAAAACATTGTATAATCAAGTTATCCGGTGTAATACAATTGTTTTGTTGAGTTGCCAACGCGTTTGTCATCAATATTGAAGTAAAAATCAGTATTATTTTCAATGCAGGGGGAATAACTCTATATATTAAAGATAGAGTTATTCCCCTTCCATTGAAAAGGTTTGAATTATGTTGCATTATGTATGCCAGAGGGGGGAAGTCTTCAGCTGTTTTCTATTTCTCTGTGGGCATCTTCTGAGACACAGATGTTTCAAATAGTGATAAATTATAGTATTATAATCATATTTTATGGCATAAATCGTTATTAAAACCGTATATCAAGTCACTATAAAAAAAAATCGGTGACTCGAAAATTAAGCGGGCCTTTAATAACGTGTCGCATGTATCAGGTGAAGGTCACTCTTCAGTTACCTTCACCTTTAGCATTCCACGGTGTACTCGCTCCCCGATTCTGGAACACATTGACTCCCTGATTCCAAAACATCAACACGCATGCATCTTACTATAGACAAGCAAACTTTTAATCACGCAACAACTCAATTATTGAAAACTTCCCACCACTGTCATCATATCACGATTTATCTGTCCCCCTCCTGTCTTCTACTTTCTCATACCCGCTCCCTCGCTCTCTCTCTCTCTCTCTCCCTGCCCCAATGCTATCCTTAACACTACCTTCTTCCATCCCTAACTCAAATTTAGTTATATATCTCCATTTCTCCTAAAATCATTTCAATCCCTTCCCGTCTGATCGATACCCCTCCCTCACTTATTGGGGAAGGGGCATGTCGACAAAGAGGAGAAGACTTCACATAAACCCTCGGGCTTGTTGTCTGATCCTCATTTCCACAATTAACTATTTTATTTTGTATATTTATGTAATCTGTATATTATGTTATTTGTTTGGATTTGTCAATAAAAATATGTTTACACCAAACATCAACAAAACATCATTACAGACGTTTAGACCCAAATCCGCTCCAAGTAATTCCTGAGTCAAAACTGATCGAACGTACGTTCAGAGATTGATATATACAGCGTACACAACAAGTACACAGTCAGATGTACTAACCGACATTTTCAGCCAAGCTTAAACAGTGTTGTCAGCTGGAAGTGTCTATTCGCCAGCGGATGGCAAATAGCGATTCTACCGATATGCGCTATTTGCCATCCGATGGTATTTTAAAGAAAAAAACATTTCATATCATAAAAATTCGCCATATAATGGCGATTCATACCCGCCTTACCGAAAATTGGGCCCAGTTGACCCTCGGCTGACCACCTCGAGATATCCTGTGGATGCAAATAAAAAATAACTCAACTTTGAAGGAAATTTTGTATAGTTAGAGGATTTAGTGGCATACGATGTCGCTATGTGCCCACATAATCACGAGTCCTACCCGCCTTTCCGAATATTGGGCCCAGTTGACCATCGGTTGACCACATCCATATATCCTGGTGCGATTGCAAATAAAAAATCACGTAATTTTGAAGGAAATTCCGTATAGTTAGAGGGTTTAGTGGCACAAGCGGTCGCTATATGCCCACATAATCATGATTCATACCCGCTTTACCGAAAATTGGGCCCGGTTGGCCCTCGGATGACCACCTCCAGATATCCTGGGGGATGGCAAATAAAATATTCACTCAATTTTGAAGGAAATGTCGTATGGTTACAGCAATTATTTGCACAAGCTGTCGTTATATGCCCACATAATCACGATTCCTACCCGCCTTACCGAAAATTGGGCCTAGTTGACCCTCGGTTGACCACCTCCAGATATCTTGGGAGATGTCAAATACAAAGTATCTCAATTTAGAAGGAAATTACGTATATTTAGATCATTTAGTGTCACAAGCTGTCGCTATATGCCCACATAATCATGATTCCTAACCGCCTTACTTAAAATTGGGCCCAGTTGACCCTCCGTTGACGACCTTCAGATATCCTGGGGATAGCAAATAAAAAGACCTCAATTTAGAAGGAAATTACGTATATTTAGATCATTTAGTGTCACAAGCTGTCGCTTTATGCCCACATAATCACGATTCCTACCCGCCTTACCGAACATTGGGCCTAGTTGACCCTCGGTTGACCACCTCCCGATATATTGGGAGATGTCAAATACAAAGTATCTCAATTTAGAAGGAAATTACGTATATTTAGATCATTTAGTGTCACAAGCTGTCGCTATATGCCCACATAATCATGATTCCTAACCGCCTTACTTAAAATTGGGCCCATTGACCCTCCGTTGACGACCTTCATATATCCTGGGGATAGCAAATAAAACAGACCTCAATTTAGAAGGAAATTACGTATATTTAGATCATTTAGTGTCACAAGCTGTCGCTATATGCCCACATAATCACGATTCCTACCCGCCTTACCGAAAATTGGGCCTAGTTGACCCTCGGTTGACCACCTCCAGATATCTTGGGAGATGTCAAATACAAAGTATCTCAATTTAGAAGGAAATTACGTATATTTAGATCATTTAGTGTCACAAGCTGTCGCTATATGCCCACATAATCATGATTCCTAACCGCCTTACTTAATATTGGGCCAGTTGACCCTCCGTTGACGACCTTCAGATATCCTGGGGATAGCAAATAAAAAAGACCTCAATTTAGAATGAATTACGTATATTTAGATCATTTAGTGTCACAAGCTGTCGCCATATGCCCACATTATCACGATTCATATCCACGGGGGGGGGGGGGGGGGGACTGCGACGTGAGGATCGGTGGCATTCCGATAAAGAGACGGTGGAATTCCGATAAAGAGACGGTGGAAATCGGAAAACGAACCGTCGCGTGACTTTTAAATGGCGATTCTATTGGTTTTACTCACAGTAGCGTCTAGATTTTGATGGATATTAGTAACTAAAATAACTATATGATGATATGCAACCTGATTTGTCACGGCAATTCCGTTTGAATGCCCAAACACGAAGAAAATCTCGTTTGTCGCTGAAAGCGAACCGTCTCGTTTATCGGATTTCCACCGTCTCTTTATCGGAATGCCACCGATCCTCACGTCGCAGTTCTCCCCCCGTGATATCCGCGCTACCTCGTTCGACCACCGCGAAATATTCAGGGAGATGGCAAATAAAAAAACTCTCAATTTTGAAAGAAATTTCGAATATTTAGATTACTTAGTGGCACAAGCTGTCGCTATATGCCCACATAGTCACGATTTCTATCCACCTTACTGAAAATTGGGCTCAGATGACCCTCGGTTGACCACTCCCAGATATCCGGGGGTGGCAGATAAAAAAATACTCCATTTTGAAGGAAATTCGTATAGTTTTCGGTAATATTTTCTTAGCATCTATATACGATAAATGTTTTTCAGTCTTTCATCTTTGTATCTTGAATTCATATCCCCATATGGGACATGAACGATCCATTGCAACATGTGAACCTTAACAATTCGAACATATTTTAGGATTTGTACAAACCTTATGATCATGACCAGAAACAGAACATCGTGCACAAATTGTTTCTTTACTTGTACACTTTTCCTGGCCGTGGCCATAGCCCTGTCATTTAAAACATCGTAATGGATTTGGAACATATGTACTTATATCTACCTTCATATATCCAACCTTCAATGTCAGTGAAGGTTCGCACCGATTGAATGTCAGAAGACAACTATTCAGAGGAACTCGAATACCATCAACATTTTTTTGTAAATCGAAGGACTTCTGCAATTCATCGTGGTGCCAACTCCGCCACTATTTCTGATTCCGAAGAATCAGCTTTATCGCTGTCCGCAACACAGCTCTGCTACCATTTAATGTCTTGTGAGGAGTAACAAATAGTGGTGTTTGTGCAATAGTTGTTAACTGTAGCAGAGTACCAGGTTGAACTTTCTTTGAGCATTCAATCAGGAGAGAGCCACTTATTGGCCCAGTCCTGATTTGTTTAACAAATTTCAATTGTCCAGCAATGGTTTCTAGTGTTTTGTCAATGACAACAATAGAAGATCTTTTCACATTTGGGTCAAAGCCAATAACCAAGTACTGACGGAATACCACAGCATCATTGGAACTTGGCGATTCATCATTCTGACGAGCAAGACGTTGCTTTTTTGTTTGAGTTGCCACACGAAAGGCAAAAATATCGACAACTAGCCGGTGGACTACCCTTCAAATTCTGGTTGGGCCAAAGACTGTTACATAGCTGAAGCGGTGACACGTTTAGCCACTGTATATAGCACCATCCATGTACCTCTCCACAGTGAGACTGGCGTGGGCAATACAGGAATCAACAATCAACCATCATCAATATGAACACATGTATACAACAAATTTAAACTGAAACGTTGTGGAGAGGCGTGACCAGCCGATTGATTGAGCCCGATCAACTCAACCACCCGTCTCGAAGAGAAGTAGTACCAAAGAGGACCATGAGCTAAGTCGTACCCGCGGGTCGATGCATCACGTGATATGACCGCCCTATAACATCCAAGACTCCTACACTAGACCTCACGGGATGCACCCCACGGCAAACATGGTTAGGGGATTTTGTTAACCCTCGCAGTGGTGCGGTAGACCTATTCTACCCCGGGCCCATACGGGGTTTTATACATGTATGTATATATAGTGAAGCAGTTTTTCAAGTGGCCTGCTAGGTTTTAAATTTATATAATTGTGTTTATATTTTACTCGTTTTAAAGACACGCCCCTGGGCACTACATATTTAAAGGTTATACAGCAAAAGGTATAATATACTGATGTTCGACAGAACAAAATGGCACAAGCACCTATTCTGAGTGGTTTCTCAGATATTTGAACCACATGTCCACAAATAAAATGATGGATGTATGTCACGTGGTTTTAAGAACAATGCCCAGTGTAGTAAAAGTTGGCTCCATAATTTTAGGAACTACCGGTAAGGTTCCATTGTTTTCCCATGCAACTGTATATTTGTAAAATTGGGGTTACCCATAATTAAAAAGCTCACTAAAATATGACAATTATTCCGGTTTGTAATTCTACATGTACCCAATACGGTATGTATTTGATCTTTGTTGAATACTGTTTGATTCATTCAAGACTTCTCGACGGTTATTGCTCTTAAAATAGTCACATCCATTAAAAAGCGCAATACATAGACAAAATATTAAGTTACAGATATATTGTGAATTGTATACCCATCATGAATATCATCATGAGTAGTATGTACCTGTCAAGTTCGTATGCTGTGTTATGTAAACAAGTGTGCGATAAACTAAATACTCAACACTGGGAAGGCCCCTCTAATGATGCTTGGTTAAAACTGACACCATGTTGTCAGCAACATATCGTTATAGCGCTCACTAATCCTCGACACATGAGTTCGGTGTTGAATGGTCACCGCGTGAACCACTCTCGCAAAACTATCGCCGCGGTATTGATTGTTTTGCCTATATTTGCTCACACAGAGTGTTTTGTGGATAACATCACATTCATATTCGAATTATAGTGTAATGGTTTTTTTAAGCGAGCTTTTAAATTACGAGTAATACTAAGTTGGACCAAAATAGAACAAAGCTATCACACTTATCACTCGAATTGTATTATGTAAAAGTAAAACATTTGATGTTTGTATACTTGTTTTGGTATGAAATTGTCCAGTCACTTGCATGTTTACTTCATGTCCTGATGGATAGTTGCCTACCATGGTCCAGCGGTTGAAAATCACATTCGTATACATAGAAATGTATGACACCACTTGAAGAAAGCGTCAACTGTAGTTGGATTGAAACATTCAAGACAATTATAGCAAGTTCAGTAATAACTGCACGATGAGTTTGAAACAATGTTCTCAAAGTCACACCATTCACAACGACTTGGCCACTTTCGCTTTGCATATATAGACACCATATATGCCGGACTATTAAATCACTTGATTAATCGTGTGCATATTACCAGGAAATGAATTCAGAGAAAACTCGCCTGTTACATTAATTATTTACATTATTCTCCATTCAATTCGATGCGTCAACGATTCAATGTCATGCCTGATCATCAGAGCTATGTATTGTAGCACTGATCGAATATGGTTTATAATTATGGAAGGTGTTATTTCCCAGCAAAGCGGAAATAGCCGAGTCTTTGAGAATTATAGATACACATGTTTCGATAACAACATTATGCATCCATTGTATTTGTCCATGTATACATCTATACACAAATGTATTGACCCCTCTTAACGACATTGACCAGCGGTATTAGCCCCCGGTACTCGGCCGCGTACATGCGCATTTGTACCACCTCGCGTTCGCGGTTATACCTCATTTTTCATAAATTGTTTATATGAATGTTATTTTGCTTCTTAAATTCGGCATATATAACCACACAAGCTTATGTATATTTCTGGGATGGTGTGATGCTGCATTGATGATGCAATCGCGAATGTCGGTTAGTGTTGAATAAGCCGTAAACAATTTCCTAATTGGGGTATAGTTTTGTCTATATTTAACAAGGTGCATGGCGCTCACGAAAACAGGACTGGCTGAATGTGAACAATTAATGCGGAGTACGGCGGTCACAACAAATTAACGCTGGCGGTTAACAAGAACAGCAGTATGATTAATGGCGGATGCCGCATGTAAACCGTTCACCATCGCGGTGACACCATTAAAACCGTGGTTGTGTGGCGGTACAACCGTGGTCATTCAATACATATTATGTACTTGTTCGGGTGCTTGAAACTGATAAGTTAGTAATCGGGAGCTATGCCAACAGGATGATTGTAACATTCTACTAACATCGCCGGAAATTTGAAGCAAATCAGCCATCCCACTCCATAGAAAACATCGTTTGAAGAACGCTAAATTGTAAATATTTACTACTTTATTCGGGACGCATCTATCGGCGATTAAATAACTAAAATGATTTCGCCATCGAGAGTCACTGCATTTAATTAATATATAAGAATGACTCTGTGTGTTAAATATTTGGATTTAATAATTCTAAAAATTACTACACTGAACAAGATTATTCTCAATTTATATTTGGTCACCATATATACCGGAGTGTTTCACATCACTTTAACGCCTACAGCCTCGTTAAATCGATTAATCAGAGCATAGATGTAGTTAAACGAAACAAGTCGAAACATTGTAATAACAGCTTGTGACTGATTCAGTGATATTGGGTGTCCCAGAATTGGATCGTCGTCTCTGTGATTATCTGTCATTCCATACATATGATTCATCATTACTGATCAGTTACGGATTTTTATGTCTACGAGTGAAGCTAAGCCCTGTCGAATTGAAATATTAGCCATTTCTATTCTAAATAATCGTTGATGAGTATTTATCCCATAGTAAATGTACATATAACAAGTTAAGGTCGTTTGTTGAACTTAGTATCTAAACATTTCCATAAATAAATAGGACTCCTTCTATACTTGTACAAATGTGTCAGTCGCCAGCTATTATCACCCCAACACCCCTTCAAGTCAATAATAAACCATTCAGATGTCCACTTGTTAACTGACTGGAAAAAATTATTTAGTATAGAAATGGTTAGACAACATACACCATTCACAATTATAGAGAACGCTCACAACACTTTAGAAAAGCTACCATGTGTCCATGTGTTCTAAAGAATACGGAATTCCGTGGTAAATATTGGGTCCTTGATCCGTAAATTCCGGCTGATAATTTCAATGAACACAACTCTGCAAGTAGGGTCAGAGGAATGGTATTGCACGAAAACGAATGGCAGACTCACAATATAATTGTTTGGACAAACCTTCCAGGCTTTAATTGAGACCGACTGAAACTGAGATTATCATAAAACGGAATGATGGCTGGTATATACAAAATTATGTTACTGCATATATAGATATATCCAGTAACACAATTTTTACTGTATATAATGCAGATTGGCCAGGATTTCTTTTGATATAACCAAGTGAGACAACAATGAAACTCGGTTTATAATGACATGAACGTTAAACAACGGATGTCGATTTCGACAACGTTCGAGTACATTTATAATTGTATTTATTGAGAGCTCGATTGAATGCTGCATTATATGATGAAAGTAATCTCGATGAGAGGAACGATTATTGTAATACGACGATTGACATTGGGATTATTTAATACTTGTCACATTTGACGGTTCATATTTGTTATGTGCACATACACACACAATATCTATCGTTCTACAATGTGTCAAATCACATGAATTTAGTCATCGCAATCCAATCCCGAGCCGTAACAAAACAACGAATGGCATCTATACAGACAAAGTCTCTGTTCCGAGACGTAACACAACAACGAATGTCATATGTACAGACAAACTCAGTCTCTGTCCTAACAGTTTTGGCGAATTGTTTTGTGATTCCCTGTGTCTCCATTTTGACTGCATGGTTCCCGATTATAAGACAAACCGACACACACACTATATATCTCGTTCGGTCGTCGTTATTATCGAGCGGGTGGCGATATGTTCCATGATTTTCGCTACTACCTGGACCAAATCTCAAAAGCTATAACCGATTCTTTGAAAGACCGATAAGCAGCACATAACTCTGGGTATCAGCACGAGCTAATTTGTTATGTACTAAATTGGTTAGTACACAGTTGCAACAGTAGACAGTGAAATATGACAGCAACATATTCATCGGGAGGGGTTTCAGGAAATATAAGCAGGCGACAGATAATACGAGCGCAGAAGGAGAATTCTACTTGTTTTAGGTAGAACATCTGCTTAGAATCACATCATTTTGAGTTGATAATGTGCTGAAAATGAGAGCATTTTAGTCACATTATCGACTCATAATGAGACAAGTCGCAGCATTTTGTATGCGGACAATGACACAAATAAGCCAACTCACGACTGTTCAGTTATACGCTCTTTGTTTTCACTATGGCCCGCGCCATAAAACGAAATAATGGTTAAGAGTCCTTTATCTGCTTACATCCGAATCAGATAATCACGCGATGTACCCATTTCACATTACAAGTCGATTGTGTCCGTATTTCCGCGAGGATATGTTGGATGAAGTCACATCTATGTGAGTGAATGTTCAGATAATGGTCGTTTGTTGAACGCGGTATCTGAGCTACTCGCCAATGGGCATTTAGTAAATACAGGGTTCATTATCGCGATCATCGAGGAACATATCGCCCCCACTCAATATTTTAGACGCGTGCGCTGCATTGCGTTGTCGTCGTAATAATTCACCTACCAACCAGGGACTAGTCCTTGCTCCGTTTCTCATTTGAAGCAATATAGTTGCAAATTGATTGAACCGAATTGTTGGTAAATTCCGTTAACCGGCCAGGTAAGGACAGTTCCACTCTGTTCTGGTGCGTGCGTGTTAACGCCGTTACACGTGGAGTTGAACCACCATCCGGACTGTGTGATAGCGGCGCAGTCAGAGTTGTTGCCATAATCATATGTACTGAACTGCTGTATTGTGGGGTTGTTTGCGAACTCGGCATCTAGGGCTGGCGCGGTGTTCTCAGAGAAGAGGGTGTATTCCATTGCATAACTCTGATCTGCTGAGCGGATCAGCCATCCATTAAACCGACCGCCGTTGTTGTTTGGATTATCAGTTCGTATGTATAAATCGCATCTTGAAGCAGCTGAAGTGATTTGATGAATGTGGTCCAATCCCAAGAAGAATTCCACTGAGAAGTCCGGCACGCCGAATCCTGACTTGTATTCCGCCCACGATTTGTTGAACAACATCGGCTCTTGATTCACAGAGCGATATTTCGACCCTCTCCTTTCTATGACTGTATAATAGCTAGCGCATAGCACATCGAATGGATCTAACCCTGGGGATACTTGAACCTGTATGACTTCTTCTTGGCCCGAGAGATAACCAGCTTCTTTTGCCTCCATGCAACCTAAAATTAATGTTTACATTTATATTCTGGATTCATGTACAATGACTAATATTTTGATGGCTCAATTGTAATCCAAGAATGTTTGAAGAGTGGGATCTGTCGAACTGCATGTCTGTTCGCGGTTTCTCCCATATGTCTTGGCCGATTTTAATGTAATTTGGTGCGGTGACTCGGCGTACCCCGCTGGTTGTTATAGCGTCGTTAGTATGTTTTTACATTCTGGATATACAACAAATAATTAAAAGTTATATATATATATTGTTGCTTAAATATATATATATATATATTTGTAATCAAAATGTAAAAACGATAAAAAAAATGAGCGAAACACACAATGAGGCCGCTGCAATGTCTTAGATCTAAACTATCCACTTGGAGTATTACAACTGAAGGATGTGGTGTGTTGCAAATGAAGTTTCACACACTTTGAAATTGAGGTCTTAAAAGGAGAGGATGCATGTGAAAAAAATGATATTCATAGGCGAACAACGGACCTGTGAATAGCCGCTCACAGTATTGGCCGGTGTATCCATCAGCACACTGCTCGCAGGAATTCGCAGAATTGTTCCAAGTGCCACCGTTGATGCACTGATTGACTGTCTCCTGCAATAAAAAACCGATATATGACATGGACAATCATTACATACGACAAATTTAACACAGAAGTGGCATGGACATGAACTCACAGCGACGTCAAATTAGAACTGAAGTACCGACCCCTGCATACATAACCACCACTGCGCATGGACACCCATCAACGTAAAGTTAATATTGAAGTACTGACCTCTGTCAATTCAGCACCGAAGTACAGATCCCTGAATATAACCACCATAGTCACGACAGGACATTAACCCTTTCAGTGCCAGGTCAGATTTTTGTATCAACCCATATACCCTGTGCCAATGCATTCTCTTATATATGAACATACCTGATGAGAGTAACCCCTTATATTCTTTAACATACTCATTGTGTAGGTTTAGTGCCAGGGAATCTTACGTTTTTCATGGGCATCAAAATTATTACTATGAATAATTGGTGATAGTTTTGAGTTATAACATGCCCCTAAGGTTTTATCCAGTTTGTTTTTAAATTCGCTATAGCATGCTTAAGCATACCCAAAACAGTTATATATTTTTTATTTTTGTATTTGTTTAGGGCCGATTTTACAGACCGTAAATTAGGGCCGATGACATCGGCCCCTGGCACTGCAAGGGTTAACATTTCTCGACTTCAAATTAATACTGAAGTAAACACCCTCTTGTATAGCCTTTATGGAGTACGAATATTCATTACAACAGCCACACGTCAAACTAAATGCCGAAGGGCACACTGTACTTTAAACATATTTTATTGTAAATTCATTACAACGGGATTGGGGTACAAGTTTTAGCAACTTACAATGTCCCCGCTCCCAGATACCATCTATATATGAATGTAACAAGATGACAAAGAAAATATATATGATGAGGTTGCAAATATGGTCAACAAAAAGAAGATAACTTGTGTACAGAGTATGTGATAGTCCGGTTCTGTGTTTGTATCATACGATCGTTCTGTCGGTCCTCTCTCTCTCTCTCTCTCTCTCTCTCTCTCCATGGAAATCAAAACTGAGAAATAGTGGCCTTTGTCAAATTTGAAGGGCATTTGTTTTGTCCGTAGCTTCAATGTAGTCAGTGGTGGCAATTGTTGTCCAATATTGTCCGATTCAAAACGCTTGTTGCAGCTTTATATGCCCGAACAATGCGGAACATTATTTTCATTTCTTGATGAAGTTTCACTTGGAATTCCCCAAAGTAATTGCTTGTAATTGATCATTTTAAAGTTAAGGTCGTCCAGGTTACGGTATAGTTTTAGCCTTTGTACATTATATAGGGGGCAATTTAGGAAAAAGTGCATATCACTTTCACATTCGAATGGCACACTTAAATAACCACCGCATAATTTGAGCACCGTTCAACATCAAATTAACTCTACAGCACAGCCATATGTATATAAACGCCATATAAAATAACTCTACAGCACAGCCCTATGTATAGAAACGCCATATAAAATGAACACACATTACACCCTCAGAAATAAACCCTGCATTACTGGCCCCTACAAATAACAACTATAGACCACGAGGACCCTTTTGATATCAAATAAAACATGTTCGACTATATGGTACTATATGTACCCTTAGTATTGCTAATTGCACTGCCCTCTCTCTCTCTCTCTCCCTCTGTTGATATTTCCCTCTCTTTCATTCTCTCCTTGGCGATCAGTCGGGTGATGCAGTATACAGCAATGTGTTACACACAAGACCAATGGCTGACGAAAACATTGACGAGCAAAACGCCCAAATAATCATCATATGGAACAATGCACTTACCATGTAGACTACTCCGGGGTTGGTGTTTAGTTTAGAGCAGTCCCCAGCAGCTCTCTGATCCGTCCCTTGTCCGAGTTCACAGACCGTCGTGTCATCTTCATCCCAGAAGTTGAAGGCCAGGCAATCCCACCTCTTACTACACTCAGCACTACAGACGAGGCCTGAATGTGTTGTCAATCTTGTTGAAGAAGTGAATGGAAATTTCTTGTCTCCGGGACAGGATTTAGGAGTTCTGAACAAGGAACTGGTCATCGAGAAGGATTTGTGCACAACGGCGAGTAACAATACACGGATATCCAGCTTCATCGCAGCCCCTCGGTTGTTGGTATCTTCAAAACATAGAAAGTAGATGTTTGTCTTAAATTGTATTGAATCTGCCGACCACTGACTCAAATTAACGTTTCAACTGGCATGACTCAGAGGAAATTCCAAATTATCCACTTGATTCCGCAAGGAGCGATAAACTGGGTCGGGTTATACATGCCGAATGTGCTACCCATATGTATGTACGCCGGCTTCAGCTAATTTCAGGCGGTATGCATGATTCATCCTGGTACACTGGATTCATATGCCCTATTTAATCGGTATTCAGGATTACTGGTGCGTAGGTTTAATGTCAAACAAACATACACAAATTTTGATTATTTCCAAACCGAGCTGACATAATTATCTTGATGCAATTCAATCCACTTCCTCTTTAAATATTCAAGTTATGGATATATATGATATAATTTGATATTAGTGTAAAATTGTTGAGTATATATACCATATTTTCTTATCTAATACGCAGGATAAACCACTATATGTTAACTGATGGTCAGTATGCAGGCGACACGGTGACACCATCTCGTCTGTGTCTAACAATCATACTGTCTCATATAAATGTTTTAATTTTTAATCTGGTCGCAGAGTTGAGCTGGTATTTCAAGTCTACGGGTGGCGAGAAAAGTACAATAAGTTCCAGCTTCATAGCAAGCTTTCGCATGTCGCTATATTTGTGAATAACCAGGAGTGTTTATCTATATATCAGTTTTGTAATACCGATGTGATATCTATATACATGGCATACCAATGTACATGCAATGTAGTTTTGTAATACTGAAGTGATATTAAATATTGTTCTCACATAATCGAAACAAACGCTCTGCATTATGCTGACATATAGGAATTTATTAACAATTAATTATCTTTATTGTTCAATCTGAAATAATCAGAATTCGACTGTTATCAATAATTTGCGTTATCATAGTCCAGACGCTGTATACCCTGTCCATACAGAGGCGATCACAAAGAAATCCCTAAATAGCTTGTCTATTATATATTTTGGAATTTCTGTCTCTGTGTGTGTACCTGTATGTGTTAGAGACTCGAAAACTGCTCGACCGATCCGACTCGAATTTGATATGAAGGCCTATTTTGATCCCGCGAACAATATGGGAGGGTCAAATTTCACGTGCGACCATTGCCTTGACCTTGACCCATTCTACACCGAAATCTTTAACTATACCAGTATGTTGTAAATAACTTGGTGGCATTTCTAACATAAGTTCAATAGTGGGGGTCTCCTCGATGTTGAGTGTTTAGCTTATCGCATATTATTTACGTACATGTATACTGTCTGTTTACATAACATGGAGTTTGTTTATGAACACTTTACTAACATGACAACAACATGCTGCAATTTACGCGATATCTATGATTGGCATAAGAACACAGTTTGTTTGTAATATAATTTTAGTTCTGCTTATGGAAGTTTAAATGGATGTGACTAATTTAATAGCAATACCCAATGCCAACGCTTATCGGATCTTTAACAAGATCCTCATGGACAGATATATTTCTTCAACTTTTGGTTTGACAACACGCTACCAGACCGCGGTATCATACCCGAATGGTAGGTACCGTAACTCCACTGTAATGACCGTTTCCATACTGCTGTCATCGCCTATTCATTAATGTGATACCTCACATTCATTATTTCAGTAAATTCACATTTTCACCTGCATATACATGTAAGACAATTTCATCATTGTTTTCTTCATTAAAGGAAATTGAAATTCATTATTGATTCCATCGTATTAACAGTTTATGTTCACAGACATCAATTAATGCAGGCGACATTTTTCATTTCTACACTAGTCATTGCATTGATTGTCTTCAGCGAAGATAATATATAATTCTATATCATCGTTAACTATTAAAGTGACATTTATTTTGCACTCAAACCATATTTCATTAAAGCGACACTTCACTAGAGTGTACGGTGTCTGTTAATCACTGAAACAAATTAATGTTTAAATGGACATGACTCGATTGAACTTCATAATGATGTCTACTTATTCCCGAAACTTTAACTTCGTCCGGAATATTTAGGAATTCCTTTGTGATCGCCTCCGTCTGGGCATAATATAAAGCATCTGGACAAATTATTCGTCGATTGGTCCAGAAACATGGCTATATGAGCGTATGTAGGCGAGGTCAAGGTCAATGTCAATGACACGGTCGCATGTAAAATTGGACCCGCCATATTGTTCCCGGGATCAACGTAGGCCTACATAACAAATTTGAGTCGAATCGGTCGAGGTCCAGAAACATGCCTATGTGAGCGTATATGAGCAAGATCAGGGTCAAGGACATCGTCGCACGTGACATTGGACCCGCCCATATTATTCCCGGGATCAAAATAGGCATACGTTCCAAATTTGAGGCGGATCGGTCGAGCAGTTTTCGAGTCTATAAGAAATATACATACCTACACCCATACATACATACATACAGAAATAAGTTCCAAAATATATACTGGAAGATGAGAAGGAGATCCATTCGACCATGTGGCGATTGCGAGAGCCTGCACATGAAAATGTACGACTCAGTTCCATGAATACAAATATATCACACATGCATTTTATAATTGAAGTGTTCAATTGCAAATACAATACTTTTTGTTACGTCTTGAATTGCAATAATAGAGACATTCATATTTTAGTTTCTCATGGATGTCGCTTGTTTGATAAAACAGTGAAAATACACTAAACCGACATAATGGACCATGCATGTATGACCAAAACAAACTAATTTATCTTTTTAGTATATGGCGAATATCTTTATCATGATTACGAAACCAACGCTCTGGTGCCATTTGATTGGACATATAGGACATCCCACGATACTATTGGACACTAAAATAATAGTTGTGTTCTGTGCCAGCATATATGCAGGCCCATTATGTTGCCACAGTGCTTGGATGTGTGTTCAGAAGAGACAGGTTTACAAGCCAACAATATTATTTGTTATCCAGGTCTCGACGAGTAAAACTATCTCCTTTTATAAAGACCACGTCTGCTGTTTAAATATTAAGTATTGCCCGATCGATTGTGTGGGGCTCTTAGTTGGCCATATTGTCGGATTCCCTTTGTCGAAAAAAAGTGGTTACGCAATTTTGAAATGTTAAAACTGTTTAATGAATGTATTACCTCTCATTATAGACGACTGGTATAAACACATTCATCTCCACAAACATACTCATCAAATTCGGAAAAAAGTACGGGAATTGAAGTCTGTAAACGACTGGCCTGGTATGCTGTGTACATACGTTGGGGATCCGGGGGTGTACACTTAAAGCAGATTAATTTTGTGCTATATTTCCTGACTTTATTAGATGTGTTTGTGTGTAATATATTATGTAAGTTTAATAGTGCGTGTTCATCGATCACTTGGTACGATCTTACAATAATTGTAATTCATTGAATAAATTCATTGCTGGCCGTCGTTGATACTTCACTTCGGCTGTATCATTATGTGAATATCAGTAAACACTGTCACATGTTAGAATCCACCCCTGGTCAAGTGGTTCTGCAAATATGCTATGATGCGGATGGTCCTGCTAAATTTGCTATGATGCTGGTAGGGCAAACTGACGCGTTTACGGAAGAGTGTCGTTATTTTGTTCTATCGTTGTCATTTTCGCTAATCCGGGCGATTTGAGAAAAACACAGTGTGTGTATGAAACGTTCAAGAACATATATATTTTTGAAAAATAGTATAGAGAAATTACTACTACGATTACTAGAATATATTGTCCTATAGTAAAGTGGACACCATCACAAGTTACATACGACGGTTAGTTGGTGAGACGGCATATGCTCCAGTATATTCATTTACACATATAGCTAGTTGATGGGAAAAGTAATTTGTGTCTCCTGCAGATGCCAGACTGATACACCACACGGACAATGTTAGACCTTCCCCAAGCAGAACCGGTGGCACATCATTGACACATCTGCACAAAATTAAACTGCGTTTAGTATATTGTGTCTCACATTAGAACCCCGTACGTAAAGCTAGAATGTGTGGCCGTATATGTACAGTATATTGTTTATATCCGAAATCGTAATCGTGATTTTGCGAAATATCTCTAATAATGCCTGCGCTGGTGTTACTAAAACGACGTGAATAAACATATTGAGTATAGTCGATTTTCAACCTAATACAACCAGTATTGAAATACTTCGCAATGAATATGTTTGTGAATGTTTGATATGCATAACGGCTTGTTTTGTCTTCAGTTTATCGGACCACAGCGAAAGACAAATCAAAAACATATAACGGCACTTTTTGTTAACAGCCTCAGTTTGTCCTAACAGCGTCATAGCAATTCAGCAGGACCCAACTGCATCTTAACAGGGCCACTTGACCAGGGGTGGAATCGCCAGTGAGCCAGACTGCTAAGACCAATTATAGCAACAAATCGACGATCAGTGCCGCCGAGTGACGACAAATTAGACGGAAACGCCGGGAAATGAAGGATAATTATTGAACAACCGAACCGCTTCGAGAAGTAAGAAAGTGAAGAGGGCGAAAAGAGAATAAAACGTCGCTGACCAAAATGATTCCGATGACGAGATATGTTTCCTGAAACATCTAGAGTCGGCTATGAATCACCAAACATTAGAGATTGCATCAAATTGCTCTTTGATGTGGTTTTGTCGATACAGCATATAATGTTGACTATAAATGAAATGGGCATGGACACAGAGCAGACAATCAAATGGCAGGTTATGGGAAACAGTGGACAACCTTGAAACACACGTTAAGGAAAACAAATCTACTTGAGGGAGTGAGCACAAGAAGGACACGGGGAAATTAAACAATACAAACAGAAACTGTCCAAAAAAAAACTAAAATAACTGATATCGAACAGCAGACAAATTAGGCAGCGTGCGTATCAACGGAGCGTATCAAGCAAATGTGACATTTTAACACAAGACCTGAAGCTTAAATTGGACATGCGTAAAATCTCGATAGCACACAGACTCGAAAGATTACAAACAGTTACCTCTTCTCATAACATTCCTTTATTGTTTCCTTTACACGATTTGCCAATACGGTATGCCGTAACCAACATGGATGAACCACAATCAACTTCGTTGCCACCTATCGTAGTCTTCAAAGGTATATATATTAAAATATAAACTGATCATCAACATCTCATCACAAATATATGGTCGTGCCTAATGTAGGCGGGAGTACACTTTAATTTCGGGGCAAACAGGAAGACTGTTCATCTATACTGCGGGAGGCCCGGATAATAAGTACCGTTACGACTGCTGGAGATGATGACACGATCATATGCAAATCACATATGTACTGGCGCCATCGATAACATAACTCTCAATTTAAAAATCCATAATTTATTGATATGTTTGTATAATATGATCAACTGTTTCATGTATCACCGGTATGTCGACTGTCAGAGTCTACTAGTTTACAGTCTGAAATTGAAGTAGACCCAGGTGTTTGGGTGGTTCAGTGATTATAACATATTAACTATCACAATCAGCGTTATCGCGGACAGCGTGAGTTTACTTTGTTCACACACATTGGGATATGCGCATAAGATTATTGTTAAATGTTCAGCAATTATTTGATTTACCAATTAACAATTTACTGAACTTTGGGCAACGATGATCGTTATGTATTAAGATTACAATACTGCCTTTAGTTTTGAATGACAGGCATTAAATTGCTCGCATTCGAATGATAGTATTCTGAGGTATGTCTTGTATGAGTCCACCATAGTAAAAGTAACTTATTGTATATTTGGTCCGATTCTTGTTTTCCCTAGCAACAACTGTGCGCGCCCCTCCCAAATGACTTACAATGGATCCAAACATACCGATTTGTTTCTGAAAAACTACATTAAAGGTATTGCGCACGCTAGATTTAATGTCAGGGATACTTGATACAATAACCTATTATTGTAAAAGCTAAATTTATGTTCAGATTGACAGCACATGTGTATTGACTCGACTTTCCATAGATCTATCGCTGTAGGAATTCGCGTGGTTTTGAGGTTGGTGAGAACCACTCAATCAAAATTGCCGAGGCGAATTCAAATCGCAAACATATTATAACAAGATGAAACATATTTGTTCAGAAATATTCAGGGTGTTAGAGCAAGCACCTGTGAGTTTGGACACAAATGAGGTATCAATTGTTTGAAATATAGTACAGCATATGCTCCGACATATATTATTATCATAGGTTATTTCCATTTTCTTCGTTGCTGGTCGTATTTACGATCGACTCGGCCATTTTGAATGCGTGATATGGCCACGCCACCACTGACCATCAGTTCAAAACTTGGGTACTGATTGATGTTCTGACAGGGAACTTTATAATATTGAAAATAACATAGGTAATATATTTCTTAGTTGATACATGTTCATCGGCCATGTAATGTTCACTATGTGAAGTTCACAGCTGGATATTGCATGGTTTAGTTCATATTTGTGAGTCTATTCCACGATATTCGTTGGTTGATTTTCAGGGGGGTGGTATTATGATTGACAGCGACTCAGAGTGAAATCGGATGTCACATAAATCATGCATTGTCAAGCTAAGCCATTACCCTACACTGGAATACATTATAACGAACAGCGGATTAACTAAGAAATATATTGCCTGCGGTAGTTTCCCCATCAGCTCATCGAAACGTTCCCAGGTTTTGAACTGGTGTGTGGAATATGATATATACGGGCGTAGCCATGGCTGAGATTTGTGGCTTGGTCGATAAATTTAAATGACCAACTGCATGTACTGACATATCCGTAGTAGTATGAAACCTAAAATCATACTGATGAATCCCGGTTAGTTCCGGTGACTAAAATATATCACCAAATACAATAAATATGCACTCTTAGATTTTACACTAAATTGGTCCAAAATCTCTTGAGCTAATATTCAACTAACCAAACAAAAGAAAAACGAAAAACATGTGTGAAGACCTCCTATTTTGAATGTCGATATCTGACCATCAAACTTTCATTACTCGGTTGAATGGTCCTGTCTAACAAATTGCTGGTATAGAAAACGGACCGATGGTGGTTTTGTGGTGACAGCCCATATATAAGTGTATACTCACACAGACTGTATGTGTCACATACATATAGACTACATCATATAATGTAGAACAGTTGGGTCGTTAGATGTTTATTGACAACATAAAATAATCATAGGTATGTATTATTGACCTGAACACATTTAGATTGGACCTACATATATAACCACATTAATAAGAGGTTTACATATATAACCCCGTTAATAAGAGGTTTACATATATAACCCCATTAATAAGAAGTTTACATATATAACCCCATTATAATTACCTCTTTACTTCCCATAAGCGTCCCTGGACGCTTTGCACTATTTTCCCCATAAGCGCATGTTGACGCATCGCAGCATATCCCTAGAAGCGCATAAGAGCGCGTTACCAGACTTCCCCACAAGCGCTCTAGAGCGCTACACTAGGTCCACAATTTCGAAACAGCAAGTGATCGACATGTTAATGGGAGATGATAGCGATTTTAGAGGAGATTGCAGTTTCTCGTCATCAGAAGATTCAGATGACGATTACTCTCCCCGTGCTACCAGTAACAATCTGACCTCCATCGCCAATAGTAGCTTCAATACTAACCCGATTGGCTGGTCATATAAACTTCGAAAGGTATCACTTCCGCCATTTACCCAAAGGTTTGGACTATTTCAATTTGATGTTCTCGCCATCGAAGTATGCCGAAATAGCCAGGCATACTAACAACTATGCCAAGTGGAAAATGGAATAATATATATAGTGCATGGACATCATAGAGAACCCAATGTGTATCGACTGTATATTGATATACTTAGTTAACATTCACACTATCCAACTATATTAATTGTTCACGCAACACATTTCATGATATAATTTCAAATTTGGTGAATTGCACGATTTGACTCATTTATAATTTCAAACCAAAGAATTCTCGACAACACCTGGTCTAATGGTCATGCTAATACGGTTGGGCCCTGCTGAATTGATATGATGCTGTTAGGGCAAACTGTTGCTGTTAACAAAAAATACCGTTATTTTATTTTTAATTTGTCTCAATCGTGGTGTTCCGATAATCTGAAAATCCATTATGCGTATCAAATTATAACATTCAAAAACAAATTTATTGCGAAATATTTTTAAAGATACGGCCGGGATTCGCAGTGGGTATGGTGTTAAAATATGCATCTATGTCAAAAACCACCATAAACAGAAGGAATAGTAAGATATAGTCATAAATATGGCAGTGTTATTGTCAATTTGTTCCCGTTTGTTATGTAAACAAAAGCAAAAAACGTTACGTTTCCTGGCTTTTGTTTAGATCCGGATATGGTAAACATAAAGATCGTTATGTGTTACTGTTTTCCTAATATGGAAATAATAGAGAGCGTTTATATCATTTTTGTATGATTAACCAATATAATTTCGGTCTTATGTAAACAGAATCACAAATTATGTAACACGAGCAGTCTCTGGTTTACGTACACCATTGTACGTCTTGACGACAATATACTATTTACGCGCTGATTATGTTTGGCATATGAGTGGAACTGTAGGTATGATGGTGATTTGAACAAATATAAATATTTATGCAACAAATGCCGCCCGTGACTTTAATAATGGTTGCATTAGTTGAAAATCGACTATAATCAAGATGGCTATTTGCGTCGTTTTAGAAACACCAGCTCAGTTATTATTGTATGTTTCAAAAATATGTATGTTCTTGAATGTTGTTTTTATCAAATCGCTCTAGTTATCCAATCACCGTGAAAATTACAACTTTAGCAAAATAACGGTACTTGTTCGTAACGGAATCAGTTTGCCCTACCCCCATCATAGCAATTCAACAGGACCACCGGCATCATAGCATATTAGCATGACCACTTGACCAGTGGTGGACAAACAACAGCTCAGCTACAATTATGTATTATTGTTTCAAACCGCTGAACATCAAATGGCTGGTGTTACATGCATGTTTCAGTCGGACGTTATGTTACAAATTGCTTGATCGAAGATTTCACAAACTATTTTCTCAAACATGTTTGGTTTCTTGAGTAAAAGGAAAGATCTATATCAACACAATTTGTACATTGTGCGGTCCTTTTTCTGATAATGTTGGTATATGTTTCTGGTGTTTCTGACGTATGTGATAAAATAGTGTGTATTCGCACACATACATGTATATACCGGCATATGGATTGTTTCAAATTTCTCTTATATTCTATAATGCTAAATTTTAAATGGTGATGCCATACAGTGTTTGTACGAAGATGAACCTCCACACTTAGCACGACGTGTTATATACTAGGTATTTTTGAAGTCTAAAATGTTGATAAATGTTACATTTGCATGTTGGTGTATAGTAATAAACAACCGCAAACATCACCGTTTTGAAAATATATATTTAAAACTTACTTGAATTTCCTAGTGGGACATCGCGTTATTTTGGCTGAACGAAATAGAGGATATATAACGTTCTGAATTGATACCGGACAAATATATTTATTTATTTTCGCGAGCGACTAGCTGCACTTTTCGCCAGCGGAAATACATTATTTCTGGCAGTAGCAACAGAAACTTATTATCTCCAGAAACAATGTACTTTCAGTCACGACAAGTTGATCAGGAAAATTTAGTCCTTGGGCCTTATCATGAGATATTTCTGGTATCCACTTAAAATATTATAGATATCATCTCTTTAATTTTCTTCTAGATCAGAAGAAAACAGAACACATTTGCTTTGAATTGTTTACAAAATACTTTTGGGAGTTGGTGACTTTTTCCAAATAAGCCTGGTCTAAATCCTGAGCAAGGATCATTTGTATAAGGCATATTTAATTGTCACAATGTGGCATTCGTGTGCATACATTTCAGAGCTGACGAAACGCACACAAAATATAGTTTAATATACTGATATTGAACTAATCCCAATGAAAAAGTCTAAGATACTAGCTTGCCCAGGGATCCTATACTCAGGTGTCGACTTTTCTCATATTACGACACACGTCCCGGCTTACGCTCATTATCCCCAGTTGGAGATAATCACTCAAATAGATTACCCTCACTGCGTCAACACAGTAACAGGTTTGCCACCATTTATTGAGCAACGGGGTACTTTCCGACAAGCCAAATACTTATGGGGAAATAGCGTCTGCTACTTGATATATACCCGGGAACACACCGTCGGTATCATGTTATAGCTGCAGGGAGGTGACGGGGTGGCTTGTACAGCTAGTGTGGGAACTAAAGAGTTAATAAGAGGTTTACATATATAACCCCATTAATAAGAGGTTTACACCTATAACCCCAATAATAAGAGGTTTACATCTATAACCCCATTAATACTAGGTTTACATCTATAACCCCATTAATAAGATGTTTACATCTATAACCCCATTACTAAGAGGTTTACATATATAACCCCATTAATAAGAAGTTTACGTATACAACCACATATTAATAAGAGGTTTACATATACAACCACATTAATAAGAGGTTTACATATATAACCCCATTAATAAGATGTTTACATGTATAACCACATTAATAAGAGGTGTACATATACAACCACAGTAATAAGTGGTTTACACCTATAACCCCATTAATAAGAGGTTTACATCTATAACCCCACTAATAAGATGTTTACATCTATAACCACATTAATAAGAGGTTTATATATATATAACCCCATTAATAAGATGTTTACATATATAACCCCATTAATAAGATGTATACATATATAACCCCATGAATAAGAGGTTTCCATCTATAACCCCATTAATAATAGGTTTACATATATAACCCCATTAATACGAGGTTTACATATATAACCCCATTAATAAGAGGTTTTGGTAACCAGGTACCAACTTTCAAAAGAGGAAGATGTGACACGTTTTGGACTTTTGTCGCCCAGAAAACACTCCAGTATAAAGAGCGTTCATCCGTTTGTTTCACAAAATCAGAAACAAACACAGAGCATTCTCAATTATGATATTTTGTATTAGTTTCAATGTAAAATTGTTGGTTGATTTTGTGGGTTTCTGCTATGCATATGTCATACAATGTATCGTCATTTCTAGTATATTGAAATGTTGCATTTGTCTGCTAAGCTGGAAATAGTTCTTCATGGTGAAACGGTTATGGGCAAGTGACTTATATATAGTAAAGGCTAGACGCCTTCCGGTTTCAGATTCCGCAAATTCGTTGAATTTCTGACTGACCACTTAGGACGTTTTTTATTACTTTTGGAAGAAGAAAAACAAGCGGGGAGGCCATTGCCGCTTGTTTTTCTTCTTCCAAAAGTAATAAAACCCTCCTTGCACTGTCAAATGCAGAATGTCCATACTAAACGTGTTGTATTCTTTGAAGTGATATAATTGTTATGCCGGAACCATCAACATGCACTTTACAACTACTACCCTCTTTCTCATTGGACGATACATAATGTACATACTAATATTTTTTTTCTAACCGTTTTTCGTAATATTACTGGTAGCCACAGTTAATATTAAAATGCAACTTTAGCAACACCAGTATAACAAACAAACACCACAAAGCACACCAATGGTCTGTACATTATACACGTTTGATTTCTACACATGCATTCTAAACAATTGAATTCTAAACAAATTAATAACATGGTGCTGTTCTTATGTAATAGTAAATATATAGTAAATATAGTGACGTGGTGAGAGTATATAACAAATTAGTAAGATCTAAGCTGTATCCAATTTGAATTTTGCAACTGTCCCCTCCCTCTTGAACCTTACCGAAATCCCAGGTCCGTATAATAATAAAAGGCAGAACAAAATACGATATTTGGTCTAAAAACAACATATTCCCCAATAATTACTAGTTTGACCGTAATACACCCGAGAACAATTTCAACCTACTATATGTGGTGTAAAAGTGTCATCAAGATATGTCCAACTGTTGAATGGTTTGAACAACGTTGTGGGACTAGATACTCTCATCCAACACCCACCCCGTGTCGCCAGCCACGCCCTTGCCTGTTTTATTAGAATACTCACCGAGTACCAAACGTCTGCTCTGCTGCCGATTAAAGCGAGACTGCAGTTATTCCTGTCAATGACCAGACTGTACCAGAGCATTTTAAATCCATGCTAATTCTTCCTGTGACGATCAAGTGCCTACGCAAAAATCAATGATTTTTGTCTCAACTGGACAAGAATGTCTACGGAACATTCGACGGAAGTAATTTAAAATATTAGGCCACTTTTTGCATTTTGTTCGTTACGGATATTTTCTTAAGATACATAAGGTGGGGAGTGTGGGACGAAAAATGTGTGTTATATTAAGTTATATTTGTTTAAGTGAATGGAAAACAAATCGGGTAGAAAGAAATCAAACCTTAAATTGAATGCAAGGCATATAATTTTTCGTTTTTAATATTGGTATTAATATTGGTATTAAAATTCCCAAAGTAGACTGGTACTTCAATCGTTCAGACAGGCTCCTTCTGATTGTTGTAAAGGGAAATAATGGGAGTCTCAATATGCAGTGTTACATAATGTACACACAAAGCCATGTCACTATAAAATAGCATTCGTTCATGTCTTCGTACCGAAAATCACAAAGTGTAATTCAATATTCTGCCCGACTTGATGCTAAACGAGTATTGTCACGATCAACTTGCCCCATATTTTCGTGGTAAATAAAACATATGCTGGTTGAAAATTTAACTTATTTGCAATTAAAGTGATGTGAAACACTGATTGTGTGTGATCAAATAGAAATGTAGAATAATCTTGTTCAAAATAGTGTTATTTTACAAATATTATATCCAAATGAACAACACATACCACCATTCTTATATATTAATTAAATGCAGTGACCATCGGTGGCGAAAACATTTTCGTCAGTTTACCACCGATAGTTGCGTCCCGAATCGAGACGATGTTTTCCATGGAGTTGTTCGGTCGATTTGCTTCAGATAATCGGCGATGTTAGTAGAATGTGACATTCCTCCAGTGGACGCACCCAAACAAGTACAAAATATGTCTTTAACGACTTTATCTAGGGTTTATTTCAGAGATTTAGACTGACAATGTGACATTATGACAACCCGCACTATATCTCATCTAATATTGTCGCAAATTCCCAACACATCGACGATACCATTCCTTAGAGCACAGTGTTTGAACTACTCACAAAAGTTAACAATGACATGTACATTCGGGACGAACAAGTTGTCGATAAGCTCACCACAACGGACCATGTCGACGCAAGTCACTGCGTGTAATACCTTAACAACATCGATACTTGTTTCTACCCTTTTCCGATGTGACATTCATTAAAATGGCTACTTCGGAAAACATTATATTATAAACACTCAAAAATGAGTGTTCACCACTATGTAAACATGTTTATACGAAATAATCGGTGATTAATAATACCATTAGGAGATGTTCAGATATCAAGTTCATTACACGTTTGTCAAACATTTGATCTGAACATTTCCTACCAATTTAGATGAATTATTTTGCAATTGTATTATGTTTTGTTTATCTTCTGCCCGTATGCACTGAACACCCCTTCAAATGGATGATATACCATTCCAACATACACCTGTTTAACTGAATGGGAGAATTCATTTAATATACAATGGGTTAATGCTTTTTATGCTAGGGGGTTCCGTAAACCAACAAATCATAAATGGCCTTTAGATAAACATACGGATGTTGCATCTTCCTTGACTACCGTCGCAACGTGGGCGATAAATACAGCGGGTTTCTGTACATTGAATTCCCGGATACAATGACGCGTGGGGTCGACACCGACGTCCTGTCTCCTGTATACGGCGCTATATTTAAGAATAATCGCTATTTTGAATAAAGTATGTTCTCATCGTGAACTATCTTATCGATGTTATTAAATCTTGCACAAAGGTGCACACTGAGTTATGTGTGTGGCAACGAATAATAGTTAAAGTGTTGATATTAGATTGTTTTAATCATAGTGCATCAAGTTCAAGCAATTCAATTATGTTTTATGTCAATATGGAACATATTATGTATGGACTTGATAACTTAAGACAGTGTGCGCAACGCCACACCAGCCCATCACCGAACAGGCAGATCAAAAACCAGCGTGATGGGTGGAATGACAACCGGAAGGTGTGAACCACGGCTATTCACAAGTCAACAAAATAGTTAGGATAGTAGAACGGCTGGTTATTCATCAAGTATGTAAATGTTTAAACAGGCGATAAATTTATAAGGCATATTATTATGTATCTATTAATTATGCTTAGTTCATTTTATACATATTATGATTTGTCGCAGCAATCCCAGTTCCCCATATTACAGACAAATAGTGTATACAGTTCAAGTAATTTAACCCTTTACCCAACAGAACGGCCCTGTGCCAATGTATTCTCTTATATATGCCAGTCGACCATAGGTCGCCTCGCATATATAAGAGAATGCATTGGCTTAACACATTAAAAATTATAAAATTGTTAAAGACTGTAAGAAAAAATGGTAAAAAGTGTTAAAAAAAGATTTTGTTTAGGCCAATGCATTCTCTTATATATGCGAGGCGACCTATGGTCGACTCGCATATATAAGAGAATGCATTGGCACAGGGCATAACTGTAACTATCACAATGTGGTCAAGGAGCTGGTTCCAATGATATCCATATTTGTATGGTTCTATTGAGACAGACCGAAGATATTTTAGGCTGTTGAAGCTTTATTTGGCCGGTTTTGGCCGGTTTGTTGGGTAATGGGTTAAGTAAGTTCAAGTCGAAGTAAGTTCGGGCCGTACTGATATAGCAATATTGTGATAATGCATATACAATTTATCCTGGACGTTTACCCTTTCTTTGATGAATGGATTCTCCTGTTTAGTTGTGAACTTTCCCCGTGGCTCGTTTATTATTAAACAGAAGGGGAAATGTTGAGGACATGTAACTACACGACAAACTGACTAACATATACTGCACATTAAGAAGGATTCCGTCCGGTGGGCCATGTTCGCATAATAATTTGAATACAAACGGTTCTTATATTGTGTGTGCAATAGACAAAATCACACAAAACAACAGGACTGGTACTCACCAACTGACGTATACTAGGTAAAATTTGAGAATGGAACCTGATAAATTAATTTGTGAATGATAATTATACTATTGCCTAATAAATTAGTTTTGTAATAGCAATGATAATGTTGCTCAATAACTTAATTTTAGAAAAAAATGTGCTTGTTAAAATTAACATTGGATGTACACTTTGGATTTTTACCTTCCCGGTATGTCGATAAATTTATGTTCCGGAAGTCCGTCGTCAAGTCACAATTCCACGTGTCACAACCAGAGTTATGATTGCTGGACTACTGATAACTATGCCAGCATCTCCGATTCCACAGAACAATTCAACAGCATTCGACTCGCAATCGACTCTAATTAAACAGTATCGAAAACATTTGATACGCAAACTACTGAAATTGATCATTACATCTGAATAGGCAAATGCTCGAAATCATGGAGTTAATATTGAGTTCTGGAAAATACATGGAACTACACTACGTTAACTCCATCCAATCAAAATGTATTTAATATAACCACGTTGACCAATCACTGTGGTTACGATCCCTCCCCAACCAGTAGTGCAGCCTATGCGTAGGCTTTAATGGACCCCCGTTGACCACCGTTGACCACTCACTGTGTTGTACAAGTTGTATAGCCTCTGTGTATGATTTAGTTTGATGGCTAGAGTTACCTCCCTCGCAGCGGCCGGTTAAGGGAAGCCTCTCCATGTTTATATCCTCGTGTTAACAAGGAATGAATCATCGTACTTCGACAGTCTATGGACAACGCTTTTGTATTCCAAGGATTCCTCTAAATAATTTGGATGTACTCTTTGGATGTTTACCTTCCCGGTATGTCGACAAAGTCTTTTTTTAAACTCTGCATGCGACAATCGAAGTCATAACCTACGGCCAAACAGGCAACAAGCCAAGAATGATACACGCATTCCGTGACATCAAATCAGCCCAATAGCTAGTGACTTTGTCCCAAATAGTCACGATACTTGGAAACCGATACACGGTGCTCTCACGCGCGAAGCATATCCCTGATCGTTATTGATTGATTAATTGATCGAACCAACAGTGTCAACAATAACACAACCACAGCCAAAACAATCAACTATGACCGGTGAGAATCCATATAATCTGGGAACCCTTTTCATAGACCCGATCACGGGGGCTGCAATCAAGGACATTGCATACCAACGGCCCAATGCGAATAGCCTACAACAAGCATACATTGGGTTCCCAAAATGTGACCCGGAAAATCTACAAACTGCTACCCAAAAGCTCAAGGTGGTCGAAAATGACCCTACTAACAATGTAACTGCATCATTGGCAGTAACAGCTTGTCTCAAGTTCATCAGAAACACCCCGAGAAATATCCTCATTAGATAAATCATCACCATATCGGGCAAAAATCAATAAACCATGAACAAAATGAGGGATGTGGTATTCACAGAGGTCAAAGCCCACAAATCGATCAGATATAAGCATTGTACCTATCTCAAACGGAGACGATAAACGGAAAGCTGCATCCAAGTCCACGAATAATTAGCAGCTGACATAATTATAAAATTTAATGTTTACACCAATGACAATTTCAATAGTGATCATCCAGAGTTCCCTACATGCGATAACGAACAGACCTGGGAACAAGAACACAAATCATAGACAGACTGGTATTCCTGTCGCTCACAATACAAGCGACATAACTCTACATCCTTTCGCGCACACAACTCCACGACAAAATGGCATATGACATATACACATTATTGCTTTACCTAGTTGACACAGATACACATATAGTGGAGATGCTGAACAGGCCCATACCTTCGGTTTCTTATATCAGAGATGACTTCGCCTTGGCACCAAGAGACTCCGAAACCACGGAGATAATGTCAGAATCCAATGATTTCAATAACAATTTATCAAACTGTTGACAGAAAAAGATGAGACAAGTCAGAAAATTATTTATGAGATTCCCAATATCAAACAATCCGTATCCAATTGGGATGCATGCATCAGACCGGACAAGGATCGACATAAACAACGGATACTAACAACATCCACAGCAAGCTATAGGCAATTCTGAACTCGATGTGGGCGTAGAAATGGCTATTTGTGATAACACACACAAGCTGGAAGATAATGAATGCAGACCAGATGTGGCCGAATGCAGCGCAAACATATTCAGAGCGACATAGTGAGCTTAATTGCGCATGCTCAATCTGTATGCAGTGCTGTCAACAGAAATATTGCATCAATCAGTACATTAAAATACAGAGTTAATAACATTACACAAAGTAAGGTCGAAACGGAAAATGAGTCACAAAAACATTCCGATAACATTGAAAAACTGACGACAACCATACGTGTGTTTGAATTCATATGTGATAAATTGGACGAATTATATGCCCACATGGAGGTGGTGTAGTAAACCTACCAGCAGAGAGAAAATGAAAGTGGTGACACTGATTATAATAACCAGGTTCACCCCAACGACAATTACAACAGTGATTATCCAGAGTTCCATACAGGCGATAACGAACAGACATGGGAGCAAGAACACAAATCATCGACATACTGGTCTTCCTGTCGCTCACAATCCAAGCGGCATAACTCTACATCCTTTCGTATCGGTGATAACACTGACTGCCAATAAATGCGCGACGACGAGGAAGAGCAGGATATTGCCTGGAGGCGCGTTAATTGTGGAGGGAAACGTAATGATATATGTCGAAACTCAGCCAGAAAGCAGGAGAGACGATGCGGATGTTGATCGCATTCCAACTGAATATCCGTTAGTCACTGCAGGCCACATTGTTTCGTACATCCCATACTCGGGGACAAAATAAATTGTCCAATCCTTGGTCAGCAGTAAGCTGGACTTCATGAACTCATGCTTGTTTTGTATCACTGGCAGTCTTATGACGAAGTTAGAGAAAGTTAAAAAGAGTGCTACCAGGATTGTGGTCCGAGTACACAGGATGACTAATATGGGTCCAGTGTTGCAGGAACTGCACTGGCTTCCTGTGCCGTACAGGATTTAGTTTAGAATTATGTTATTAACATTTAGAGCGGTCGAAGGAACATCACAATATTACATCAAGGAACTAGTGAATCTGAGGCAACCATCCGGATCGATGCAGACGAGATCAGACTGTAAACGACTTCTGGCACTCCCTAAGTCTAGTCCAGATTGCTGGCCAAAATGTGTAACTTGTTTTGACTGGATACCCTATATGCAGTTAACATATACCTTTTGTGGAAATATTGTGATATTTTAGAGAACTTAACTTAGACATGTGGAGTATCGGCGCACTGGCTACACAATCACAATAGTCATGTCATCAATACGGAAAAAACTCTAATTACAGTTACCACGATTACTCGCAACGTTAACCAATGCAAAGAGGTCGATTCAAAGATGGACTATTGTCAATGTGGAAAGCAAAATACAATGATTGCATCATTGTTCTCGATTTAAATGATGACATGATATATGGTACCCAATTTAAAATTTCAGATAGCACATCCAGGTTCACTTCCCCTAGAAGAACTGCACAGACATATTTTACAAAGACAGCCTGCAGAAGCTAAAGGACCTGCGCGATATTTTCTCGGTTCTTGGCAAGTGATTTTCATAGGTGATTTTAATGGATAACAACAAACGTAGCTCGCGCAATCTTGAATTTGCAAAATTCATTCACAAATGTAAAATGTTCTCTATAAACAGCAACTCTATTTGCAGAGGGATACAATCGACTTTCGTATCCGCGATCAGCGGCGCCGGAACAACAATTGATAAATTGATCACATCATTATGTCGTTGCATATTATGCATAGTATATCTCACGCAGAAGTACAAGATGACGCCGCACTAAACATTTCCAACCACCGACCGATATTCTTGAGACTGGAATGTAACCAAGAGGCGCAATACGAATCATAACCAAGCTCGAAGCCTCTCAATTATAACTGGGATAAGATACAAACATCACCTGAAATCATCATTAATTAACAGCCGCTGTTGAACTAAAAAAAATCGTACTGCCCAATTGACAATGTTGAGTACCCTAACCAGTGCTGCGATCGGAAACACACACTAAGCTGCGCGAGAAACGATCCCTACCAAAACATTCAACCGACACCTTAAGCCATTTTCTGATAATGCGTTAACTTTGTTACATAACAATTTGAAACTGAAATGGCGCGTATGGCTCCAGCCGGCAGACCCCACGTCACAAAGACCCATCATATCAGAGATAACAGGAATCATATCGCCTTTTCGTCAGCGACTCAGACAATCTAACGAGAAACTTCACGATCTACGGGATGTCGACACAAAGCTCGACAACTTGGCCGAAGTTAACATTAACGAACTATTTAGAGAGTTTCACAAGAGACGCCCCAGCAGCGGGACGGCATCCAATAACTTAGTTGAAATTAATGGCTATACACGTGGGGAACCGGCCCACATAATTAACGCGTGGGATGATTATGAGGAGACGCTTTGTTCCCTCCATGATGGCACATTCAACACTTCCCATTTTCAATCACTGTCACTGACTAAACAGTGAGACTTACAAACCAGACTGGATATTATGATATAGCACTGTTCATTGCTAACATTACACATAGTATGGGACACAATTTACCAGCCAAAACCTGTGTACTTGAACTGTGTACTTGAACTGTCTAAGTCTAAGTCTCGAAAAGTTGTTTCTAAATTGCCTAAGGACCAATTAATGTTGAGATTGTTAAGTGTGACAGGATGTTGAAAATAGCGTTGTCCAATGTCCGAACCAGAACAAATTAAATATAAATATATATTAAACACATACCAGCGCCTGTGTTCTGTTTTGGTCACATCTCGTCCATGTTATTTTAATGTTAAGGTTGACTATATTTTGAGGGGCGAATCCGCCCATAATCAATCATCATAATGACAGTTGACTGAGTTGTGAGGGACCTGAATTCAATTGTGTAACAAAAACAAGCAACGTCAATATTTTACTAAATCAAGCTTTTATTTCATCATAGCTATGTTTGAGTCGTCATAACTTCGTCAATTAATGAGTAATCACAATTAAATATCAACAATGGCGCTGATATAAGACTGTTTTAGTGATGGAATCGATACTAAATCATGATGTGTTGGTGATACCTACAATACATGAATATTAATCCCTCAAACAAGGTAACATGAGCTCTTTATTACGAAAAACAATTAAAAGATTCAGTGTTGGTACCTTCAGTCCGTATGTTGACCGAATAATAGCTAAACTCATTGTATGCCTTAGAACCATAGAACAGATCGCGAATCAACACAAGTTCATATATTGTGTCCACATGGTATATCCGACGGCACCCCTACATGAACAGACCAAATGTCCATGTTAGCGATATTCCATTTGAACTATCTTGGGTTCATGTTATCTCAAGTTTACACATGTTATATAATTCCAGACCATCAGCTCCCGTCTGATAACGGAAAGCGATTTCAGTTCAAGCATTTACATGAAACCAGAATATGATCGTTGTTGGTCGACAACGTCGCACTAAATACTGGTTGAAATGTTAAACAATTAGAAAAAAACACAACGTATATGTTTTCTTATAATTTCAACGAATGGTGGACCATATATAATCACATATTTGACCAATGTTGGGGGTAGACACCCCAATATCGTGACGTCCCTACATACCTGACCATGTTCGCGGATTCAATTAGATCGACCAAACGGTCATGTGAATATTATACTAATATGACGCTATTGACGAAGATAAAGTTAGTTGGACTCAGGTTCTCGAAATTGTGATAAATTTGCCCAGGTTGGAGATAATTTTGATAATGTTATCCAGGTTAAGCAAATCTCACAATATGAACGCGATTTAAAAGTGCATAACTGAGGTAAATACTGCTCTGTTTTTGCAAGTAACAACTTTCGGTCATTAAACATAAAATATGAACTATTGCTAAGGAGGTGTTCATTTTTATCGGAAATTTTTAATATTTTTTTGACATTTGATTAACTTATCAGAATTATCCCCATGATTCACCACTGACTATGAGAGGTTTTCCGTGTTTTTCGGCAGCGAATATGTGGCAAATGTTAGCCTTGGAGAATGTGTGAAACTGCGAGTTTCGTTCATCAGCATGATGCCGTCAGTGTAGAGCTGGAATGAAATGTAAATGATGTGTTGCTAAACATGACATTATATTAACCATGGTAACTTTATCACAATTATCTCCAACCTGGGTAACTTTATCGAAATTTCAGTAACCTAGGTAACGTCATCACATGCAACTGGTGCGAGTTACATATTCAGCATTAGTGGAGGGTTGATGGAAAACAACTGTCTCAAAGGAGAGCACATCCCTCGCTGTGGGCAGATAATCCACCACAAAGGAGTAGGGCTTCCTGATAAAAACAGTGTCATTGTCTGTGCAGATGAACAGCGAGGTGTATTATGCAATGTCTCCGCAGTTCCTCACACTTTCGCCGACAGGAATATGATGTGAGATGTCAGAGGTTTTCCGGATATTTCAGATGTGGCAGATGTTAGTTTTGTAGAATGATGCGACTCCCGGTATGAAATTGTTTATGTCAGCTTTCAAAGAGCTTCTTCTCCTCCGTGTCTCACACGTTCGCCTACAGGCACGTGATGTCGAATATGAGAGGTTTTCCGAATGCATCTGCTTTGTAAATATGGACAACGTTGGCCTTGGTGAATGGTGTGAGGTTGTGGGTTTCGTTCATCAGCAGGATTCCGTCAGTGTAGAGCTGGAATGAAATTTAAAGTGCGTTACCAAGTCTTAAACCACAGTTTAATGTGTGAATTGCCATTCCATGGTATGTTCTATCGATTATATAGTTACAAAATATAATTTAAACTAGATTTCAAATTCCCGGCGAGAAATTTGGAAACTTGCATATTTCAGATTGTCAGTCTACCATTCGGTCGAAAATTTTAATCGTTTCATAATTTGTAATCAGATACCAATTGGGACTGTACGTTCTGAGTTTAGTGAAACACTTCCTTTATTCGACAATGACTAAATGGTCCCAATTGTTCGTGCCATCATTTCCAATAAATATACCTAGATGCGTCAGTTTCGGATGAGATATGGGCGCAAGACACCCTCGCCAAAACCTTAAAATGTTTGAAGGCCCGTAAATATGGTGTTTAAAAAGCGACCGGAGAAATGTTTTCAAATTTGTAATCAATTACTAATCGAGGGCTTATATTCCGAGTTTGGTGAAAATCGAATCACAATTTGGACCCATTTGGACCCCTCCCCTGATTCCGCCCCTTATTCGACAAAGTCCTGATACCATCATTCACAATAGAACAACACACCAATTATATACCTGGATTCTTTAGTTTCTGAGGAGATAGAGACACGGGGCACTTTACTCCAAGTATCATGCAATGTTTAAGGGCATTTAAATGGGAACCGTTTGCATATTTGTAATCAGCGACTCGTCGAGACCCATTTGGACCCCCTATGCTGACTCCGTCCCTTACTCGACACAGACCAAATTGATTCCATGTCTTCACACCATAATTTCCAATAAAAATTCATAACAAAATTAATATTGACCTGGATTCAAATGTTCTGTTGTGAAGGAACGGGTCTAGCTCAGCATGTGGCTTAGAGGCGTTCTGTGTGTTTCGTATGCATTAATTAATTGATCACGTCTGTATGAACACAGTCTTTTCCCCAGAATGTGACAAGAAAACCATAGTCAGAAATGGTAACGCCACCAAGATCATATTATTAGCCATAAATATAAATTATAATATAATTATAATATAAAATATTATTCATTAGTTAGCGCTAATATAGGCGCTAACTAATGAATAATATTATTTGATTGACTTCTTAAATAACATCTAATACATATTCATCTTATTTACAACTTTAAGGAGTCCTTCTGGCACACGAGAATATTTATCGACTTTTGATTTGCACCAAGTGAACTCGTCGCATATATAATTGATAGAACAGACCTCTATTATGATGATCGTGTCGTTATTTGTTTAAACTAGGTATCAATTGACATATACGCACCCGTTCCCTCGTTAAAATCTACATATATCGCCCATTTTAGGGGATCTCCGCGAATTCGAGGACTTCCGCAAAGTGACCTCCGCAAATATGGCCCTACTGAAAATCGTCGCACACAATGCAATTTTAATCAAATATGATTGACATGCGTTTTAACGAGGTGAGCTTTAATTAAATGAAAGAAGTAATGCTACATAAACTATTTGTCATGGACTCAGCCAGCATGACATATATCTGTGTCAACTATAAGGTCGCTTTACGTGGTAAAAGTGAAAAGTGAAAGTGGAAATTCGGAAAATCCTATTGAAAATGAAAGTAACCTACAATTTTGTGAATTCCGCGGCATATTCAGAGAATCTATACTATGGAAAGTGAATGTACGATTCCTGGAATTATATCATATATCGCGACTCTGCTCGTTTTCGTGATCATAGGTTATATATAGGGCCTATATGACCACGAAAACGAGTCGAGTCACGTTACATCCATCGGTACAAACACATTGTGTATACGATACAATTTTGACTTGATGACCAGAACATAAAAGATAGTGGTTACTCCAACAGAACAGGCATGCGCACTCCAATTAAAATTACCCATTATTCACTTCACTACACTAGGGGCTCCCAATGGGTTATACATTATTTTCAGGCTATCAGATTATTTATATTTTCAACAACATTATTACACCGGTGACTTTAAGTTTACAATTCGATACGATTGAGTCATATTTTCAACAACATATTATACACTGGTGGCGTTTACTTTACAATTTCAGCATCTACGTGATTCTATCGGTACGATTGAGTAGGGTACAACAATCTCCTACAATTCATTAGCCCAGTCGACCACAGAATATCAAAATCTCCGAAATAACTTACACAACATGTGGCGTAATAAAGGCGAATATTGTCCAATTGAAGATCAACTATACTTCAACTCTCGCATCTTAGAACTATCGCGGACAGGTGGTGCTATACATCAGCCAATATCATCGGAGTTTAACACAGACAGAGTGAATCAAACATGTGTGTGTTATATGTTCATGTTTTAAAATTCCTTATACACCGGAGTATTCACAAAACAAATAAATACAAATACGGCATAGATCTTCACGAACGACATGGACAGCTTTTCTCACATCGAATGCGTCGCACATTCAACTAAGCTAAATTATGTAAAATACATCGCTTGGATTCGCACCTATAGATGGCGGCGGCATGTTCTGTCTCAGGGTTTTTATAATAATGATCCTGCTGGTCGGGTATAGGTAACAGGCGGGCGTGCGTACTTGTGACGTCAACATATATTACAGTATACCGTGAAGGTAAAACTTTTTCGCGAAAAGATCACATGACTTCCGGTAGTATAGTTGATATGGTTGCTCAGAAATACGGAACAGTAATGGATAGGTCGCCGAAGGATCGGCCATTTATTGAAGAAGCAAAATCAAATCGACACTAAATTCAGCTATTCTGATTTATTTTTGATGACAAGAGTAGCCTTCGAAATTGATTACTACCTTTTAACGCCTTCAAATAGATCAATGATAAATCGATCGATTCAGTACTGTTTAGCCTTGGGCTTCTATGTGTACTACAAGGGGTACTCCAACAGGTTCAACAACCATAGGCTTAACAATCATGAGTACGGTTAACACTTAAAAGTGCCAACATATGAGATGTTGGGTCAACCAGGATAAATTGCCATTTAAAATAGTTTTCCTTACTTGGACCCTTAGCAACATTATGTTATTTTTGTTTCCCCTCACCGGGACCTCACCTACCATTTGATGGGATACCGCTCGTGATCATGCGTTTCGCAAATTGCATTTTGTTTTTACAATAGGATGACAAATTCAGCCTGACATAGAATGTGAGTACAATCTTTTAATATATTTTGATATAACCGATATGTATGTACGACTGAAGCCACAATATATATATTTCATTGTTTTTTAATTCAACAAGATGATGAACTTGATCACGACAGGAGGATTTTCCGAATGTTTCAAACCAAACAATTCGATATCAGTTTCCGCTCAAATGTGAAGGCAACCAACTTCAATACTATGGTGAAACACTTATGATTATAGTAAACATGATATACATGTCAGTGATGATGCGAGGTTGTTATGTGTGCGTGTTATCGAGCTATCGGCGTTCCAACGTTCATGCCGAGAGCTCGGTTCCTCTCCTAATTAATGTAAACAATATCGAGCTACTTTGTCTGGATATTCTACAACTATTTCTTTGTACAAACTGATGAACTTGATGATAACTATATGCCAGAAAGCAGCCCTCAAAATTATATATGTGAAAAGGCGATGACGTGGAACCATATGTAGTACCTACATACTGTACTATAGCGCAAAGGGGTCACTCTCACCTAAAAATGTGCTGAAGTGTAGGCCTACATATGTTTTTAAAAATGGGCTGAAGGGTACACAGGGTTTGCTATCGGCGTTGACGCAGTTAAGTCGAACCGCACTTCAGAAATATTATTATCAACGTTTGTTAACGATTTCTTCGTTCTCACACCAACCCGAGTGCATCCGTGTGTTCAAAAATAACAAATAACCACATATTATTTTTAAATACCGAGATTTTGTTCTTTCTGGATAATTTAGAGCCATTATTTAAACGATTTTCGAACTCCCACCGAACCTCCCAGCTGGGCGGCTACGAACTTCCTGACTGGGTGGTTACTAACATGACTGGGCGGGTACGAACCTGGCTGCGCGGTTACGAACTATCATGCTAACTAATGCTTAAAAAGATAATTTAACTTTTTTTATTTTTATTGTGTATGAACCGTGCCATTATATCCGTTACACAGAACCTCCCAGCTCGGCGGTTACGAACCTCCTGGCTGGGCGGTTATATACAAACCTCCTGGCTGGGCGGTTATGAACTATCATACTAACTACATGTATTTTACTCCTTAAATACAATGTTACTTGTGTGTATGAACCGTGCCATTGCATTGAGGATACTATTTAAGCTTCGGAACATCACCTTTCCCCAATACAATTATAAAATAATGCAACATCAAGATGAACATGCAAATTTTATTCCTTTTATATTTTAAAAGTATTTTAGCTCATATTTCATATTGTGTATACTCATTCCTGTTCTTTTGTTATTTTAGTCAAATGTATAATGTATGTTCAATAAATTGAATTGGATCATCCCATGTTGTTCCTAATACAAATTCAACAATATGTAATGCACTTCATATTTACTTTGAATCTACTGAGAGACTGTGATTACATATCAACTGCAGTACACTTTTTCTGCTTAAGTTTAACTTGCAGATTGATACATGTGGATGTGACGTATCATCCAAATTTATATTCAAATTTATATGGTATTATATCATCACAACTTTATCTGAATATTGAATCATTTTAAACTCTAAACTCTTACTCATTGCCATCAACAGTATTTTCAGGATAACCCTGTCTTATTTAATCCTATTTAGTGACTTCATACTTAATGATTATTAGGAATTTCCATGATACAAGATATATACACCATTAAATTGTCATGTGTCCTTGTTTGTCAACTTTTTGTATTTTTCTGTTTGGACCCAATAAAATAGGCTGTGCCTGAGTTTTGGGTCCAATTTCATTCATGAGTTAATGAATAAAAATTTATTTATAAAAAAAAAAAAAATTGAATTGAATTGAAGGCTCTTAGTATCGCAAATAAATTTAGGCTCACCCTTTCTTGACCAATATAATTATCCAATAAAATCCGACTAAACACAGATCGAACTGAAGTAATACCGGGATTGTGTATACTGTTCAACATAGTTTATTCTATACATTAGATGTCATTATCAATAGTAATTCAACATGTCAGCCAATATCGGTGTGGTTTTGTCGGTGTCCAGTTCTGTTCTGTCGTTTTGGGTAGCCGGGAGTGACGTCACATCATCGGTGCACTCGAACCGGATAACCGGTATTCTTCGGGACCTAATTCCGCTACATAAATATATTTAGCTGATGAACAATATCTTTAATATAGTAAGCAATCTTTTTTTCAATTTCCTAGTAAGCAATCTTTGAGAGGATCAAACATGAGTTGTTCTCACCTTGTCACGTTTCTGACATTTGAGTGATATGTCATATGTTCAGTTTTGAAACAATGGTGTGCTCGCGTGAGACAAACGTTGCAACTTCTTGTTTAGTTAAAGTCGGCCAACATAAAGGATTGTTGCTACAGCGACGAGCTCATGCCCCGCGCTTGGCTTCATGCTGTTGCACTTGTATATAAAGTGATCAGTGTTGTTACATGTACAACATTTGTCTCAAGCGAGCAAAACTGAGCATATGCCATATCATCTTTGATGTGAGCAATGTGTTGTTTAGTTCGTCGACAATATGTTGATACACCGACGAGCCCATGAATAGGGTTTCTTTCTGTTGGCACCGGTATAATAAAATGTGAATAGTGTTTACAACGCGAACCAAAATCACACAGCCATACTGAGCACCAATTGTCTTTTCGACGTGTTGTCAGAGCGTTTGTTCGACACTCACCCTTAACTCCCGCATAACAATGGTATACCCAAATCTCAATCTCAAATATGTAAATACATTCCAATCAAACAAAACTATATATCCCGTCTGCTTTACCTCAAGTAATATTTCTGTCACTTGAGGTAACATTTGTTACACGAGGAGAGGACTTTAAAAAAGCATGTTGCTTGTTGTCCAATCCTGCTTCTAAATCGTTATGTTTCTATGTGTATTGTGTTTGTGTGATAAGTTTGATTTTTGAAATAAATATTGATTACACCAAACTACAAGTATCCGTCACCAAACTATGAAGAATATAATTATAGTATATAGTCAAGGATAAACATTTGTTTCATTGTTATATTAGTGTGTTGTGGTTATATTGGACTATTCAGACACCATATAAGACGCCTATAAGTTACTAGTGCGTATAATACTGCAGCGCAGTGTTTATATTGTTTGTCTGTTGTTCTCATGCTTAAGTCCGACTAACAAAGGGAGACCATTTCATGGATAGTGGCGACCTCTTCAATCGATATATATATTCGATGATTTATCATCTAATAAAATGGCATTTGATCGTGGCATAGTGCGGGATTATCTTTCGATATAAACAAACATGCTACATGTATGCGCTTATATTGAAAAACATATTATCATAGCATTGTGAAAACGTCGCCACATGGTACTTAATGCACAGTAACTGTTAATTGTGGTATAACCACTTTCCATGATAATTAAACTCTAGCCAAAATTATGGTTCGCATGATCAACTGTTAGTAACATCGATGCATCTTGGAAAATGGCCGAAACTACGAACAAATGGAATTAACCTGACCATAACCTGATATTTTGGTCTTACTAATTTAGAAAATAATTTAGATCGTACGCGGAGGGCCAAATAACATTTGATAACACAAAGATGGTAATTTATAAATTTAGATGATTATACGCACAGTTATTTTGCAGACAGGACAGACATGTATCTTTGCATACGTCATAGGAATTAATATATGTTTAACCCTGTTATGATTGGAGATTCCCGAAATGTTGCCGATGATCCCGATGCATTCTCTTATAAACGCGAGTCGTCCAATGGATGAATGCATTGGCATAACAATTATTATAGTTACCTTGGTTGTGTAAGCCATGCATTATCTTATATATGATAAAGGGGCCACAATAAAACTACCGTACGGAGACTCAAACGGACCCAAGCAGACGACAGCAATCAGTCTGGGGTTCCATAAATGGGTAAACAGTCGAAAATTCACCGATATCGTAAGTTCCAATAACTCGAAGAACCACCGCTTTTCGACACTCACTCTCAATGACAACTTACCTGCATTATATTGGCGTCGGCTCGTGCTTCGATGGTGAAATTCTTACCAACAGCGAATGGTTCAGTTGAATCGGTGATCAGGAAATGATTCCACACTGTGTTCCTGCGACTTGAAAATGTGATCTGGTTATTGCCGATCTCTACGAACATTGCCAATGCGCTATCGGCTCCATCTGTTGCTTTAATTGTAAACGCCAACCTGCGATTCGTAAAGAGCAATTGTATTATTATAGTTCACCGACATTTTGGAATGTGAGACAGTGATAATTATCTAATGTAATTGATCCTACGTTAATTTCCTACGGTGCTTGCGACCGAATAGTTCATATAAGGCCACCGGGGGCTGAATACAAGAGACAGCTTGGGCACTTGAAGAACAATAATTTACATCATTATAAATGTTGCCTTCTGGCAAGCCATTCAGATAATTGAAGTCACCAACATATGGGAAATGTGAAAGTGATTGATAGCTCATATTGTGAAATGAAATCGACCGTTGGCTAAGTTTACCATTATAGTTATTCCTTCATGCTAATTTAATTTTGTCACCCTTTGTCCAGCAAAATTTAATAATGAATGTCCAACAATAGTGGAAAGTTGGCATGATAGAGGAGTCGGATAAAAGGAGTAAATCATGTCTCAGTTAATTACACATGGTCATTGACCGACAATGAGAAACTCTCATGTGTTGGGCATCAGAATGGCTTGTAAAATTCAATCCCCTGAAAACGGAATCTCTCTTAATCTCCAGGAAAGAAACACCAGTATATCATCCACATTTGACCATGGGAACCGCGACAATTGTTGAGGTTGACAGCCATAAACATCTGGGACTTACTTTCGACAACATGGGCTCTTGGGGTATCCACATCAGATCTATGCTTGACAAAGCATGGAGTCGAGTAAATCTAGTACGTAAACACAGATACAGGCTAAGCAGAGTAACGCTTGAAAAAATACATTATACATTTATCCGACCAATACTGGAATATGCCTCCCCTGTTTGGGATAACTGCCCTGATTATCTTAGTGATGACATTGAAAAGGTTCAGTATGAAATGGCCCGAATAGTAACAGGTGCAACCATCAGTACGAGTAACGCGTGCCTTTTGTCAGAGACTGGCTGGGAACTCCTCTCTTCACGCCGTAGAAAACACAAGCTGTGCCAATTTTTTAAAATGATACGAGGAACTGCTCCATCAATTTTAAGAAATTATGTACGACCAATTCAGGCAAATAATTCCAGATATAACTTCAGATTTGAACATATAAGACTACCCTCGAATATTAATTATGACTATTATATGGATTCTTTCTTACCATCTGCAATTACCGAATGGAACAAACTGTCAGAAACTACAAAGAGCAGCAGTACAATCGAAGACTTCAAAAAGGAACTGAACAGTGACAATATACGTCCACCTGCCTATTTTTATCATAGTAAATGTCGTAAATCTCATATCCTCAATACCCGGTTAAGATTGAACTGCAGCCACCTAAGTGGTGACCTGACAGATAACCATGTAACAATTTCCCCCTTCTGTCTATGTGGGGAATTTGAGACAACTTACCACTATCTCTTTGAATGTACATTTTATCAAGAGCCCAGAAGAGAACTATATGACTCCCTACCAAATGTTGCCTTATCTGAGAATACACTAATGCGGGGGTCAAGAGAGCTTAGTCTTCGCGAAAACAAACAAATATTTAATGCAGTACAGACATATATTATGAGAACAAAAAGATTTCCATGATCTGTATTGGTAACAAATTGCTTTGGATTCCGGCCGCGTTATGCGGCAGCACGCTGTTCCCCATTATATATGTAGTACTAAATGTCTTCCGATAACGATTATTTTGTAAGTTACTTACTTGTCACTATCCTGTATATACGTGAAATGATTCTACATGAAGAATACAGCAATATTCGCAGTGAACCCCATTGAAATGAAATAGGAATTGGCCATTGTTATTGACCCCCTCCCGTGAAGCCTGACGCATGCATATTACTACGAGCATAATTTTCATCACGCAGCAAATAAATTATTGAAAACTCTGTCCCCTCTACTTTCTCACTCTCTCTCTCACTCTCTCTCTCTCTCTCTTCTATCTATCTCTCTCTCTCTCTCTCTGCCTCCTGCTATCCCTAACACTATCTTCCGCTGTGTCCATCCCAACTTAGTTACTTCTCCTTTAAAAATATTATTTCTATTATTTCCCGTCTGATCGATACCCTCCCTCACTTATTGGGGAAGGGGCATGTCGCAAAAGAGGAGAAGACTTCATATAAGCCCTCGGGCTTGTTGTCTGATCCGCATTTCCATACATTATCTCTTATATGTTGTATATTTATGTCATTTGTGTATTATGTGTATTATGTTTGGATTTGGAAATAAAAATATGTTTACACTTATGAGATTCTTTGTTGAATGCAGTGATTCATAGGATTCTGAGGTCCCGTCAGATAATTAGTTTGAGTGAACATATACCTTAATGTAAAACCCTGGTGTTCAATGGCAAAACTGATTAGTGATTTACACAACGATAAATTGAGTTTGCTCTATATATGTAAGGCAGTCATACCGGGAAACGCAAATGTCATAAATATTTAGTGATTCAGTAGTTTAAATTTTGATTTTAGGAAAGGAAGGCAGAGTTCATTTATGGTAATTTACAATACATCATGTTACCAGCAAAATTTCAGTGGTTCACATATTATATACATTTTTTAAACAAAGAAACCCATGTGTATTTTAACTAATTTTCCAACTTGTGGTTTTAGTTGTGATATGCAAGGGTCCATGTATGGCCTCGATCCATACATTATATTATAACGAGAAGCGGTCATGTTCTCATTGAGGACTATTCATTACAATGGGACCGGATATTTGTCCCGAAACCCATGAAATAATGCAGACTATGTTGTGAAAATAAAGTGGCACTTGAATTGATTCAAGCATGCCTAATTATCTATATTACATTGACAATCCGTTGTAACCAAAACTCCATTCATCTGTTGTTGAAAAATACCACTGTGTGTTCATTGAAATTGACTCTGGTAATTAAGTTTCATTTAGAAGTTATCTAATATCCAGATAATAAAAATTTGATTATTACATATGGATTGATTTTAATGGTACATATAAGGATTGTGTGGGAAACATGTATTTTGTATAAACAACCCATGTCAGTTATGTGCACCAATGCCAGTAGCAATTTGTCTCCGGATGTGTCCACATATATACTGGACAGTAGATCAGTAGCCCTTGGGCTGTCAGTCAGTGGTGTGTCGGGAAGGACGTGCGGTATTCAAGGCCAAGTTAAATCTCCAGGTCAAGAATATTGATGCCAGGATTGAACCCTTGGTCTGGTTGTCAATGATACGCCCATTAAATAAATGGATTGTAAATTCTACATGGATGTCAACAGCAGTTCGCGCGCTACTGTGGCGCCATGTAGAGCTGTGTTAAACCTGTAAATTACACAATGTGAAGTCGGAATGATATCGGCGATTCGACAGTACAAGGAAAAAGAATATGTGGTGTTACACAAATGACTTGGATAATTAACAAGTTGCTTCCGGTAATGACGTCATCGTGAACACGCGGTGACCGGCGAGCTCCGTAAAAAAATGTCAATTAAAACAGCTTTAGCCCGTGTCATTAAGTAATTACAGAACAAACTGGAGGAGCAACGTCCTATAAATTGAAAGGCGATAAAAAAACAGCGCAGAATTTGTAACAAAAGTAAGGAAAAAGCAGTCGTGTCGTATTGGCTCGAAAATAGGTGAAATAAAAATGATAAAAACAACAACAAAACGATGGAAACCAGATCCAAAAAAGATGATAAACCGGAACCGACTTACGAATGTAAGAACTTCGAGGATATTTCAAAATGTTTCAAAATGTTACATGATTCCTTAGGAGGTAAAATTGACAGTGTGGAACAAAAAGTGGAAGATCTTGCACTGAAAGTTGAGGCGGTGGAACAATCGGCGAAAGAGGTCAAAATAAAAGTAACAGAAATAGAAGTGAAAACTGTACCTCAACTTGAGAACAGAATAACAGATCTGGAAGAAAGATTGGCCGAATTAGATGTAATGTTCACTGAAAAAGAAAAAGAAACCGAGGAAAGACTTGAAGAAGTAGGATTCAGAACAGGAATATTGGAAGAAAAAACTCATTCGTTGGAAGATGCACAGACCAAGATCGATCTCTGGGGCAGAAAGTGGAACCTTATAGTTAAAGGAATAAAAGGCAGCGATAAGGAGAATTCTGGACTGACTCTTCAAAAAACATTAAAATCATTTGAAAACAATCTCGGCATAGAAGAAGCAAGAATAGCAAAAATGGGTCTGGCAGCATGTCACCGACTACCAACTGGAAGAGAAGGAACACCAGATATTATTATTAGACTGTTAAATCTGGAAGACAGAGATTACATACTCGAGGAAGCTAAGAAACTAAAACCGGGATCAGGATATGGAATAGCAGTGGACTTGCCTTCAATCCTTTCAAAGTTAAGAGACAGATTACTTAAAGAAAGAGCGGAAATGTCACCTGAGCTAAAAAAGCGAACAAAACTCGTGTACCTCAAAAGGGAACCTTTCTTGAAGCTTCAGACAAAGCAAATCTTTAAGAGATAAACAGTCGGGAAGAGTGATCATTCTGTTGTACAATTCAGATGAACTAGTAGTATAAACTGTGATGAAAACAATTAACCCAAATTTTTGTTTGTTTTTTCAGGTTATTGTTGTTAAATTATTACTTATAATTCAGGTAACTTATTGTCCTCCTAGATAATTGCATAGAACATACTATAGATACATATATTCCAAAATGGAGTTAGGGATAATTTAATTTCACCGGGTGTAAATTGAAAAAAATATAGATAGACATATATTTTTCATAACAGTTCCAAGATGGAGTTTGGGGATAATGTAATTTCACCTTTTGTAAATTGAAAAAAATATCTCGAGTCTGGACGGGTCAAATTGGGTAATGTGTCTCTTGGACTCATAAGGTGCATATGCTTGGTGGGTCTAAGAGACACATTCCCTGGTTTTACCTGTCCGGACTCGAAAACAAGTGTTTGGAATATAAGTCCCAATTTAGTACTTAAGAAAATAATATTTAAAATCTTATATATCTATTTTATATATGCTACCTTAACTGATTTAAATAAGTAACAGGGAAAAATGAAGATATATAGAGGAGCTCGCAAGTCTAGATGCAAAATAGATATTAAGTGCGGGAAGCACACAATGTTATTAATTTATGTTCATTTTCAAGGGGTGGGTGGGAGGGGGTAAAAAAAAACAAAAAAACAAGCTGTCTTTTTAATCACATTGTACATTTGAATAACAACACATTTAATGTCAATTAAGATAGGAGCAGTGAACTGCAGGGGACTTGGGTCAGACAATACTAAAAGAAGAGATATATTCAATATTTTTAGACAAAAGTATGATATTAGCATCTTCATTGATACCCATGCCACAAAAAAATGTGAGCGTATCTGGAGAAATGAATGGGGAAACGAAATGAAATTTGCATCCTTCAGTAGTAATAGCAGAGGCATTGCGATTGGGTTCAAAAGCTCCTTTGAATATAAAATTCATAATTGCATCTCGGAGGAAAATGGAAATTATCTTATAATAGATATAACAATTAAAAATCAAAGACTTTCACTAGTAGCAATATATGGTCCGAATAAAGATAATATAATTTTTTTTGAGAAAGTGAAAGAAAAGGTTATAGAACTCGGCAACTTATCTACTATCTGGGTGGGGGATTGGAATGTTGTGCAAAATTTTGAAAAAGATACATATAAATATAAGAAATTTAACAACCCAAAAAATCATGAAGAAGTGGGAAAAATAATTAAAGAACTAGATTTAATAGACATATGGAGGAAACATAATCCGGATAAAAAAAGATATACATGGTATGGTCCAAATAAAAAATGTAGCAGACTTGACTATTTCCTTATATCAAATGATTTAGAACCTTTGGTCACATCCGTCAATATTGAAATATAAAATATAGATCTGATCACGCATCAATAAATATTGAACTTGCATTTGAAAAACAAACGAGAGGAAATGGAACGTGGAAATTTAACAATTCTCTTCTAAGAGAGGCACATTATGTGCAACAGGTAAAAGAAATAATAATAAAGACAGTAGATCAATACACAGTAACAGGATACAAAATAAAGGAATCAAAATACAACATCGATGATCAAATGCTGTGGGAAATGATAAAGTTAAATATAAGAGGGAAAACAATAGCATATTGTTCAAATAGAAAGAAAAATATTATCCAAAAGCAAAGAGAACTAGAACAAAAGATAGAACAAAATCAAAAACTATTTGATGAAACAAAAATGGAAAAGTACCAAAAAGAGGGAGAAGTGTTAGAGAATGAGTTATATACCTTAAGACAAACTCATGTAAAGGGACTGATGATTAGGGCTAAAGCACAATGGTATGCAGAAGGGGAAAAGAATACAAAATACTTTGCATATTTAGAAAAAAGAAACTACACGGAAAAACTTATCCCAAAAATAATACGCGAAGATGGTACTTCTACATCCGACATAGAAGAAATTTTGGAAGCACAAAGAAATTTTTATAGTGCTTTATACAGTGAAAATGAAGAAAAAAATATAAAGTGTAATGAAACAAGCTATAACCAATTTATGGATTCTAACAACCTTTTTCTGGGTAACAAATCCTGTGATGAGACAAAAGCATGTGAAGGACTTATAATAAACATAGAATTAGTAAACGCCTTGAAAATGTCAAAAAACAACAAATCACCTGGGATAGATGGTTTTACAGCCGAGTTCTATAAATTTTTCTGGAACGATATCTCAAGTTATCTGTTGAACTCTATAAATGATGCATTTAAAAAAGGACATATGTCAATATCGCAATGCCAAGGAGTGATAACCTGCTTACCTAAGCCAGGAAAAGACAAATCATATATTAAAAATCTTAGGCCTATCACTCTTTTGAATGTAGACTATAAACTGGCTTCAGCAGTAATTGCTAATAGAATAAAAACACAAATTAAAACAATGATAAGTGATACACAAAAAGGGTTCCTGAAAGGAAGATATATAGGGGAATGTACACGCTTAACCTATGATTTGATAATAGACTGCCAAGAACAAAATATCCCTGGTTTAATTCTACTATTAGATTATGAAAAAGCTTTTGATTCAATAAAATGGAAATTCATTCAGAAAACCTTAGAATTTTTCGGTTTTGGGAAAAATATATGCAAATGGGTGACAACATTATACAATAAAACAAACAGTCTTGTTATCAATAACGGACATTTGTCACAGCAATTTAACCTCCAAAAGGGAGTTAGACAGGGAGCTCCTTTGTCTCCCTATCTATTTATTCTTTGTATTGAATTATTTTCGGCAGCTTTAAAATATGATAATAATATAAAAGGGATAACAATTAACGATAAAGAAGTTAAAATAAGTCAGTATGCTGACGATTCAGTAATATGGCTAGATGGTAGTGAATCATCACTCAAAGGGGCAATTGATCTCATTAACGCGTTTGAAAAAATATCAGGCTTAAGGGCAAACTTTGAAAAAACTGAAGCTATATGGTTTGGATCCAAAAGAGGATGCACACAAACCTTAAAGAATAACACTAAAATAAAGTGGAACTACCAGGGAAAGTTTAAAACACTGGGGATTTTGTTTGACTTAGAAGATCCTCTTCTTGTATCTGAAAATTGGAATGAAAAGAAAAATAAAATGGAAAACATTTTAAAACATTGGGCATTGAGGACACTGTCTCACATTGGAAAAACTACTGTGATAAAAATGCTAATTTTACCAATTATTATACAAATCTTGACTGTTTTACCAGAACCACCTGCACACATATTGAAGGAAATGCAGGGCTTGCTGTTTCAGTTTTTTTGGAATGGAAAAAGAGATAAAATTAAGAGAGACACACTAGTCCAAAATATTGAAAATGGTGGACTAAAAATTCCAGATATTAAAAGCTTTTCAAAATCCTTAAAAATAACATGGCTTAGAAAATTCCTAGATCCCTTTAACTATTCAGATTGGAAAATCATTTTAATAGATAAATTGCATATATATGGAGGCTCAGCTCTTCTAAATTTAAATAAAGCCAGTCTGATGAGAATTGCTAAGCGATTCAATCCATTCTGGAGAGATGTCTTAATAGCTTATGCAACATTATCCACAGACCCAAATACAGAAGTAGAATATAAGAAACAGCCACTCTTCCATAACTTACACATTCAGAGAGAAAAAAAACCTTTAATTTATAAAAACTGGATAGAAAAACAAATATTGCATATTAATGATATTTTGCGGGAAGATGGTTCTTTTATGGACACTGGAGAAATTCTATCAAAATATGACCTTAAAGTTAACTACTTAACTTTACAAGGAGTAATATCCTCTATTCCTTTAAATTGGAAAAAAGAAATAAAGGCCTCACAAAACAAATTGACTAAAAGCTCTAGAATTGATTTAGTTGAAAATATAATTCATGAAAAGAATTTGAACAACCATCTGTACTGGAAAATTGTAACTCTTGTCATTCCAAATAAACCAAGCGCTCAGGTAGGATGGGAGCATAAACTAAAACTAGAAACAAACGAAATTCACTGGGATTCAATATATAAGCAAACATTTAAAACAACGAAAAACACGAAACTGCAAGCCTTTCAATTCCAAATAAATCACAACACTTTAGTTACAAATGTCTTCCTTGAAAAATGTAAGATTATAGCATCAAAATTGTGCACACTCTGTGGAAAAGAAAATGAAACTATAGAACATTTGTTGGTTACCTGTCATCAGAGCAAAACTCTTTGGGAAGAAATTTCAAAAACAATGTATACCAAATGTAACATCAAAATGCCAACAAAGATTGAAGAATTACTTTTTGGAATAGATTCAGACTTTGTCATGAGCACACTTGAAATTAACAATATTCTACTATTAATAAAACGATATATTTATGTGACAAGGTGCAATAAGACAAATCTATGCCAAAAAAAAGCAATACAATTTGTTATACAAGAATATAATCTAGAAAAGCAGGCACTAAAATGGACTGATTCAACAAATAAAGCCTTTGATAATAAGTGGAACAGTGTCCTCAATTTAATAAATGACCCTTGACCGGAAATTACTTTGGTAAAAAAATTAAATTAATAGATAACAAAATAAATTATTTTCAATTTTTAGACCGACCCTGCAGTATCACGAAAACTGAATTAAAAAAAGAATAACTGTCAAAATGACACATTAGCAAGAAAAATGCTATAGATAATTTTATAAGACAGAACAAGAAAAAGGATAAGTTTCAAAAACAGAGATTATTCAAGTGTGCATGTGATAAAAAATATATTGTTATAAGAATTTATTTTTTCATGTTTGATGTATATTTATTATGTACAACTGTAATATGTAATTGAGACAGACTATGAAAAATAAAAATAAATTATAAAAAAAAAAAAAGTTGCTATCATGGATATTCACCAGAATGTTGTAACGTGAAGATCTTATATATTCAGACTTTGGAGTCAACTGTGATTATAGTTCAAGTATTGATTCTATCCCCTGATATTTCTGTTTGGATCAACCAGGCCTTTGAAACGTTACCGAGTGGAAAATTTGTCATTGGCTTAAATTTAACCCTTGCCAAATGTGAGTCAGCATCGCCCAAAATAAAGGTCAAGTTTAAACTTCAATCAACTGTCATACCGATGCAAAGCGATGTTGAAACATTTCGTAATCACTAGAAATTATTTTAAATACGAATGCGAATTTAGTTTTTACATTATATAATGGCTACCTGATGTATTCGCGGCGGGAAGGGTGACGTCATTGAAAGCATGTGTTTTATATAACATTTGTATGTGAAATTACAATTGGTTTACGGTGTTGTTCGTCATAATAGCAACGGACATTTCAATATATGGACGAATCCGATCATTTCCTAACCATATTTGTATAAGTTTGGAAAGTCCTCTAGAACCAACGAACTATTTCGCATAATGTAGTGCTTTTGTTACCCGGTTAAATGATCTAAACACACATATACAGCAATATGGAAAGCATCAGCTTGCGTGAACGGCACCAGTTAAACATAAGAGTTATAATTGCCTTCATTTGCGCGCGTATATCATGCTCAGATCGTGAACCAAGCGCTTAATAGAGAAAATCATTGGCTAGTATATATATATCCAGCCGATGACATATTGGTCCGAATGGATTTATGACTGGTTCTCTCTGGTAGAGATGATATTTTTCAATTAACATATTTTCTGGAAGAATTGACGGGTATATGTAAATCCGTCAAAGTCAATTGGTCCATGATAAATATGTCGTCAAATTACCACAACCAATTAGTGATTTTGTCAGTATTGTTGTCCCATCAACAGAACTAGGTTTTAATTGAACGCAAGTTCAGATACGAAACATTCCTTTAGTATAACACTGAGTTAATACAAAAATACATCATGTAGTAGAATAAGGTCAAGTTTAAATGGAGATTGTAAGCAATTTCCAATTAATTCCGGTAACAATAACAAACTGATATCGATAATATTGTACCGGAGCCAGAAATACGTCTTCACGGCATGTCACCATCTTCATTTGTCAATGACAACTCTTGCTTGGCACAATGCAGATAACATTTCAGTAATATTATACATCTAAATAATTATTCCTGTTAAATTTATATGTTATCTTTATACCGACTCCATCCCAAAATATAGCATTTACAATTTCTGATATATACAATTTTGTTACAGCTGGTATTCGCAGTCTATTTTTGATACATTTATATTGTTCTGTTGTTATTTGTTACTCCAGTTAGTGCTATGTCGTGTAAAGTAAGGTAGCTGGTAAAAGTTTACTAAATATCATTATCTTGAATCTGATATCAGTTGACAATTGGAGCAAATGCATTGACTTGACCTTGAATCAGATATCAGGTAAAATTGGATATAATCCATTGACCTGAGTTAGGATGGCTTCCAGAATGGCCGAAATTATGGGTATGCTGTGGTAATAGATTTTTAGATGGTCCCCGGCTTCATTAGCTATAGTTTTGGTTTATATTTGTTGAATTTGGTATAATAGATGCTCATTAAGGAGCATGGTCGATTATTGATATACAATTCTGAGAGACAATAAAGAGCGCCTTGATGAGTGCATAGTACTCAAGATTCATTGTAGATATGGCAGGAATTGCATTGCTGTTCAATTAATTGTTTGTGTCTATTCTGACCTTCGGAAATTTGGAGGTTTGTCATCAATGGTGTTAGGTGAAGGCCAGATACACATTTTTGATGTCGATGTTATGAATATGAGATAAGTATCTCTAAGTTACTGAATGTTTGCCTTGGGTTCAGGCTTTGCAAACTTTGCCTTGTATAGTGCAAAGTCGATTCCCAAATACAAACGTTTGGGATTCACTACCTGAGCCAAGTTGAGTTTAATTGTGTTTGTTTGTTGGTCTAAAATACTCTTTTTAATATATGTAAATGACGTGCCAAACTCCACAAAATTCAACATGCTGTCTGTTCCAGATGACACAACTACATATGCGTCCAGTCCTGACATTGAGAAACTCTTCCACGATGCAAATATTGAATTACAGAACATATTCCTATGGTGTGTTGCACGTAAACTCGTTATAAATGCATCTAAGTCGGAATATATGGTGTTTAATGCCAAATCTGACCGGAGCTACGTTGTTCGAAAAAACTTAAATTGGATCAGCAATGTATTCAACATGTAAGTGCATTAGTGTGCGATCCGACTTAGACGAAAACCTGGAATTCAAGCACCACACTGATTATCTCCAAAAATAAATATCTAAAACTATACATTGTCTAAATTGGGCAAAACTGGTTCTTCCTAGACATGCATTGAAACGCCTATACGACTCTCTTATACATATCCAACTGTCCTATGGCATTGATGTTTGGGGTGTCTCGACAAATATTGAGAAACTATTTAAACTACAAACAAGAGCTATTAGACTGATAAACAATGCCAAATATAATTCTCATACGGAACCCTTATATAAATGAAGTAAAATATTGAAAGTTAGTAACCTACATTCAATTAAATCATCCCTTATTGCGCATGATTGGAATAATGGACTCTTACCACAATCATTGAATAATCTTTTGGAAAATACCACGCGGACTGGTAGGGCTTCCCGCCAAGAAAACAATCTTGTGCATAAGACCCCCGGGATAAATTATACTGATCGATTGCCACTTCACCAAATCCCACATACCTGGAATTCGTTAACTCCCAAAATGAAAATCTCTATCCCAAGATCTACATTTAAACGATTTTTAGTAGATAGTTATATTGAAAACTATAAAACCAAAGTCACTTGCGAAAATCGATATTGCTGACTGTACTAACCAATAAATAACAAAGTGTTCTAAAAAAAAATAATAATAATAATTCACTACCCTATCGAATCTTGTGTCAGAAAAAATATATATCTCTCCACACATCTATATATTAGTCAGGAGGCAGGTCAGAGAAAAGGTGGCTAGAACAATTTTTGCTAAACATTTTTAGTACCATATGCCAACAATGATAATAATGTGCTATGGGATATCCTGATAAATAAAATCATTGTTGGCAATTTTCTAGTTACCTCTGTCAAGGTCAAAGGTCAAGGCCAAATTAGATAAGCCAGATTTGCATAAATTGGACTTAAAAACACTTTTTTTTACATTTTCGAGTGAAAGGGTTAAAACTACCAGAAACTTTGTGTCCACATTAAAGGTTCCCTCCCCATTCCTCTCACGTTGATTAGGTTGTCAAATGTGTTGTCCATGACTACAGTTGCTATGCAAATAAATTACCATAGCAACGAGACCAAATTATAACTTTAATCATTTTATTTTTATGCCAAATATACCAAACTTTGTATATTGTTCACAATTTAGTTGTTACTTGGCATATGTGCTTCAAAAACATATATATTAATGATTACATTCTCTCTTCCTCTCTTAGTTATATACCTTGGACTAAGAACTGTTCTGTTGCATTTTCCCTACTTTTACTATTATTTTCGTGAAAACACGTGAACTCTAAATAACTTTCAAAATTGCGGACAATTTATTGTATTCAACAAACTCGGACACATGAATACACGCATGCATGCATATAATGCTGTTATAATTGATGAAATAAATTAACTTTTTGAACATGGAATATTCATAATAATGTTGAAGCTAATATAGATTAACCCAAACTATGAACCACAGGGGCTTGTAACTTGGCCCCCTGCCAATATGCGTCATCCCTAAACACATACACGGGGCCCCTGGTTTATGTCGAGTAATATAATATACTGAGACTAAATAGTGCAGCGACAAAACGCCAAAAGTGGTCTGGTACCCATACCCACGGTAGAACAAGTTGAAACCAAGTTTTCTTGAAGGAGAAACATATATTATTCACGAAATTGATAGTGAAAAATATGTTATTGTGTGGTTATTGTCAAATCGACGATGAAAGATACCCAGTCACTTTTTCCAGAAATTAACGATTTTGGTCAGGCGAACGCTGTGGTGAAGTTATTTGCCAAGATTGTTTATTTACCAAGATTGTTTGTGTTAATATTGCCATGTCATACCATATCTCTACTTTATAGGAAAAAGGTGTTGGTAAATTTGGATTGTCCTGCCATTTGGAGCCGAAACATTTATTTTCTGCTGGAAAATCTCTCTTTTTCACGGAAATATTTGTTTTCAAACATTTTCATTAAACGGATATTGCAATAACGCCAACATATTGAATTCATATGGTGCAGTAGTTATGTAACAAGCATACGGATAAAGAAGTTAACAGAATGTTTGAACGGTTTGCGAGATACTTGATTTTAGCTACCCCTCCCACAAACACGTTTTGGTCGAAAAATTATATATTTTTGATAACGACTTTACAACAATTTTCTAATTGATCTTAATGTGACCCAATATAAATCGTGTACTGACAGGGGTGTCCAGAGATGCTGTTTCATTGCTTACAGATATGTTTAGGCTTCCATACCCCAGTAACAACAACAACATATTTTATTGATACCAGGTAATTCTGTATGAACGGAGAATGTTAGAGCGTCCCTAAGCTAATTATTGACACATCTGCACATAATTAACTGAGTGGGGTCTATACCGTCTCACATAAGAACCCCCGTGCATAAAAATCAAAATTTGGCCGTATACTGGCATATTTCCATATCCGTAATCGTATTCGTGATTTTTGCGAAAGGTCTCTAGTACATATAATTTTAATACGTCGTTTACAGATACATAAATGGCGCACCGCTCGAATCAGGGACGATTGGAAAAATTGCCTCAGAGTTAACGAACACTTTTATTGTTCGTGGTTTCTGCCAAACTTATGTGTGGTCATCTCCATGGTATAGGTAAGAGTATAATGCTGTGGTTTAAGTATACATATGTTGCATTGTGGCGTCGTCCCCGTCAGGGATGACGAGAGGGGCACAAAACGTACCGAGCTATTATCTCCACTGTATAGGAAATATGTGCTATGATTGAAAGAAAGTGCAACCACCGGCTTGGTTATTAGGATTGGAGCACTTCAACACAAGAATGCTTTGAGTCTGAAAACGAAATCGTTTGAGGACAAACACGAGTGACTCCCATTTTCACAAGTATCACGTACGTCAATTTGAATGTCGCTTCAAGAAATCAAGCAACAATTATTTTTGCTTTAGTATTATGAACTTCCTTGCTGAGACTTCTTAATAGCGGACATTTTGGCTCGAGTGTATGTAAGTCATCGACCTCCTGGCTGTGTTCATACTTGAACATATTTACGAGAAATCATTTCTATTCACGTTGCGAACTACTGAGCAAATGGGCCTTATTTTTCAAAGTGGTGTTCAAATATCTGATGGAGGCTGTTCAGTAGACAAATTGTTGAATTCGATTTTGACATTGTGCGTTCTTAAATACCATCTGCATACCAACTCCAGGGAATTGTGCTTCGTGTAATAATGTTTAAATTATATCTATTCACGTTAAGAACTACTGAGCAAATTGACGTTTTATCTTTTACATTTGTGTTGAGATATCTTATAGAGGCTGTTCAGTAGACACATTGTTGATACTTGGCCAACATTTATACAATTGTCTCTACTTGTTCCTTATGTGTATACTGGTTGCGAATTTGTATTTGTATTTGTTTATCAGACAACCAAGCGGCTCTTAAAACATGATTGTTGTGACATTGTTGAGAGGTAGTGCATATGCGCTCAACATATTTAATGTAACCCGGTGTGCATACTATTCTTCATTTATATAATGGGTCACAATAGATATGTTAAACTTTGATAAACTTGGAAACTATATTCCCATAACAGCCCACTGTCAATGCGGGTTTTATATTGACGACGCTTTGCATTTTTTCTTTCAGTGCCAATTATTTGAAGAAATGGCTAAATGGAATGTTTTGTTGATAGGGTTGAAGATATCCTCTTCGGTCAAAGCAACCTATCCAATACTCTAACTGATAAATTGTTTAGCAGCACGCAGGTAGATCCCATTGACGGAAAACTTTCAAAATCCCAATAAGCCTATATCTTCGCCAATGTATTCGCCCTTATTGTTATCCAAAGTCTCGGCTTATCTAGCCATATGACCTACATCCCCTCCGTGATATATGTCCACTCACAACTCCAGACCTCACCCTGAATCTCGATCCCATTTTTAGATACTACATTCCAACTAAGCAAACTTTGAGACCAAACATAATACAATATATAAATATTATTATGCATTTCAATATTGTTAAGTGAGGTGAGCAATACTCTAAGTTGAATAACTTGTTCTCCCATCCCTTTTGATTAACTCGTGTCATTTTTCAGATTATATGTGTCAAGTATAAAATGTAATAAAATCACATAGGGCACTTTAAAAAGGGCGCCTGGCGAATAAGAAAGTTGAATTTCTTTGTTTTGACGCCCCCTACCCCATTTAAAGTCCTAAATACACCACACACTGAAAGTTATATGCTCCCAATATTAAATGAGTGAACGAAAGAAAGATAGTGTTGTCATGGATTATATAGAATTTGTATGGGTGGTTCCAGAAAACTAGGGCACTTTACAAAAGGCAGCTGGAAAATACGAAATGTGAATATTCTTTGTTTTGATGCCCCTTCCCCATTTTAAGTCTACACACTACGAACTGAAATGATGTTCCGAATGTCTGGGATACTTCACAAAAATCGGCTGGTAAACGAGAAAGGCGTATTCTCACTGTTATTGGAGGACATTCTAACCCATTTAATATTTCGGACGCACCATAAACTGAAGTTATATATTCTCAAATTAGCTGGCTGTGTGAATGAAAGGTAGTGCTATTGGGGAACATACAATTGGTATGGGTGGGTTGGTCCCCCCGAAATCCTGGGGCATTTTTACAAAAAGTGGCTGGCAAATACGAAAGGAGAATGTTCTGTTTTGAGGACCCAACTATCCCATTTGAAGTCGTAAACACGCCACGAACTGAAATGATAGGCTTTCCATATTAGCTGGTGGTGTTGGGGAAATGTATTATATAAGGAAATGCACTTTTTTGTAGATGGGGTGGTTCACGAAATCCTATTGAACTTAACAAAAGAGGGTGGCAAACGCAAAAGGCTAATTTCCACTGTCTCAGGGGACACCCAATCCCTATTTGAAGTCTAGAACATTCGACAGGGATATGCTGTCGATATCACCATAAATGTTGGTGGAATAGCTGTTCTATCAGAAAAGATGCAATATTTAATAATTACCATCCAAATTCATTTAGAATATAACATGCCGATATTTGTCGCGTATAACTAAATGAAAAAGTTCACTAATCGATATTAAATAACATGTTAAACACTGATATAGACAAACACCTCGTAGGATTCATGTTCGAATTAAATTTCTTATACAGTAGTCAAATCCCCGTGCAGTATAATAGTAGATAGAATGTCACGTGGAAATAAACGAAAGATGTTCAAATAACAATGCAACAAAGCAGGTTAAAGAACAATATAAACACATAACGCACAGCGCGCTAATGGTTAACGCACGAATTCACGTTATAATTAATCGCCTTGCACTTCTTGGCATCAGAATAACAAACCATGGGTCAATCAAGCATGTCTCCAGAGACGCCCGCCGCATGAAATAATAATGTAAACGGCAATAAACGAAATTTTACCAGACTCGGCCTTTGGGTCGCAGTTCTACTTTTAATCCGTCCCAAAAAGCCCAATTCTATAAATAAAACCCACATGCGCACATAGCTTTCCAAGAAACTGTACACCAGGGGCGTAATTACACTTATTTTTTAAATTCTGTTCAATCCTATGCTTCATTGATAGATTCAGCTATACACCGGCATTTGTTTTGGCAGCCTGGAAGGCCAGGAACTATACTAGTGGATGGATGTTCTCGAAAATTTGAGTTAGAAAAAGCAAACAATTATTAAATTGTTTTATCTGGGAGAACTGAGAGTGGGTGGGTAAATACTCCTGATTCGCGTGGACGTATACATACGTTGTTCGTTGTCTGTTTTACGATGAGAAACAAACATATCCCCATATCATAACACGTGGAAATGACTTTCCCATTCAGTCTGCATGGTTTGGCACGTACACCGGGGTGTAGATGGGTGCTGTCTAATTTGAACGATTTTCGGCAGCCATCTTGGATTCTGCTCTTTTCAAAACTAAATCCCTTCTCACATCCTAGAACCAGCAGTTTTCATCATATAGTATTCTAATATCAATGATTCTCCAGTGTTAACAAAACAATGCATTGCAGTTATAATTGGAATTCAATCAGCTGTGTGTGACAGCCATGTTGAATGGTGTATTATAACTAACTAGTTTCAATCTAAATTATCAATATTGGTATATTTAGAGATATAAATGTTGCTCTCAAGTGTGAATCTGACAGTTATGCCATTAAAAATAAATTCCTTTGTTATCGGGCCGTTACATATGAGAAACTAGATGAGGGTGGTGGCTTTTAGCTCACGTGAGACAAAGTATCCAGTGTAGCTATATATAGTAATAGTCGCTACTACACATCCGTCAATATTTTCTCAAGAACCTCAAGTCAGAATTGAGTTATATATATTGTGGATGGTCCCCAGGTGACTGGGTTTCTGCTTTGTTCAAATTGGGTCGCCGGATCAAAAAGGGGTCAAGCTTTTTCCGTCCATATTAATTCTTAAAACATCTCAAGAACTATCGGGGCTATCTAGCTTATATTTGGCATGGATGGTCCTTGAGTGACAGGAATACAACAAGGGCGGAGCCAGGACAATAACTTTTCTATCCATAATAATTGTTAAAATGTCTTCTTATCAACATCCACCCGACCTATATTCAGCTTATATTTGGTATGGAGAGTCATTGTGTGACAGTGATTCAAATTTGTTCAAATGGGGTCACCAGATCAAATAGGGGTAGACCCAGGGACATAACTTGTTCCCTCTATATTATTTCATAAAGCACACCAAGAACCATCAGGCCTATTATGCGTATATTTGGTAAGGAGGTCTTTGTGATATTTGTTCAAATTGGGTGTTCAACACTGGCGGAGCCTGGGACATAACTATTTTCCTCAATGGTTAATCTTAAAAATGTTCTCAAGAGCCATCAGTCCTTTTTAGCCTATATATAGTTTGGAAGGTCATTGGGTTAGATTTGTTGTAATGGGTCCGACCAGTCAAACAATGTCGTTTTGGTGTGTAGTGTCCATGGATAGTTGGGAATCAAATATGTTTGAATGGGGACGGCCATTAAAAAGGAAGGGGGCATGTCAGGTTGGAGGCATCACTTCCAATGTAAGGGGAATATGAAAAGGAATTTTACAAACTTGGGATTATGTTTGTTTCAGTTGGGATGGGACCTCCTGTAGTCTATGTTGGGGTGGGTCGGGCGTGCAATTGAAAGTTTCAAGGTTGACACCCCGCTGCTCAATGGAGACCCCCTAAAGACGTCCCTGTTTAGAACTACTTGTTCTTAAGTGATATCGACATGTACTAGCTGTCGTGATCTTCGGAGTCCGAGTCTTCTTAGTCTTCGCATTTAATTTCGTGTGAGCGACTCAACAGGAAATAGTGCCAGGTGACTTTTGACTTCCGGTTTGTTGTCTGTTTACATTATGTACGTTACGTCTCAAATTACTATGGCTTCCAATATTTTTCATACAAACTCTAATAAATGAAGAGTTTGAAAAGTTATTTCATTAAATATACGCCATTAAATACGCCACAGAGATAGAGCCTTTATTTTTCTGGGACTATTTATTATGCGGGCAAACGACGCATTGTTCCGCATGCACAATAGAAGCCGATGTTAGTTTCGCATCCCATTTGTTTCAATATTTAAGTATGTTTTGTCGAGGTTTTGGATCATGTAATAAATAGAATCTACAACTCGTCCCCAGTTTGTAGCGAAATTGACAAAACTCGTCCAGTAAATTAGGTCTGGATCTCGCCAAAGGCTCGGTCCAGACCAAATTAAACTAGACTCGTTTTGTAAATTCCGCTATAAACTGGGGACGAGTTGTATATCCTCTATTTATTTTGGTCAGGGTGGTCTCTTAAGGGTAATGTATCGTGACTTATGTACTGCCACAAATACTATACAATTAGTACTTAAAATGTGATTATGTATCAACTAAATGATGTCACGTGTGAAAGTGACCGTATTATACAAAATGCATCATATAACAAATTGAACAGTGATTGCGGCCTACTTTTTGTGCATTATGGTGGGATTGCTTTTATGACTAACGCAAAATATCACATTTTTTCGAATGACCTTGACCGTAGCAATTGACCATGACCATATATGTAAAAGTGACTCAGTCCGCTTGATGAACCATTATTGGCACTATAAGTTAACACCATTTCTTCAAACACATGGTTTGTTGGTTCTCAAGAGTTTTCCCTATGAATAAGCAACTTATCTTTAAAGTTTCATGATTTAGTCACTAAAGTCACGATTCAACCCATAAGGGACTCCACTATTAGCATTTAGTGCCAAATTGCAGCCAATTTGATATTGTAACAGTATAGGCCTACTATGTTGGGCCATACCGTACACTCCATATTATTCACTGTGTTATGCTCTAAATGTATGTATTTTCATGCACGCACCCTCAGGATCATCACAAAGTATAATTATTCGCATATTTTCAGTATTAGATGCCATAACATGGATCAAAAACGATCGTTTGAGGCTGGTTGCTATGGAAAAACAATTTCATAGCAACGGTTGCTAAGGAAACCACACAAGAACATAGACACATCAGCAATCAGATTACCATGCCTCACTGGTCCTTGGTACAAATACATCATTCCTCAATAGCTCTTACTAAAAAAAATATCATTCTATATGTTGAAAAATTCAGACTAGGACAGAAAGGCGCCTATACATGTGACCTTGACATTTGACCTCTAACACGGGAATAGAAAATTGCCAACAATGTTTTTTTTAATCAGCGGACCAAACTCTACCACCAAGGATATGTTGGCATATGGTACTAAAAATGTTTAGCAAATATTTGTTTTGGGGTGCTTGCCTCCTGACTATATATAACCCGTCGTCTGTGTGTGTATCTATGTGAGGGTGTATCTGTGTGTGTATCTGTGTATAAATCGGTCACGCTTTTGGCGCGCTTATAACTTTTCAACCATTCGTGCAATGTAGAAGGTGACTCACAAAATTTCACGCCGATTGGTCAAAGCAAACCGGAGATCTAGCATGGTCTCCAAATGCAGTATTTGCATCCAAGTAGACACTATTTCTTATGACGTTTGTCGAAATGACGTCAGGTGACGTCGTACACAAACCCAAATTGCGTTGCTATTGTATTGACGGAATTTCCAAGCGCTCTACCGAAGCGTTGTTAAAAATGGGCGCTATAAATTAATTGTCAGATAAGGTTGAGTGTGAATATAATTAATGCATGTTACTTTTGCCGTGGAAGTGCATGGGGTGTAGAGTCGAGACTAGAGCGTTCGATACCGTCGTTGGCAATTGGTGTTAAATGGTCTTATAATATGCCACTTCAGTGTGAATATAAGTAATGGAATTTGTCTTTGTTATGAAAGTTGTGCATTGTGTGTGGAATCGAAGGAGTATACATATACGGAAGACGGCAAATCGATAACAATAAAACAAATGGGCGCGAAATGGGCAACTGGGCCGCAGTGCAAGGGTTTGTGGCCTTATGCCTATATACGCTGCTGAATTCTCCCAAAGGGAGCCTGTTTTAACAAAATCATAATGTATGTGCGCTAAGCGCACGAAGGGGCTGCAGTCCACTCGGTTGCTGAATAAGGCTCTGTTTCAGTTACTGGAATATATTAAATAGGGTTCTCTATTCCGAAGGTTCATTATTCCGAAGGTTCCCTATTTCGAAGGTTCATTATTCCGAAGGTTCATTATTCCGAATGTTCGCTATTCCGAAGGTTCGTTATTCCGAAGGTTTTCTATTCTGGGCGTATTTAACCAGAAATGAATCAAAATGTACCCCCCCCACTCACAAAAACCACACGGGAAATGGAAAATACTTTCGCTAGTATTCACATATAGTACAATAATACACCCATTATAATTCCCAAATTTTGTCCAAGATGTCGGTTTTTAATAGCAAGAAGACATTATCAGTTTATCGTTTATTATGGAAATTTGAAAACACGATGACTGAAATAAGATACATGCAAGAGATACAGTCTGTCCCAACTGGCAATCTGTACTTGAAAGAAACATCAACTTTAAAGGCCCAGGCCTTTCGAACCCTCCAAATCACATATCTATAATATATGTCATATTACACAACATTTGAAATAGTAAGCTCTAATTGTATTATTTACTTATCCGGTGTAATAAACTGTAAACATATTGTTTTGTTTTGTGAATTACATACGTGTTTTTGTGTTTAAGTTTCATATGGTTTTGTTGCTCAAAGTGTATTATTTTCAATGGAGGGGAATAACTATATTTTTAAAGATAGGGTTATTCCACATCCATTGAAAATACATTTTTAGTTTGAATTCTGTTGCGTTCTGGGAGCCATAACGGGGGGGGGGGTCTTTTTTTGTGATTTCAGCTGTTTTCTATTTCTCTATGGCATGGGCATCTTCTGAGACATAGACGTTTCAAATGGTGTGAATTATAGTATTTTAATCATATTTTAAAACATGTTAAAAAATTGTTATTAAAACCGTATATCAAGGCACTATCAAAAATAATAGGTGACTCGGAAATTAAGTGGGGATTAAAGTCAATAAAAAGTCACAATTGCATTTACGTTCATCTCATATCCGTCTATGCACCATTGATATCTTTACACTAAACAGGGACAATATTATAGGAATCATCTGGAAAACTGTTTTTAAAAAGCACTGCAATTTATGATTTTGTTTGGCATTTTTGTGAAGTTTTCACAAAAATTGTTGGAGAATATCATTTTGTGCATATCATTAATGTTAAAGGTACGGTTGGCTTTGGCGGTGGGTATCCTGTGAAAATATTTCCACTCGTCAAAAACCGCCACAAACAGAACGAACATCAAAATGTAGACAGACTTTGTCCGTATACAAATAAGAAATATCGCATAAACAGTATGTTATTGTCATATATTTGACTATTGTTATGTAAGCAAGAGCATAAAAAGTTACTTTTCTGGTGTTTGTTTATATTATGATGGTAAACATAAAGAGCGTTCTTTGTTGGTGAATTCCTGATATGGAACTTATAAAGAGCGTTTATGCCATTTGTGTGTGGTTAGCCAGTAGCATTGTGCTTTCTTCTGTAACACAATCAGGCTCTTGCTTAGGTACAATATAGTAGGTCTTTATGGTAACATGCTGTTTACGCGATGGTCATGGTTTATATGAACGAATCTGTATGCGTTTTAATGTTTTTCTGTTTACGGTGTTTGGAACAAATATGAATATTATCGACAATTAAGCCTCGTGTGCCTTTAAGCAACCCAGATGGAATAAATATCTGATATTCAAGTATATTTTATCTGACATTTGTCTTGTTTTGTTGGTTTTCCTAATTATACTGAAATTTGCAGGTCAAAACACTAAAATGGTAAAACAAAATTATTTTCCACCTGCTCCGCCGTGCATACCTCAGTTTTTGGAACCACCATGGAGCAAGGGTAATTGGAGATAGCGTCAAAATTTATACCCTTTCGTGTGACACTACCCTCATCTGGGGCCGGTCTATATGTGCCTATTCCAGAATCGAATAAGTCCAATATGAAGCACTATAAATATTTAGGTAAAACATGATATGTCTGTTCAGATTGTTCTTCCAGATCCCTGGACCGATTTCACCCAAATTCGATATTGTGACTCGGGGTACCATGGCGGAGGTTATAACGCCGTTAAATTTTCAAAGTTTGTGTTACAACACAAATAACTAAATAGGTAAAAAGGAGCACAATCTAACCAACAACCAATTCAGTTCAAACGCGAATCGGTCGATTGTGCACAGGCTATTATTGTATTAAGGGAATCGTATAGCGTTAGTTCCATGTTGACCTACATGTAGTTGCGTGGCCTCTGTGTGTCGTATTGGGATTCGAGCTCAACCCAATACGACATAAATTGATCTCATACTTCGGTAAATATGGACACATCCGATTAATAACGTATACCATGTGGCAGTAGGATCTTACTCACCGTTCTCTTTCCATTCTTCCTCTGATCCTGACTGTCCGACCAGCCACCCATCCACCAAGGATCGGATACCGATTGTAGCCATCCTCCTGAAGCATATATGTATATTATCAGGCATCCGTCCATATACTTGAAACCACTCCTCATCCATATTTACTAGTTTACTTGTTATTAATTATGTTGTAGAATTGACTATCGCCACCATTCCGTTCACACATGATGTATCGTCATATATTTTGGTTAATTGTCAACTGTCAACTATCCAAAATCTGACTGTTCTTTGGTGACATAAGTAACCCATATATGTCATCAATTAGACCAGATGTCTCTATAACAACAATTAATGCCACAACCGGGGCTATAGTGTACCTTTAGGAATATGTGAAATATCAAGGGAACCAACTGGGATTTAATCTGAATAATTCGGGAGTTTATCATAATTTTGAACGTGACTTTAGAAAAACTACGCCCGCTTTTGAACGGTATCAACCAAATATTCAGGTCGACAATGCATAAATAACCGCGACGTGATCCGAATAGTGCGAAATATATAGAGGATCTCCAACGGATCCTATAAATTCAGGTCAAAGCGTCATTCGAAAGAGTTTCGATAGCTCTTTCGGGGATGAGAAACCGATTTGCCGGCAAAAGACGCCTTCCGGGTTTTTTTCGAATCCGAAAATCACGAAAATCGGGGAATTCTGTTTTTAGGATCCTAAAATCCGATCCGCCGGTTACAAAAAAAAAAAAAGTTTGTTTAAAACGCGTTTCGAGACCTTACGATGTCATTCCTGCAAAAATTATTAGGACCCGAAATGGGGAAAAAATTGAGAACTCAAAAATTGCGGGTTCAAAATTATTCCCCAATCCCCGGAGCGAGCGACGCTGATCCGGCCTGATCCGGGCTTTTTCGAGCGGGATTTCTCGGATCGGTCGATTACATAAGGTGGACGGTGGCCATATGAACGCCCACTCATAATTTGGGGTCGCAATGTCCAAAGAATTCGCAGTGACAGCGTTTTACGTAAAATCGCGATCGGTTTTGCTGAATCCTGGCTCGCATATATGGTAGCCAGGTTAGAAATGATTGAACTGTAGTGCCCTCTGTGCGCCCTTAATGGGACAAATCCCCAATTAAAATTATCAATAATTGCTAAAGCAAGGCTGCACAATACAATAGTGTCCATTTAACTTAATAATTGTCCACAATAGAGGGCACACCAATCGATTCCCCATTGAAACGAAACCCGACAAATTCCCCAATATCGCGTAAAAGATTGACTCGTATATATGGTAGCTACCTAGGGTTTAGTTTTGGTGGGGAATTGAAATAATAACTCAGATATTAGCGCTAATCGTGAGGTTATTTGGCCATATCGCATCTGTGAACATATGTGCGGAAATATCGGTGACATTTGTGATCGCCCGTGTGACTGTAGATGGGTTCTATAAATATGGGATGCATTTTTGTCACATTGGGGATTTTCTCGAATTTAGTATTCGTGGGAAATCGGAATAACACGTCCTTTTTGAACGGGATTTCTCGGATCGGCGATTTGACGACGAGGGTGGGTGGCCGCCTCAAATACCCATAGATACACCCCACCATCAAAGAAATGGGGGGGGGGGGGGTCCCACCCAATTGATTACTCTCTATATCATAATAAAAGCGATGATATCCGGCCTAATCCGGGTTCTTCCTAACGAGATTTCTTGGATCGGTCGACTACATAAGGTGGACGGTGGCCATATAAACGTCCACTCATAATTTGGTGTCGCAATGTCCAAAGAATTCGCAGTGGCAGCGTTTTACGTAAAATCATGATCGGTTTTGCTGAATCCTGGCTCGCATATATGGTAGCCAGGTTAGAAATGATTGAACTGTAGTGCCCTCTGTGCGCCCTTAATGGGACAAATCCCCAATAAAAATTATCAATAATTGCTAAAGCAAGGCTGCACAATACAATAGTGTCCATTTAACTTAATAATTGTCCACAATAGAGGACACACCAATCGATTCCCCATTGAAACGAAACCCGACAAATTCCCCAATATCCCGTAAAAGATTGACTCGTATATATGGTAGCTACCTAGGGTTTAGTTTTGGTGGGGAATTGAAATAATAACTCAGATATTAGCGCTAATCGTGAGGTTATTTGGCCATATCGCATCTGTGAACATATGTGCGGAAATATTGGTGACATTTGTGATCGCCCGTGTGACTGTAGATGGGTTCTATAAATATGGGATGCATTTTTGTCACATTGGGGATTTTCTCGAATTTAGTATTCGTGGGAAATCGGAATAACACGTCCTTTTTGAACGGGATTTCTCGGATCGGCGATTTGACAACGAGGGTGGGTGGCCGCCTCAAATACCCATAGATACACCCCACCCTCAAAGAAATGGGGGGGGGGGGTCCCACCCAATTGATTACTCTCTATATCATAATAAAAGCGATGATATCCGGCCTAATCCGGGTTCTTCCTAACGAGATTTCTTGGATCGGTCGACTACATAAGGTGGACGGTGGCCATATAAACGTCCACTCATAATTTGGTGTCGCAATGTCCAAAGAATTCGCAGTGACAGCGTTTTACGTAAAATCGCGATCGGTTTTGCTGAATCCTGGCTCGCATATATGGTAGCCAGGTTAGAAATGATTGAACTGTAGTGCCCTCTGTGCGCCCTTAATGGGACAAATCTCCAATAAAAATTATCAATAATTGCTAAAGCAAGGCTGCACAATACAATAGTGTCCATTTAACTTAATAATTGTCCACAATAGAGGGCACACCAATCGATTCCCCATTGAAACGAAACCCGACAAATTCCCCAATATCGCGTAAAAGATTGACTCGTATATATGGTAGCTACCTAGGGTTTAGTTTTGGTGGGGAATTGAAATAATAACTCAGATATTAGCGCTAATCGTGAGGTTATTTGGCCATATCGCATCTGTGAACATATGTGCGGAAATATCGGTGACATTTGTGATCGCCCGTGTGACTGTAGATGGGTTCTATAAATATGGGATGCATTTTTGTCACATTGGGGATTTTCTCGAATTTAGTATTCGTGGGAAATCGGAATAACACGTCCTTTTTGAACGGGATTTCTCGGATCGGTGATTTGACAATGAGGGTGGGTGGCCGCCTCAAATACCCATAGATACACCCCACCCTTAAAGAAATGGGGGAGGGGGGGTCCCACCCAATTGATTACTCTCTATATCATAATAAAAGCGATGATATCCGGCCTAATCCGGGTTCTTCCTAACGAGATTTCTTGGATCGGTCGACTACATAAGGTGGACGGTGGCCATATAAACGTCCACTCATAATTTGGTGTCGCAATGTCCAAAGAATTCGCAGTGACAGCGTTTTACGTAAAATCGCGATCGGTTTTGCTGAATCCTGCATGGCTCGCATATATGGTAGCCAGGTTAGAAATGATTGAACTGTAGTGCCCTCTGTGCGCCCTTAATGGGACAAATCCCCAATTAAAATTATCAATAATTGCTAAAGCAAGGCTGCACAATACAATAGTGTCCATTTAACTTAATAATTGTCCACAATAGAGGGCACACCAATCGATTCCCCATTGAAACGAAACCCGACAAATTCCCCAATATCGCGTAAAAGATTGACTCGTATATATGGTAGCTACCTAGGGTTTAGTTTTGGTGGGGAATTGAAATAATAACTCAGATATTAGCGCTAATCGTGAGGTTATTTGGCCATATCGCATCTGTGAACATATGTGCGGAAATATCGGTGACATTTGTGATCGCCCGTGTGACTGTAGATGGGTTCTATAAATATGGGATGCATTTTTGTCACATTGGGGATTTTCTCGAATTTAGTATTCGTGGGAAATCGGAATAACACGTCCTTTTTGAACGGGATTTCTCGGATCGGCGATTTGACGACGAGGGTGGGTGGCCGCCTCAAATACCCATAGATACACCCCACCCTCAAAGAAATGGGGGGGGGGGTCCCACCCAATTGATTACTCTCTATATCATAATAAAAGCGATGATATCCGGCCTAATCCGGGTTCTTCCTAACGAGATTTGTTGGATCGGTCGACTACATAAGGTGGACGGTGGCCATATAAACGTCCACTCATAATTTGGTGTCGCAATGTCCAAAGAATTCGCAGTGACAGCGTTTTACGTAAAATCGCGATCGGTTTTGCTGAATCCTGGCTCGCATATATGGTAGCCAGGTTAGAAATGATTGAACTGTAGTGCCCTCTGTGCGCCCTTAATGGGACAAATCCCCAATAAAAATTATCAATAATTGCTAAAGCAAGGCTGCACAATACAATAGTGTCCATTTAACTTAATAATTGTCCACAATAGAGGGCACACCAATCGATTCCCCATTGAAACGAAACCCGACAAATTCCCCAATATCCCGTAAAAGATTGACTCGTATATATGGTAGCTACCTAGGGTTTAGTTTTGGTGGGGAATTGAAATAATAACTCAGATATTAGCGCTAATCGTGAGGTTATTTGGCCATATCGCATCTGTGAACATATGTGCGGAAATATCGGTGACATTTGTGATCGCCCGTGTGACTGTAGATGGGTTCTATAAATATGGGATGCATTTTTGTCACATTGGGGATTTTCTCGAATTTAGTATTCGTGGGAAATCGGAATAACACGTCCTTTTTGAACGGGATTTCTCGGATCGGTGATTTGACGACGAGGGTGGGTGGCCGCCTCAAATACCCATAGATACACCCCACCCTCAAAGAAATGGGGGGGGGGGGGGTCCCACCCAATTGATTACTCTCTATATCATAATAAAAGCGATGATATCCGGCCTAATCCGGGTTCTTCCTAACGCGATTTCTTGGATCGGTCGACTACATAAGGTGGACGGTGGCCATATAAACGTCCACTCATAATTTGGTGTCGCAATGTCCAAAGAATTCGCAGTGACAGCGTTTTACGTAAATCGCGATCGGTTTTGCTGAATCCTGGCTCGCATATATGGTAGCCAGGTTAGAAATGAGTGAACTGTAGTGCCCTCTGTGCGCCCTTAATGGGACAAAACTCCAATTAAAATTATCAATAATTGCAAAAGCAAGTCGGCACAATACAATAGTGTCCATTTAACTTAATAATTGTCCACAATAGAGGGCACACCAATCGATTCCCCATTGAAACGAAACCCGACAAATTCCCCAATATTGCAAAAGATTGACTCGTATATATGGTAGCTACCTAGGGTTTAGTTTTGGTGGGGAATTGAAATAATAACTCAGATATTAGCGCTAATCGTGAGGTTATTTGGCCATATCGCATCTGTGAACATATGTGCGGAAGTATCGGTGACATTTGTGATCGCCCGTGTGACTGTAGATGGGTTCTATAAATATGGGTTGCATTTTTGTCACATTGGGGATTTTCTCGAATTTAGTATTCGTGGGAAATCGGAATAACACGTCCTTTTTGAACGGGTTTTCTCGGATCGGCGATTTGACGACGAGGGTGGGTGGCCGCCTCAAATACCCATAGATAGATCCCACCCTCAAAGAAATGGGGGGGGGGGTCCCACCCAATTGATTACTCTCTATATCATAATAAAAGCGATGATATCCGGCCTAATCCGGGTTCTTCCGAACGAGATTTCTTGGATCGGTCGACTACATAAGGTGGACGGTGGCCATATAAACGTCCACTCATAATTTGGTGTCGCAATGTCCAAAGAATTCGCAGTGACAGCGTTTTACGTAAAATCGCGATCGGTTTTGCTGAATCCTGGCTCGCATATATGGTAGCCAGGTTAGAAATGATTGAACTGTAGTGCCCTCTGTGCGCCCTAAATGGGACAAATCCCCAATTAAAATTATCAATAATTGCTAAAGCAAGGCTGCACAATACAATAGTGTCCATTTAACTTAATAATTGTCCACAATAGAGGGCACACCAATCGATTCCCCATTGAAACGTAACCCGACAATTTCCCCAATATCGCGTAAGATTGACTCCTATATATGGTAGCTACCTAGGATTTAGTTTTGGTGGGGAATTGAAATAATAACTCACATATTAGCGCTAATCGTGAGGTTATTTGGCCATATCGTATTTGTGAACATATGTGCGGAAGTATCGGTGACATTTGTGATCACCCCATGTGACTATATATGGGTTCTATAAATATGGGATGCATTTTTTGTCACATTGGGTATTTTCTCGGATTAGTATTCGTGGGGAATCGGAATGATAGGTCCTTTCAATAACTGCAAAAGCAATGCTGCACAATACAATAGCGTCAATTTAACTTAACAATTGTCCACAATAGAGGGCACACCATTCGATTCCCCATTGAAACGAAACCCGACAAATTCCCCAATATCGCGTAAGATTGGCTCCTATATATGGTAGCCAGTTTAGAAATGATTGAACTGTACTGCTCTCTGTGCACCCTTAATGGGACAAAACCCCACTTAAAATTATCAATAACTGCAAAAGCAAGGCTGCACAATACAATAGCGTCCATTTAACTTAATAATTGTCCAGAATAGAGGGCACACCAATCGATTTCCCATTGAAACGAAACACGACAAATTCCCCAATATCGCGTAAGATTGACTCCTATATATGGTAGCTACCTAGGGTTTAGTTTTGGTGGGAAATTGAAATAATAACTCACATATTAGCGCTAATCGTGAGGTTATTTGGCCATATCGTATTTGTGAACATATGTGCGGAAGTATCGGTGACATTTGTGATCGCCCCGTGTGACTATATAGATTGGTTCTATAAATATGGGATGCATTTTTGTCACATTGGGGATTTTCTCGAATTTAGTATTCGTGCGGATTCGGAATAATAGGTCCTTTTTGAACCGTTTTTTTCGGATCGGTGATTTGACGGCGAGGGTGGGTGGCCGCCTCAAATACACATAATTACATCCCACCATCCCCGAAATGGGGGGGGGGGTGGTTGTTATGGTGGGCCACCCTGCCATGTAGTCAAATCGGTCGAAATTCTTACCTTCTCGAAAATGGTCGATACATGTACCTCATTTTCACCCCCTTGGGAGGTACCCCCAGCTGACAGGTGGGATGGGGTTTTTCTATGGTGTATAGAGGCGGGCCACCCACCCAAATGCCATCAATCGGTCGAAATCCGTACCGTTCTCGAAAATGGTCCATACCCAATGTTCACCCCTCGGAGTGTTACCCCCCCCCCCCCAGTGATGGGTGGGGTTCGGGTGTTTCTATGGTTTATTTGGGGCGGGTCACCCACCCATGCCGTCAAATCGGTCGATGTCCTTACCGTTCTCGAAAATGGTCCGTTCCCATTTTCACCCCATCGGGTTGTACCCCCGGGAGTGATGTTGAGGGGCGAGGGGTGTTTATATTGTGTATTTGGGTGTGCCACGCGCCCATAACATCAAATCGGTCGAAATCCTTACCGTTTGCGAAAATGGTCCATACCCCATTTTCACCCCCTCGGGCGGGTACCACCGGGGTGATTGTTGGGGTCGGGGGTTTCCTATGGTGTATTTGTGGCTGGCCACCGACCCATGCCGTCAAATCGGTCGAAATCCTTACCGTTCTCGAAAATGTTCCATACCCCATTTTCACCCCATCGGGCTGGTACATCCGGGATGATTGGTGGGGTCGGGGTGTTTCTATGGTGTATTTGGGGTGGGCCACCCACCCATGCCATCAAATCGGTTGAAGTCCTTAGCTTTCTCGAAAATGGTCCATACCCCATTTTCATCTCGGGGTGGCCACCGATCCATGCCGTCAAATCGGTCGAAATCCTTACAATTCTCGAAAATGGTCCATACCCCATTTTTACCCCCTCGAGCTGGTACCTCCGGTGGTGATTGGTGGTGTCGGGGTGTTTCGATGGTGTGGTTTTGGCGGGCCACCCTCCCATCTAGTCAAATCGGTCGAAATCCTTTCCTTTTCGAAAATGGTCGATACCTCATTTTCACCCCATTGCGTGGTACCCCCAGCTGACAGGTTGGCGTGGTTTTTCTGTGATGTATTTCATGCAGGCCACCCACCCGAAATGCCGTCAAATAGGTCGAAATACTTACCGTTCTCGAAAATGGTCCATACCCAATGTTCACCCCCTTGGAGTGTTACCCCCCCCCCCCCGGGTGATGGTGGGGTTCGGGTGTTTCAAGGTTGTATTTTGGGCGGGCCACCCACCCATGACGTCAAATCGGTCGAAATCCTTACCGTTCTCGAAAATGGTCCATACCACATTTTCGCCCCTCGGGTGGTACTCCCCGGTTGTGGGGTGTTTCTATTGTGTATTTGGGGTGTGCCAACCTCCCATAACGTCAAATCGGTTGAAATCCTTACCATTTTCGAATATTGTCCATACTCCATTTTTACCCCCTCGTGGTGGTACCACAGGGGGTGATGGTTGGGGTAGGTGTGTTTCTAGTGTATATTTGTGGCTGGCCACCCACCCACGCCGTCAAATCAGTTGAAATCCTTACCGTACTCGAAAATGGTCCATACCCCATGTTCACCCCTCGGGTGGTACCCACGGTGGTGATGGGTGTGCGATCGTGTGTTTCTATGGTGTATTTGGGTAAGCCACCCACCAGTGCCGTCAAATCGGTTGAAGTCCTTACCTTTCTCGAAAATGGTCCATACCCCATTTTCAACCCTCGGGTGGTACTCCCCGGTTGTGGGGTGTTTCTATTGTGTATTTGGGGTGTGCCACCCGCCCATAACGTCAAATCGTTTGAAATTCTTACCGTTCTCGAATATTGTCCATACTTCATTTTTACCCCCTCGTGGTGGTACCACAGGGGATGATGGTTGGGGTAGGTGTGTTTCTAGTGTATATTTGTGGCTGGCCACCCACCCACGCCGTCAAATCAGTTGAAATCCTTACCGTTCTCGAAAATGGTCCATACCCCATGTTCACCCCTCGGGTGGTACCCACGGTGGTGATGGGTGTGCGATCGTGTGTTTCTATGGTGTATTTGGGTAAGCCACCCACCCGTGCCGTCAAATCGGTTGAAGTCCTTACCTTTCTCAAAAATGGTCCATACCCCATTTTCATCTCATCGGGGTGGTACCGCCGGGGTGATGGGTGGGGATCGGGGTGTTTCCATGGTCTATTTTGGGCGGGTCACCCACACATGCCGTCAAATTGGTTGAAATCTTTACCGTTCTCGAAAATGGTCCATACCCCATTTTAACCCTTCGGGTGGTAGCATACCTCCCGTGGGTGATGATGGGGGTCGGGACGTTTGTAGGGCGTGTTAGTAGGGCAACCCATTCATACCGTCAAATCGGTCGATATCCTTACCGTACTTGAAAATGGTCCATACCCCATGTTCACCCCCTCGGGGTGGTACCCCCGTGGTGATGGATGGGGGAATGGGTGTTTCTAGGGTGTATTTGGAGCGGGCCACCCACCCATGCCGTCAAATCGGTCGAAACCCTTACCGTTCTCGAAAATGGTCCATACCCCATTTTCACACCTCAGGGTGGTACCTCCGGGTGATTGGAGGGGTCGGAGTGTTTCTAGGGTGGTGTTATGGTGGGCCACCCTGCCATGTAGTCAAATCGGTCGAAATTCTTACCTTCTCGAAAATGGTCGATACATGTACCTCATTTTCACCCCCTTGGGAGGTACCCCCAGCTGACAGGTGGGATGGGGTTTTTCTATGGTGTATAGTGTCGGGCCACCCACCCAAATGCCATCAATCGGTCGAAATCCGTACCGTTCTCGAAAATGGTCCATACCCAATGTTTACCCATCGGAGTGTTACCCCCCCCCCCCCCCGGTGATGGTGGGGTTCGGGTATTTCTATGGTTTATTTGGGGCGGGTCACCCACCCATGCCGTCAAATCGGTCGATGTCCTTACCGTTCACGAAAATGGTCCGTTCCCATTTTCGCCCCATCGGGTTTGTACCCCCGGGAGTGATGTTGAGGGGCGAGGGGTGTTTATATTGTGTATTTGGGTGTGCCACGCGCCCATAACATCAAATCGGTCGAAATCCTTACCGTTTGCGAAAATGGTCCATACCACATTATCAACCCTCGGGTGGTACTCCCCGGTTGTGGGGTGTTTCTATTGTGTATTTGGGGTGTGCCACCCGCCTATAACATCAAATCGGTTGAAATCATTACCGTCCTCGAATATTGTCCATACTCCATTTTTACCCCCCTCGTGGTGGTACCACAGGGGATGATGGTTGGGGTAGGTGTGTTTCTAGTGTATATTTGTGGCTGGCCACCCACCCACGCCGTCAAATCAGTTGAAATCCTTACCGTACTCGAAAATGGTCCATACCCCATGTTCACCCCCTCGGGTGGTACCCACGGTGGTGATGGGTGTGCGATCGTGTGTTTATATGGTGTATTTGGGTAAGCCACCCACCCGTGCCGTCAAATCGGTTGAAGTCCTTACCTTTCTCGAAAATGGTCCATACCCCATTTTCATCTCCTCGGGGTGGTACCACCGGGTTGATGGTGGGGATCGGTGTGTTTCCATGGTCTATTTTGGGTGGGTCACCCACACATGCCGTCAAATTGGTTGAAATCTTTACCGTTCTCGAAAATGGTCCATACCCCATTTTACCCCCTCGGGTGGTAGCATACCTCCCGTGGGTGATGATGGGGGTCGGGACGTTTGTAGGGCGTATTAGTAGGGCAACCCATTCATACCGTCAAATCGGTCGATATCCTTACCGTACTTGAAAATGGTCCATACCCCATGTTCACCCCCTCGGGGTGGTACCCCCGTGGTGATGGATGGGGGAATGGGTGTTTCTAGGGTGTATTTGGAGCGGGCCACCCACCCATGCCGTCAAATCGGTCGAAACCCTTACCGTTCTCGAAAATGGTCCATACCCCATTTTCACACCTCAGGGTGGTACCTCCGGGTGATTGGAGGGGTCGGAGTGTTTCTAGGGTGGTGTTATGGTGGGCCACCCTGCCATGTAGTCAAATCGGTCGAAATTCTTACCTTCTCGAAAATGGTCGATACGTGTACCTCATTTTCACCCCCTTGGGAGGTACCCCCCAGCTGACAGGTGGGATGGGGTTTTTCTATGGTGTATATAGACGGGCCACCCACCCAAATGCCATCAAATACCCCTCGGAGTGTTACCCCCCCCCCCCCCGGTGATGGGTGGGGTTCGGGTGTTTCTATGGTTTATTTGGGGCGGGTCACCCACCCATGCCGTCAAATCGGTCGATGTCCTTTCCGTTCTCGAAAATGGTCCGTTCCCATTTTCACCCCATCGGGTTGAACCCCCGGGAGTGATGTTGTGTGGCGAGGGGTGTTTATATTGTGTATTTGGGTGTGCCACGCGCCCATAACATCAAATCGGTCGAAATCCTTACCGTTTGCGAAAATGGTCCATACCCCATTTTAATCTCGGGGTGGCCACCGATCCATGCCGTCAAATCGGTCGAAATCCTTACAATTCTCGAAAATGGTCCATACCCCATTTTTACCCCCTCGGGCTGGTACCTCCGGTGGTGATTGGTGGTGTCGGGGTGTTTCGAGGGTGTGGTTTTGGCGGGCCACCCTCCCATCTAGTCAAATCGGTCGAAATCCTTTCCTTTTCGAAAATGGTCGATACCTCATTTTCACTCCCTTGCGTGGTACCCCCAGCTGACAGGTTGGTGTGGTTTTTCTGTGATGTATTTCATGCAGGCCACACACCCGAAATGCCGTCAAATTGGTCGAAATACTTACCGTTCTCGAAAATGGTCCATACCCAATGTTCACCCCCTTGGAGTGTTACCCCCCTCCCCGGTGATGGTGGGGTTCGGGTGTTTCTAGGTTGTATTTTGGGCGAACCACCCACCCATGACGTCAAATCGGTGGAAATTCTTACCGTTCTCGAAAATGGTCCATACCCCATTTTCACCACTCGGGTGGTACTCCTCGGTTGTGGGGTGTTTCTATTGTGTATTTGGGTGTGCCAACCGCCCATAACGTCAAATCGGTTGAAATCCTTACCGTTTTCGAATATTGTCCATACTCCATTTTTACCCCGTCGTGGTGTTACCACAGGGGATGATGGTTGGGGTAGGTTTGTTTCTAGTGTATATTTGTGGCTGGCCACCCTCCCACGCCGTCAAATCAGTTGAAATCCTTACCATTCTCGAAAATGTCCATACCCCATGTTCACCCCTCGGGTGGTACCCACGGTGCTGATGGGTGTGCGATCGTGTGTTTCTATGGTGTATTTGGGTAAGCCACCCACCAGTGCCGTCAAATCGGTTGAAGTCCTTACCTTTCTCGAAAATGGTCCATACCCCATTTTCAACCATCGGGTGGTACTCCCCGGTTGTGCGGTGTTTCTATTGTGTATTTGGGGTGTGCCACCCGCCCATAACGTCAAATCGGTTGAAATCCTTACCGTTCTAGAATATTGTCCATACTCCATTTTTACCCCCTCGTTGTGGTACCACAGGGGATGATGGTTGGGGTAGGTGTGTTTCTAGTGTATATTTGTGGCTGGCCAACCACCCACGCCGTCAAATCAGTTGAAATCCTTACCGTTCTTGAAAATGGTCCATACCCCATGTTCACCCCTCGGGTGGTACCCACGGTGGTGATGGTGTGCGATCGTGTGTTTCTATGGTGTATTTGGGTAAGCCACCCACCCGTGCCGTCAAATCGGTTGAAGTCCTTACCTTTCTCAAAAATGGTCCATACCCCATTTTCATCTTCTCGGGGTGGTACCGCCGGGGTGATGGATGGGGATCGGGGTGTTTCCATGGTCTATTTTGGGCGGGTCACCCACACATGCCGTCAAATTGGTTGAAACCTTTACCGTTCTCGAAAATGGTCCATACCGCATTTTAACCCCTCGGGTGGTAGCATACCTCCCGTGGGTGATGATGGGGGTCGGGACGTTTCTAGGGCGTGTTAGTAGGGCAACCCATTCATACCGTCAAATCGGTCAATATCCTTACCGTCTCGAAAATGGTCCATACCCCATGTTCACCCCCTCGGAGTGGTACCCCCGTGGTGATGGATGGGGGAATGGGTGTTTCTAGGGTGTATTTGGAGCGGGCCACCCACCCATGCCGTCAAATCGGTCGAAACCCTTACCGTTCTCGAAAATGGTCCATACCCCATTTTCACACCTCAGGGTGGTACCTCCGGATGATTGGAGGGTCGGAGTGTTTGTAGGGTGGTGTTATGGTGGGCCACCCTGCCATGTAGTCAAATCGGTCGAAATTCTTACCTTCTCGAAAATGGTCGATACATGTACCTCATTTTCACCCCCTTGGGAGGTACCCCCAGCTGACAGGTGGGATGGGGTTTTTCTATGGTGTATAGTGTCGGGCCACCCACCCAAATGCCATCAATCGGTCGAAATCCGTACCGTTCTCGAAAATGGTCCATACCCAATGTTTACCCATCGGTGTGTTACCCCCCCCCCCCCCCGGTGATGGTGGGGTTCGGGTATTTCTATGGTTTATTTGGGGCGGGTCACCCACCCATGCCGTCAAATCGGTCGATGTCCTTACCGTTCACGAAAATGGTCCGTTCCCATTTTCGCCCCACCGGGTTGTACCCCCGGGAGTGATGTTGAGGGGCGAGGGGTGTTTATATTGTGTATTTGGGTGTGCCACGCGCCCATAACAACAATGAGAACTGTATAGTTAGGTCTTGGCTTTTTCCAGTTAGTATTGGGAATGGACACTGCATCACACCCCGCCAATCGCGCAACCATTGCAGGTCACGTCCCTGCTACAGCGTACCAGTTGGCTATTAACTATAGACCACAATTTCCGAAACATCCCTCCGTGTTCGTAAGATGTTATTCATTTAAATTTATTTATAATAACATACACGAACCAGATCCCATCTATATTTCCGACAAAAGGAGGACCATAACTTATGTCTTAATTTTAGGATTTTTCTTAAGAACCTCACGTTAGACTAAATAGTAGGGCGGCTAAGTGTAAAATTATGGTACAATCGTTCAGTTGGTGATACAAGCATGAAACTTGGTATGCATGATCAATATATATTACTAAAACAAATTGCTCGACAAACCAATCAAAATGGCCACCGGATTCAAGATGGCCGCCATTTTTCAAAATGGCCGCCGCATTGAACTTCTACCCAGTATATAAGATACACTAACCACTTTTCGGTTCTTTCTTTGTTACGATATATAAGTAAATCATCCCTTTAAAGTTTGCGTTATCATAAGTATGCAAAAATATTATTATTTTTCGGAATTTATTGATTATTTTCATATTTTTACAGGTTTTTTTCTTCAAAATTCTTCAAAAAAATAGAGGATCACAAACATGGTCACGATGTGCTTATGACATTCTCAGACACAGTTAGTTCTGTACTATCCCAAGCTTATAAATATAATTAAGCGCTACAAATTGTTGGAGCAGCAGAAATAATTCGTAAACATATGCTTGAACATCGTACCAAATTTGACAAAAAGGATGTATACAATGCTCTATACCACAAAGTCTTCTGCAATTTGTATGTATGATCGAGCATGGTGCTGACATCAAGTCACAGCTTACACATGGTGCAACAAAGTCTGATTTAGCAATCGCGCAGTTATTAGAAATAAACTGGTTCTCATCTAGATATAAGGACAACGCCTTTTATCATCGCCACTGTCAAGACTGTGAAACACCATTCCCTATGTACACTGGCATCACTTTGTACGCAAAACACAAGGAAACGAAACCTGATTTTACATGTTCTATGAAAACTGACTGATCATGTCATGGACATCTAAAACCAGCTTGGAGATGTTGTTGTTAAACAGTATCAAACATATGGATTTGTGTGTCCACCTATATTGAGAAAATGCTTGTTCACCACATCTGCTTTGGACAATATTGACCACAACCCGACATCAACTACCAGCACATCATCTTTCCACGGGACAACGCCTTTTATCATCGCCACTGTCAAGACTGTGAAACACCATTCCCTATGTACACTGGCATCACTTTGTACGCAAAACACAAGGAAACGAAACCTGATTTTACATGTTCTATGAAAACTGACTGATCATGTCATGGACATCTAAAACCAGCTTGGAGATGTTGTTGTTAAACAGTATCAAACATATGGATTTGTGTGTCCACCTATATTGAGAAAAGGCTTGTTCACCACATCTGCTTTGGACAATATTGACCACAACCCGACATCAACTACCAGCACATCATCTTTCCACGGGACAATATTTCAATGTTTCATCATCTGCATCCAGATAATCAAGGCGAGCAGCAACCTATTGACTTCAGTTCTTGAAAAACTGGAAAAACGAAACAAATCCCACATCTTCCAGATTCGTATACAAATGTTCCACCTGTCTATTTAAAAGATGTAAAGCCAAACCCACCAACTAACACCGGCTTTGATCTACCTGGTTCAATTGTTTTTTCAAAAACATCTTCGGCTGGATTATGAGTGGTTAAAAAAGGTCTCGTCAACGGAAGTCATTGATGGTAATACATCAATAACGTGGTGATCTCATGGTGCGACTCAAATGAGAGGTCATCAGTTTGATGTTGCAATAACCTCAATGTTACCTCTGTTGCGCGATCAGGCTCACTCATTAACCACGAAAAAACATTGCATGCGCAAAATTAATGAATCGGTTCAACTTCTGAACTCAGAACGGACACCGGTCATTACTGCAGACCAGCCTCTGTATGCATTGGCTAAGCAGATACAGTGGCAGTGGCCAGACTTATATGGTGAGGACAAATATGTTGTTATGCTTGGAGGGTTACATCTGGAATTGGATGCTCTAAAATGTTTGGTTCAGTGCTTCTGGATAGCGACTGGACGAGTGCTCCTGTAGAAGCAGGTATAGCAAGCCCAGACACAGCAGATTCATTCATCAAAGCTTTACGTATTACAAAAACCCGACAGGCACATCAGATAACACCATGTAGTCTGTACAAACTCATGAAATTTGCACACTCAGAATACTGCAGTCGGGATTTATCCAATGTTGATAGCACGCACTCAAATTTCATTGACTGGTGTAAAAGTAAATGTGCTGTTAATCCACAGTTCCAGTTCTGGAGTTTGGTGCTTGACATTGAATTGACAATTTTACTGCTACCTATTCACCTCAGAGTCATGATGACAATATAGAAGAAACACCCCAGCATAGCAAATGAATTTCACAGAGGGAACTTTCTTGTACACAATACTGAAAGAAACTTCTCAAGTATGGCAATAGACCAGACCCATGAACAGCACACTGCAGTCGTGAAAGGGATGGAGGAGCAATTGGGATAACTGAGGATGAAGCACACTCAATAGATGGATGGTCGTTAGTCCAGAATTATGTTGCCTTATTTCTGATTATGATAATATTGCTTGTACAAATGATATCACATAAGAAACCAAGCATCACGAGGAGACAATTGCATATAAAAAAAAATTCAATAATGTGAATAACCTCACAGACGTGACACAAGAAATGGGAAATCCGTTTTCTGATGACTCCACAGATAAAATACAGACATATTGCCATAAATATAAGAGAACTGACATCGTGTTTGACGTGTACAAGACAGGTAGCCGCATTCAGGAAACTAGGCCAAAGCGCGGCAAAGGAATCAGGAGAAGGGTATCAGAATCTAGCAAAACTCTAGCAGACTGGCATAGCTTTCTTCACGATGACAACAAAACAGAGCTACTAGTATTTCACTTCCTTGCTGACAAGATCATGACTGTTAATACGGACAATGGCATTGTTGTTACCAAAGGTGAACATGTACAAAGTAACCATGAACTTGATTTGGATATTCTTGCACCATGTACAGATGAAGAGGCCGATACAGGGATATTTGTGGATGCAAAACACGCAGTTATCAACCAACATGCACAACAGCATCATAATCCAAGCCACCGAAACGGATATAGTGATTGTAGCTGTAATTTTATACTCAAGTTTGAAAGCATTCGGTCACAGAAAGACATTCAGAGGAATTCCGATACATTAGATTGTTTCATCAATAGGTACAACAAAATATTATGGAATTCTCTTTTTCCATGAATTAGTAGATGTGATGTGGTATCTGCATTTCGCGGGAAAGGAAAAAAGTCTGCATGGCAGGCATGGAATGTATTTCCAGAAGCTTTACCAATTTTCTCCAGACTTGGCAATTCTCGAGTGTCCATCACAAAACATGACATTTCAGTAATCGAGAGATTCATTATAATAATGTACGACCGTTCAAATACATCCAATGACATTAATGAAGCCAGACTAGACTTTTTTGCACGAAAACAGAGACCATACAATGCTATTCCACCTACAAGGTCTACGCTTTTGCAGCATGTCAAGCGAGCCGCATACGAAGCAGGGCATATATGGGGACAATCATTGGCATTGTAAATCAGCTTACCCGAGTCCTGTAGATTGGGGATGGGCAGAAAATGGCAGTCACTGGGAACCATTTTGGACGGAGCTTCCACCATGCAATTGTCAAATGTAGCAGTCAGTTGACCAATTGCGGCTGCAAGAAGGCGTGTAGTGGGCGATGCACATGCTACCATATTGGGCATCCGTGCACCACTTTATGCAGTTGTTGCTGCCAAGTTTAAAAGACTCTAAGAACTGATAGTAGCTATCCCAGTACTAACATCATAAATAGTGTGAGGTTAAATTGTTTGAAATTGTTTTTTTTTTCATAATTTGAAAGTTAAGTGATATAAAAATGCAAACATTTTGAAACGAAACAGCTAATTTGTTACAATATATTGTTTTAACATACTCAGGTTGTTTTTTTAATTTCAATTCAACCTTTATAAATGACATAAGATCTCTTGTTTGAGTGATACATCAATAAAATCGGTTAACTTTTCAAAATTCGAAAACTGACATAGCTGAAAATGGCGGCCATCTTAAAAATGGCAGCCATCTTGGATTTTCGCGTGGTTTGTCGAACAATATTGTTTAGTGGCCCATACTGACCATTCGTACCAAATTTTATGCTTGTATCACCAAGTGAACGATTTTACACTTAGCCGCCCTACTAAAAGTTAAGACCAAAATTAAGACTATATTAAGTAAGACACTTGTCGTGAAACGCACTTACGACTGAAGTTTGAACTTAAGACCATCTTACGTCCCAACTATGTCAGTTGCTTTTATGAAACTGTGCCTAGCCATAATCAAGTATGACAAGGAGTATGATTGATGGGCAGTCTCCAATAATAATTATTGGGCTATTACAGTCTATTACCTGGTTAGTTTGATATCGACTGCGATATGAGCCCGAGGTAACGACCGTAACGTCGTATCGGTGTGAAGTGTGGCACTGACGAGCAATAGCACTGTCAGAAATTGCAACGCATTCCAGATCATATATTATATACCCATGATTGCAATTATGGAATATAACATATTTTGGTTTCACGAATGACCAACTCATAATTCCGTTAAAACAACTAATCCTTCAAATTATGACAACTATATAAGGCTTATCACTGAAGGTTTCTCATGCATATCACCATAATTCCCAACCACATCTTTTACCGGACTCGGCCTCCGGGTCGCAGTTCGACTTCTTTTCCTCTCAAAAACTTCAGGTTTCTATAAATAAAACGACCATGTCCCACTGTATACCAAGAAATGCGGCACAGTATACGCGGAGTGCGAAATAAGGTTCTTATGAGTATTCCTAGGTCCGATATATTTTGGTCGATAACATACTGACCAAGTAGTATAATAATATTAACAATATATCACTATTAGCGAGTCAAAATCATATAATAATAGTTCGAATGTGACATTCCGGTAGTTTTTTCGGATTAGACTGGCAAGGTAGGGTCATCTTTTGTTTGTACATGTATATCGGTGATTGATATTTATATATTATGACAACGAATGGAATAACAGTAGGAATGTGTAATAAAATTATACATTTTATGGTATTTTATTTTATTCGGATATCAATATTTTGTATATACACCAAATAAACTATATAACAAGTGTGTGAGATGTGTGTGTGTGTGTGTGTGTGTGTGAGGGGGTGCGTTTGTGTGTGTGTGTGAGGCTCTATATGTGGGGTGAGATAGCGAGGGTGTGTGTGTGTTTATCTGTCACGATTTTGGCGCGTTTAAAATTATCGCTAGCTTATGTCCGATTTCACACAAATTTTCACTAACCATGCTCTTAAATATTCGTTAATGGGCAACTAAACCACAAACACTGTATACCATAAGTGTTTATTGGAGTGCCAGTCAACAATGTCGGATGGGGCACACTTAAGCATGTGGTCGAATCGTTGAATTATGCAATCTTATCAGCAACGAGATTATATACTGACTCTCCTTACCACATCTGTTGATAGAGTTGGGATTCTGTTCTTGATCTAGCACGACAGCGCCTATATGTTGGGATAGTTATGATTCTTTTCTCGATCTGGAAGGATCTAGCTCCACCTTTTGTAACAATCGTTTCCCGATTTATTTGTAAAGCACATCCATTATCAAGATTGTTCAATGTCGTACAGCGCACGGGTTGTGTTTCTTGGTCAACACACGCCCAATTGGATTTTCCAGTTAACCCATTGGATGTGGTGCTCTAAGTTGGTCATGGCATTGGAATATAGTTATTTACCAGAATAAAAAAAAAACAGCTCAATCAAAACAAAAAAATTTTTAAAGGCACGGGAGGCCTTGGTGGTGGGTATGCTGGTAAAATACTCACCTCCGTTGAAAACCGCCATAAACAGAAAGAATATTCAAATATAGACAGACTTTGTTCGTATAGCAATTAGACATATCGCATAAACATTATGTTATTGTCAGATGTTTACCCATTGTTATGTAAACAAGTGTACAAAAAAGTTACCTTTTCTGGCGTTTGTTTATATTATGATGATACACATAAAGAGCGTTCTTCGTTAGTGTATTCCTGATATGGAAATAATAAAGAGCGTTTATATACTTTTTGTGTGATTATCCGATAGAATTGCGCTGTCCTCTGTAACGCAGTCAGGTTCTTGTTTAGATAATACATAGTAGATCTTGATGGTAGCATGCTATTTACGCGATGATTGTGGTATATACAAAACTATGTACATTGTAATAGTCTCTCTGTTTGTGTGGTTGGAACAAATGTGAATATTTCGACAACGAAGGCCTCCCATGCTATTAATCTAAAGCCATATGGCGGTTTGCATCTCAAAATACATGCTTCCCCTTTTAAGTTTTCCCGGTATCGAAATAGGTCTATACATGCTTGAACTACTTTTCTGTAGGCATTGCCTGTGCCTGCATGCCGCATTGAAGTAAACAAAATATACAATTTTAACCGGGGGGGGGGGTCGGAAAAAATTACAGGATACAAGGACCGGGTGGGTGGGTATCCCAGAGTCCGGAATGCAGATTTTTTCTGATGTCATGCAATTTTTTTCCAAAATCATTTCTAAGACAAATTACAGCTTCAAAATGAATTGAATCATTGAAACAATCAGATTCATGTAGTAGTGCATGCTATAGCCTTATACAAGTGAGGGGGCTCTATATTTATTTATTTGTCCACAATTTCTCCCTTTAACAGTTGAAATCATGGGGTGGGTCCGGTTTTGGTCGAGGAAAACAATTGCAATGAAAAAAATCCATTCTCATCTTTTCTCATAGTTTATCATGGCTTTTTTTTTAAAGTATTATAAATGGAGGATACCTGCGTGTTTTGAGTGAATATTGGAAGTATCTCATGAGTGGTCACAGTGATATACTGGAATCATCACGAGTGGCTAAAGGCCACCAGTGATGATTCCAGTATCTCACTGTGACCACGAATGGGGTAATTCTGGTATTCACTCAAAACACGAAGGTTTTTTTTTTATTATATGCGCTATTTACTAAAATAGATTGAGGAATCAATTCAAAATCGAACCGATTCCGATCACATCGGCAATACAATTTCTGCACAACAGATAACTCAGAATACACATGCTTCAAATGTGCGTAATATATCAGATACCTTTATTTCAAATATACCAACTTACTTGCTTGTGTACTATTAGCAATGTGGCATTGCATTTTTGTCTCTTATTGACACAAAATCGTTATTTGAACAGTGATTGGAGCATTAAAAGGCTCCAGATCCAATCTCAGAGCATCTAATTTTCAAAATGTTCCGGGGAGGCCCCCTGACCACCTCCCGTACTCCCCCTCAGGCCTTCGTGAGATACTACTCGCGCTGACATTTTGTATGAGAGCTACTCGCCACTCGCCTAGAATGGTTTTAAGGGGAGCTCATCATTGCTCACCAGTGATTTCCCACATGGAGAGGACTGGAACTGTGTTTATTTAATCAAATTGATGGTGTTTATACTTTACACATGCACATATTTTAACCTATTGCTAATAAGGGACACATCTATCCTGTTAAAGTGTGTAATTTGACATTTATAACCATAAATATTTGAGTTTTTAAAGGTTTTGTTGGCATATTTTTCAGGCATGTGCTTTGTTTGTTTATTTGTTGTGGGTGTACTTGATCAGCGTTCTCTCAGTTCCGGTGCAGACACAATGAGATACCCTTACCCTGCCAAAAACACATTATTTAGTAGAATTTACAAGGTTTTCATCAATAGTGGGGGTGGGTGTCCCAGACCTGGGTGGAAAAAACTTACGCTCCAGGTGTAGTGGGTCCCCAAAACTGAAAAACACAAAATTTCCACCTTGTATCCGTTATTTTTTTTCTTTGACCCATCCCCCTGTTTTAACACGGTATTTGTTTACCAAAACAATAGCCATATGCACGGCATGGAAACGAAAAGAGCGTTCCGTGCTAGTGTTTTCCTGATTGGTAATAAAAAAGCGCGTTTTTTTCACTTTTGTGCGCTAAGTTGAAAACGGCTGCGAAATGGCGGTGATAATGAACATTATATTTTAAAGAGCATATGAAGCCAGCATAACATTAATTCGTGCTAGCCAATTTACCATTTTGAAGATTTAATAAAGTATGTATAGTTACAACTAATCGCCCGATTCTGGACATTCTTCGTAATAAGTGGGTTTCATAATACTCGGGTGCACAGGCGCTGGTCAAATTTCCCAAAAAGGCAGTATTACAATATTATTTTCAATATGTGTTAAGGTATTGACCCCATGTTACATTTCCGAGTTCTAATTACAACTAGAGGTGTGACTGTCCCAATGGGACTACGGATACCTGTTTTTAAAATACTAAGATGTTTCACATGTCAGTAAACATTTAGTTAAAATAATAAAATAACAGTTCCCATTGCAGGTGTACAACCATAACCCTAATCTTAAACATATTGACCGAAAAATGTAGGAATAAAAGCTTGGACAAAATTATGCATGTTGCGAAAAAATTTCTAAGTCGAAAAAGGGGAATAACTCCATACAAAAAATGTCGGACAGACGTCATAATCGCAGGTGCACAGGTTCCCATGGTACTAAATATCAGCACCAAGATTAAAAAACATTGACCTAAAAATGTAGGAATAAAAGCTCGGACAAAAGTATATATGTTGCGAAAAAGGGGGGATAACTCCATCAAAAAAAGTCCGACAAGTCTGTGCCAAGTTTCACGGAAATTGATCAAAAAACGACTGAGAAAAACTCCGGACAAATTTGTGTCCACGGACGGACGGACGACGGACGGACGACGGACGGACGGGCGGACGGACGAGCTGACTCCAGTATACCCCCATAACTTCGTTGCGGGGGGGTATAATAAAGTTGCCTTGTCCGATTTGACACTATACAACCGTAATGGGTATGTCCTACATTGACCAGAAAATAATTAGATTGGTCCATGGGCTCATTGGTGAGAGGTTGTCGTGCATGGCCAGATGTCGACTTTCGAAATAAGTTTAATACGCTTTGATTTGTTTCCAGCCTAGAACATATAGCAGTATGTTATAATCTGTGTTACTTTCGGTTACCAAACAGTAAGTGTTATCATGCATGCAGCTAATCTATGTGTAGAGAGTGTCTTTCTCATATCCCAAATGAACTATATAAATATGTAATGTGGATTGCCAAGCTGCACATTTTGACTTATTTCAGCCAACATGACTATCTCAAATGGGTCACAAATTAAATTTTCACGAATCATGCTCTTAAATATTCATTAATGTGCAACTAAACCACAAACACTGTATACCATAAGTGTTTATTGGAGTGCCAGTCAACAATGTCGGATGGGGCATGTGGTCGAATCGTTGAATTATGCAATCTTATCAGCAACGAGATTATATATTGGCTCACGTTACCACATCTGTTGATAGAGTTGTGATTCTTTTCTCGATCTAGCAAGACAGCGCCTATATCTGTTGGAGAGTTAGATTCTTTTCTCGATCTGGAGAGATCTAGCTCCATCTCTTGTAACAATAGTTTCCCGTTTTGTTTGTAAAGCACATCCATTGTCAAGAGTGTTCAATGTCGTACAGCGCACGGGTTGTGTTTCTTGGTCAACACACGCCCAACTGGATTTTCCAGTTAACCCGTTGGATGTGGTGCTCTAAGTTGGTCAGAGCATTGGAATATAGTTATTTACCAGAATAAAAAAAACGTTATCTGGAGCATATAGCTCAATCCAGAAAAAAATTAATTCCAATTTTTGTTTTAATCTAAAGCCATATGGCGGTTTGCACCTCAAAATACATGTTTCCCTTTTTAAGTTTTCCCGGTATCGAAATAGGTCTTTACATGCTTGAACTACATTTCTGTAGACATTGCCTGTGCCTGCATGTCGCATTGGAGTAAACAAAACACAATTTTAACACGGCATTTGGTTCCCAAACAACAGCCATATGCACGGCATGGAACAGAAAAGAGCGTTCCGTGTTAGTCTATTCCTGATTGGTAATAATAAAGAGCGTTTTGTTTCACTTTTGTGCGATAAGTTGAAAACGACTGCGAAATGGCGGTGATAATGAACATGATTTTTTTCTGAGCATATAAAGCCAGCATAATATTAATTCGTGCTCGGCAATTTACCCTTTTGACGATTTAATAAAGTATGTATAGTTACAACTAATCGCCCGATTCCGGACATTCTTACTAATAAGTGGGTTTCATAATACTCGGGTACACAGGCGCTGGTGAAATTTCACAAAAAGGCAGTATTATGTGTTAAAGTATTGGTTCCATGTTACATTTCCGAGTTCTAATTACAATAAAGTTGCCTTGTCCGATTTGACACTATACAACCGTCATGGGTATATCCTACATTGACCAGAAAATAATTAGATTGGGCATATGGACTCATTGGTGAGAGGTTGTCGTGCATGGCCAGATGTGGACTTTCGAAAGAGGTTTAACACGCTTTGATTTTGTTCAGCCTAGAATATATAACGGTATGTTATAATCTGTGCTATTTTCGGTTAGAAAACAATAAGTGTTATCGTGCATGCAGCTAATCTATGTGTAGAGAGTGTCTTTCTCATATCCCAAAATGAACTATATAAATATGTAATGTGGATTGCCAAGCTGCACATTTTTACTTATTTCAGCCAACATGACTATCTCAAATGGGTCACTAATTACATTTTCACTAATCATGCTCTTAAATATTCATTAATGTGCAACTAAACCACAGACACTGTATACCATGAGTGTTTATTGGAGTGCCAGTCAACAATGTCGGATGGGGCACACTTAAGCATGTGGTCGAATCGTTGAATTATGCAATCTTATCAGCAACGAGATTATATATTGGCTCACGTTACCACATCTGTTGATAGAGTTGGGATTCTTTTCTCGATCTAGCAAGACAGCGCCTATATCTGTTGGAGAGTTAGATTCTTTTCTCGATCTGGAGAGATCTAGCTCCAACTATTGTAACAATAGTTTCCCGTTTTATTTGTAAAGCACACCCATTGTCAAGAGTGTTCAATGTCGTACAGCGCACGGGTTGTGTTTCTTGGTCAACACACGCCCAACTGGATTTTCCAGTTAACCCATTGGATGTGGTGCTCTAAGTTGGTCATGGCATTGGAATATAGTTATTTACCAGAATAAAAAAACGTTATCTGGAGCATAGCTCAATCCAGAAAAAAAATTAATTCCAATTTTTGTTTTAATCTAAAGCCATATGGCGGTTTGCACCTCAAAATACATGTTTCCCTTTTTAAGTTTTCCCGGTATCGAAATAGGTCTTTACATGCTTGAACTACATTTCTGTAGGCATTGCCTGTGCCTGCATGTCGCATTGAAGTAAACAAAACACAATTTTAACACGGCATTTGGTTCCCAAACAACAGCCATATGCACGGCATGGAACAGAAAAGAGCGTTCCGTGTTAGTCTATTCCTGATTGGTAATAATAAAGAGCGTTTTGTTTCACTTTTGTGCGATAAGTTGAAAACGACTGCGAAATGGCGGTGATAATGAACATGATTTTTTTCTGAGCATATAAAGCCAGCATAATATTAATTCGTGCTCGCCAATTTACCCTTTTGACGATTTAATAAAGTATGTATAGTTACAACTAATCGCCCGATTCCGGACATTCTTACTAATAAGTGGGTTTCATAATACTCGGGTACACAGGCGCTGGTGAAATTTCACAAAAAGGCAGTATTATGTGTTAAAGTATTGGTCCCATGTTACATTTCCGAGTTATAATTACAATAAAGTTGCCTTGTCCGATTTGACACTATACAACCGTCATGGGTATGTCCTACATTGACCAGAAAATAATTAGATTGGGCATATGGACTCATTAGTGAGAGGCTGTCGTGCATGGCCAGATGTGGACTTTCGAAAGAAGTTTAACACGCTTTGATTTTGTTCAGCCTAGAATATATAACGGTATGTTATAATCTGTGTTATTTTCGGTTAGAAAACAATAAGTGTTATCGTGCATGCAGCTAATCTATGTATAGAGAGTGTCTTTCTCATATCCCAAATGAACTATATAAATATGTAATGTGGATTGCCAAGCTGCACATTTTTACTTATTTCAGCCAACATGAGTATCTCAAATGGGTCACTAATTACATTTTTCACTAATCATGCTCTTAAATATTCATTAATGTGCAACTAAACCACAAACACTGTATACCATAAGTGTTTATTGGAGTGCCAGTCTACAATATCGGATGGGGCACACTTAAGCATATGGTTGAATCGTTGAATTATGCAATCTTATCAGCAACGAGATTATATATTGGCTCACGTTACCACATATGTTGATAGAGTTGTGATTCTTTTCTCGATCTAGCAAGACAGCGCCTATATCTGTTGGGAGAGTTAGATTCTGTTCTCGATCTGGAGAGATCTAGCTCCATCTCTTGTAACAATAGTTTCCCGTTTTATTTGTAAAGCACATCCATTGTCAAGAGTGTTCAATGTCGTACAGCGCACGGGTTGTGTTTCTTGGTCAACACACGCCCAACTGGATTTTCCAGTTAACCCATTGGGTGTGGTGCTCTAAGTTGGTCAGAGCATTGGAATATAGTTATTTACCAGAATAAAATAAACGTTATCTGGAGCATAGCTCAGTCCTGAAAAAAAAATTAATTCCAATTTTTGTTTTAATTTAAAGCCATATGGCGGTTTGCACCTCAAAATACATGTTTCCCTTTTTAAGTTTTCCCGGTATCGAAATAGGTCTATAAATGCTTGAACTACATTTCTGTAGGCATTGCCTGTGCCTGCATGTCGCATTGAAGTAAACAAAACACACTTTTAACCCGGCATTTGGTTCCCAAACAACAGCCATATGCACGGCATGGAACAGAAAAGAGCGTTCCGTGTTAGTCTATTCCTGATTGGTAATAATAAAGAGCGTTTTGTTTCACTTTTGTGCGATAACTTGAAAACGACTGCGAAATGACGGTGATAATGAACATGATTTTTTCTGAGCATATGAAGCCAGCATAACATTAATTCATGCTCGCCAATTTACCCTTTTGACGATTTAATAAAGTATGTATAGTTACAACTAATCGCCCGATTCCGGACATTCTTACTAATAAGTGGGTTTCATAATACTCGGGTACACAGGCGCTGGTGAAATTTCACAAAAAAAGGCAGTATTATGTGTTAAAGTATTGGTCCCATGTTACATTTCCGAGTTTTAATTACAATAAAGTTGCCTTGTCCGATTTGACACTACAACCGTCATGGGTATGTCCTACATTGACCAGAAAATAATTAGATTGGGCATATGGACTCATTAGTGAGAGGTTGTCGTGCATGGCCAGATGTAAACTTTTGAAAGAAGTTTAACACGCTTTGATTTTATTCAGCCTAGAATATATAACGGTATGTTATAATCTGTGTTATTTTTGGTTAGAAAACAATAAGTGTTATCGTGCATGCAGCTAATATATGTGTAGAGAGTGTCTTTCTCATATCCCAAATTAACTATATAATTATGTAATGTGGATTGCCAAGCTGCACAGTTTGACATATTTCAGCCAACATTACTGTCCCAAATGCATTGATAACACTTGGTGTGACGGAGTTACCTCAAACGGACATAGCTCATCCAAGCTTCCAAATATTGCCCACACAGTTTGAAATGAGGTATATATATATATATATGATAAATTGATAAAACACGAAATGTTGATATACCGGCTTCATACGCTCTGAAACAAAATACTTGCAAGTAAGTAATGCTTTATTCTCAGCCATTATAATACATGGTACATGAGAAAACATATATACACTATATACAAATTAGAACTTTCCGGGGTATACATAGACAGAATACAATGCAGATAATAATCAGTTACGGTCCAATATTGAATTAACATGTCCGGAATAGAACAATACAGATCTCGATAGACTTATTTAAAGATTCCGGGAAAAAAAGAAGAAGAAATTACTTAATTATACATCATGGTTAGTATATATAGTACTGTTTTCTCATTTTCTTTTTGGAAACCAAGTTGTTGTAAATAATGATGTACCAATATTACGTACATGATTATTATCTGTAATTAAATTGACTCATATAATGTTTACACACACTTATAAATACGCACATATTATATACGTATACATACTCATGCATATACCTACACACACAAACATACATACATATGTATAAGTATACATGCATACAAACACATACATACACATACACACATATACATATATATACACATATACATATACAATATATATATATATATATATACACATACATACACACACATACATATATATACATATATATATACACATACATACACACACATACATATATATACATATATATATATACACATATAAACACATACACATAGACATTGTATTATGGCACACTCGATATTCGTTATGGAATTTTGCATATCTAAAACACGTGGAAACCATACAAATAGTAACATAATATGCATAGTTGTACTATGAATAAGGAATCTACGACGTGATCTTCACATATATGTATGTCTGCATGTTCACACATGAAGACGCACACACATATAAGCACCACGATCGCCAAATATTTGAATAGTTATTTAAATTGTTTCAATCCGATTTTTATAAAGTTTGAAAGTTTGTTTAGCTTCATTGTGTCAGAAGAATTTAATAAGCCATAAAAAGACTCTCGCGATGGATTTTTCCAGATCGATTCGTCAATATATTTCATGCGGTATTCACGTAAATTTGGACAAACTATTACAAAATGATATTCATCGCACATGATGGCGCCACATAACTGACATGAGCCAATTCCAGATATCCCTTTCTTTTGGTTCTTAGATTTTGCCCACTTCATAGTTTCAACGCCTAATCTATGATTTGATGTACGAATTCTCTGTAGCGAGATAATTGAATTAAAGGGACATTCAACATAAAAACGACTAAGCGAAGGACATTTTTTCAGGTTACGATAAAATTCTCCTCGTGACGATTGAGAAACTTCATTATTCCACTGGAGAAAAAAATTGCCAAGTAGTTTTTTGTGCATATATTGAAGTTTAGAATTCGAAACGGGTAACTGTGTTTTCCAGTTGTCTTCGCAATCCGCACGCACAAAAATGTCTTCAATGTGATCAAGGTATCGTATTCTTTTGCCACCGCCTTTCATAGCTAAAATTAACTTGTACAATATGAAGGGGTGATTTTTTTTGTTTTCGTCATTAGGCGGCTCCAAAATGAGGTCATTCTTTTGTCAATTTCAACACGCAATGGCCATCTTCCAAGCTCACCATAAACCATATAATTTGGAGTACTCATTTTCATGTTCGTTATGAGCTTACAGAATTTGAGATGGACAGCCTCGATATCGCGAGTATTCTCAAAGCCCCATAATTCACATCCATATAACAGAATGGGTTGTATGAGGTAATCAAAAAGTTTTAATGCTAAGTCTGCAGATAGGTGAAGATTTCTCACATTGGACAGGAGTCCGTACATAGTCCGCCAATGTGACACCCATTTTTCATTTTTTTCGCCCAGAAGTGAAAACAAACACTCTTTATTTATACCATGCATATCTGCATGGCATAGGCTAACACAGAACGTTATTTTATGTTCCGTGTCGTTCACTGTCATTTATGTTGTCTATTTGGGACCCAAAGACCGTGTTGACATGTAGTTGTATTTTTGTGACTTCATATTCCCCGTATATATAAATGTATGGTGCAAGTATTTATCGACATATTGCGATACTGGGAAAAATTCGAAAGTATTGGTATATAATATATTCATGTATTATACTCACGAATATCTTGAATGTGTCGAACACCAATTTTATCCTAATTGTATTTGGATGTATACCTCCTCAATTATTTCCCGCATGTCTATTTCGCGACATATAGGCACAACAGTTCATAACTTCGATGTTAACCAATTGTGGCCATGTGTGGCTTCTACTTATGACTATATGTCTATATTGCATATGATATCGGAAATCAGTCCGGTCCAAATTTTATTTCAGGAGTTATGACTTCTAGAGTCTGTTTGGGCGTTGTTTCACAATTTGCACACTCGTAGATGGCATGCCTTAAATGGGCATGGATCATTCCAGCTTCCAACTTTTGTCTACATAATTTGGAAGTATGTATATATAAGACAGGTTGACAAATACACAAAATACTGATATCCCGGCTTCATATTTTTATTGAAAATAATTTCCATGGCTACAGCTATATACCTCGAGCTGGTTCAAGTGTTTCCACATATATAGGTTAAACAGACACTCTTTATGTTTACGGCATCAGGAACAGCCCGCGGAATAATATTTCGAGTAGTTTATTGACCTATTTCGATACCGAGAAAAATTAAAATGCAAACATCATGAGGTTAATGTGCGGGACAAACGGCCATGTGACTTTAACTCGAAACCCAGTTCTGCCAAACCTGTACATCGAGAGTCATTACTCTTCTTGACTCGCACACAATGGGAACATTGAATATGCAAACACAAACACAGCCAGACTCGACCCATCTTATGACAAATTCCCTCTGTACTCGCATCGATGCAAATTTAAAGGTGGACTACATGTATTAAAATTGTATTTAGGGGATTTGGTCTGATGTAATAACAAGAACTTTACCACTATACCAGCGTGAGTACAAGCGCATGTGTCATAATGCGGACCGTATATATATAAATCGATATGTGGATTTAAGGATAGCCATAACACTATACGAAAACAAATTACACCATGCAGACCGAGTTCATATTCATATGCGGACAGGCTCCCGTCAATTGCATATAGCAAGCATATTGTGTCAAGTTTTAAAGATCAATTGGAAACGAAGAAGTCCAAACTTAGACACAATTCAGTACATGCATGTTGCCGATCATTATATCTAAGTTGAACAATGAGGATAGCTTTACTGAACAAAATCCAACAAAGCTCGCATTTGCATGTGTATAAGTTACCATAGTGGTAAATATATGTACTAATGTTCAAAACAATTGACCAGTAATTGGTAGAGGCTTGGTACATATAACATTTTGGTACATATAACATTTAGGAAGAATGCATCATATGGTGGTCAAGAAATACACACAAAAAACATCCAAATGTTAATCGTTTCAAGCAAGTCATATGCACACATTTTACTATTTGTATTAAAGTGATGTAAAACACTCCGGTATGGTGATAACATAGAAATGGAGAATAATCTGTTCAATGTAGTATTTTTTTTTACAAATAGTGTAGCAAACGTCACAGCACACACCGTCATTCTTATATATTAATTAAATGCAGTGACTCTCGATGGCGAAATTGTTTTCGTTAGTTTGTCGCCTATAGATTCGTCCCGAATCGAGTAGTAAATATTTACAATTGAGCGTAGTTATGACGATGTTTTCTTTGGAGTGCTACGGCCAATTTGGTTCAAATTTTTAGCGATGTTAGTAGAATGTAATATTCCTTTAGTTGGCATAGCGCCTGCATACTAACTTATCAATTTAACACACCCGAACAAGTACATAATATGTCTTTAATTGAGCCTTTGAATAGATCAACGCACCAAAGCCTCGTTTACCACGTTAGTGCCAGTGCTCAGTCATTGACCATTAAAATTCAATTGAAATTGTCTGCTATAAACCCGATATACCATCAGATTACAAGATTTGCCCATATGACGTTGTATACAAATGGGAGACGAAAACACTTCCAAAGATATACAATATTAATTGTTCCATATTCGCTGGTGAATATATATACATGTATAAACGGACATGGATCGCCCGAGCTTCCAAGTGTTGTTTACGCAATTTAGATCACTCTATCAATCAAGTTTATTAGTACGTTACACCATGTATGGTCAAATTTACATTAACATAGAATAACAGGACAAGAACATCGAATATGCATGGAACAAAATAAGTAGCAACAAATACATAATAATGTTATTCTATGTTAATGTACATTTTACTGATAGGGCAGTGTTCCTTTTTTGTTGTACTCGATTAACCAGTTCGTCACTTGATCGCCAAACACCTTTCTTTTTCAGTCCACAGTGGACGAAATATGCCAGTGCCTGTAGAGTTGTTGGGTCTGTGGGTAACGTCTCGTTAGGGGTGGTTAGGAGATCAGGTATTAGTTTCTCGTGAAATATGGCGCGCTCGTCGGACAGTGGGGTACAATGGAGGAGAAAGTGCTCCTCATTATCAATTTGGTTGCAGGTTTCACATTTGCGGTCTGCTTCATCGAAATCGAAATAGCGTCCGCGCTCAATGCCCAGTGTGTGACAACTAATTCTGAATTTCGTGAGGGATTCTCGTTGTTTGGGGGTGGAAATGATGTCAAGATCCAAAGAAGTGATTGTTTTGAACGTTCTGTATGTTCTAAGCTTGTTGCGTGGGGGATCACGTCTGTTGCTATTTCTGGGGAGTTTGCTGCGAGTATTATCGTTAAATAGTTATGTCTTTATTGAGTTATCAAATAAGTCGTTGATGTTGTGATGTGGTGACAGAGATGTGATTAACTGTTGACAAGAAGGAGTATAAAATAGGTTGACAAATACACGAAATGTTTATATATCAGATTCATATTCTCTGAAAAATACTTGGCATGGTCACAGCAGTTTTACCTCTGTTTTCAACGTTTTGCATATGAGTAAAATAAACGTGCATATGTATGTTGTTTGTATTGGGACCCAAACACCGTGTTCAAAGTTGATTTTTTTGTTACTCCAGTGCGCCTTTCTGTTGCATAAAATGCCCGTTAGAACAGTATTTCGAGTTTTTATCAACCTATATCGATACCGGCAAAACATTCAAAAGCGAATATTATTACATGCATTTTAAAGCGCGAACTATACCATATGGCTTTAATTAATGTTATATAATACCCTAGATAGAAACTGTTGATAATCTACGGGGGGTATCGACTGCGATTAACTTATTACCCGACACTCAATTATATAGCACTCTAGTCGGAATATTCGATAATGACATCACACCGCGGGTAATTAGATATATCCATCTCACTAATTTAAACGGCGCCGATTCACAGGTGCAACAACCTGATGATTTGGCACAGAGCGCAGCGGGGGTCAAATATTTATGTCCTATATTCTGCCGATTTCTAGGTTTAGCTTTGTATGTGTTATACAAACTACATTTATCTATGTGTATTTCCTGTTTATATGTTTATATGTTCATATGTTTAATTCACATATCATGTTTATGTAATGTACTATATATGCGCTCATGTGTTATGTGACAATGTGGTCACGAATGACATATTATCATTAAAGACTCGGATGATGACACCACACAGTGGGGGATGCCGTTTATCCATCGTTCGCAGGAAAAAGACTTCGCTACAACATACGGACACGTGCTTGCCATTAATGAATGGGTTCCAGATTCTTTCCGGCAATTACTATTTGGCATATTTCAACATACTAAGCGGGCGGTACTTTGACCTCGACATTTTTTATACACTGTATTTCTCTGTCAGACGAGCGCGCCCTATTTTACGAGAACATATCATGTTAAACATCCCCAATGAGAGATTATTTAAACAAATAATGACCATGACAGACTCAAAAACTATACGCCTCGGCGTAATTTGGAATGAGGTATACGATATATTGACAAATAAAACGAACCATATACCGGCTTCATATGCTAGCTCTGAAAAATAATATCAATGGTCACAGCCATTTGATAAACGTTTTCATTTTAATAAACGCTCTTTCTTATGAACAAACACCGCGTGTTAAACGTTAAATTTTGTATGAATTAAATGCTTCTTCCCGACACATATAATGCCCGCAGAAAGGTTGTTCGTGTAAGTACAAACCAGTTCGTTATCGGTAACAATTAAAAAGTGATTATTTATTAGTTGTATTTATGAGTGCAAACCGCCATGTGTCTTGAGATAAAAAAAATATGTATATTTTATTTAAAACACTTTTGTTTTTTTTAAATTGAGCTCTGCTCCATTCACTTATTATTTATTTTATAATTTGTTAATTAAATCTAACACCGTGATAACATCCGCTAGGGTACCCCGAGTCACCACACCAAATGTAATTGAAATCGGTATAGGGAGAAAATCCGGGCAGATAGACAGATAGATAGACAAACTTTCACACTGAATTTATAATCTTATATATATCTAGACCAAGAGAGATTCATTACAATGTGTATATTATGTATTTAGTCTGGCCATCGTTTTTATGGTGTGTTGATATGTCAGCTTCGTGATCTGTGGCAATACATGCCATGGCTACAGCAGTTTTACAGCTATGTTCTACTTTTCACATACATAAAAGTGAAGAAAAAACGTTCTTCATGTCTGCGATATCTAGAATAGACTAATACTGAACGCTCTTTTCTAAACCACCTCGTGGAATTTTCTGTTTTTGTTTGGGACCCAAACACCGTGTTTAAAGTTGTATTTTACATTACATCAATATGTCTTTTTTGGGAACTCGGCATGCTCATTTAACGGCAGAGTGTACATGTATGTATCGACCTATTTCGGTACCGGTCAAATTTCGAAAGTGAACATTATTAGCTGTATTTTGAATCACAAACCGCCATGTGCCAAGTAACATCACTTATCTAATCAAAGCACGTACCAAAATGTCATATGCTGACCTAACAGAACTGACAAATTACTTTGAATTACGATTGGGGCCGCCATGTGGCTTTGATGCCATGATATCACGCGCCCACACCGAATATATAATTTGATTTGGGGTAATTGATTTGATGTTACACAACCAAGAGACGTTCGTTGGTTATGGATACGTCCATTTTAAAGTTTGTTAGAAAACTCACGCTGATGTTCAACTCCGATACACGGAGTATCTTAGACACATTTTATTGCTGTATACACACGAGTACATATACCAATTTGGATGTCGACAGCACTTACGCTATGCGGATATTGTTTGTCCCTGGTACATTGTGCCTGCTTTCAGTCAAAGAAAGGTAAACTTATTGGACATGTAAACTTATTGGTTGCTTATCGGTACTTGTCCCCATTATTGGAATCTAAGTTGGTCGATTTATGGTCGCTGGTCTGGATCTGGTTTCACGCGTTTATCTGACTTTAAGGAGGAGTAAATTTCTAATCTGCTCTAACGTTTTGTAGTTTGCAGGGTCCGCGCTGGACCAAAATTTACTTTGCCATATAATTCGCCAAAAGAAATTTTTGTTTGCCAAATTATTTAAAAATTTGCCAAATACTATCCTTGTAAGTATCATTTTCTGCAACTTTGAGTCTTATGTTCTGAAACTCGCGGTTTGAACAACGTTTGATATCGATAGAAAAGCGAGTAGTTAATAATTATATTCGCATCTCTAGTTTATCACCACATAATACACCAATAATCAAACAATAACACGATAGAAGGGTTGCCTTATCAGAAGGGTGCATCACAAGAGGATTTGCTATGTTTGTTTGTTTGTTAGGGTTTATAGTCGTTCTAGCGCTAGGCCACAAACGACGTTGTCAATTTTACGGGTGGAGGAAAGACCACACAGAGGCTTAAGTTCACCGGGAAATCGTTCCACTGCGTGTAGAAACCACAGACACCGGAAAGCAACTGACAACCTTGCCCAGGTACACGATTCCGGTCACCCTCTATATGACGGGGTTAGAACCAGCTTCGTCGGCGCTGGACGGTCTGTGGCGGCGTAATGCAGCTGGAACTCTACCGACTGGACCACCGGGGCCCCGGTTTGCTATGTAAACACCTCCACACTAAATCCCACCACCAATCGATATTAATGCTATCAGCTTAACTTCATCTTAATAGAAGTGTTCACTTTTCGTAAACCATATACAACACCACTAATATAATTATATTGTACGTTTCCTGAAATGAATGGTGTTGATTGACCAATATTGTTTTAAATTTTTCTAGAGGAATTAAAAAGTGATTTGCCAAATGAAATTATTTTTTGCCAAATTTGAATTATTTTTGCCATTAGCAAATTTGGCAAGTGGCAGCGCGAACACTAGTAGTATGGCATGCGTTAATAAAGTTCAAGAATATATGTTTTTGAATGTTTCAACTAGACACTGGCCTTGCAGATTAATCAAGCATCGCAAAAATCATAAGGGTACTTGTTCGTGTAAGGGATAACAGCACCATGTTCCGTGTGGTTATTTCTACGCACTATATAAGTTATCGATGGACGTGGTCGACAAGAATAAATATGGTAATATGTCCATACGTTAGCGTAATTAAATAACAAAGCTAAACCACTCACATTGGGGTAACTGGCTTTTGTTTTTTAAATCAAAATTGGTTTATATATTACCTGGTATTCCCGCCAAATAGGGACGTTCCAAAGGGATCCAACCGTGGGTGAGACCATACAATTTCCAACTACGCAGAATTTGGTCTAATAACATTTCCAAATATATAGGATTTTTGTCTAATCAAATATCCAACTATATAGCATTTGGTTTTGAGTAATGCAATATTTCAATATTGGCTTCATAATTTGGGTTTCCATACATTCTGTTTAAGAGCATGGACTGTGTAAATAAAGACACGAATGACAATCATGACATAGCATTGATCCATATGTTATGTCTCGAGTATACTGCGTCACAGTCTGCGTGCAGAACATGCAAATTATACATGCTATTAATCAGAATATGGCTGATGAGCGAATACGAGTTACACGTATTCAAATTCCAAGAAGTAACAATATATGATGGTAACAATTATGCATGCTGAATGTTATATCGTTAAAGCTGTTATCAGAAAGATATGGAGGTTTGGCATTACTAATAGACTAGTGACCATGACGCAATGTTCGGTAAAACATAGAAGTCTGAACTTGAAGTCGGAAATTGAAACACTTAGATCATTCGATTCACTTGTTACTTTTAATTTCCAACTATTGAAATTTGAGTCATGAAATTTCTAACTATGCAAATTATGGTCCTCGTTCGGAGTGTGACAACCCACATCATGTCGGTACGTGCCTAAGACCAAATCGGATTCACATAACCTATATTGATTATCAATAATTACACTTCGTCCACAACGGTTCATCGAAAGAATGGATCCCAATTATAATTTAGATTATAAATTAGACCAAACGTATTTCCGAGTAGTCTTTATTGTCTGCTACACGTAGTATAAACTATACCAACACCAAAGTGAAAATAATTATACCATGCATGCCGAGTGGGGAGCGTGAACATTTTTACGGAATTTAACCAATATATTTGTTGACGCTTGGTGAGCGATGCGACTGATATACTATATATATGGAGAAGACATGTCAATTCCATAATGTTCATTACATTCGTATGATTTCATTCAACGAATATTGATGAACAACGTCATGGTGTAATTTTTCCGGGTGCAGGACATTTCGGCACATGGACGTTTCGGCACCTAGTTTTCAGGATGTTTCGGCACCTGGGGTTTCGGCAATTGTTATTTCAGACCAAGCATTTGGATGTTTCGGAACGTCGTCGAAGACGTTTGGGCACATGATTTAATTACTATATTTAATATGATTAGTATGAAGTTGAGCATTTCGCAATGTTTTCTCGCATTGTGTTTTGAAAAATGCGGCTAATTTCACTACATTTGGCTTTTACATATGGCTCAAGATAATTTGTTCTTAGTACCAAGATTGTTTACAGAATAAACGATATAGGTAAAAAATGTTACATTTGTTATTGTAATAATGATTTATAAGACTATAATCTGAATACTTGTGTTTGCCATGCACGTGTATACTATATCAATACAGTTGATATTTATAGCTGGTATAAAAGTTTAATCCAGCTGTGTGTTTAACGGCCTGTTATATCATCAGATGTCAGAACATAGTGACCAAACTCGATTATACATACATGCATTGAGAGACACACGTTAACAGTCACTTTAAGCACGTTTGACCCGTCTTGATAAATCAATTGACGCGAACTGACGTGCGTAATTATTAGTCATTAACGACGAAGAACCATCAACGCATGACCGAATCGATCCGCGGTGGAAATTTAGGAACACACCCTAGTCAAGTTGTCCTGCTAATGTGATATGGTGCTGATGGATAATGATTAACTGCTATGCGATGTTACGGCAAACTGATGCTGTTACGAAAAAATACCATTAATCAGTTTTAAAGTTGTCATTATTGCGGTGTTCGGATAATCTGAACATATGCAAGAAACGCTATAATGTGTATGAAGCATTCAGAAGCACAATACAAATAAGTTAATACTGTTTGTTTTAGCTGTTGCAAATCGAAAAATCAACAATTTAGCTATTAATGTTATTTAGCAAATACCAGCGCAGCCATTACTAGTTTAAAAAAATTATATATATATATACGTTATTGAATGTTTCATACATACACTGTTATTTATAAAAACCCTCGGTTCATGATATATGTTGAGTAATTGGACACAGAAAGTACATAATTATAGTTTATTATACAGACTTGACATGACTATGAAGGATTTATTTAATTTTGGCAGCATATTTTATTTCCCATGATAAGATAGTACTAAGGCGATGGCACACTATGCCAATATCTCATTTTAAATCACACATCGCATCGCATCAAAGGCAATTATTCAGATACAAGAAAGAGACCAAAATCATGCACTATGTTACACCGCACTGAAGGTTGATGGTTAATACATATAAATTTTATATATGACAAAACACTCTTTATTGATAACTCTTTTTGTTGTGCTAACACTACTAGTAACAGAGATAATAAGATATACTGCAACTGATAAGAGAAGCCTGATTGCCTTATACATTGTTATATCGGACTGAAACCAATGTTGGTTATTTCGAAAAAAAATATCACACAACGCTCTTTATTGTCTTTATCCGTGTGGTGAAACGCTCTCGATTTAGGTATATTTCTTGACATAGAAAATAAAGCGCAGAGTTACATTAGTAAACCCTGATTGCCTTGAATTGGATTATAGCCATATCAGACATGTGCATGTAGAGTGATGATCAAGTCGGAAGAATTTAAAAATTCTAATGAATTCCAATTCCAGTCACTTCCGTGTCTCTTCAAGTGTACCATGCATGTGCCTATACAAATCGTATTTTATAGCTGGTATATAACTAATCACGCTAAGTACGTATTTGCCTTTTTGCATCCTCTGGTGTAAGAACGTATCCTCTGATGTAAGAAAGTAGCGACCTACCTCGATGTAAACGTATACGTATACAACTAAGAGCTCACTCCATCAATGTATCACATTATTATAATCAATAAATTTGAAAAATGATCAAGGAAATATATATGGGTTGATACAAACATCGGACTTGGCACTGAAATGGTGAAAGTAGCGACCTACCTCGATGTAAACGTATACGTATACAACTAAGAGCTCATTCCATCAATGTATCACATTATTATAATCAGTAAATTTGAAAAATGATCAAGGAAATATGGTTTGATGCAAACATCGGACTTGGCACTGAAAGGGTTAAAGCTACATTTAATTTCGATAATTCAATCAAACCGAACGCGCGGACGTAATTAGTAGAAGCAACGGACGACGAACGAAGGTCCGAAGACCGCTCCGCGGATCGGCGCGATGATAATCAGCGATAGGCGCCGCGCGCCTTCGCTCGAGGCGCGGTGCACCTACTGAGAGGCGGTCCGCGCCTAGCTGGCTACCATATATACGAGTAGAGGATCTCCAACGAGTTATGTTGAGATATGAGGATTTATGAAACTCGATTGATAAATTTGATTCACAACGTGTCGCAGACGAGTTGTGAATCAAATTTATAAATCAAACGAGTTTCATCAAAACTTTTATCCCAACATAACGAGTTGAAGATCTTGTATATCACATGAAAAAATAGAGCTTTATGCCTTTTTAACAAAACAAAATCCTTAAAAGAAGCTTAAATATGCATACATTTACATCGTTGGCTGAGACGCTTCACAACCGTATACGACAGGATTGCGACGAACAATATAGTCCCCCAATTTGCCTCTTTGCTTTTTGTCTATTTTCATTAGTATAACGAAGTTGGACAAGAAAGAAGTTAACTTTGATGAACAAATCAATCATTTTGTATTGTCTGGTTTTGATGTCATGCGCACCTTTTCTAAATAGTATTATCCGCCTAATCAATGTAAAGTAATTTTATTGGCGCGCTGCCAAAATTATGCGGGAAGAACACGCTTATTCGCCTCTAGTGGTATAATTATACACTATCTGATATAATGAAATATGTAATGTTTTCTGTAATGATATAATGGGGGTTGCATGTGATATATTTAGATTTCGTTGGGATTAGATTTGGATTTTGACTGGGGTATTCTGAACTACCTTCGGACACTCAGCAGGATGTAGAAAGAAAATCGCGATAGGATTCAACGGAGTCGCCCATTGGGATTTATCCGGTATCCCAGTGGGATTCCATGTGATATGTCCTAGGGGAAGTAAACTCGTGGTATTCGATGTGATAATTCCTAGGGGGAGTTAACTAATGCGCCATTTACATTGAAAACGCCGTTAATTAAAAATGGTAATGTCACTAGTGAATTATGTCATTTCTCGTTACGTCATTGACGTTACGTCATTTACGTTACGTCGCATACTGATCTTAACTGAAATGTCGGTAGCTATTCTTTCTCCAAATCGCGACTTTCATGCATTAAGTATGTGTGTTTTAATCATATTTGGGAACTATCTTGATGCAGAAGTGTAATTAATTCCGAGAATTAGGCTAGATAATTCACAATTTAATATCAAGTTGGGGTCAACGCGGTATAACACTATATTGCGTCAGTATGCCTATCTAAAACCACGTGGTAAAATAAACATGGCGGACAGAGACGTATAGATAGAGGGTCTACGTGTGTGGGGGGGGGGGGGGCTAATATATTTCAGTAATTCAATATGCACCCCCGCTTTTGTCCTTCACATGCCTGGATGATAGCCTATTCTGAATGGATCAGTAGGCTTGTGAACATGCACTGGGCGGACCATGGTTCTGCCAGTAGAAGAACAATTAGAGATCTGAACCTGAAAATCCGATCATAGTTCGGCACGGTGGGAGAACAGTTTTGGAATCTGAACACGAACATCGCAAAAACCTGTAGAATCTAGACTGGCCTCAAGCTTTCCAAGTGTTGGAAATTTCCAACATGACAGCCCCCACGAAGGTTGGAAAATTTCCAACTGATGACCATTTAAGTTCATAATTTTGAACAAAAGCATAGGACAATAATTAGCCAGGGGGGGGGGGGGTCATGAGGGACCAGGACACAAGCTTCCAGACTGATGGTCATTTCAGTCAAAATGTTGGACCAAAAGCAGTAAAATATGCAAATGTTGGTCTAAAAACAACAAATTCCCCAATAATTCATAGTTGGAAAATCAAATTACAAAAACAATTTCAACCCACCGTTGATGTGAAATTTGCACACGTCCATGCATAGCAGCGGGTATATCCAAACGGAATAACTATTTATTTAGTGCGTCTACTCGCTTTTAACTTGAAACAAACGTCGTACTTTCGTCGACTCGAATTCAAATACCACCAAATTACGTCATGCTCGTTGGTGTTTTCCATTTTTAATTGGAATTCCCTCATCTCATATATATTTTGAAGACCTCTGTCTGTCTGTATGTCCTTTATAGAATCGAAAACGGGTTGACCGTTCGACACCAAACTTCCTATCCAAAGGTAAAATCCCACGGGAATCGTCGACATCGCATGTTGGATAAGCCCAGAAGGATGGACGCTCTTTATTACATTCGAAGCTGCTAAACGGCTACCCATGCGTAAAATACGGATGCAAAACGAAACGCGGAATGCAATTATCTCGATTAAAAAGGCAGAATGGGTTGTTGTGTCATATATGTCCTAGGAACAGGGGAATTTTTCATCGGGTACCATGAAATTTGCTATGTGAATGTATCTTGCCCCGAATACGAATTTTATCCGGTCGCCGAGCCCGTGCGACGCCAGCTTGGCGCATGCGCAGACCAGATCTCGGAAACGGGTGGAGCTATCGACCTGAAATTTGTTTGTTGAAAAGCCCGGACAACGTCGGGCTCATCGGCTAGTCTCCTATATATTTTTAAGACCTCTGTCGGTCTGTCTGTATGTATGTCATTTATACAACTCTACGATTCTCAACCGATCGGGACGAAACTTGGTGCGTGTGTGTAGTTTGACCAGGCGGTCGTCAACGTCGTATTGGTGAGCCCGTGCGGCGCCCGCTTCGCGCATGCGCAGACGAGATCACGGAAACGGGTGGAGCTATCGACTTGAAATTTGCTATGTGAATGTATCTTGCCCCGGATACGAATTTTATCGGGTCGCCGAGCCCGTGCGACGCCAGCTGCGCGCATGCGCAGACGAGATCTCGGAAACGGGTGGAGCCATCGACTAAAAATTTGGTTTGTGAATGTATCTTGCCCCGGATACGAATTTTATCGGGTCGCCGAGCCCGTGCGACGCCAGCTTCACGCTTGCGCAGACCAGATCTCGGAAACGGGTAGAGCTATCCACTTGAAATTTGGTTTTTGAATAGTCCGGACAACGTCGGGCTGGGTAGAGCTATCGACTTGAAATTTGGTTTTTGAATAGCCCGGACAACGTCGGGCACATCAGCTAGTCTATTATATATATTTTGGAGATATGTGTGTGCGTGTGTGTGTGTCTGTCTGTTCGTGATGGACTCGAAAACGGCAGAGCCGATTTCGATTAAACTTGGTATGTGGGGTTACTTTCGGTCGTGGACTGACATGGGCCTGTTAATTTGCCCGTGCGACGCGACGTTGACCTAGATATCGGGTCATTTCAAGGTCGAACGCCCGAGTATCACGGGATTTCGATGAAAATTAGTGTCTGTGGATACTTTCGTATGGGGAGTGTCGTGAGCCTATGCGTTTGCCCGTGCAACGTGACCTTGACCTTGAAATCGGGTCAATTTAAGGTCAAATCGCGAATTTTTATGGGATTTCGACGAAATTTGATACGTGCGGTTACTTTTGTCCACTGGGTGTTTTGGACGGGTCGAGTCGTGACCCCGACCTGACCTTGACCTTCAAAATGTTCAATTCGAGGTCAAATCGGGTAAAACCGGATGGATTTCGCCTGGTACTTTTGTCGGGTACTTTTGTCCGGGCAGTGTTTTGGATGGGTCAATTCGTGACCACACATGGCCTTGACCTTCAAAATGGACAATTCAAGGTCAAATCGCGCAATTCGCCGAAAAGCAGAGGGGAAACAGCCCGGACGAAGTCGGGTCCACCAGCTAGTTAGCATATAATTATGCAGCTCGTTTGCATTTCTCCGATATAAATTCGAGTCGACGGTGATGCGATGTTTGTTTCAAACACGGATCTCAGAGGCATTAGCAATTAGATTCGTGTTGTCCACACGCATTCTTCGTCGGTAGTGCTTCTCCTCGCATTTATTTGAAACAAACGTCGCACTTTTGTCGACCCGATTTCAAATAATTGAATTCGAGTCGTCGGTAGTGCGACGTTTGTTCCAAGGGTTAACGACGTATCTCGCCTCTCTTGAATTATTCAACGTAATTCTCGTAACCAATTAATTACTCTCTATGTATTCCATGTGATGTTTCCTAGGGGGAGTTAGCTCGTGGGATTCTATCTGATATTTCCTGGGGAGTTACACATATATGATCATACACTTCAACAGCGGTTTTAATTGTAATATAGGACATATTATCGTCTGACCATGGAACTGTATAATTCTCAATGGACATTTGCCACGAAACACCAATCTCGCACCAAACGTCACGTGCCGTTCCACAAATCGTAATGCCACCCGCCGCCCCGGGCGACATATAAATACCTGATGTTATTACGCCCTCTATGTATGTTTTCTTTGATCGTGTTTTTAGTAATCACTGGAGGTATCGGGAAATATTATTAGAAACGTACTTAGATAGTTTCGTACCGGAATCATGGAAGATTGACAATAGTTATTGCTGTCTAATTATTCTACATGTTATTTCGTGCACTATTCAGACCAATATTTCAAATGATATTAGAACAGGTATTTCCGTAGTTGTGTGGACTAAATGTGATTAGAAATGAACTCAGTATTTACGACTTGAACCATGTAACAAAGATCGAGAGCTTTTGGCCTGATATTTTTTATTTTCCAAAATAATATACGTGCATGCCAGCCGAAAACAATTCAAATGTCGTAAAAGAGAACGGACAATCCGACAGTGTATTGTATTTACACACGCTGGCTGCGCGTCAACACAATACGGTGTCAACCGTGAAGGCGTTCGTCACCTTTGTTGACACATATCATACGTGACGTATGGTATTTCAATATTTGACATTAAACTTTAGAGTGGCACGTCCGATTTAAAAAATCTGTTCGCAACCATTCTCACCAAGTTCATAGTATACCCACATACCAAAATGATCACACATATATATAATATGTAGCTAATGCCATCGCTTAAAGGATTTAAGTCCGCTCGAGCGATTTGGGCATCTATTGGGCGAGGCTCTGTCGAGTCCAATAGATGCCAATTCCACTGAGCGGGCATAAACCGTTTAAGCGACAGCATTAGCTACATATTTTATTTACACATCGCGCAAAACTTGCCTTTTGTGGTGGAATTGTGTCATTTTCCTATGTTTTTCATTCGTGACTTCGATGACCGCCTTACATTTATGAGGTCAAGTAAACTAATTAGTATTCATGACGTGAACACCGAAGTGTAGCTTAGAGCGAAATAGTTCGTATGCGTGTTTTACAGTTATTATAAGGCGAACTTGTTCTGATGATTTATAGATGTTTTAGAGCTAGAATGTATCATACTTTTACTTACTTTGTGTAAATAACAGTGAATTGTGAATAATAAAAACGTTCTCAAATCGCATTGACGTCATTTAGGCCGGTTGACGTCCCTAGTTACCTGCGTAATTTGCATATATAATTATTCTATGAAAGTAGTACTGACCTAAGAAAGCTACATTGATGTAATAAACGCAACATTTATTATGCAGTCTTTATGTAGTCAATAAAGGTAGTGAGCAGTGGATAAAATCAACTACATTAGACCATGGGATGAAAATCCTAGGACGCTTAGAAAAACATTTATCTGCAACTTTTAGGGTACTGCAAGAACGTTTTACTTTCATAGCAAGATTGTTTTCTTGTAACATAATGTAAAATGTTCTGGTTTCGGGTGTTGCACATTCGCGAGAAAAACGTGTTTTGTTAGCCGTTTTCGTGTAAATTCTCACTAAAATATTAAAAAAAATTATGTTTATTATTTCAAGTTAATTTAGACAATTTTGTGATTATAATAAATGGAATATGACGAATTTTTTTAATAAACACGAAAAGCGCGAACAGAACGGCATATTTACGCCCAAAATAACTTTTGAATATTAAATTCCCCCGAATGACGCCCGGCGTTCGCTGAAATAGAGTTACTGTTCTTGACGTTACATGCATTCCACTGATAAATAGTGTTATTCCTCAATCGCAACTTCTCGGATTATCGTGCTTGACAGAAATAGTCAATCTCACTTGGCAGAAATTATTTGAGTACGAAATCACCGAGGTTTGCCGATTGTGTTATTCCTATGGACGTTACGTGTAATTAAAGGAAAATATGCGCTGATATTGCATTGACTTGACGGTCAGTCAATGTTTTGGTATAAATATGAAATCATTAGAAACATAAATATGTGTGGACATACAATTTTAGCTAACTTTGGGCTGCATTATTTCGCTCATAAAATAGTATAGGCCAATATATATAGTACCGGATACGTGTTCTCAAGATCCGCGGCCTTTACGTCTTAATGATCAAATTAATGGTATAGTTTTTCTAAGACATCTACAAATTTTGACGGCGCATACATTTCTCGGGAAACATTTTGTCGCCATGCATATAGCCTTATAGACTCACACAAGTATAATATTCAAGCTTATTTAAAATTATATGGTGAAAAGGTACATGGAGCAAATGTTCCGTTGAGAACTTGGGGTGCTACACGCATTCATGTCCGACATCGTGACCACCGTGCGTTCGGCACAGGAGGTGGTCGTATATATTTAGCAGATTATAGCTGTTGCGTAGACTTATCTCAAACTACAAATACATGCATATAACGGCCTTGTGGAACAGATGATGCAGGTTATATAGGATTGCGATGGGAACCGCATCAAAATATCCAAATATAAATTGGTTCTCAAGCAGTCATAATGATTTAATGCCCGTCATAATTATCACTGACAAATCATGCCATATGCCCAACATTGTTCATGAAATAATGAAAACAAGCATAGATTATATAGAACGAGATAAATGCATTGATATGGACGTCGCTATAAAGTTTGTTTATTGGGTTCACCTTAGAATTGCATACATCTTCCTTGACCTCGAGAAATCAAAATTCCCAAACTCTTTGAAACTTCATATGTTTGTATACCTTCTTTTTCCATTTAAAACAAAAAACTTCCAAACGGATTGGGCAATTATTCAAATCTATTTTCTGGCTGAAATGTAAAATTACTACTGTTGGTTCGGGTATGCATGAAATGGCCAACGTTGAACATTTTGACCAATGTTAGGACACCCAGTCGCCACGCCCCATGCAGTGCCTCGACTTTATTTTTAAATTCCGACACATGTGCATAAACTTACATGAACTGTTCAGTATATAAATAACTTAGTAAAACAAATAAACAAAAATATGAAAAACATGGAATTTCCAGAATTGTTGTTATCTACACGTATATATGCCGATGCTTATTTGACTCGGACACATGCCCGCTATGAAATTGTAGATCCAAGCATTTTCGTCCTCCACGTAAAAACGGTACATAGCAGCATGCATGGACATATTTCTTAAAATGTTCAGGTCTGCTTAATTCACATCGTGGGACTACATGTATACGCACATATTTAAACGATTTTACCCGTCCCAACACTCCCCGGACACAAGTACACGACAAGAGTACCCGTCGAAATCCGTCCGGTTTTACCCGATTTGACCTTGAATTGACTAGTGTGAAGGTCAAGGTCAGGCCGGGGTCACGATTTGACCCACCCAAAACACTCCCCGGACAAAAGTACCCATAGGTATCAAATTTCGTCGAAATCCGGCGGGCAGTTTTCCCGGCCATTGCTAATAAACAGACAGACATAAAGACAGACAAACAGATAGAAGTCCCATAATATATATTAGATTGAGGGCGCTACCATTTCTGACCATGGTTTTCTTGTACAGTCTTGTTGCATAATATCGCCTTATATAACGATCATATTATGGTTTGGTGTTGTAATATGTGTTATTCGCATTAATAATAATAATGTAATGCATGTTTATTAGCATGTGTATCCTTGGTAATCGCTATATATTAATGTTCCTATCTGTCGTGTATCCTGACCTAAACATTAAGAATTAAGCGGATGTATGCCCCTATATTCGGTGTATCCTAACCTAAACATTAAGAATTGAGCGGATGCAGCTTTCCACTCATATTAAATAGACGAGAGGCTTACGGCTCCTAGGAGACATGGCGTCTGCAAAAATAATTGTATTAGTTTAACAGAAGAACATACATTCGTTTCTCCTTTAATAGTCACGCAAAATGGAAAACAGTGTTATAATCATCGATGAATGTCTAACTTGGCTTAAATATAAATTCCAATAAACTATGAGTTGACAACACAACAGTTGTTTGAATATTGGCAATTTAACACATATGCACGGATATCAACACCAGGATGAACACAGAATTGCCATTGCAGCAAGTGAGCGGCTGATTGGTAGAACATAAATGGTAATAATTGTATTTGATTTCAAGCTGTGGACATGACCATTCTGCACAACTGTATTGATATATATGTAATACTTACAGGCACGCCGACGTAGCTGTAGACCGGATATGAACCAAGTGGTCTCCCTGAGGCCTGCACACGAAACAAAATAAAGTGGGTGTGAGTTGGACGTGACAGGCGTATATATATATATATATATATATATATATATATATATCTATATATATATATATAGCTATATATATATATATATATATATATTTATAAGGCTGCTTCCAGCCTTAGGCAGAAATTACCCTAGTACCATCAATAGGCAGACATATACAAACAACTTTAAAACTGCTCAATTTTAAACACTCTTTCTTTAGTTTTGTTCTAAATGTGACCATCAAGCTAAGATCAACTAATATGAAATATACAAATTCTCAGGTCTGCCTAATTTGTTCGCTATATGTTGTGATCACTCAGAAGACATCATATGTATTTGTATATAGTAGCAGTAATTGGTAAACCCGATATATGTTATGCATAACTCCAGTTTTAGGCGGACATATAAACATTTACACCGTTCGACATCTCTATGTTCCCTACGACCAACATACGCAGGAACGTTGCTACAGGGGGTGTGTGTGGTGTCCCCCCCCCCAAATTTTGCCAAAATTTTCAACTTTTTGAAATTTGGAGGTCAAAATTCGAAAAATTGGTAGGAATTCTTAAAGTTTCTACCTGTAATTTTGTATAATTTTAATGTTTCGGTTGACACATTGGACTCCTAGTTGGGTGACTAGTTGAAAAGTTTAGGAATTTCTGGAATATACAGTTGGAATATTAGGCCCAATGGGGTGCAAATGGAACTACAAAATTTCCGAAATTTGGAAATTTAAAACAGGAGATTTAGAAATTTTTGAACCCAAGGGGGGGGGGGGTGCAAATGGAATTTCCCATATTTGGAAACTTGGTACAGTTGATTGGATAATTTACCCTCAATGGGGGTGCAATTTGAATTTCCGAAGTGGACACGTCCCTGAACATACGACCTCTCCGCGATCCCTATAGTACCACCAGACATCTCCCTGACCTGACAATTTCCCACCTCCGACATCATCCTGCCGGGTGATGATTCCGTCATCAACTAACTGCATAATATGCAGTGGTGCATGCATTGTATATCGGGGTTGAAGTAAGTGAGGGGTACGTTGGTGGAATTAATTTTTATTAAAAGTTGGCATAGAACTAACATTATTGAATAATGGTGAAACGCAAATATATGGTAATACGCAGATAAAGGTCAGAATGCATTGTTTTGCATCTTCAAATATGTGGACTCGTGCAATATATCCACCGATATACAACACATTAGTCCTAACATTGAATAACCTATACACATTGACTGGTCGGTCACCGACGGGCGTCGCAATGTGTATCTTGTATGAAGCTTGTTTTTTGCGTAATACTAGGACTATATATATTGTCAACATGGATAACCTGGACTTGAGCGGCGCATGACGACATGTTTACATTGTTGTCGTCAATGTGACGTCAATTGGTCATCGTGACGTTAACTTCAACTGTTCTGAGCATATCGATATATGATATATATATAGGCCTAGCCTATATATATATAGTGGTATTTCGGCCCGATGAGTATAAAAGTTGACTTGCATCATTCCGCCCTGTATTTGAGTTGACATTAATTAATTATGTCATAAATGAGATAATAACGTCACTTATTCAAGGGCGACCAAATTGGATGAAAAGTAGGCCTATTATATGTGGATAAAACGGCTATATGCCTATTTAGCTCGGTGACATGGACGGTCAAAATGCTGTCTGACATAGTGGTGGGTTTTCTCAATAATAATAATTTTAATTAAATTTAAAGCTAAACTATCCAAAATTAAGTTTTAAAAAAGGTTGTATTTAAAAAAATAGATTTTTGATAGTTTAGCTTTCAATTTAATTAAAATCAATCGACCCTTTCACTAGTTAAGATATATGGCAATGTATTGCTGTTATTTATTTTTGGCAGGTTTTGTGTCATTTAGTCGTGTGCGTTCATCAAATTTTCAGGAACAATGATTACCAAAGTCCTTTCTCAATGTCATTTTGTGTCATCATTACTGAAGTCTTTTCACATTGATGTATCGCTCCTACTCTCCTTTGTGTGCACCAATATGGAATATGGTATATATTGTTCTGTGAGCCCCAAAGGAGTTTTGGCAGGTTTTAGCGAAATTTCGTTTGGATCCACATTAAGGCCAAATTATTACTGGTGAAATCGCATTCACATGACTGAGTAAATCTTGGTTCTTATATAAGGCATGTTTGTCAAGATTTCCACATTAGATGACTCATAACCAATGAACATGTGACAATTGGGAATCCATTTCTCACATCCCTCGGTTTTCTGTAACATGTCGATCGTGACTTGAGTCATGTTTGACCTTTAGTCACTGAACGCTAATTGATCGGTTGGCAATCAGAGCCATTTAGTACTTATGATTGAGAAAATCAAATGTTGATCATCCATATCTAGATAAATATATGTCGAGTCTATACCATTCCAACATATTATTATTGAAAAGTTGACTTTTCGTGTGATAACTACAATCAACTACTACAGAGAAGAAACAAACAATAATTGGAACGGTTGTTGAAAATGTATGGCACCCCATCAACAAATCCAACGCAAAGCATCACAACAAGATGTCTCCTCTCTGGCTTGTGTACTTCTTCGCAAAACTGAAATGACAACCATATTATGGCAGGTTATCTTGTATTTTAATATCCCTCTGATAGCGCGGATGGTTGTGACGTGTCGCACACAATAACACATACAACTGCGCATTTGTTGTTTTATTCTTGGTTACAATTCTCAGTGGTACATTTGTGTGCATTTTTATAACATTTGAGATGAGGGATTTTGAGTTTGGTCTCAATTATTTCGCAAATTAAAATATGTGTTAATGACAGAACTACTATTCCATACTAGTGTAATGAAATGATTGTAATGAAACGTCACAATTTATACCACTGTATATGTTATTTGCCTTTTTTTTCCCCGTACTTGTTTTTCGTGAAGTGTTTTAAATTTGAGACATGACAAAGCTCGTAAGATTTGTTGTTTATATGCTTCACACCATATTTTGGTCCTTGTCATAACGCAAACTCAATAAATCGCCATCTAATAATGGACACACATATTCCAGCTAATAAATCGCCATGAATAATACCATATGAGACGTTATTTGTCCATATACCATATGAGACGTTCTTTGTCCATATATCGTAATAGTTGTTCACAAAGTGTTGACATTAAAATTAACCGCCATGTTGGTCGCCATAGTGGATGTTATTTCACAATTTGTGTTTCTTTAACGCACTCAGCACAAATTATTTCAAAAATGTATGTTTTTTCTTTTTGTTCTGGACTACAATTCTCAGTGTGTGGAAGTTTGTGACTGCAGTGGTGATTAAGTTTATTGTCTATGAAGTTCACGAATTGATAATATGGATTAATGTTGAATCTAATGACTGTAATGAAAATTTGTTTTTATGTTTTTATTGGATAACAATTGAACATGCGAACATAGTATATTTATGCGAATACATGATACTTCTAAACACACAATGTATTAATAAGTAAACACACTCCTTTCGCTATGTCTAGCAATCAGAAATACGAGCTTCCACACATGACGTACATACAATCTCAACTGAGTTCACGTTCACAATCCTGGGTACCTGTCTGGGAAATACGCAGGAATTGACTTAAATTTCAGTGATTTGTTAAATATAGTGTGCAATCGACGTGTATGATTTACAGTTACTATACCGTCTTCTATATATTTGAGCAATTCCGAAGCCTGAAAATATACCACGTGCTCATGGCAGTTTAGAGATTTTAGGCATACAATGTAAAACAGCCCAACAAATCGTTTGAGTAACTTTGTAGACATTATCCTCAAACCCCTCTGTGGAAAAATACCGAGCTTCCTCGGAGATAACATGGACTTTATCCGTAAATTAACACGTGAAATAAAAGAAGGGTCGATACTAGTGAGCTGTGATGTTACAAATTTATATTCATGCATCCCCCATTCACTTGGAAAGGACGCACTTATATTTTGGATGAAGGGACATAATGACATACTGGACCATCGCGTCAGTGAGGATTTTATTCTAAACGCAGTGAACATCGTTTTAGAAAATAATAATTTTTCTTTGATGAGCGATATTTCCTCCAAGTTAAAGGTACTGCTATGGGTACAAAAATGGCCCCAACCTACTCACATTTAGTGATGGGATATTTCGAACACCAACTGTATATACACGCAAAGGAAACTTTCCCGACTAACATCAGTGACCATATTATCCACACCTGGAAAAGATATCTGGATGACTGCTTTATTATATGGGAAGAATCTGAAGAGACCCTCAACCAGTTCCTCAGAACGGAGCCGTGAGAAATTGACCTTTCTATATGTACTTGTTTTGGCTGACAAAAACAAATTACAAACGGATATATTCTACAAAATAACAGATACACACCAATATCTAGACTTCCATTCGTGTCACCCGTCGCATACTAAGCGCAACATGCCTTACTAATGACATGCCTTGCAAGACGGGTATGCACAATTGTCAGCCAAAACAAGCAACGTGATCACAGACTCTCTGAACTAAATGCTTTTCTAAAAAAACAGAACTATCCGCAGAAACTAATACAGGATGGCATAGAACGCGCAAGAGCCATTCCAATCGCGGAGCTACGCGCAGAGAGGTCACCAGAACCAAAGCCAGACCCAATTCCGATTATTTCCACACATAACCCTCACCATGATGATATGGCTACAGTTGCAAAACAACTCTTCCCCATCATACAGAAAAGTGAAAAAATTAATTCTATAATAAAATCAGATGACATTCTACCTAGCAAACGCCAACCGAAAAATCTGAAAAAAATATTGACGAAAGCAAAGTTCACAACTGATGGGATTCCAAATCACATAGTCAGTAAATGTGGTGACAAACGGTGTGGCACACGCAATTACCTTCACACATGATGGTCACTGACATTAAAAAATGGAATGACAATCTATCCGAATATATCTATGGACTGTAACTCGGAAGATATTATATATTGTATTGTCTGTCATGGATGTTCGGAAAGTTATATCGGAGAAACAGGCAGTAAATTACGAGAAAGAACGCGAATCCATAGACAACAGATAAAGCAACCAGAATATCGCAAAATTGCACTGAGTGAACATTTGGATGAATGTGGAAAGAATGAATATTCGATCTACCCATTCCAAAAACTGTTCTCAGCAAACAGAATACGCCGAACCCGGAAGGACGATTTCTACATTGATCACTTCCGAAGCAAGCTAAATGCGCCCAGGAAATGACTTGTGTGAAGCTGAGTTATCTCCCTTGACACTATGACGCCATAATCAATTTATCGTCTATTGAAAAGTGGCAATGCCACGAAAGGCCTATAGACATTTTATTTAAATTAATAAATTTTCTATAGACTTGGCTTATGTTATTCGTGGACAATATATAATACTGTGCACACGTTACTTTAAACTGTGAAATATATATATATATATATATATATCTATGGATGTCTGCATCAACAATGTATTCAAAATCTAAGTTCAATGTAGTCTGACTTACATTGTTTGTCGTTGTTCGTCAGCAGTTTTTGGTTTTCTATAATTAATCTAGCAGATATTTGCAACTGATTTTTGGCATGCTATATCTGGGATAGGTACATTCATGGTATTAAGTAGACTTTGTTTTAATGTAAAACACATTTTTATTTTGGACATATGTTTGTATTATCAGAATCGATACCAGTATAAGATACGCATAAGATTCGGACAGCCAAATATAAAATTGTATTTATCGATATACAACATATATCTATGTATATCAAAGATATATTGTACAGTGGAAAGTAATTATATATTTGGGGAACATTGGCCTACGACTGGACACGGCCAGCGTTTTTCGATATAATTACCCCACAGTGTTACGTTTGTTGGATGTGGTTTAATAGACCACTCCACTGCCGGAATGCAGTCGTCAGGGGATCAACGGTGTAAACAATACATAAGTGGATGATGGGTAAATCATATTGTAATATAATATATATCTGAGCACACTAAATTAGGAACACTCTCAAACAATCTGTCGAAATGTGTGTATAGTATACTAGCGCGATTTATTTTACTTGTCTATAGAAATGTTTGAGTACTGTTTTTATGTCAGAAACGAACTCAGCAGCTTGAAAAAACTCATGGAGTCGTAATTTCGTATCTTGATCTCATATATTTTAACGAAATACCGTGGTTACAACAACGCGAAAATCTAAAAAGATAACGGTGTTTGTCATCAACACTTTTGTGATAAGAGGTATAGATAGTGTTACCGTTTATATTTTGAACTCTATTAAGTACCGTTAATATCCACGCGACTAAAATGTACATGTTTCATAATAAAATGTAACTTTTGTTGAAACCGGTTGGTAATTGTTTTCGCTATGTGCGTCCGGTATCTCGTTAACCTCTGAAGTGCACACAGGAAATTGGGGCTTCAGTGGTTTTAAAACATGTCGATTCCATTTATGTCAAAGAAATTGCCCAAATAAGCCAATGTTATATGCTTACTGCATGCCTCAACTAAACTGCCCAAATGTTATATAGGACGTTCCAGGCCTCTAACTCATTACTCTGTCTGCATATCGTGACATAGCTAATACCACACATCACACACACACACACATATATATATATATATAGCTATATATATATATATATATATATATATATATATATATATATAATGCTGTTTTCAGCATTAGGCAGACATGACCCTATTGCCGTCATTAGGCAGACATATACAAAACACTTTAAAACCGCTCAATTTTAAACAATCTTTCTCTAGTTTTGTTCTAAATGTGACCACCAAGGTGTGATCAATGGGAATTTGCGATTCCTCAAGTAATATGAAATATAAAAATTCTCAGGTCTGCCTAATTCTAAGAGGACCATTGACCATCATTAGGCAGACTGTGACATTATGCAGACCAAATCCGGTCTGCCTACTTTTTGCATGTCAGTCACAACTAGTTATCTGGGGCTTTAATTGTTAACACCTCTCCTTGTTCAACCGATGTAGGTTGTCTTTTGTCTATAAAATTATGGGATTGAAAAAAAAAATGTTAAAGGCATTTCAGCCCCGTTAGTTTTGAGACATGTATATTCTGTCGATATATAATTTCATCATTGTGCGGTCGAAACATCCACAGCGGTCTTGAAAAAATAAACTTTTCTGGTTTTTGCATTTTTATGTATAGGATGCAGCAAAAAAGAAGATAACAGGTCAAATGTCATTAAAACATCGAAAAATCTGGTGTATACATCGAAATTGAGTACAAATTTCGGGATTGAAAAAAGACCGCACAATGATGAAACTGTATATCGATCGAATATTCATGTCTCAAAATTATCGGGGCGGAAATGCCCTTTTCAACATTTTTTTCAATCCCATCATTTTATAAACAAAAGACAAACTAAATCCGTTGAACAAGGAGATGTGTTAACAATTAAATCGCAAGATAACTAGTTGTGACTGGCATGCAAAAATTAGGCAGACCCGATATATATATATATACTAGCAGGGTTACCCGGCGTTGCCCAGGTTAATGCGATGTGAAACCATCTGTATGCTGTGGATATTTGTTGGGAATAGAGAACACTCTTGTTCAAAGTGCTATACGTTTTCTCATAAATTGTATATTCAAATAGCATCACAAAACATGATTATTACAGCATGAATATAAGTAGTGGCCCACCTTGTCAATTGTCATTCTGTTTATCGCGATTAATCCGTTCCACCAATAATGAAGTATTTATTTATTTACAACTGCGTGTACGTCAGACGTTATAATATGATACATGGACATCATAAAGACATTATAGTTCGCATAATAAATAAAAGATGACAATTGGGTTTTACATATTGAGATGCATCAATCAATCTAGTGGGTTGGACTAAGGTCTCGAGGATACCTGGCTATCATATCTCCATGAAGATACAGATGTTTTAAATACATTTCCAGGTGCTCCTCTGTTCATGGTGCTATATATTGGCTAAATATATGTCAGTATTGGGAGGATCCTGAAAAGTCATGTGCTACTAACTGCATTTTATTTTATATCAGAAGAAACTACATATGACTTCACACTGTGCCACTATTTTTGAACAGGCCTTCCATATATCCTGAAAATTGTTACTTTTTTTGTGGAAACTGTATGGAATGGAACAGACTCAATTTTGTTATAATATATATGCAATCCTCTGACGGTTCGAGGTCTCTCAGTTTGCACGAATATATGTATATCTTCAATAGAATGATAAATATACGTTTAATGCTTCTTCTATGTATCTCTTTTTGCTAGCTCATTGTGTGAATGTCCTGATTGCCATCCCCATATAAATATGACAATTAAGAAGATATAATTGTTCAAGTGACTTATAAGTGGGTTACCATTTGTCGGGATTGTGAAATGTGGACGCCCAAGTCTCCTTAAAATGATATGGGGATGGCCTGGGTGACTATATATAACTTATATCTGGATATCGGCGAATAGCAATCTTATCTATGATAGTGCATATCCGCTCGCCATCCGTGACGCAAACGACACCAAATGTGATTTAATTCATGGTATATCATTAGATAACAACATGTATGAATTTGTTGGAAATTAGTGCCAAATATATTTGTATCAGCTTTTGCCTCTTCGGTTGTACCGCGTGAAGTTATATATATAACACACAGACAGACAGAAAGACAGACAGACAGCACAATTTGATTTATTGTATCATTTGAGAAGAACGTGTCTGAATTTGATGGTAATTGGTACTAAAAATATGTTGTATCAGTTTTTGGTGACCCTCCCGTCCCTATTTCGGACTCAAGCTGCACACACTCAGACTCATTGGAGATTAGAGATGCATATATATGAAATTGGTTAAAATTGGCGAGTATACAAATTCGTATCAAATTGAAGTTCCCCATATCTCTCACCCATAGGGCACCAATTTGTTGTGTCTAAACCACACGATAAGATTCCTCGTATCACGGAGAAGAATATGTATCAATCTGGTGGAAATTGGCACTAAACATATATATATATAATGTCCCTCTCATCTCTATGCACCACTGACTCGAATGGGCCCACTTGTGACATCCGTAATCCACACAATTACACTCCTGATATCATGTTGATGATTGTTTATAAGTTTGGTGATAATCGGCGACTATGCGTTTTTTTAAATCAAATTTTATGTCAATCCCTCCCTCCCCATCTCTCACCTAAACAGCACCACTATGGCGTCTTTAAATCACACAATCAGATTCCTCGTATCATGGATAAGAACGTGTATCAATTTGGTGGAAATTGGCGCCAACACAATTGTGCATCAATGTTGGTGCCCCTGTCCCTTTCAATACACCTCTGACTCGAATGAGGCCACACTTGACAGCTATAAGCCACACCATTATACTCCTCATACCATGGGGATGCTTTTGTATAAGTGTGGTGGCAATCGGCGACTAAACCAATTATTATCAAATTTAGTGCCCACCCCTCCCTATCTCTCGTCCAAACGACAACAATTTGGTGTTTTTAAATCGCACAATTAGATTCCTTGTATCATGAAGAAGAATATATATCAATTTGGTGGAAATCGGCGCTAAAATTAGTTTGATAAATTTTGGTGCCCCTCTCCCCTTTCGTGCAAATCTGACTCGAACGACGCCACTTTTGACATATTTAAACCACACCGTTGGATTCTTCATATCATGGGGATGATTATATGTAAGTTTCGTGGCAATCGGCGACAGAAAAATATTTTGCCCCTCCCCCTTCCGGGCACCCCTGACGCGAACGGCGCGACTTTTACCATATTTAAAACACACCATTAGATTCCTCATATTATGGGGATGATTATATATAATCGCCGACAATTTTTTGTTCTGCCCCTCCCCCTTTTCTGCCCCTGACAACAACGGCGTCACTTTATAAAATTTTAACCCCGACCATTATCTTTCTCGTAAAAAGTTTCTCCTAGTAGACCCCTTTGGCATCATCTAGATGGTCCCCTGTGAATTTCTATAGAACACAGACAGACAGACAGACAGACAGACATTCGCAAATATAGATATATATATATATATATATAGCTAACTATTCCGAACTTCGGTATATTACAGGCTTAAAGTTGAAAATAGCATCACATAAGGAAGAACACGCTTTCCAGTTAACGAAATTTGCGGATTCATACCGCACATTGAACAGACAAAGGTCGTTCTCATCGTTGGGCAACCGTAGGAACTCAACACTGGACGTTCTTGGTGGCGCAATGTCGAATCATGTCGTTGAATCGACGGTGGTTCAACGTCGAGCCAATGCCGTTGAACCGACGTCGAACCAAATGTGCATTCCACTAATAGTACGACGTTGTGCCAACATTAGGTTTGGACGTTGGCAGGGACGGACGGGGCTGCATTGGCGGGGACGGTTCCCCTCACATTCGGGCGTCCCTAAAACATCCACTGAGGTATAGCAACCCAATCCATTTAAAGTCCCACACAAAGTTTGCAACATCAAAGTATAAGTACTTAATAACATTTGTTTTCAAAAATCTGGAACAATAGTGCAGCGGCCAAATTGAAAAAGAGCTCTAGTTTTCAAGATACCCCTACCCACGGTAGAACAAGTTAAAACCAACTGTTTTTAAGGAAGAAACAGATATTGCACACGAAAATGAAAGTGAAAAATAACGGAATTGGTGGTGGCTACTGTCAAATCGACGATGAACGATACCCACCAGAAATTTTCCAGAAATTAATGATTCATTTAAATATTTATTTCTATAATGCCGAAATATTTAATCAGTATGGTGTAGCAGTTATCAGACAAGTATATTAAGAAAGAAGTTAATGTAAATGTAGTAGGGTTTGCGAAATAATGGATTTTAGATACCCCTCCCCAAACATGTTTTTGGTCGAAAAAATTACATATTTTTTTTAAGAACTTTACCATATTTCTCAAACTGATCATAATGGGAACCAACATGACTCGTTTGCTGAAAATTTAGCCCGAGGACATTGCTTAAGTGATCGAAGACATGTTCGGGCTTACAGACCCCAAGTTACAACAACAACACATTTTATTTACTCTTACCACAGTAAGTGTCGCATATCACAAGTACTCCATTCTCGCTTAAGATTGAAATGCAGTAGTTTGAACTATGACCTATTGAGTGATCACATTAAAACGTCCCCTCCCAGCCATTGTGGCAAAATAGAAACAGCACATCATTACTTATTGGAATGTCCTGAATACAATGGTCCTAGAACTGAACTTATATGCGCCATAACAAATGTATTTTGTTCATAAATCCACTTTTGCGTTGAAAACAGGAACTCAGTCATCGTGAACATATTAAAATATTTGACGCGGTTTAAACATTTATCTCGAAAACAAAGCGATTTCGATAACGCTGTCATTTGTGTAAATTTCGTGAAAAGCATTGAAACCTTACTGAGTGCGAAATGTATCCCCACCAGATCGTTTGTCATATCACGGCGACGGGCGTATCAATGACGTAAACAACAACATTATCTGTATACAATTGTATCCAATCATCTCCAACTGGATTACATCCTCACTTTTCCCATACCACGCTGGTCATCCGTGTAACGAGGACCCGGATAAGTAACGACGGACGCGATTTCCGTGTGAAGAAATTGTCTCGGGCTGGTCAAGAAAAACGTTGAGTAAAGGTCTTTAAAATTAATCTACCAATGTTTTAGTGTGCGTAGTGTTTTGGCACAATATTAGTCTAAATCTGTGGGTGCTAAATTGATGTCAACGTGTCCACAATTAATGTATAAAGAGGAAAGTTGTTGCAAAACCCTAAAATTGCACGCAAATTGACCCAAAACATAATGTGATCACGTGCAAATCTGAGCAATTCATGACGTTGAGGTACCGCCGGGATCCCTGTCATTGAAATATAAGCAACACAACCACCGCCAAGTAACCAGTTTCCAGCAATTCGAATAGTTAGCATTATCAACGAGTAACGAGGACCCGTTATCATGTAACGTGGGACGCGCTTCAGAAATCACATTGATTAACCGCGGACGCGAATATTCCGACAAACAATTTATTTAGAAACATGAATGTTTTGAATGTATAAGGAATCACATGTTTATGTGTTTTACCATTATTTGTCGCACTGTTAACCATCTGTTTCACAGCAAATTTTAAACAGACGAAACGTTGGCATGAGACTTGGGTGCTTCCTCTCGCCATTACTCTGTTTCTCTTTGCACAACTAAGAGTGTATATGAATGTTTGCTATCGATAGGCACGTGGTTGGGTGGATTTAGGACCCTAGCCGTCGGCAAGATTATATCACTCAAGCTGATGCAAATTACACGTGTGTGGAGATCACTAACCCATGCCAGCAGGCATGTTGTGATACTGAAACAGTAAATTTGTTGTTGAACATTTCAGGCCTTATAAAATGTGTGCCGACATGAACTAATGCAAGTAATTTGCAGGATACCGACATATGTTTTCGCTACTAAACACAGGGTCGTGAATAAAAAAAAATTGTATTGACTATCAAGTCCAGAAAACAGAATGGCAGAGTATAAAGAATTCCCTCCACCGAACATAGACCCAACTGTTCAATCGGGTTATGCCATGACACCCCGGATAGCAATATAGTTCATCCGGAGGAGGACCTGATAAATAAACGCTACAATCCAGAGAAGTCGGGAATGGGCAGTAATAGTTCACAATCCGACGACAGGTATACACACCTCTCCCGGGGCAATTTTGTTTTATCAAAACTGGAAGTCAGTAGCGATGAGGATAAATCGGAGGCCCCTATATCACATGGTGACATCCAGTCAGCCACCCCCGGCAAAGATGTATCGGCTATCCCCTCAACTAGGACAAATGACGTGTCCATATATGCTCAGGAAAGAGTAAAATTGATTGCTGAAGTGCGAAAGACCAGGGGTGATGAGAGGGGGGTACGACCAAAAGATCCTTATATAAAACCCCAGAATGACTCACTGGATATGCACACTAACTGGGACGGTCGCACGAGTGCTTGACACACGAAGCCAGTGCAGCTTGCCGGGAGTTCTTTGTCGAAGGCTCGGTGGACAATGGATTCACCTATAATCCCCACCGAGCTTTTGCACGCGCTGAGCTGTTTCCAGTCGACTCGCTAGTGTGTAGAAATGAAATCCTTTTCTATCTACTGTCTGACACAGCAGAACCCAATGGTGTGTATAAATGAAATCCTTTTCTATCTACTGTCTGACACAGCAGAACCCCAATGCTGGTCGGCACCCGACAATAAAATGGCCATATCGCTTTGAGCTCGTATATAGGGCAAATATTCAAACGAGCAGAACATGTATCACCATAAGTGTTTTCATGGGTCCATTTATTGTTTCGACAGATATGTTTAATGACCTTCGTCTCATCAGGGATGCAGGTCAATCGGGTCTGTATACACTGTAGGAGAAGTGTACGAGTGAGTGCGAGTGCATTCGAACATGCTGCCTCGTGCTATTCAGGTGAGGAAGGCCCGATGCTTCAACAGTAGCTCGACTTTAACGTCACAGAAGAATAGTGCATGTAGCCTTGATGCACATTGTGCCTGTATATGTAACAAAGATATGGTTCAATTATAGACCTTGTGCGGCAGACAGCTTGGTATAGATGTGCAGGTGTACATGTTTGATACCCATGCAAATAAACCACGGTTGGCTAAGTCTGCGTTAAACCGTAATCTCGGGTAGCCAGAATTAATTATGGGGAGACATATGCGATATAGGCACCAGGGTATTATGTAATGGAATCAAAGAACCAATTAATACGGCACTGATGTGCTGGATCTCAAAATATGCCAACAGCCAGACATAGGAAGATTCCTATGATTGATGCGCATTTGATGGCACGGCTGTGATATCGACATAGATGTGCCATGATCAAGCTTGTTTGATCGTAGCGACATTTGGTATCAATTACCGTGTTAGGTCACCCTCGATCGACGCCATATGTGTAGGCGCAATCTTATCGCATAGCGCTCGGCATCGGACAGTGCCCTGCTGTGACAAAGGAGTACACCCGAATCTGTTTGATAAATGTCTGGACACCCATAAAGTGGATTATCGGCTGTGTCAATATCCATGATTATTCTGCAAGGAAACTGCGCTCAAAAAACGTACACTCTTGCAATATACCAATTATGTTTATCTTAGACGTTGGTGTGAGGTGAGGCCCAAGCCCAGAACCATAATTTCATCATTAGATAGAGGGTGGTAGGAGAAATTTCGTATCAACTCCATAGCCTGATTTAATTTGTGTTCAGGCGAGTTGTACAAACTGGAGCGAGATATTACTTTCTCATGGTGTTGCTTGGCTCTACGATTCTTTTTGTTTCTGATGTAACGCTCGAGTTACTCCGGGTACTGTGTTTATGCTAACAGGGGTCGACTGGAAGTTGTTTTGGACATCCAGGTCACTCCGGTAGAACGCTCTACCGGTCGTGGCCTGGAAGGACCGTCCGGACTCCACCGGACTGGGGCTGACCAGACCAACTGGAGGATTTCATCAAGGACAAAGAAGAAGAAATCCATCGAGGAGGAAAGGGACGCCGACAGGAAGGCCAGATGGCAACAGGGAGCTGAGAGACGCCCAGCTCCCGCCACTTGGCCTCGGGTCGACACCAGCAACCAACCGTCGTCGCCACAGAGATCACCACCACCAGCGGAAACAGGGACACCGGACCTACTCCGGAGGTCCCTGCCGCCGAGGACAGATGACTTCATGGTACAGATGGAGACACCACCAGCTCCACATACTGAGGGGGACACCCACACCGTCCCGAAGACGCCGATGTACTACGGCCCGGAGTCTTCACCCCCCCAGTGAGAGAGTACCACCATACGTCGATCAGCTGATTGAAGAGCTTAAGGAAAGGGTCCTGGCGGAATCTAACCAAGGCAGAAACTACAAGTTTAATAAAGCGGAGCAACAGTTAGCCCATTATAGAATCATCTATTCAGAAGCCGATGCCCTGGACCCAGCAACAGTTGAATTTACAATCCACGACAGCTCTCCCTAGGATGCCTCTTCGTCAGCACCACCACCGACGAAGAGGTACAAGAAAAAAAGAACAAGAAATTAAAATAAAGCTCAAAATGAGGGGTTAAGGAAAGGTTCACTCGACCCTTTAGAAGATCCAGGGGTTAGCCCCCTAAACTACAATCCCTACTGGATATGCACAGGGCCTCACAGCCATACCACAGACCGGTTGTGAGTAATGATGACCATTACTCGGGACAGGCCTTTGCTAATTATGACCACGGCCAATACGCATCGAAAACCCAAACGACAAAATATGACTACAGCCACTCAAATAATGATCACAGGGCCAGTGGCGATGACCGTCGCACGGCAAATGAAATGAATAATACAGTGGCAGAGCTGGAACAACGATTTGGGTTGTTGGAGAGTTTAAGCAGATTAAACAAACCAAGGGCTAATGCGGGTGACAATTATAGGGAAGTGTTCCCAGAGGGGGACACAAGCTCACGAGAATATGAGCCGCCAATCAGTAATTACCACGGTAGTGATGATAACCACCAATGGACAGGAGGACCATGCAGTCGGCTTATCATGTGACGATAGTAACTACCACCACACCACGGCTAATCGGGACAGTAAATTGACTGACCTCGAACAGCGATTTGGGTAGTTTAAAGATTTAATGCAATTAAACAATGCAAGATCGAGCGATGGTGGCTATCATAGGACCATTACTCACGAACTGATGCCAGGCCAAGATAATTATAAAGCCAGGGACGATAACAGTCGCTTGACATGGGGGCAAGGAGGTCCACCAAGTGAAGTTCGGGAAGTTCAAACTGTGAGACCAACCGAACCATTAAGCCTATCACAAATGACGGTACTACACGGGAGCTGGGGATACACAGAGGGGCAGCACATGCCACTCGCGTTGTCCAACAGCCAGTACAAGTACCGACTGTGACACCTCCCCACTACAGGTCACCTGAACCTGTCACTGGCCAATCAGTAACATAGGTTCAGTCCAAGGGAATACACATGGAGACTCATGGGTACAGGCCACCTGAACCCGTCACTGGCCAGTTAGTGGCACAAGTTCAGTCCCAGGGAATACACTAGATCATGAACTGATGCTTCGTGCTTGCGGAGTCCACTCGAATCCACGAATGATATATTGCATGTAGTACACTTCTCGCAGAGAACATTATGGTGGTGGCCATATATGTGAGCCCTGAATTCACCACTCGACGACATTGGTTTGTCTTTTATATGAGAAAGTGAATGTTGCCGTAATGATTGCAGGTTTATATATTTCTTTCCAAATTCGTGGCACTGCTGGTTACCAGCACCACGCAGAAGGCGGGATCACTTGGGAAGCTAGGCTGTCGTCGACTTCCAGGAATTCGCCTTCAGTAGGCACCAATATTTCTCCGTCTGAAAATGAAAAATAGAAATTTATAAATAACAAGACTGGCTATTGTTTATATATGGGAGGGGGTGCAAATGTAATTTTGAGAACTTTTAGGAGTGTTTAGTTTGGTTCAAAGGGATACAGATGGAAAAATCCAGGTCGACATGCATCACCGTGCCCCAACGGAGACGACATGGACACGCCCCGGTGTGTTATAGTATATTTCCCATTATGTTGTGCAAAAAAAAATCTGATTATTAATTGGACATATCCTAAATAGTTTACCTTTATTGTTTTTCAAACATGACTATATATGCCCATGACATATCATGTGAAGGTAAATATTTCTGAGAGAAAAAACGCGTCCGTCGTTACAAATTTTCGCATCCAGTTACTTTCCCAGATAAAATTCAACGGGTCCTCGTTACTACCAAAGTTGATGGAAACGCGAATAAAAGTCCACTTTACTTGCATCTATAGCAATCCTGAAATTTTTACGGTATGTTATATATGGGAACGGTACACACATCATCCGGCACGACAACATGTATTAGGGAGGAGGTTTCGTATTTCTGAATTTTCATTAGTTATTTGAACATATTTTCTTTGATAAATCGAAACCTCATAGTTTAGTGTCACAAATGATGCTAAAATATATAATCCAGCATGACATAACAAGTTGTAATTGGAGAACCAACTATTGTTAACGATAATAATACAACAAAATCGTCTGCTGAAACCGACAAGGTATTATAATTACGATATGATTGTGTGTACCTACCTGAACTCATCGCTCGTGGAAAGCATGAGGGATTAGTCGCGTCCGTCGTTACTTATCCGGGTCCTCGTTACGCGGTTGACCAGCGTACATACAGTCTCTCTTTATCTCTCTCTCTCTTTATCGGCTGAATTCTGGTCTCTGGTCTAGACCACCCTGATAAACACGGTGTTCCATGTCAGGACTTGGTCTCGCGAAACCACCTGGTCCGAATCTTGGATCGGCAGATTATTGTATAATCAACGAAAATCTATGGACAAAAGCGTGTTGCGCGCTGCGTCGAGATTATCGTGTTGGTGTCGCCAAACCTGACAACGTGAAGTCGGCTTATTTCCGTATTGTTTGGCAGTACATGTATGCCGTCGCCGTTAGACGGGGATCACTGGGCAAGGGTGTGCGGATTTCTCACCCTCTATGCGGATGTCACGACGTTATCAGTTTTACGGGTGGAGGAAAGTCTACGCAGAGAGTAAATTTCACTGATAAATCAATCCACTGTGTGTAGAAATCACCGACCCCGAAAAGCAACCGACAAACTTGCCCTAATACAGGAATCAGATCATCCTCACTTAGCGTGGATCGCGAATCCGAGCTTGTCGGTTTTCGAACCAGCTTCGTTAGTGCTAGACGGCATATGGCGGCATATTGCACTGATAATACTACCGGCGGGACCACCGTGTCATTTCCAATCAATGGATAATGTAAAATATTTTGTGTTCAGATCAAGAACCAACTATATATTGTTCAACTTTGAGTCAAAATATTACACAGAAATTACATTCAGTTCAAGACATTCCAACCAACACCTCCACCCACCCATACATGGTTATTGCGTTAGGTTCGTAATTTCTAACTGGTTCGGACAATGAGGTATATACATGTATCAACAAGAATATAACAAACTTAAAGAGGATATATTCAGTTGTCTCTGGATTTAGTGGCGTGCAAATGGAAATGATAAGTTGAATATCCCGTCCCCAACAAAATCCCTTTAGTCACGTCCCTGCATGTTTCGCTCACGTCGCCACTCTGTTCGGGACAATTATAACTGTACGGTAACGGCTGAAATAGCCAAGTCCGTGTCTTTTAAAGTCATGCTGTGAACGTGGTGTTTTAAAGTTGGAACGGCGGGGTTCCTAAAAATACTCATGGTTGTTGTCGCAACAAAACCGTGGTCAAACTTTTAGCAGCTGAAAATGGCATGGATTCCTGATTAATTAGATGGAAGAACCTAAGAAAAACTCGATTCTTTTCCTAATTTCGGTCAAATGTTTGAACTGAAATGGTTATCAGCTGAAAACATTTCGAACCATTATTATAGGGGATATCATGTGGGAATTTCCAACAACTGGAAATAATGAGGTACTTGTTTTCAATTCATTGGGGTGAGGTGGTGACATGATTATGTGGCTGCAGTGTAATTTCGCAGACTTGAGAATTTGCATTAAGTTGAAAATTTAGAAAGATTTTAACTAACTATCGTCGTGGTTGAAGTTATTGAAATTTATTGTCCAGAAAATGTAATGGTCACAACTGATGGAGGGGGGTCTTGAACAAAATCCAGAATACAAGGTCCGGGTGAGTGGGTTGTATCGGAGTTCCGATCGCAGATATTTCCAATGCCTTATAATTTGTTTCCAAATCTATTTTTAAAGACAAATTATGACAAATAAACCAATTTGAAATTTCAAGGCTAAAGAAACTGAAGCAGAGGGGGGGGGGGGGGGGGCATTTAATTTAGTTTAATTCAATTTATTAGGACGTGTCCTTATTTTGTACCACAATTTTCGTTTTGTCTTAATAAATTACGTTCCGATTACAAAACTGTTATAATTCCCTATTTATCCATGTCGACAACACCCATCGATAACATATTGCGCGTAGAAATAATATCACGAAAATCAGACTTAATCCATCTAAAGGTAGTATGCTTCAAATAACACAACAATGATATTATAAATAAAACTCCAGTGTAAAGCCATCTTAACGCACGCATGAGTTACCATCAAATGTCCAATCAGTATCGTTACAGCAAAACCAGAAATCGGTATTCTGGTCCCAGGTTCAATTCTCGGTTTATACAAAAATATCAGACCAGTGTGAACTAGGTCTCAGTTTTAGACTTTTACATATAACACACATAATTATCGATTATATCAAATTGTGTCCTGTGCATATATAATTATAATAAAGATAAGGATAATATTTTATTTCACAATACATTATACATTAATACATCGTCGCGTGGAAACCAAAAGGTTCTATGTCCATTTTGGCGCGAAAATGAGATATTGGTATCATTATAACCGGACTCGGATTTTCTATCGATTTAGCCAGCCACAGCGTGCCCATCATGGGCAGATTCAATGTAAAAAGCACTGAAAAAAAGTTCTATCTCCAAAATTAATGATTCCGTGCGGACCAGAGGGTTCTCTCTCCTGATCCAATGAGGATGTGACCACTTATCACGTGACCAAATTTCCACCAATGGCTGCCGCTCAAGGCACAAGAGAAGATACTTGGAGTTAATACTCAAATTTGTCACGTATTATTGTTCAATATTGCTAGCATGTCTGTCAGTAGGTTATCCATATCTTCATTAAATGAGTCTATCAACAAAATCATTTCCATTATTGACAAAATGTCTCCGTATAAACGCGTTTTCTATTGAAATGGAGATAGAACGTTCTGGAACTAACGAATTCGCTGCACGAAATCACCCTTTCCGTCCTACCTGGAGATAGAACCTTATTGCAGAATAAACTATTGATAGTTCGCAGTGTGTAATAATGATAAAAACATATTTTTAAACTTATTATGACGTGTTTCGTTACTTTGTTGACAATTTGTTTGTGTGTTCCATGTTGTCAGCCACTGGGGATAACTTCACATAGAGGAAACACTATATTATTGTTTTAATACATCGATGGATGAAATTCTTGAAGTGGGGTCCATCCAAGGGGCTTGGTGGCGATTATAGGTGAATGGTTGATAATTGTACTGGAATACATGCGTCCGTCCGTCTACCGCCCGTCCAAGCAGATATATTCACCACAGGCCGTCGTATCTTAATGAATTTTTTTATGAACTTTCAAATTGATTCAAAATAATGTTCTATCGTGTTATTCTTGATTTATGGAGTTATGCATCTTTGTTTTTCTGGAAAGTTTTTGTCCGCCCAATCAGATATCACAACCATATGTTGTCGAATCGTAATGACATTTGGAACGGATGTTTAACACTATGAGAACATCGAATGGAGTGACCAATTGTTTTGTTCAGGTTTTCCCTTCTTGAGTTTTTAATCATTGTGCTTCTGGACATGTCAGTATCTCATTCATATGTTATAGAGGTGTGCCAACACGTCTAGTCTGGTGCGTTGAGTAAAATGTTATTTGACAGCCGATAAACATCGCTGGCATGAAATGCGCATTGTAACTGGGTCGCGGCCATATTGGATTCATTCAGCCCCGTTCAATTTTTAGTGCTACAGGTCAAAGTTCTGGAGTAACATTTCATATATGGAATTCATGAGTATTAAAAAGTTCCATAATATGGAATGCTACTCCAGAACTTTGACATGTAGCACTAAAACTGAACAGGGCTGGATGGATCCAATATGGCCGCGACTCAGTGACAAGGATTATTGATTCATACTTTAAATATAGGTATGTATGACAATACGGCCGCAGCAAACCAAAACATTTATATGAATTACAGGCCCTGAATGCGGGTACAATATGGTTGTACAATCGTCTTCATATTTCGCGACCTGAGTTCCAACTTGTCCGATGTGACATACTGGTACGAAACGTCCGTTCTATAATCACTAGGACCGAAATTTCAAGCTCTACCCGATGCGCTCAAACCTGGTGCTGTAACTTGAGTCTACGAAGAGTAAAATACGATTCCTGTTTGTCCGTTGTGCTCGAAAGTAGTATGAATTCAATTCCAATATGTCTCATTTATCCAACGCATTTATAATTGTTGCTTCTATTTTGTCCTTACGCACTTTTTGCCCATAATTCAGTTACAGGTTGTTCCATGTGTTGAAAAATCGAAATTTACTCACTTGGGACATTATGGAACCAAATTATATGACACGCGTTTAAAGAACTGAATGTTTTTGCCATACTAATTTAGTTCCAATTTGTTCCATCCGTTGATTCTACGTCATTTATGTCACGTGGACTAAATGAGGTCCGAATAACTACACGTTACGTCACATAGGACAAAGTGGAACTGGTTGGTTAATTTAGGTTTTGAACGGTTTGTGAGATACTGGATTTTAGCTACCCCTCCCCAAACACGTTTTGTCGAAAATTACATAATTTTGTTAACAACCCTACAAACATTTTCTAATTGATCTGAATGGGACCCAACAAAAATATTGTACTGAGCGTGTTGTCCAGAAATACCGTTTAATTGATTACAGATTTGTTCAGGCTTGCAGACCCACAGTTACAACAACAACATATTTTATTGATAACATGTAATTATGCATGGATTAACGTCGATTGTATAATATTAAAATATTTGTTATAAACAACACATGACCAACTATATAATTCATATGGCTCAGTAGTTATATGGACATCACATGTAGAACGAATTTGACAGAAATTGTGAACGGTTTGCCAATATTGGATTTTCGCAGCAACCGCTCCACCTGACACGTTTTATTTGTGATAGCGACAACACAAACATTTCTAGATGATTCTAATGGGGACCAAATCATGATTCATATGATGAAAACCGGATCCGTAGACACATCAAGCGTGGTTAAAGTTGTCACCAGGCTTTCAAACCACCAGTTACAACAACAACACCTGTTGTTTATAACATGTAATTTTATATTAATACTAGCAGGTGGACCCGACTTCGTCCGGGCTGTTTTCCCTCTGCTTTTCGGCGAATTGCGCGATTTGACCTTGAATTGTCCATCTTGAATGTCAAGGTCAGATGGGGTCACGATTTAACCCGTCCAAAACACTGCCCGGACAAAAGTACCCGACAAAAGTACCCGTCGAAATCCATCCGGTTTTACCCGATTTGACCTCGAATTGATAATTTTGAAGGTCAAGGTCAGGTCGGGGTCACGATTTGACCCATCCAAAACACCCAGTGGACAAAAGTAACCCTAAGTATCAAATTTCGTCGAAATCCCATAAAAATTCGCGATTTGACCTTGAATTGACCAGATTTGAAGGTCAAGGTCGCGTCGCAGGTTGACCCGACTTCGTCCGGGCTGTTATCCCTCTGCTTTTCGGCGAATTGCGCGATTTGACCATGAATTGTCCATTTTGAAAGTCAAGGTCAGGTGGGGTCACAATTTGACCCGTCCAAAACACTGCCCGGACAAAAGTACCCGACAAAAGTACCCGTCGAAATCCATCCGGTTTTACCCGATTTGACCTTGAATTGATCATTTTGAAGGTCAATGTCAGGTCGGGGTCACGATTTGACCCGTCCAAACACTCAGTGGACAAAAGTAACCCTATGTATCAAATTTCGTCGAAATCCCATCAAAATTCGCGATTTGACCTTGAATTGACCCGTTTTCAAGGTCAAGGTCACGTCGCATTTTCATCGAAATCCCGGGATATTTGGGGATTTGACCTTCAAATGACCCGATTTCAAGGTCGAGATCACGCCGCACGGGCGAATTAATAGACCCATGCCAATCCCCGGCTGAAAGTACACACACATACCAAGTTTCATCGAAATCGGCTCGGCCGTTTTCGAGTCCATCGCGAACACACACACACACATAGACAGACAGATTTCCCAAAATATATAATAGATATTGCGACTTTGTAGAACTAAAGTATTTGTTCTAACTGACATATATAATAAAAACAAACAGATACAAAACAAAATCATTGTTGCTGACATAGTGATTATTGGTTACACTGGTGTAAATGTTTTCCATAGGCCTCAGTGCTAACGTTTTAGCGTATAGTGTTGGCAATATAAATGTTGGGTCCAAAATTTTCTTTAAATCTGAAAAATTGACATTTTGGGAAACTTTTTACACAAAAAAATCATGTCTGTCTAGCAGGGAATTCGCCTTTAAATCTTATGTTTTCGTAACTAGTGTCAGAACCGCATAAAAAAATACAGTCATATTTTAGACCACACCAAAAAATTCAAACTTCACTACAAAGGGTTAATTCCTGTGCCAATGGTTATTTTACCTATGGGAAATCATAGGGAAGAGGTGTGATGATTTTTTTATGTGAAAAGCACACAAGGCTATTGACCAATCAGGGCCCAGTGTCTATTTTATTCTCTCCTATATATTCCTCCCGCATCCGCTAGATGTCACTCGGAACCTTATTTACACTAGTGTAACCTATTAGAGTCCCTCTAAATCGACAAAAATATAGAAAGAATGGATAATGTATTGTATATCTCATAAACTATTATGATCAAGGTGGCAAGCGTTAGTACATATATGTTCTATGGTTTGAGGTCCCCCTACACTATGATCGGTCTTGAACAAATCACGAACTGGAAGAATATGAGTTCAATATTAACTGAGGGTTTGTAGAAAGGATAGTTATATAAGGAAATACACAATGTTTATGGATGGGTTGGTTCCAGAAATAGTGTGGCACTATAAATAACGCGGCTGTATGGCAATTATCAAAGGCGAATTTTCAAATTTTCGAGAACAGTCCTAGGACCCTAAGTAATGGTGTGCTTTTACTATTTTGCCAAAACGACAGAGAGGTGACGTTTTAAAGTGATTACTCAATAAGCCATTGTTAAAACTACTGAATTTCAAATCTTAAGCGAGAATGGAGTATTCAGCTCACAACTGTCACAAAAAATGCAATCTCGAACTGGGACCACCCCTACTGTGAAGTAGATTGTTGAGGAACAAGTATTAACAGAGAGTTATGTTCCCTGTCCTGTTTGTTCAATGTCATAACGAGACAAAATGTGTGAAGAGTGAATTTACTATCAACATATTTGGTTGTCTGTGGGCATGGGCGTAACTGGCTAGGGTTCGATGGGTTCGGACGAACCCGCCCTGGGAAGGACAATGCTCTATTGTCCTGTCCGACCATGCACTGTCTACAATATGCACGTTCTCCAAAAATAAATGACATTGAGTGTTACCAAAATTACATTAATATCTGCCATATTCGAAAAACGTAGCAAATAATAATGGCTGTTTATGGCGCTTACTCTTGTTCTAAGAAGTTTTTAAACATCACACTATTGTCCCAGTCATGGTGTACAAGCCAGCCAATGAATCGGCTGCATCCATTATATTAATGTACATGCGCTGCTCTCGTTTGATCCGAACGAGATCTGATACTCACCAGTATGGTAATCTGAGTGGTACTGGTACTGGTTTAACGCATGAATGTGTGAAGTCGGCACAGTACGAGCGACCTTTAACGTCGCTCAAATCTGCCAAGCCTCTGTTGTGTGAAAACTCACAATAAACCACCGGCGGGCTGCGAATCACTGGACCAGCGTGTTCTAGTGGGGGACATGTCTCTATTCCGAATGTTCGCTGTTCCGACGGTTCATTATTCCGAAGTTTCTCTATTCCGAAGGTTCGCTATTCGGAAGGTTCGCTATTCCGAAGGTGCTCTATTCCGAATGTTCTCTATTCCGAAGGTTAATTCTATATTCTAAAGTATTGAGAGGGTTCCTTATCACGAAAACTCTTTTTTATGAAGGAAATAACTTAAAACAAAAATATTAAATGTGATTTGTGTTTTGTTTTCGCTGGTTTCCTTGAGATTTATGTCATTACGTATGGCGTTATTTCTCAATACATATTCACGTCACGCAGTCCACACAATTGCTATGTTTCCATACGATTTAATGCCATTACATGCGACGTTATATCTCAATAATATTATAATATTAGAGGCAAGAATACGCCAGCTACAGGCGGATTATAACAGTGGAGCTATAACGCTTAATGAATGCATACTGCGTGGCAGAATATCGCTGAATATAATGGTATGATATGAACCTAACTGCAATTGAGACATTGTATTGACTTTAAAGGCCCACCTAATTTTCGAGTAACCGATTATGTTTTTATAGTGCCTTTGTATACGGTTTTAATAACAATCTGTGCCATTAACTATGATTAAAATACAATATAATTTATCAACATTTTAAACGTCTGTGTATCAGAAGATGCCCATAGATAACTCTATCTTTAAAATGTATAGTTATTCCCCTCCATTCAGGGGCGGGGCGGGTCGAAAACAAATTCCAGACACGTATGCTACTTTTTTGCCAATGACCACTTTTTGGACCCACCCACCCACGACTCCAATTTTTTTCCCATTTCATAGAGTTTTTTCCAGCCATGTTTTGACACCCGCCCTCTTGTGGAACGCAAAACACAAACATACAGAGAAAACCAGGACCAAATCTCCTACATTGAGATTCAGTGAATCTAGTAATGAACAGCAGGACTGGTCTCTAGCAGTTTATTCTTGACTGCAGTGGATTTTGTCTCTAGAAACATGAGTCAAACACTTACATATGTAAATGTTGCAGATAACATGGCAGTTCAGTCAGACAGACTCTGACCCAGTAGACCACACTGCAGTTTTTGACGGCCTCCCAAGATATGTGATCATTAATCATTTTTGTTAAATATCATATTTCCACACCTCTGCAGTCAATTTATTTTAAAGCTTATTATATGAATAGAGCATGGCTTGGAGTTGACTACGCGAATGTAGTGGCCAGTGGGAAGGGTGTAGTTCACGAGTCGTAGGCGAGGGAAGGGTGTAGTTTATGAGCCGTAGTCGAGTGAACTACACCATTCCCACCGGCCACTACATTCGCATAGTCAACGACAAGATATGCTCTAATCATTATATAATATTGAACATTTATAGACAAACGGACGTTCTATTATTTATATACCATCAAATATATTATTGCTAAACTGAAGTCATTGTATTGTGTCCAGATTACATTCAATTTCCTTCTTGTCACAAAACCTATTATAAAGCAGCTTTATTGTTATTGTGAATAGCAGCTAAGCCTGAGTGGGTAACCGGTCACTGCCACAGCGCGCATGGTTAATCATAATTGATAGTCACTGTTTTAGTGCCAAATATGTGTGGTAGTCCTTTTTAGTTTTTGTGTTTTGTTACTTTTTTATGGAAATTTATAAAAAATGTTATGTCTATACACCAGGTATGTGATATTGCTCTACACCAGATAGGTGATTTTGTTTTACACCAGATATGTGATATTTTTTTACACCATATAGGTGAATTATTATATCAGATAGGTTAAATTATTATATGCTACGTGCCACCCAGTGATTAGACATTACTAGAACGTGTTTATCCCACATATAGCAATACACTGGAGCACCCAGGATCACCAATGGGAAATCAAAGAAAGATAATGTTACGATTGATTCCAATTGATTGAGATTGGTCGGGATTGGTTAGGAATTTTATAACGTTCACTGTTTATCTTGTATGAATTCAGGAAACTTGTATGAGTTCAGAAAAGGCATTATTTCTATTGGACTGCTCAAGTGTAGCATGTGAGAGTAAAGCGTATAATAAATAATAAACCTACACTTTTAGTAGAAACCTGTATAATCTCATTGACTCATTCATGAAATTGTGAATTATTACCATTTTCTATCTCTTTTGTCACATATGAGATAATTGTGTTATCCACTCACAGGCTACGTATGTTACATGTTTGTTTCTGTATACATCAGTGTATACATCAGTGTTTAATGTCCATTTTTGACCAGACTTGGCATTAAATTTATTTCTTTAAAGTTATCCTTATTTGATGTTAATTATATAGAATGTTGCATGGGCGATTCAGCTGCATTCAGAATATTTTCCCTTGTCCTAATGATGCACAACCCAACATCCAATGACCCTAGTGTGTTTAGTGTTGCTGCAGTTCCTTATTATTTATTTCTTAGTGTTACAAACCACTACACACTAGTAAAAATCCAATAAAAGGTGTGAAGGAAAAAAAAAAAAATTTGTGGCGGAAAAAATTGCTTTGAGCTTATTTTGACACCCACCACCCCCAGCCTAGGTGTCGGAAAAAAATTTCTCCGCCCCCTGCTCCATTGAAAATAATACACATTGCGCAACAAAACCAGATGCAACTTAAGCACAAGAACACATCGGCAACTCAACACAGACGACATGTTCACATTTTATTGCACCGGATAACTTGATAATACATTGTTAGAGTTTCCTATTTCATATGCTATATAATATGGCATATCTATATCTATATTTGCGAATGTATGTCTGTCTTTCTGTTTGTCTGTGTTCTATAGAAATTCCCAGTGGACCATCTAGATGATACCAAAGGGGTCTGCTAGGGGTAACTTTTTACGAGAAAGATAATGGTGGGGGTTAGAATTGTTTTAAGTGACGCCGTTGTTATCAGGGGCAGATGCAGAATCTAATGGTTGGTTTAAATATGTCCAAAGTGGAGTCGTTTGAGTCAGGGGAGAGGGGCACCAAAATTGATAAATCTAATTTTAGCGCTGATTTCCACCAAATTGATATATATTCTTCTTCGTGATACAGGGAATCTAACTGTGCGATTTAACAACGCCAAATTGTTGTCGTTTGGATGAGAGATTGTGGGGGGTGGGCACTAAATTTGGTAAGAATGGGTTTAGTCGCCGATTGCCACCACATTTATACAAAATCATCCCCATGGTGTGAGGAGTCTAAATATGTCAAATGTGGGCTAATTCGAGTCAGGGGTGCACTGAAAGGGAGAGGGCACCAACATTGATACACAATATCTTTAGCGCCAATTTCCGACAAATTGATGCACGTTCTTATCCATGATACGAGGAATCATGTGATTTAAAGGCGCCATAGTGGTGCTCTTTGGGTGACAAATGGGGAAGGGGGTGGACACCACATTTGATAAAAATGTGTTTAGTCGCCGATTAGCACCAAACTTTTAAATAATCATATCCATGATATCACGAGTGTACGTGTGTGGTTCAAGGATGTCACAAGTGGGGCCATTCGAGTCAGTGGTGTATAGAGGTGAGAGGGAACAAAACAATTATAACAATATCTTTAGCGCCGATTTCCACCAGGTTGATACATATTCATCTCCGTGATACGAGGAATCTTATCGTGTTGTTTAGAAATGGCGCTGTTCGAGTCAGTGTTGCGGGGGGCATCAACAATTGATTTAGTAAACTATTTTAGCGCAGATTTCCACCAAATTGATATATTATTCTTCTCTATGATATCGCGTGATTTAAAGACGCCAAATTGCTGCCGTTTGGGTGTGTGATGGGGTGGGGTAATAACTATTATAATAATTTGTTTAGTTGCTGATTACACCACACATATATGTAATCATCTCCAGTATATCGTGCATCCATGAGTCTAATGGACGTTGTTTAAATATGTCAAAAGTGGCACCGTTAAAGTCGTGCATGAGGATGGCAGTTGCACCAAAGCGGGTACACATTTATGTAGCACTAATTTCCACAAATTCATACACGTTCTGCTCTAATGATACGATGATTTAAATCACATTTGGTGCGTTTGGGTCACGGATGGCGAAAGGAGACGCACTATCATTGATAATATTGCTATTCGCCGATATCCACCTATATAAGTTTATATATAGTCACACAGGCCATCTCCATATCAGTTTAAGGAGTTTTTGGGCGTTCACATTTCACAATCTCGACAATTGATGTCCCAATTAAGTCACTTAAACAATTTTATCTTCTCAACTGTCACATTTAGATGGGGATGGCAATCAGGGCATTCACATAATGAGATAGCAAAAAGAGATACATAGAATAAGCATTAAACGTATATTTATCATTCTATTTAAGAGATACATATATTCTTGCAAACTGAGAGACCTCGAACCGTCAGAGGATTGCATATATATTATAACACAATTGAGTCTGTTCCATTCAATACAGTTTCCACACAAAAGTTACAATTTGTCAAGAGATATGGAAATGTATAGAAGGCCTGTTCAAAAATAGTGGTATATATATTTTCTTCTGACATAAAAGGAAACGCAGTCAGTAGCACATGACTTCTCAGGATCCTCCAATACTGACATCTGACTCATCGACTGACATAAACAACTCCAAATCTCGCTCTGTGTCTGGCACATGTAGCTGATATACGTGCGCAGCAACATGTCTTTTAAACTGATAATATTTAGCCAATATATAGCACCATGAACAGAGGAGCACCTGTAAATTTCTTTGAAACATCTGTATCTTCATGGAAATATTAGCCAGGTGTCTTAGTCCAACCCACTAGATTGATTGATACATCTCTATATGTAAAACCCAATTGTCGTCTATTATTTTTGCGGACTAATGTGTTTATGATGTCCATGTATCATATTATAACGTCTGAAGTATACGCAGTTGTAATAAATAAATACTTCATTATTGGTGAAACGGATTAATCGCGATAAACAAAATGACAATCGACAAGGTGATCCACTACTTATATTCCATGACTGTGTAAGAATCGTGTTATGTGATGCTATTTGAATATAGAACTTATGAAAATACGTGTAACACTTTGAGCAAGAGTATTCTCTATTCCCAACAAATATCCACATCATGCAGAGGGTTTCACATCACTGTAACCGAGGAAACGCCGGGTAACCCTGCTATTAGTGTATATATCTGCTCTGGGTGTTCGAAAATTAAGTGGGAAAATTTAATGTTGATGTTTCTTTCAAATACAGATTGCCAGTTCGGACAGACTGTATCTCTGACGTGTAGTTTATTTCAGTCATGCATGCAGTCATCGTGTTTTCAACTTTCCATAATAAACGATAAACTGATACTGTCTTCTTGCTATTAATAACCGACATCTGGGACAATTTGAGAATTAGCATGGGGTGTATAAATGTACTATATTTGAATACTAGCGTAACATTATTTATCATCCCTCGTTTGGGTTTTGTGGGGGGGGGTGCAAATTTTGATTCATTTCTGATTATATACACCCAGAATAGAAAACCTTCGGAATAGCGAACATTCGGAATAGCGAACATTCGGAATAATGAACCTTCGGAATAGAGAACCCTACCCGTTCTAGTGACACAGTTTCGATTTACAGAAGAGACAAAACATCCAAGTTCGAAGCTGTTGGAGTCTACTCTTATGGACCAGTGAACAACAATTCGTATTTTTCGAAGAGTGGAGAAATATGAACAGGCAACGAGAGAGCGAGCGAGAAAGATAGAGAGGAAATATAGAGAGAAAGAGTGAGAGAGCATGGTCATCGTCGTATATATTGCCACTGTCACTGATCAAACACTGATACTTATTGACCTGGCTGGATATTATAACATAGCAGTGTTCAGTGATGAGGTGTTAAATTTTCACATAGGCTATTTCACAGTATTTGACTCTTCTGAAAGTCATTTATAAATTGCAGAAGGATCATTTAGTTTTGAGAGGGTTTATTGTGCCAGGATGTCAAGAATACTGTTGTACCGTGTCCAACTAAATGATACCAGATCGCAATGACATAATTTTGCTGGAAAATATTTACAACCTGTATTAAACACACAGTAGAGCCTGTGTAATGTTTTGGTCAAATCTAGTCCATATGTTAGTTTAATTTTAAGTGTAATGTTTAGGTCAAATCTGGTCCATATGTTAGTTTAATTTTAAGGTTGACTATATAGCAAACTATGATAACATAAAATATGTATTTCTTCAATATTTCATCTGACAATAATGGGATATAATCAAAATGTATTTGATTACTTTTAGAAAAGTATTGTATTTGTAATCAAATACATCAACTCGGAAAAGGATTTGTATTGTATTTGTAATTATAAAATTTAGAAGTATTTGTATTTTAAAGATACGGGCGGCGTTGGCAGTGGGTATGCTGTTAAAATATTCAGCTCCGTCAAAAACCGCCATAAACAGAACTAATAGTATCAGAAATAGGACATACACATGTAATCAGCATGTTATTGTCAAATGTTTTACCTTTGTTATGTAAACAAAGGCAATAAAACGTTACAGAACCAGGCTTTTGTTTAGATCCGGATATGGTAACATAAATAGCGTTCTTTGTTACTGTTTTCCTTATACGGAAATACTAAAGAGCGTTTATATCATTTGTGTGTGATTAACCAATAGAATTGCGCTGTGTTATGTAAACAGAAGCAAAACTTCTGTAACACGAGCAGGTTCTTGTTTACGTGCACCATCGTACGTATTGACGACAATATACTATTTACGCGCTGATTATGTTTGGCATATGAGCAAAACTATATATATTTTAATATTCCTTCTGTTGATGGCGATTTGAACAAATATGAATATTTCTGCAACGAACGCCGCCCGTGCCATAAACGTAATGCAGTTCGAAATTAATAGTGAAAACGTTATTGTACATTTTGAACATACAAAATGCCAAGTTTTGAACATAACCTAATTCCACGACATCATTTCACTGTATTACACAACAAGCCGATCAATGGATTGGTCCATTGTTTGAATCATTGGATCAGACGAGGTCGGCGAATGTCAAGCAGTATCTCAAGGCTTCGCGTCGACGATTCACATATTACAGCTACCCACTCGATCATAATGTTCATTATATATCTCTGGAATGGTTTCAGCTCATCCCTCGAGTCCATAACATGTCTGGCTATATCCATCGTTAAATAGGACCAGCCTGTCCCTCGAAAACCCGCGCATTATCTGCTTATAACAGAAAATGTTTTAGGGACATAATGAATGTCTTATAATCACCTCATTTTGAGTCGATAATGTGCTAAAATGAGTCACATTTTCGACTTATAATGAGGCGATTCTAAGCAGATTATGTGCGCAGTGACACAAATAAACCAATTCACGACTTTTCAGGTGTACGCTCTTTAACAAGTGTTTTCACTGTGGCCCACACCATAACACAAAATAACGGACATGACTCCATTATTGCTTATTTCAGAATCAAATAATCACATTATGTACCTATTTCACATTATAGGTCATTCCACCCAATAAAATCACACCTGGACGCAGCAGGGGTGGTCCGGGCTGTTAGCTTCATTTCGCGGAGAACATTTTCGCCGATGCCGGCATTTTGAGGGTTAATAGCGACCCTGAGTGTGTTTCCATGACACCCCTGCACTTACATTGGCCTTAAAATAACTCATATAGTTCATATGGGGGGTCCGGGCTGGACCGGGATGGTCCGGGCTGGTCCGGGCTGTCAGCGTCGTTATGGGTAAGCATAATAGTCGATGGCGGCATTTTGGGGGTTAATTGCCAGGCATTTGTGGGCGACTCGTCCGTGTATCTTCGTGAGTGTAGTCGAGGGTAGTTCCACAACACATATGTAAGGAGTTATTAGAAGTACGAGGACATTAAGGGGGTCCGGGCTGTGAGTTTGTTTATTGGGGGCGCAATTTTGTAATTCTAGATGAATCTGGGAAGTTTAGGGGTTAATAAATGGCACTTCCGTTTGACCTTGACCACTGTCCGCGCGTATTTGGGTTTCATTAACACCCTCGCACATATATGGATACTAAAATCACACCTGGACACAGCAGGGGCGGTCCGGGCTGTTAGCTTCATTTCGCGGCGAACATTTTCGCCGATGCCGGCATTTTGAGGGTTAATAGCGACCCTGAGTGTGTTTCCATGACACCCCTGCACTTATATTGGGCTTAAAATCACTCATATAGTCCATATGGGGGTCCGGGCTGGACCGGGATGGTCCGGGCTGGTCCGGGCTGTCAGCGTCGTTATGGGTAAACATAATAGTCGATGGCGGCATTTTGGGGGTTAATTGCCAGGCATTTGTGGGCGACTCGCCCTTGTATCTTCGTGAGTGTAGTCGAGGGTAGTTCCACAACACATAATTATGTAAGGAGTTATTAGAAGTACGAGGACATTAAGGGGGTCCGGGCTGTGAGTTTGTTTATTGGGGGCGCAATTTTGTAATTCTAGATGAATCTGGGAAGTTTAGGGGTTAATAAGCGGCACTTCCGTTTGACATTGATCACTCTCCGTGCGTATTTGGGTTTCATTAACACCCTCGCACAGATATGAATACTAAAATCACACCTGGACGCAGCAGGGGCGGTCCGGGCTGTTAGCTTCATTTCGCGGCGAACATGTTCGCCGATGCCGGCATTTTGAGGGTTAATAGCGACCCTGAGTGGGTTTCCATGACACCCCTGCACTTATATTGCCCTTAACATCACTCATATAGTCCATATGGGGGGTCCGGGCTGGCCCGGGCTGGTCCGGGCTGGTCCGGGCTGGTCGGGGCGGTGTTTAGTCACACCGCTTATGACGCTTCCGCTTAGTAGGGAATCGCGCTGAAGAATCGGTAGCCGTCCAGAACCTTTCGTACTGAACTGTTGGATAAAAATAAACTAAGTTATAACCAGTTGGGGTCTACTCTTATGACGTTTGCGCTTAGTAGGGGTCGCGCTATTTTAAATATTATGTTTGTTTCTCGAACTAAAGAATCGGCAGGGTCCATAACCTTTCGAACTGAATTAATGGACACAATATTATCCCAGTTGGAGCCTACTTTTATGACGCATACACTTAGTAGGGAATCCCGCTATTTTAAATATTTTGTTTGGTTCTCGAACTGAATAATCAGCAGGCGTCCAGAAACGTTCGTACTGAGCTAATGGCGCTAATCTACTTAGACAATACTTGCATTGTATATCCATAATTATGTCGTACACCAACCACCCGTACGGTGGTTCGATTACAGCTTATATGGAAGAGAAATTAAAGTTAATGATTCATAACGTTCGCCACCAAGAAGGCTGAACGTTTTGTTGTGTGATATGAGTCCGTCAGCATGCATGTCATGCGATGTGTTCTGCTGTTATCGCCCCATCCAATGCACTCCCCGCATCAATTATGGCGTTGCAGTCTGCTGACGAACCCGCCTTAGGAAAAAACTGGCTACGCTCATGTCTGTGGGTTAACTAATGTCAACGTATACGGCAATCATTTTGCGATATTCTTTTAGCGGTATTTTCTCTCTTGAAAAGTTCCCAAATAGTACCATTTTTATCGGAGTTATTAATAGACCACCAAGATCTTGGAATTTGCGTAATTTTCTGCAATTTTCTCTATCAAATAATTGTGGGGGAGGGATTTCAAAAAGTTTTGTGATAGTCTTGAAGAGGATCTGTCCCCGTTATATTGTCTAAAATATAGCTAGGAAATACGTATAAACAACAATGAATAAGTTTTATAGACCCACTCTATATATCCAATAGTAAATTAATGCGTGCCTCCAGCCAATTATCGATCGTTGGTTGTGTATTTTTTCATCCACAATGCAACACTCAACATAGTATCCATATAATGATTGTCTACTCTCTGATCTGTCCATCTATTTATGACATTAGCGGGATTTTTGATTATATATTGTAAATATTTGACTAGGTGTATGATCATTATGTGTTTCATCCCGGTTGGCAGCCCCGTGTTGTCAATATCCGATTAGGTGTAAACATGCATACATGTAGTGTTGTTTGAATACATGTTCATCGGAGTAATTCGTCTCGTAAAACGTCAATGAGGGGTGGCGACCTATAGCGGCCACATGTTGCGTGCCCCTCGTCGTGCTAACAGTACTGCCTATGATACAGTTTACAGGAATGTTCGACAGTTCGAGAGTCGCGTATACTATATAACTTCAGTTTCAATTTTACTTAGTTGGAATACAAATTTCGACCACTATCTTCAGATCGAAGGATGTACTGCTTTGGGTCGATATCAATGTAATACGCCATGTCACTATAACTCCCGTCCATTTTAGTTGTTTAGTGCTACATTTCAAAGTTCTGGAGTAGCATATCCATATATATGGAAGTCATGAATATGCAAAAGCTCCGAATATGCATGAAATGGTACCCCAGAAGTTTCACGGATAGCTGTAGCACTAAGGGGCTGATTAATCTCGGAAACTGAGGAACCGGACCATGTGGATCCTGTCGCCATATGGCCGCTAGTTGGTGACTGGGCGTATTAAAGCCAGCCTCAGTAATGATGTAAAAAGAATCCAAGTGTTCCAAGTGAATACTGATTGAAAAATAGGTGTATCTGGGACAATATGACCATAATATATGTCTGAGTGTCATTTTATATTATCGCAATAATGTATATATATTCAGTTACAATATGTTCTATGCGTCACTCATAACAGTTTAACCCTGAAAAATACTTTAAAAGCACAAATGTTTCAAAAAAACGTTATGTGTCAGTTTGGTTCCACATTGTTCCAAGTGCAAAAATTCCTACCCCACAGTCACAATATTATAAATAGACGAAATACCGTCAACTCGGCAACAGTTGCAGTAACACTGCGCGAAAGAATATATATTTATCTACCTGCAGGTATAAGCGTGCCCTTTGAATTCCTTCTGGTGTGGTAGCATTTGCTTTCCAAACTTTAAAAATCGATTATCTTGAAAACATAAAAAATGCATATCGGACAACTTGGAACACGGGTCGCGATTTATATAGCCTATATATATCCAATTCCACAACAGTTTTTAAATGCATTTTACAAGACTCTTTTCTGTAATCGGTATCGCAATAGGAAGAATTATTATGGTTCTTTCATGTGCGGACTTTTGTTCGGATAGAAAGCGTTTATGTCGTGTTTGATATTTATCGCCTCCAATTTTCAGCAATAAAAATCTACCGATTCACAGACACTATATTAAGTTTTGCGAGACCAACAAACATATCAACTATGTAGGTTGACCCTGATACACTATAGGCATCAAATAAAGTTAAAATATATTCTATAAGAGCGCCAGTGATACTTCATATGATATAGTTTTGTTGCTCAATTATTTTTGTCCTATATACAAGTTTTGGCGTAATTTAAAAAAAAATTAAATGTTGTTCTTCAAAAGGAACTTAGACATGACTACATGTTCCGTGGATTTATTACTACATGTAAACATTCTGGAGTAGCATTCCATATATGGAGCTTTTGAATATTCATGAATTCTATATATGAAATGTTATTTTATAACTTTGACCTGTATATCATTAGATCAACGGAACGGGAATGGATGGATCCAATATGGCCGCGACCCAGTGACAAGACATATAATCGAAAGATATAACAGCCCATATACGTGTGCCGGGAAAATATAGTCGATTAGTGAGATTTTTTTTTCAAATGGAATTCGGGCGATATTCCCCACCTGTGTCTTTAGTCATAAATCTCATATTCCGTGACCTCTTTCCATTACTCGTGCATAATATGCATTCTTGACATTATGCTGACATAATTATGATATGCCAATTACCGTAAGGCTGATGTTCGCACCAAACATACATGTACAAACTTTTATTTTAAGTTTTGTTTGTAATTGAATGGCGCTGTTTGGCGGTCTACAATTATTTTTCTAAAAACAGATTCAGTTGTCTTCCATGTATTTAAATGTCGCCTAGTCGATACACGCATGCTGTAATGATGTCTGGAACTAGGCATATACATTCCAAAGCGCTATACATATATTATATTCACATAACGTGTTAGTATTTTCTCCCCAGTATGATTAAACGGCATGCATATGGAACTTTTATATTAATTGAAGCCGATCATTGCAAATGGCTAAAGTCCGGTTGAATAATTTTCTTTTGTCCGTCAGTTTTATGTCCCAGTTAGGACACTGTTAATATGATCGGGCAATATTTCAGCAGCGACCGTTGTCGCTTCATGTTTGTTTTTGTCTTATGCTTTATATGGCAGCAGTAAGGCTACGGTCACATACTTGTATGCTTTGTACCGTTTGTGTTTACGGCATTTCGTCATAGAAAATGATATGTATATTCCCGTAGTTCCATAATGTAATGGTGCTACAGACATTTGACATATAAATACCTGTATTATTTTTTTCTTGCGCGATAATTTCATGTTGTTTACAGGCAAAGTTCGTTAAACTGCAGATATTTTTTACTTCTCGTGTAGTTTTAATATGTCACCATATTGTTTACTACAACGAAATGTGTTCAAACCATACCGTACAAATTGACGAGTGTATGAGCGTGCCCAAAGTGACCAGACACCACATCGGGCCAATTTATGGTGCAATGTTTTGTGTTTAATTATCGACTGCATGCTATATATGACATTACATAATTGAGGAATTCAGTGGTTGAAAAAATGTTTCGTTAAAAGTTCCTTTTTGGTTTCGTTTTTAAGATTATAACTTGCAGTTGAAGCTTTTCAAACTGTTCCAAACAATCGCACACATATTTCGCTATAATTTCTTAAAATTCGATTTATACTACTTTATATTCGTTATGAAACAAAAATCAAGGCATGTTTTCCGCCTGGAATACCCACCACTGTTTTTCACAAAATTCTCAGCATGGCATACTTTATAGTGCTATATTCGGCCGCTCACTGTAAGTGGGACGTCTATCCCAACTGATAAAATAATATTATTGTATAGTTTGGTCAAATACCATGATTGTCATAAACTCCATTTTAATGAGCGCTGGCGGACTCTGAGTAGGGGTGTCCCACGTATTCCTTGTTTAGCCGCTTTGTATACTTCTCGTTTGAATAGAATAGAAGTTCACTATCATGCAGTAGCCTTTATTGCCGAATGCGTGAACAGGGAACCAGCGTTGTTAACACTCCTATCGATAGTATACAATTGAATTGACGTGATAATTAACGAATTGAGCGGCAACATTGGCCACGGACACACGTATCACCGTAGCGATGGCATAGTAGGTGTGACAATTTATTATGGTGGAGTTTGGTGACAATTGGTCGTCATAATTAATATGCCATAGCAAGCCATGTCGCCTTCTGCAACTTCGCATAATGAGTCTACCAAGCTCTACCAGCGACGGTCGATCTCTCAAGGATGTATCTGCCTGAATGTGTGTATCTGTATTGTATCTGTATTGTTACGTCCAAGATCCCAATAGTGGTAATGTAGGACGGTGTCTTGTCGCTGTTGATATTTACTCAGCACGCAGTGTTATATTTTGCACGCTAACACACAAGTCCACTTGATAACTTAATGAATAACCCATTTCTGTCAACAGCCATGATTGTTCTTACTAAGAACAAATTGCCCTTGTAATTTATCAGCAAATGTAAGTGAGTCAAACCTTATGTGTAGAACTAAACGTCGCAAAATAAAAACGCAATTGGGGAAATATCTTAATACCCATGAAACTAATATAAGTAGATAAACATGCATGCATTGAGATCATATAAAAACGTACCGCATGCATGATATGAATCAATGAGGAATTGGCACCAGGCCACGGCCAAACACAATTATGGACGATCTATCGTGCAATTATATTTTTCGTAGCGAATACATTTTAGCAAAACGTAATGAGTAGATATCAACCTTGGTGAAACGCAATGGGTTAATTGGTCCAGTCGAATACTCATTGTGCGTAAACTCAGCGGTCACACCTACTGTGCCATCGATACTGTTTCAGAAAAATGGCAGGGTATTTAAGTTGAGTTTGCATTCAGATTTATTATGTGTTTCTCAAGAATAAAAATTATAAATATGTTTAGTGTTTTCATTTTACCGACAGGTGGATCATCATCGAGTCCATGTACAGTGTAACCCACGTGGACGATTTCGTGATTATCAATGACGAACGGATTTTGACACATTATCTGAATGTGGCGGGTTTTTCGGGGCGTTGGGTGGGCGACGGTATTTGGTTATAATTAGTTCCGCAGTATGCTCACTCACAGTTTAAGTGGAGACATACATAATTCCAGTTATTTATAGGGTCGACCCTAATCTATTATACAGAAAATATGCAACAAATAAATGAATTTGAGTCAGGGATCAGTGCAAAATACACTAATGCACTCTATGAACGATGTAAAATAACATGGTAATTATATGCACGAGTTAATGGCTCAAGCTCAAGCACTGTTCTTATAATATAAGGTTGTTATATGTCGTTCTGTGTGTATGCGAGTGTATCTATAAGTCAATCTTGACTCATAATAATTATTTTATTTGATATTTTCTGTTGAGTATAGTAGTAGATTGCCCCAGAAAGTTAGGTACATTTTCCCTTAAACTCGTGACTTAAAATCAGCGAAGTGCTGTATGTTCTGTCCTTTTACACCTTCAGAAACAAAACTGTTCCACTTGGGGATTTGTTGTCATGTTTTCCATCCCATGACTGGGATAAGTGCATCCTGGTATTAATCAAATTTGAGAAGTTATATGGACCAAAATGTCCTATGTCCAAGTGCACTCTGGTCCTGACACAAATTGGCATTTTTGTAGCAAAAAGTTCTATCTCCAAACACATTTTTCCTTATTATTCAAATATCAAGGTATGATCGCAAGTAACACTTCAACTGAATGGAGGATTTGCTAATATCTACCGACCGACATCATGACCGACAACCTCAATCTTCATTTAGTGGGGGTAACGATGGTGCTATACCTTCATCGTCGATTTCCCACAACATTGGTCAATGTGAGATAGAACCTTTTGGTTTCCACACGACGACATTATAATATAAGTGAATTTATATGTGTATTGCGTGGAGTGCCGTGGCCTATGATGGCCGTCTACCCGGCACCCCTTATAATATATCGTCTACACATACCAGTATAACACAATTCCTATTTGGTTAACATAAAGATAAATGCTTCCACAAAATGCTTATGTTTCTGTTACCAGAACTTGTACGTTACCACATGGTTTGAATTATGAACAGACCCGACACATGCTTGAATGACAACACGAAGGCAAAACTTTGTTTACGTAAACCTAAGTTTCAAAAAGCATGAACCAATTAGGTTATGTGCATCTATATCTATATTTGCGAATGTTTGTCTGTCTGTCTGTCTGTCTGTCTGTCTGTCTGTGTTCTATAGAAATTCACAGGGGACCATCTAGATGATGCCAAAGGGGTATACTAGGAGTAGCTTTTTACGAGAAAGATAATGGTCGGGGTTAGAATTTTCTAAAGTGACGCCGTTGTTGTCAGGGACAGAAAAGGGGGAGGGGCAGAAAAATAATTTGTCGCCGATTGCCACCAAACCTATATGTAATCATCCCCATAATATGTGGAATCTAATGGCGTGGTTTAAATATGGCAAAAGTCGCGCCGTTCGCGTCAGGGGTGCCCGGAAGGGGGGGGGGGTGGGCAGATTGTTTTTCTGTCGCCGATTGCCACGAAACTTACATATAATCATCCCCATGATATGAAGAATCCATCGGTGTGGTTTAAATATGTCAAAAGTGGCGTCGTTTGAGTCAGGGATGAACGGAAGGGGAGAGGCGCACCAAAATTGATAAAACTAATTTTAGCGCCGATTTCCACCAAATTGATATATATTCTTCTTCATGATACAAGGAATCTAATTGTGCGATTTAACAACGCCAAATTGTTGTTTTTGGATGAGAGATTGTGAGGGGTGGGCACTAAATTTGATAATAAGTCGCCGATTGCCACCACACTTATACAAAAGCATCCCCGTGGTATGAGGAGTCTAATGGTGTGGCTTTTATCTCTCAAATGTGGCCTCATTCGAGTCAGGGTTGCATTGAAAGGGACAAGGGCACCAAAATTGATGCACATTTTTTTAGCGCCAATTTCCACCAAATTGATACACGTTCTTATCCATGATACGAGGAATGTAATCGTGATCTAAAGAAGCCATAGTGGTGCTGTTTGAGTCAGAGATGGAGAGGGGAGGGATTGGCACCAAATTTGATCAAACAAATTGTTTAGTCGCCGATTATCACCAAACTTATAAACAATCATCTCCATGATATCAGGAGTGTAATCGTGTGTTTTAAGGATGTCACAAGTGGGGCCATTCGAGTCAGTGGTGTATAGAGATGAGAGGGACACAAACAATTATATCTATATGTTTAGTGCCGATTTCCACCAGATTGATACATATTCTTCTCCGTGATACGAGGAATCTTATCGTGTGGTTTAGATACACCAAATTGGTGCCCTATGGGTGAGAGATATGGGGACCTTAAGTTTGATACGAATTTGTATACTCGCCAATTTACACCAATTTCATATATATGCATCTCTAATCTCTAATGAGTCTTAGTGTGTGCAGCTTGAGTCCGAAATAGGGACGGGAGGGTCACCAAAACTGATACAAAATATTTTTAGTACCAATTACCATCAAATTCAGACACGTTCTTCTCATATTTGCGAATGTCTGTCTGTCTGTCTGTCTGTGTTCTATAGAAATTCACAGGGGACCATCTAGATGATGACAAAGGGGTCTACTAGGAGTAGATTTTTACGAGAAAGATAATGGTCGTGGTTTGAATTTTCTAAAGTGACGCCGTTGTTGTCAGGGGCAGAAAAGGGGGAGGGGCAGAACAAAAATTTGTCGCCGATTGCCACCAAACTTATATATAATCATCCCCATAATATGAGGAATCTAATGACGTGGTTTAAATATGGCAAAAATCGCGCCGTTCGCGTCAGGGGTGCCCGGAAGGGGGGGGGGGGCAGATTGTTTTTCTGTCGCCGATTGCCACGAAACTTACATACACATGTATAATCATTCCCATGATATGAAGAATCCATCGGTGTGGTTTAAATATGTCAAAAGTGGCGTCGTTTGAGTCAGGGATGAACGGAAGGGGAGAGGCGCACCAAAATTGATAAAACTAATTTTAGCGCCGATTTCCACCAAATTGATATATATTCTTCTTCATGATACAAGGAATCTAATTGTGCGATTTAACAACGCCAAATTGTTGTTTTTGGATGAGAGATTGTGAGGGGTGGGCACTAAATTTGATAATAAGTCGCCGATTGCCACCACACTTATACAAAAGCATCCCCGTGGTATGAGGAGTCTAATGGTGTGGCTTTTATCTCTCAAATGTGGCCTCATTCGAGTCAGGGTTGCATTGAAAGGGACAAGGGCACCAAAATTGATGCACAATTATTTTAGCGCCAATTTCCACCAAATTGATACACGTTCTTATCCATGATACGAGGAATGTAATCGTGATCTAAAGAAGCCATAGTGGTGCTGTTTGAGTCAGAGATGGAGAGGGGAGGGATTGGCACCAAATTTGATCAAACAAATTGTTTAGTCGCCGATTATCACCAAACTTATAAACAATCATCTCCATGATATCAGGAGTGTAATCGTGTGTTTTAAGGATGTCACAAGTGGGGCCATTCGAGTCAGTGGTGTATAGAGATGAGAGGGACACAAACAATTATATCTATATGTTTAGTGCCGATTTCCACCAGATTGATACATATTCTTCTCCGTGATACGAGGAATCTTATCGTGTGGTTTAGATACACCAAATTGGTGCCCTATGGGTGAGAGATATGGGGACCTTAAGTTTGATACGAATTTGTATACTCGCCAATTTACACCAATTTCATATATATGCATCTCTAATCTCTAATGAGTCTTAGTGTGTGCAGCTTGAGTCCGAAATAGGGACGGGAGGGTCACCAAAACTGATACAAAATATTTTTAGTACCAATTACCATCAAATTCAGACACGTTCTTCTCATATTTGCGAATGTCTGTCTGTCTGTCTGTCTGTGTTCTATAGAAATTCACAGGGGACCATCTAGATGATGACAAAGGGGTCTACTAGGAGTAGATTTTTACGAGAAAGATAATGGTCGTGGTTTGAATTTTCTAAAGTGACGCCGTTGTTGTCAGGGGCAGAAAGGGGGGAGGGGCAGAACAAAAATTTGTCGCCGATTGCCACCAAACTTATATATAATCATCCCCATAATATGAGGAATCTAATGACGTGGTTTAAATATGGCAAAAATCGCGCCGTTCGCGTCAGGGGTGCCCGGAAGGGGGGGGGGGGGGCAGATTGTTTTTCTGTCGCCGATTGCCACGAAACTTACATACACATGTATAATCATTCCCATGATATGAAGAATCCATCGGTGTGGTTTAAATATGTCAAAAGTGGCGTCGTTTGAGTCAGGGATGAACGGAAGGGGAGAGGCGCACCAAAATTGATAAAACTAATTTTAGCGCCGATTTCCACCAAATTGATATATATTCTTCTTCATGATACAAGGAATCTAATTTTGCGATTTAACAACGCCAAATTGTTGTTTTTGGATGAGAGATTGGGAGGGATGGGCACAACATTTTATAATAAGTCGCCGATTGCCACCACACTTATACAAAATCATCCCCATGGTATGAGGAGTCTAATGGTGTGGCTTTTATCTCTCAAATGTGGCCTCATTCGAGTCAGGGTTGCATTGAAAGGGACAGGGGCACCAAAATTGATGCACAATTTTTTTAGCGCCAATTTCCACCAAATTGATACACGTTCTTATCCATGATACGAGGAATCTAATCGTGATCTAAAGACGCCATAGTGGTGCTGTTTGAGTCAGAGATGGAGAGGGGAGGGATTGGCACCAAATTTGATCAAACAAATTGTTTAGTCGCCGATTATCACCAAACTTATAAACAATCATCTCCATGATATCAGGAGTGTAATCGTGTGGTTTAAGGATGTCACAAGTGGGGCCATTCGAGTCAGTGGTGTATAGAGATGAGAGGGACACAAAAAATTATATCTATATGTTTAGTGCCGATTTCCACCAGATTGATACATATTCTTCTCCGTGATACGAGGAATCTTATCGTGTGGTTTAGATACACCAAATTGGTGCCCTATGGGTGAGAGATATGGGGACCTTAAGTTTGATACGAATTTGTATACTCGCCAATTTACACCAATTTCATATATATGCATCTCTAATCTCTAATGAGTCTTAGTGTGTGCAGCTTGAGTCCGAAATAGGGACGGGAGGGTCACCAAAACTGACACAGAATATTTTTAGTACCAATTACCATCAAATTCAGACACGTTCTTCTCAAATGATACAAGAAATAAAATCGTGCTGTCTGTCTGTCTTTTTGTCTGTCTGTGTGCATTCTATATATAACTTCACGCGGTACAGTTGAGATGGCACCAAGGCATTCTAAGAGGGGTAACTTTTTACAAGGAAGATAATGGTGAGGGTTAAAACAATTCTAAAATGATGCTGTTGGTGGGAGGGGAAATTAAAAAAATATGGTGAAATAGTTTTGTCGCTGATTTCCACCAAACGAATACATAATCACCTTCGCAATATGGCGATGTTTGAGTCAGCGTTGCATCAACAATTGATTTAATAAACCAAATTCCACCAAATTCATACCCGTTTTTCTCTAATGATATACCATGAATTAAATCACATTTGGTGTCATTTGTGTCACGGATGACGAGCGGATATGCACTATCATTGATAAGATTGCTATTCGCCGATATCCACATATAAGGTATATACAGTCACCAGGCCATCTACATATCATTTTAAGTAGTTGAGCGTTCACATTTCACAATCCCGACATATGGTGACCCACATAAGTCACTTGAACAATTATATCTTCTTAACAGTCATATTTATATGGGAATGGCAATCAAGACATTCACACAATGAGCTAGCAAAAATAGATAACTAGAAGAAGCATTAAACGTATATTTATCATTCTATTGAAGAGATACATATATTCGTGCAAACTGACGGACCTCGAACCGTCAGAGGATTGCATATATATAATAACAAAATTTAGTCTGTTCCATTCAATACAGTTTCCACAAAAAGTTACAATTTGTCAAGAGATATGGAAGGCCTGTTCAAAAACAGTGGTCACAGTGTGCAGTCAAATATAGTTTCTTCTGATATACAAGAAAATGCAGTTAGTAACACAAGACTTTTCAGGATCCTACCAATACGGACATCTGACAAGGGTTTTTAGAACAGACTCATCGACTGACATACACAACTCAAAATCTCGCTCTGTGCCTGGCACATGTAGCTGATATATGTGCGCGGCAACATTTCGTTTAAACTAAGAATATTTAGCCAATATATAGCACCATGAACAGAGGAGCACCTGGAAATTTCTTTGAAACATCTGTATCTTCATGGAGATATGATAGCCTGGAGATCTTAGTCCAACCCACTAGATTGATTGATACATCTCAATATGTAAAACCCAATTATCATCTTGTATCGAACTAATGTGTTTATGATGTTCATGTATCATATTATAACGTATAATGTATACGCAGTTGTAATTAAATAAATACGTCATTATTGGTGGAACGGATTAATCGTGATAAACAGAATGACAATTGATAAGGTGAGCCACTACTTATATTCCATGACTGTAATAATAATGTTTTGTGATGCTATTTGAATATGCAATTTATGAGAAAACGTATAACACTTTAAGCAAGAGCATTCTCTATTCCCAACACATACCCACAGCATACATTAACCTGGGCAACGCCGGGTTACCCTGCTAGTATATAAATATAATATATCGTCTACACATCATACCAATATAACACAATTCCTATTTGGTTAACATGAAGATACATGCTTCGAAAGAATACCTATGTTTCTGTTACCAGAATTTGTACGTTACCACATGGTTCGAATTACGAACAGACCCGACACATGATTGCATGACAATAAGAAGACTAACCTTGGTTTACGTAAACCTAAGTTTCAAAATGACGAGAATACTGACCAGTGCGGACAAATAATCTCAGCTTACTCGCTCCGAAGCTAGGTAACACATCGCGATCACCGTGGTTTGGGCTTGGTCTAGACTATAGTTTACACGAAACCTGGTCCAGACCAGAGACCAGCATTTGGCCGTTGGTGTTCAAGACTTCAAATAGAGTAGGTGTACATACAACAGTGGACATTTGCCAGCCGCTTGTTGTGAAGTGCCACACGGTGCAGGATTTCGGTGCACCTTTCGTTGAGTGTTCATGCTGTCTGAACCCACTCCATCTATATAAATTGGGTACGTCCTTATATAACTGCCAATTGTCAAAATACTCAGTCAATGAGGACATCTTTCCAGTTCGTAGTGTGTTCTGGTCTTCAAATTGACTAGGGGTAATACAAAGAGTGACAAATCGCATCATTTATTTCCAGTCGCTTTTTGTATAGTTTCTCTGGCTGTCGGGTAACAACCCATCCATAACAATTGTGTATTTCCTGATAGAATAGCAATTTGTCCAGATCGCCGTTTGACATTGAGAGCACATCAGTTCAGTTCGGTTGGTTCGCGAGAGCATTGCATATTTTCTGACAGAACGGCCATTCGGCCACAATCTCAGGTGATACTGATAGCTTATGTGACGTGTTCAAGACTTCAAACTGCGATTGGAGTCCCCTAATACAGTGAAACTTGGCCCTTTTCGTTTGCTGGCCGCTTGTTGCAAAGTGTAATAGGCTTTCGGGAACCATATCATCCGTAACAGATTCGTATTTCCGGATACTACAATTTGTCCAAACACTCAGTTAACATTGATCGCATCTCATTTGTTTTAAGACTTCAAGTGGGATAGTGGTGTCTTCGATAAATATAAAATTCGATTCTGAATATGCTTGTCAGATAACTACTACACCAAACTGATTAAATACTTAAATATCTGTTTGAATGATAATGTTTGAAAACTAATATTTTTGTGAAAAAGAGAGATTTTGGCTCCAAATGGCATGAAAATCTAAATTAACCAACACTTTTTGCATACCAAGTAGATATATGATATGGTATAGTAATTTTAACACCAACAATGTTTGTAAATAAGTTAGTACATAGCCACAGGGCTCGCTTAGCAAAATCGTTAATTTCTGGGAAAACGGTCACAGGTGGGTATCGTTAATCGTCGATTTGACAATAGCCACCACCAATTCCGTTATTGTTCACTATCATTTCGTAAACAATATATATTTCTCCACCTTCGGTAGGAGTACCCGACCACATTTGACCTTTGGTCGCTGCATTACAGCCACTCACTTTTTCTGTAGAAAATATATTGTATTTTGATTTTGCTCACTTAAATAAAGTTATCGAAATAGCTACATATTAATACCGGTGTAACAGCAGTTCATCTCCCCCTGTGTATCTCCCCTCCCGCCCTGGGTATCTTCCCCCCCCCAATCATATATATATTTTTTCCTCACTTATTTTATATTATTACTAGCAGGTTAGCCCGCCACCGGCGGCTTGTCTGAAACATGACATTTGTTTATATATTTGTTTAATTTTTGGCTCCACGCGTTTCAATAAGAAAAATTTGTACCCGGTAGCTCCACCAGTTTCGAGATCTGGTCTGCGTATGCGCGAAGCTGGCGTCGCACGGGCTCGACGACCCGATAAAATTTGTACCCGCGCAAGATACATTCACATGCCAAATTTCAAGTCGATAGCTCCACCCGTTTCCGAGATCTCGTCTGCGCATGCGCTGCACGGGCGTCGCACGAGCTCGGCGACCCGATAAAATTTGTACCCGGCGCAAGATACATTCACATAGCAAATTTCAAGTCGATAGCTCCACCCGTTTCCGAGATCTCGTCTGCGCATGCGCTGCACGGGCGTCGCACGGGCTCGGCGACCCGATAAAATTTGTACCCGGCGCAAGATACATTCACATAGCAAATTTCAAATCGATAGCTCCACCCGTTTCCGAGATCTCGTCTGCGCATGCGCTGCACGGGCGTCGCACGGGCTCGCCAATACGACATCGACCACCGCCTGGTCAAACTACACACACGTACCAAGTTTCGTCCCGATCGGTCGAGAATCGTAGATTTGTATGAAGTACAACACACACACAAACATAAATATATAAGAGAGATATGTAAATTAGATAGATTGTATCAAAATATATAGGAGATATATGTAAATGATCTACACACCATTACTGGTGTTTGACAAAGTTTAGTGGGGTATATCAATACTCATTCACGATCATATCATTGAGGTCCGGAGGGTGTGGGCTATCTCTCGAATACACGGAGTTCTCAAAATATATAGAAGAGATGGTAAGAAATGCCGAGAAAACTATTAAAACAAATTTTTTTTAATTTTTTTCTATTTTGAAGTTTAACTTAACCCCTCACACAACCCAATAGCATAAATATGTCGAAATATTACCTTACGATTTTATCGTTTATTTTGCTTTATATTGTCATGAAATGGCGAGAAATTAACTTTATATGAGAACAATTTAATAGAGTAATAATTTGGGGGGGGGTATCCAGGCCTGAGTATCTCCCCCCACCCAGCGGCTACATATGACAAAAAATAAACGTATGATTTTATTGCTTAATTTGCTTTATATAGTTATGAAATGGCGAGAAATTAACTTTATATGAGCAAAATTTGATAGAGTAAGAATTTGGGGTGGGGGGATACCCGGGCCTGAGTATCTTCCCCCACCCAGGGCCTACATATGACAAAAATTAAACGTATGATTTTATTGCTTAATTTGCTTTATATAGTCATGAAATGGCGAGAAATTAACTTTATATGAGCAAAATTTGATTAGAGTAAGAATTTGGGGGTGGGGGGACACCCAGGCCTGAGTATCTTCCCCCTCCACCCAGCACCAACATGTGACAAAAATTAAACGTATGATTTTATTGCTTAATTTGCTTTATATAGTCATGAAATGGCGAGAAATTAACTTTATATGAGCAAAATATGATTAGAGTAAGAATTTGGGGTGGGGAAGATACCCAGGTCTGAGTATCTTCCCCCCACCCAGCACCTACATATGACAAAAATTAAACGTATGATTGTATTGCTTAATTTGCTTTATATAGTCATGAAATTGCGAGAAATTAACTTTATATGAGCAAAATTTGATCGAGAAAGAATTTGGGGTGGGGGGGGGGAATACCCAGGCCTGAGTATCTTCCCCCACCCAGCACCTACATATGACAAAAATTAAACGTATGATTTTATTGCTTAATTTGCTTTATATAGTCATGAGATGGCGATAAATTAACTTTATATCAGCAAAATTTGATAGAGTAAGAATTTGGGGTGGGGAGAAGATACCCAGGCCTTAGTATCTTCCCCCACCCAGCACCTACATATGTCAAAGATTAAACATATGATTGTATTGCTTAATTTGCTTTATATATAGTCATGAAATGGCGAGAAATTAACTTTATGTGAGATCAATTTTATTGAGTTAGAATTTGTGGTGTGGGGGGATACCCATGCATGAGTATCTCCCCCCACCCAGCAGCTGCATATGACAAAAATTAAACGTATGATTGTATTGCTTTAAATAGTCATGATATGGTCAGAAATTAACTTTTTATGACAAAAAGTTGATACAGTAGGAATTTGGTGTGGGGAGAGGCATGAGTATTCCCCCTCACCCAGCAGCAGAATTAAAAAAATATATATATATGTTTATCTTTTATATATATATTATAATATATATATATATATATATAAAGATAAAATTATAAATATATTTTTTTTATATAATTTTGCTTTCTATAGTCATGAATGAGAAATAGTTGGTTAGATACTTGTCAACTCTATCACAGATAATATTTCCTTTTTTTGTAAATAGGTTTCTATTTTGTTTTGCAATAAACTTATTTACAAAAAAATAAAAAATATTTCCTTACATATTTTATTATTTATAATGTATATATAACAGCAGAAAAAAACTAATAAGTCAGTACACATCTTGGTTAGTGTTACTTACCAAAGTGTAATTAATTTAAATCATATAATGCTAAGGATTAGTAGGTGAGAAACAAGAAACCAGAATATAATCTATTATGTTATTTTTGCAATATTGGATTATTGGTCCTGTGGAATTAGAGGGATTCATACAACTAAAACTCTCAATTCTGATCACAGTGAAAACATTCTTGAGTAATGTATGGATTCACTGGAATTGAATGTGATCCATTGGTTGAGATAATTTTGTTTGTCTTAGGTTAGGTGGTGACAGCAGATAAATATATGTTTAAAAACCAAAATATCTATAGCTCATTCAATCATCATTCAGAATAGTCAGTTTTTCAAAGTTTCAAAATGTATTGTTCTCCTGTGCAATCTACCACTAGAAAGTTATTAGCAAACTTTGAAGACATCTTCAACTACGTTACAAAAAACATGTATCCTGACACCCTCAATAGATCTCAGAAGAAAGACTTTCGGGAGAAGTGTAAAAAGTTCTCAGTTTGTGATGTTGTTCTCTTCTATCAGTCAAAGAATGGTAAGATTTTTCATTTTTTATCTATTATTCTTCTGTTAGATTTGACAGTATGAAACTATTACATTACACTTTTCTGCATCGGAAAATAATAAGTTAACCAATTAACCTATATGTGTGAGCTTGTGATGATAAGTTTACTTTTGAAAGTGGCACCTTTTCCTTTTCCATTTAACATTGAGTGTTTGAATATTAAAGAGTAATTCCGAAAATATGTCATTACTAATTAGGCTCAATTTAATTTGGATGTGTTTGTGTTTGGATAGGGTGTGTTTAAAGATGCATTCAATGTCTGGAAACTTCAATGTAACCTTTTTAAGTTTTGATTTAAATTATAGCGTATGGAGTTTCACGCTGAAGAAATTAATCTTCTCCAAAAATAGCAATTTGTTTAGTATCTATATATGAACATAATTGATGTGGTTCATAACATTCAGTAACATGTCAAATCGGGTGAAGCCAGTGACATTGAAAACAAATCTCTTTGCTGCAACTTGAAATAATTAAAACATTGTTAAAGGATGCTTGTATACAGTGTTGTTACATAATTAGCCCATAAAACCAGGTTAATAATTATGTAATATCAGCGTGACTGTTATGACGTTAAGTGATCACTGCAGTTTATGATACTGTTTTAGATGAATACTTCACGTTGCCTTGCGTTTATTTGATCATGTGAAAGTATCTCACACTTGTTCTATTGTATGCTTAATTTATCAACCTCATCCACTAAACTGTATTTGAGCCTCGGTAAACCTCGGCTCAAATCAAACTTAGTGAACTCGTTGATAAATTCCATATAAAATAGAAACTTGATCATGAGAGATCCTCTATTTAGTTCAATCAGTTAGTAGATTTCTTCCTCCGATATACCCTGTAGTAGAGATCTTCGTCTGACCATACATCATAGTGCAGGTTGTCTGCACTTTTTTTCCAGAGTTACCTGGAGTTAAAATTATAAAAATTCCCAACTATTGCTTCATTTCCCCTCTTAATATAGCCAATATTGAGCTCACGCTTGGCATTTCCCGTGTTTGTGTATGTATATATTAATCAGTCAAAAGCTCTTCAGAGCTTGTGTTTGTAATAATGTTTATTCCTCTGACAAAATTTATCTTATCGTATCTTTGTTTTAATAACTTAAGATGTTCTTTTCAATATCTTGCAAAAACATATTCCAGTAGTAGCAGTCGATATGCAACAAGTAAATTTAGTTTTTATTTCATCCATTATAATTACTAAATATTTGATTAGTGAAGACTGTGATTCAATTTGGTGTGATTTTTGAGAGATGGTAGTTACAGAACCCTCACCCCAGTTCTTTTGGAGACTAAACAAGGTTCATTACTAACATTACATTATTAATGTTGCCATTTTCAGAACACAATTTTGTTTGCTGGCCATACAGTCAGAGTGGTAACTGATGTAGAAGAACGCAAGCGAAAAGTCAGGGCTTGCCATGAGGGCCTTGGCACAACTGCAACTTCGAAGACACTGGGAGGTCATTTTGGTCGGGATAATTCTGCACAAAAGGTATTAATGGCTAATCATTAATAAATCAAACAAGTAAACCTCGAAATAGATTCCATTGCCACAGTTTTAAAACCTGCCCATTTTATGTCTGGCTCAAATGCTTTTGTACCTGCATTATGACAGACACAAATTTATAATCACTGAAATGCCAAAAAAAAACCAGCAATCTAGTTATTTGTGATTAGGAATTTAGTGAAATTGCCAAGTTAGCGTTTGTTATGGTTATGGCAATCCAATTCATCAATGACTCAGTTTGTAATAAAAAGTAATGCTTTTCTTGCCCTAACATGTGCTCTGACATTTTGTTAAGCAGACCGAAGGTACAAACTGACAGAATGAAATTGAAATGAGACTACCAAAAAAACATGTCATGATGGCAGGCTGTGATAGCTGAGAAATTCTAAAGTATTTCAAACCTTGCAGATGTAAGGGGGGCTTGTATAACATTCAATGAACATTATTCAAGGGAGATCAATTATCAATTGTATGTTTGTGGTTTCACTTGGTAATATTTCTATTTAATAACCTTTTTTTTCAAAAGATTTAAATGCAATTATTTAGTCCATTACACGCACTAATTTGTTTCCACTCTAATCCATGTGACCGCAATAGCTTTTGTAGTTTTAAACAAAACAGACGTTAGTAAAAACAACCTAATTATCTGTAGCATGCAAATTTTATCAAGGATGAGCACTGACATTTTGTATTATGATTTCTCTTAATGTTCAGGTATCAGAAAGATACTATTGGCCTGGTCTCACCAAAGATGTTGAAGAATTCGTTCGCCAATGTGATACCTGTCAACGTGTGCAAGCACCATTTAAGAAAACAAAGGCTCCCCTTCACACCATAAAGAACCATGGAATCAGATTGGCATTGATATTCTTGGTCCTTTACCAGAAACTGAAGCCGGTTTCAAATATATTGGTATGCTAAACGTTATATTGAAGAAATCACTTTCCCATTTAAACATACAAATGGGCCTTCAGCTTGGCTTAGTGTTATGTTTTAACTCAGTGAACGCCGACGACGAGATATCTCGTCGCCCAACGTCTTGACGTTGCACGCCGGCGACGACATATCTCGTCGCCCAGATTTACGTCCCGTCCTTTTCGTTTCCGAATGCTCTGTTTGCGTTCCCTGTACCCATAGGCTATATATCGGAAAACTATTATCCAAACATTCTTCATGATATTATCTATTTCTTATATATTAACAATTCTGATAGTTTTATCACATAATTCACGGTTAGAGGCATGCTGAACGCGTGAAGTGAGAAGACGGCGCCGATTTACGGATCATTATGAAATGTTTCATGGCTTCGTCAGGATTTGTCAAGTGACGGAAATGAGCTCGTAGAAATCGTTGGTTATATAATTGTATTGCTCCAAACCATGGTTTGTGAATTTTAATCATTGCTATTAACGATTCAAATAACAACCTGCACATTGTAAATTATAAAATTAATAAATAATATTCAAATAATTCAAATTCAATTCCCATCTATATATATATAGGCCTACGTTGTTTGATATCATAATATCGGGATGTGAAGTCGCTTGTTTTTGGATACTTGTTGTAGTGAAGATACTTGTTGTAGTGAAGACGGTCCAATTGTTTTATATATGCGCGCAGATAAGAAATTATTGGTGTTAAATAGTACATACAATGTGTTAGCGAAAATGAAGCAACGAACATCCAAGTTTGATGTGACGGGCGTCATTACGTCGCCCCAGGGAGGCTGGCCGCCGGGCGACGTAATCCACCAGGAGGATGGCGTTCAATCAGTTAATTAAGTTTCAACCAAATTAACAGTGAATTAAATTTATGCTACAGTGTCATAAACATCAGAATTTCAGAAATCTTATTATGTTTAAAAACTGTTTTTTTTTTCACCGGGTGAAATCTTGGCATAAATGAACAATTACAAAATATTTTCAAAAACAGTTTTGAATCATCTAAATATATCCTGTTCTCTTAACTTGGTACAAGCAATATTCATATGCTTTACATACGATCTCTAAGCCCACCAACCCATACCTTAAATAACACAGAAGAATGTTGGTCAAAATTTGTTCATGTCTGTAGACACTACTGCAGTTCTTGTTTCTAATTGATCAACGGTGTCAGTTACATTTTGTGCATATAAAATCAATATGTTAATTTTACTGATGTTTAAAAGTTTCAAAATTTAAATTATGAGTTGAAACTCTGTGTGGCAATAGCAGTTACTAACTTACTTACTAACTACATGTAGGATACTATATTCACACATTTCCACTTTAATAATAGCTAGTTCTTCACTGTATCAAATTATATGAAAATTCCAAAACTCGAAAATACAATGCGCCAACATGGTGCTACATAAAAAACAACTTGCCTGTCTGATCTCATGTTTAAATATTCCAATTTAGGCCACATAAATAAATCTCTAGACGGATGTGGGGAAAATATAGAAATAAGCACAATTCAATAGCTGATACAGGCTGATATATAATTTTAATTATCCTGATTATGCAAGCAAAATGAAGAAGTTTATCAATTTTAATATATTCTGATAAAATTTAAGATGTGATAGCTGGTAAAAAAAAATGAATGATCTGAAGCATTGATTGTCACAGCATATTATCACCAATATTTTTTTCATAAATCCTCACATGGTACAGATCATCTCACAGCTAAAATTTGCCATTTCAGTGACAGCAATTGATTATTTTACTAAATGGCCAGAGGCTACACCACTAAAAGATAAAACAGCAATCAGTGTGGCGAGGTTCATTTATTCGATAATCTGCAAACACAGCTGCCCTCAAATCATGATCTCCGACCAAGGCAGGGAGTTTGTTAACTCTCTACATACTGAGCTGCATGCCATGACAGGTGTTGACCACCATATCACCAGTGCTTATCATCCACAGGTAAGAAAAATAAACCTTTTTTAACTTTCCCCATCAAGATAGAGTAAAACCCTTGTAAATTCTTCAAGAGTAAACACCACCTTAATGGAAAAGAATACACATTCAAATCTGCTTAAATTGAATAATACTCTGTAATTTCAGCTCGATTTATTTTAATAGCATATAGTTGGATGTTGTCAATTTTTTAAGACAATGGGTGCTTTTATGTTTATGTTTATTTAGTGTCGATCATACACACTTTGTGCACTTTTCAGTTATAGTGTTACATGTTTTGATATATAATTACTCCCTAAAACAATTCTTAACAATGTATATAGTTGTATTTGCACTTGAGTTGACAATTTCCAAAAAAAAGAGAGTTATATCAACCATGCCATAATATGCATTATATCAGAAGAACTCTAACATCATTTCACTGAACCACAATTTGACTTTGTATTAACACTTCTCTTCTTAAACAAGTTTTATATATGTTCTGGAATTTGAAATAATGGATATTATTTCATGACAATGATCTAGAAAAAAGATTCTATAAAATATTTATTTACATTTTTCTAACTGGAAAGCTAGTGAAATAGCTGCTTTGTTGTTCTGGTTTACTCAGGCCTGGGTATCTCCCCCACCACTAATGCTTACTCTTATCAAATTTTGCTCATATAAAGTTAATTTCTCGCCATTTCGTAACTATATAAAGCAAATTAAGCAATACAACCATACGTTTAATTTTTGTCATATGTAGCTGCTGGGTGGGGGGAAGATATTCAGGCCTGGGTATCTCCCCCCACCCCAAATTCTTACTCGATCAAATTTTGCTCATATAAAGTTATGCTATTATTGGGTTAAGTTAAACTTCAAAATATTTTTTTTTTAATATTTTTCTCGGCATTTTTATTACCATAATAATATACGACAAGTGAGGGAAAAAAATGTACGAGTGGGGGGAAGATATCCAGGGTGGGGAAGATACCACGGGGGAGATATCGTGGTACACCGGTACCATAAACGTGAATTCGGTGTTATTAATTCTGGTTATAGTTTTACAAATTCATTTACGTGACCGCGTGTTTTAAAAAATTCAAACATTATAGGTGTCTTCAATTTTGGTCGGTTATATCGGAAATCGGGAGGGCAGTCTGAGGTATAGATGTGGAAAAGTTTAAACTGCTCAAAGTGCATATTAATTAAATTAAGACTGGTAATTGCCCGTTTACGTATATTCAGGGTTTCCGCTATGGGTTGGGGAATGGGACCCATACGTCTCCTGGGGAAAGATCTCAGTCCATTCAATCGCCTGCAAATATCAAATAGTAGTAATTCGGCCAATATCTTAAGCCCAAATTATGAGCACCTTAATCCTTCCATGACTGGAGCTTCCTGAATTTTTTAAAAACCATGTGCCAATGCATTCTCCCACATACATGTATGTTATTCTCCACGTGGAGCCCCGAAAATTCATTTGCCTAACAATTTTTACGTTGACATTGTAAACTAGTCACACATGTGAGTCCACACGGGAGAACCGCACACCGAATATATAAGTAACCGCACACCTAATATATAATGAACCGCACACCTAATATATAATGAACCGCACACCTAATATATAATGAACCGCACATCTAATATATAATGAACCGCACACCTAATATATAATGAACCGCACACCTAATATATAATGAACCGGCACAGGAAATGTAATACTGTACCAGAGTTGCTCCATTCATGAAAATGTTAAGGTGCTGGTGATATAATTAGATTGATTCAATGAAATTTAAGGAATCACAATTCACTATGTTTTGTATTTTCTATTGAAACTGGGAGCTCCTTCCTCTTGAATAATGATCTAGTGTGGTACAGTCCATAAGGCTGGACATTTATATTTATTTTCGTAAATATAATTTGTCTTTAGACGCGGATCTGGAAAACAAATTACACGGACACTCTGGCCAGACAGACGGACAAACATATATATCCTACACTTTTATATCTATAGATAATATCTGCAAGAGAAGAGGAATATATTTAAGAACGATTGGATCTCATATGGAAAGCTATACTTACCAGATAAAATACGGTGCTGTCCCCTTGAGCAGGGAATGAATCACATGACAAATCGATGTAGGAATCCTTGAGCAAGGAACACATACCGTCTACTGAGTCAAAATTCGCCGACGTGCACCAATAGTTACCCAAACAGTACAGAGCGCATGCCTGCAGAGACGTCACCGTCATGCCACCAATGAGCGACTTGTCACCATAGAATGGCGTCGATTTGCGGCCACTACATATGACGTTTCGGACACTCATCATGGTTTGTAACCCGGAAACGGACGCCACAATGCACACAATTGCCCAGAACAACATGATAATGATATCCATCGTTATGGACGTATAACACGAGTATGGAATTTGATATGATGCCAGTAGCGACCGTCGTGTAACACAGTCGTGTGAAGTCTGACGCGATAGTCACGGTTATTGATCCGGTGCGCGTGCGCATAAATACAGACCATTTGAATAGATGTTTGCTGGAAATGCATCGATTGTGGACATGTGTACAAAGTATAAACTTATCAACTTTCCAACAGACGTCGCTAAGGTGCCACAGCAGCATGCATTGCTTTGTTGTGTGGGACCCTCTCGGTTTCCATTATGATCGCTTTGTATATGAAAATGAGAAGTGTTAGGGCTCTCAAATTTGTGTAGCGATCGTTTATCGGCGCCCTTAGATCGGGACCCTTAGATCATACCATGAATATATGCTGTCGCTGAGCCCGTAACGATTTGCTGCTATCATTGTCAGTTCGCTGTAGACTCAGAATGAGGCGATTCTACGCCGAGCATGACACCAACACACTGTCATTGTCAGATCGCTATAGACTCAGAATGAGGCGATTCTACGCCGAGTATGAACCACAAGCAAATCATATTATAAGCCGATATCGTGCTGATATATGAACCTCAAGCATATCATATTATAAGCTGATAACGTGCTGATGTACGAACCTCAATCATATCATATTATTAGCTGATAACGTGCTGATGTATGAACATCAAGCAAATCATATTATAAGCCGATGACGTTCTGATGTATGAACCTCAAGCAGATCATATTATAAGCTGATACCGTGCTGATGTATGAACCTCGAGCTAATCATATTATAAGCCGATAGCGTGCTGATGTATGAACCTCAAGCAAATCATATTATAAGCCAATAACGTGCTGACGTATGAACCCCAAACAGATCGTATTAAAGGCCGATAACGTGCTGATGTATGAACCTCAAGCAAATCATATTATAAGCCAATAACGTGCTGACATATGAAACCCAAACAGATCGTAATAAAGGCCGATAACGAGCTGATGTATGAACCTCAAGCAAATCATAATATAGGCCGATAACGTGCTGATGTATGAATCTCAAGCAAATCATATTATAAGCCGATAACGTGCTGATGTATGAACCTCAAGCAAATCATATTATAAGCCGATAACGTGCTGATGTATGAACCTCAAGCAAATCATAATATAGGCCGATAACGTCTGATGTATGAACCTCAAGCAAATCATATTATAAGCTGATAACGTGCTGATGTATGAATCTCAAGCAAATCATATTATAAGCTGATAACGTGCTGATGTATGAATCTCAAGCAGATCGTATTATAAGCCGATAACGTGCTGATGTATGTATCTCAAGCAAATCATATTATAAGCTGATAACGTGCTGATGTATGAACCTCAATCAAATCATATTTATAATCCAATAACGTACTGATGAATGAACCTCAAACACATCATATTATAAGCTGATAACGTCCTGATGTATGAACCTCAATCAAATCATATTATAATCCGATAACGTGCTGATGTATGAACCTGAAGCAAATCATATTACAAGACAATTGCGTGCTGATGTATGAACCTCAAGCAAATCAAATTATATGCCGATAACGTGCCGATGTATGAACCTCACTCAGCTCATATTATAGACCGATAACGTGCTGTTGTTCGGGAGGACATGCTGTAAAAACAGCATTGTCAAATTTGAGTACTTTGGTGTACAATCGTTAATCTTTAAAAGGAATATTGATTAGAAAAGTGCAACTTCTTTAGGCAATTGGCCTCAGGGTATTTGAGATACAGTGCAATAGGTTAGAGAATAATTATTTAGGTTATTTATCTGGATTATTCGCGACAATAGTATGAGTGTGAGGACGTGGTGTTACGTTGCTTCGGTGACTACCTATGTAAGATGTAAGATGAACATGGTGTCACGTTGCTTCGGTCACTATATATATAAGATGAACCTGGTGTCACGTTGCTTCGGTGACTCCCTATATATGATGAACATGGTGTTGCTATGGTGGCCACCGATATATATATATATAACCGCATGAGTGTCTGGATTTTGACGAAATTATCGCACGAGATTTGTTGGCGGAGCGATACCTCGATTGCGGGACGCAGTCACGCACGAGAGGTATCGCGTTCCGCTAACAAATCGAGTGCGATAATTTCGTCAAAATCCAGACACTCATGCGGTTCTATTTTTATTACATATCAACGTATCATAGTAAGTTGACTCACATTCGTACATCTCCGGTACAGGAAATGTGAATTTAATTGATTTTAACGGCATTTTAGGGTTAACGCAACAATCAGACTATCCGTGAGTGACCCGATTATCCGTGAATGACCTTGACCCATCTTTAATGATGCGTTTGAAATTAAAATCGGTGCCTCGACAAATATGTTCTTGAAATGGAACTACTTGAATGAATGAATAATCTCATCGATTGATCGATTATTGTTTCTGTATTGTCGTGATTGAACTCAGGATATGCTTTGAAATGGATTATCTGTTCATTCATGGATTTAGGCCTAAATGCCCAAGCATGTTCGATTTTCGGAATGCGGAAGATATTTTTTCTAAATTGTTTGCAAAAATAAATACTGTCTGAGACTGAAAGTGAAATAGGATATATATCGCAACAAAAGATGATTCATATACTGCGATGTCTTTGGGTAAGTTTACAGCAAATTTAAATTGTTTACCACTACTGCAGTACTAGCTGGCACCTATGGATACATGTATGCTATGGCACCTATGGCTATGCTATAGCCCAACACATTGTTATGTTTAATTTCACACTTATTAAAAAGTTATTTAACAGGTCGGCTACACATACAAAATATTACCTACAAATCTGATTTATGGTTCTTAGATTGATTTCAGCTTACGATTATTTATTGTTTTCATTTGTTGCGCATCGCAGTTATTCGAACTTGTTACACGATATCGCCTTGTAATTTTGTAAGCATCGAAGTTATTTGAACTCGTTACATTATATCGCCTTGTAATTTGTGTGACTTAATAACACAACGGCTTGCATTATTTAAATTTATGGCTGATTTTGGATGTGTGCCCGACCTATCGCCATTTCCGATTTAAAAACACCCATTTCAATTTCCATGCATTTAATCAGTTTTATCTCATCGCTCAAAGACTGTGCACTTTAAACTTGTATGACCAATTCCCATATAGGCCGAAATTTTGTTTTCAAATTCAATTTCAAACCATACTAGTATTGCAACTGTGCAATTACATGAAAATGATCAAATGGGTATATAAAATCGAAACGCCCAAAAGTTGCATGGAACTTTTATTCCACTATAGTTGTTTAATTTTACTTAGATTCACCCCATATTGCATAACTAGTATGTAACTACACATAATTTTTTTAATCAAATTCATAGATTTATTACAATAATTTATACTATGATTTAATATCGCAACTGTATCGATGAACTTTTCATTTCAATCAGAATCAGATTCAATGATGGCCAATCGACGATATTTCCTTGTTGGTTCATCTTGTGATTGGGAACTTGAAATCATCTGAACATTAATATTGAATGTTCCGCCACTAATGTTCGCATTGGCAAACATGTCTTGGATGCTTTCCTGAACTGCAGGAGTTGTTGTCTTTTTAACAATCTGACTCGACGCTGAATTTGAAGGATATTCTATAGGCTTACTAGTATGATGGAGAATCTTCTGCCTTAAATCACTTGATGATGATGGTAAACTTAACAGGGTGTTCGCAGTTGGCTGTAAAATTTCACACATTTTCTGTTGCTGCTGTTCAGATGCCACAGCATAGTTGTTTACGCTATTGACATTGTTATGTCCAGACAACTGAGCGGTCATTTGAGGATTGACGCCAGCATGTAACAGCCGAGTGCACATTGTCTTTCTGATGGAATGATTTGTAATTTGTCCAGGAAGACCGGCTGCCACCGCCGTGTCTTTCAACATCGTTCTGATTTTGTTTACGCCCACTGGCTGGGCCTTGAACCATAATGCATTTGGTTGACGGCTATATAAAATGGTGAGTCTTTTGATTGCATTTTTGCTGGCCGTTTTTTAGCATACAGCTTGTATGCTGTCACCGGGCATCTAGACTTATCTGCATTATTGCCAAAGATTTTTGGATGGAAGGGACGACTGTTGTTTGTATTCGTCCCATCGCCTGTCTTGAAGATCCGCTCATTGAATTCCAGATACTCAAAACCACCAACATTCTGCTTGATCTCGATGTCGCCCCATTTCAGCTGCTGGTTTTCGTGAGAACCACGGAATCCGAGTAGTTTTGTGTTATTAAACCACACCAACCTCAACAAAGCTCCGGGGTTCGATAAACCAAGCTGGACGCACTCCCACAGTTTTTCCTCGCCATCTTCGGTCAACACGTCAGCTTTTTGGGGTTTATTTCCAAGTCCCTTCCCTATTAATTCTTTACGTCTTGATGCAAGAACTTCGCGGCTTACTCGGAACTTGTCAGAAGTAATGATGCTTTCCGAATATTCTGAATCCCTCAGATATCTGTCAAAACCTCGGTGAAACCCTGTTAACGTATCTGGCTCATAGTCGGTTACGCCGTCTGGTTTTTTCAGATGCAATATGAAACCGCCTATATGTCCATCCAGTTCTCGTGGGGAATATCCTTAATTCCACGGTGATGTGTGTCTAGATCTTCCTGTTCAAGATACTCTGTAGATCTTCTTATTGATGAATCTGTCTTTCTTTGGGTGTTTAAATTTTTCTTACTGTTTATGTACATCCGCAGGTCCGTTATGTTCGCTGTTGCTGGGCTCAGTGGACTGGTAGTGGTCTGTGGGGAACCGGGTAGCTGTAGGCGAACTGTTGATATACCTTTGTAGATCTCTGATGTTTGAAGTAACATGACTTGGGCCAGGAACATGAACTTGATCTTCTTGACTGTCACAAAGTTCAAAATCATCCAAAACAAACTGGCTTATCATATCATCTGACATCTCTGCACACTCTGCGTAACTTTCTGTGTTGTCCATTTTAATTCCGATAAAATCTTCCATAAAATCGATGTATAACTTAAATTGAATTGGCGAATCTCAGAGATCAGTGAAAGAATTTCCGGTATTTGAAAGGTGTGTTTTCAAATTGACGTCTGCTGAATCGCAGAATTTTGGGTTCGAAAACAAATTATGTTCTTCAATATAAAGCATTATTACGTGTTGCACTCGATTGTTGTACGAGCATATACGTATTTTAATTCCATACACGAAGTTTCAGGTTGAAATATGCAATATAACGATTTTTATTGCGATTATTAATGTTGAATGGGGCAATCCTATGTTAAATCTACGATACAAAATGTCATAAACTATTTAAATTTCTCTGGTCTAACAAGCTCAATTTTTTTCAATTTGGTTATTTAATATTAGTATTTGATTATGTTTTTATTTGGGAACTAATATATCGACTTTATTTATTGGAATTTTATTAAGTTTTAAACCGTGAATTCGTATGTTCAAACAACCCGCGCAAAGGTGTTAATTTGGTTTTCCCAGATTGTCCAAATATATAACCCAATCAGCGCGCTGCGATTTCGGCAAGCGGGTTGTCGCCCTTGCGTTGATAAGGTAAAAATAGTAACGACCAGAACAAGTCTAACAACATGAATGAACATGTTCCGTCGACAGATTGCACTAGTGCGATTCTGAGAATTATCACAAGCCTGGAAACAGGTGCAATCATGCGAATTACGTTGATAGATATGTAATAAATTATATTGTGTCAACATGGTGTTACGTTGCTTCGGTGATTACCCCATATGCGATATTTTGTCAACAAGGTGATATGTTGCTTCGGTGACACCCTGGCCGGATTCGTCGTTTCAGGTTTAAACCTGGTCTACGTAAACCGTTATGTTTAAACCGCCGTTCGACAGCTAAATGAGTGGTTTAGACCCGATACCACAGGTCTACGTGACGCATTCATCGTCTCTGGTTTAAACTTGCTCCAGCCAGACCAGTGCATTAGCAGTAGTGTCTCTGTATCGTCGAGATAAGTAATGTATGCAGTGGCTTTTTCCTTACAACATATACAACATTCGCTGCGAGTTCTGTTTGTAATGTATGTAAATTGTAATCGTTTCTCGCTCCCTCAACTTCGGCTTTTTAACGGGAAACATGGTGTAATGAAGAGGCGCTAACAAGTGGAACTTCACGTGTGTAGCATGATGAAATATACGCTGCGATTACATTAACTTGCTTTGCTGCGTTTTTCGCACTGAAAAACGTAGAAACTCCAAACATAAACAATCTCCGATCAAAATGGCGGGCGTGCTAGATGACCCACCGAATAAACTTGTCGAGAAACCACAAGAGAACTCTGTCTCAACCAACTACGTGTCCTTTGATGACATAATTATCTCACCAAATCCACATTATGTTCAACACCAGAAAGATCCCAAAGTAGTTGCCTCAATTGCAGATCCAGATGGAAGCATCAAGTCTGTATTTCTCATCAATGGCACAAAATCGGACTCACTGATGGAGGTAATTAACTCTGTGGCTGATACCAGCTATGATATACCTGGATCACACTCAATCTGATGTAAATACTAAATCTGAATATGATGTAAATAATCATGCCAACTTCACATCCGAACTTCCATTCAGCCAATGTTCAAGTTTAAATGCTACACAAAAGGGCTCACCGATAGGCACCTCTCCAAGCTTCACATCCAATTTCCAATCTGTGTCCGAGTCTATGCGATCATTCCGAGCCAAAGAAAGGAAAAAAGACGTAGAGGAGCAGTCAACGATGAATATTCCCTGGATGACCATATTAACAATACAATCAAGAACCAAATATGTATATGCATGAAGCAAGAGTTCCAGACACTAGGACATCAAATGAAAATACTAACCGACCTGTTCGCCACTATGAACAACACCATAGCAGAAACTGTAAAAACAAGTATAAATATGACACAACAAGAAGTAATCACAGTTACAAATATGTGGATAGACTAAAGGACGAAAATAATAAAATGACTGAATTAACAATGCAAAACCAAAATTCAAACACTCCTACCGAATCAGTTGATAAAGAATGGGTTGAAAACCTGGTTGAGCAAACATTCCAGGAAGCGAAGAAGCACACTGATGCGGAAGTTGAGACATTATTCAGCAAAACTATTAGTTATCAGAAAATAAAATGCTTGAGCAACAGTATAATTGCTATTCGAAAATAAAGTTCTTGAGCAACAGTATAATTCGAAAATTAAGTTATTGGGCAACATTATCATTGCTATTACACAAATAAGTTAGTAAGCAATAGTATAATTACCATTCAAAAAATAATTGATCATATCCCATTCTCAAATTATGCCTGACATAAGCTAACACTATCTAGACTGTATTATTCATATATATGCTTCCAAGTACGATACGTGACTGAACAAATAGCATGTGTTTACAATATATTATATAGGAACGATTGAACATTCATTCGACTCGCAATCGGCTCTAATTAAACAATGCCGCAAATATTTGATACCCTAACTGCTGAAATTGATCATTCCTTCTGGATAGGCAAATGCTCCAGACCATGGGGTTAATATTGAGTTTTCGGAAAATACATGGAACTACACTATGTTGGATCCATCCAAACTAAATGTATTTAATATGCCCCTATTGACCAAACACTGTGGTTTCGATCACCCCCTAACCAGTTGTATAGCCTATTCTTGACACTGCTGTAGGATTTAATATACCACCCCTTGACCACTTTGTATGAATTAATTTTACAGCTAGAGTTACCACCTCCGCAGCGTCGGTTAATGGACGCCTCTCATTGTTTGTATCATCGTGTTAACAAGGAATTTTTGTTTACACATATTATATTTGTTCATAAATTGATTTTATGACAAAGGGGATTGGAGGACAAGTGATAAATCACTTAGAATACCCTCCTCTCCCTAGTATAATACACTGACAAATGTTATAATACTAAAGACGAACAAAACACAAGGTATATTATATACATACATATAATGAACAATATATGTAAATAAACAGAATGGCGATTGCAGAGTAGAATCGGAGGTTCGGTTTACAGTGAAGAGATGGGATGAGTGTGTGTATGCTTCATCAACCCGTCGGTGATCATTTGTTGTCCAGAGATGCCGTTTAATCGATTACAGATGTGTTCAGGCGTTCCGACCACCAGTTACAACAACAACAATTATTTTATTGATAACAGTAACTTTTGCAACATCGATGTTAAGTACTAAAACCTTTGTTATAAACAACGTGACCAACTATATAACATATGGCTCAGTAGTTATCTGTACAACACAAGTAGAAAGAATTTGACAGAAATTGAAAAATAACGGAACAGGTGGTGGCTATTGGCAAATCGACGATGAGCGTTACCCTCCAGTGACTTTTTCCAGAAATTAACGATTTTGGTAAAGCGAGTCCTGTGGCTGTGTCCTAGCATATTTGCCCATATTGTTGGGGTTAAAATTACTACAACATACCATACTTCTACCTGATATGAAAAAATGTGTTGGTTAATTTATATTTTCCTGCCATTTGGAGCCAAAATATTTATTTTTTGCTGAAAAATCACACTTTTTCACAAAAATATTATTTTCGAACATTATCATTCAAATGTGCAGAAAGAAATTAACAGAAATTTAGAACAATTTGCGAAATAATGGATTTTAGCTACACCTCCCCCAAACACGTTTTTGGTCGAAGAATTACATATTTTTGTTCAGAACATTACCAAATTCCCCAATTGATCATACTGGGACCCAACATAATTCTTTTGTTGAAAATTTAGCCCGGGGACATTGCTTAAGTGACTAAAGACGTGTTCAGGCTTCCAGACCCCAAATTACAACAACAACGCATTTGATTTGCTATTACATACAATAAGTGTCGCATATCAATCAACCAATCAATAGTTTATTCTAAAAAAACAAACAATAATGGTATAAAGAGATTACAATAATTGGACAGCTGGAGAACCCAGCATGTCTGACGTATAGATGCACAAGTACTCCATTCGCGTTTAAGATTGAAATGGCCAGTTGAGTAATCACATTAAAACGTCCCCTCTCTGTCAGTGTGAACTTCTATGCGCCATACTCTAATACTCTTTTTATGTACAGCAAATCAGTCAACGCGAAAATATTAATATAGTTGACGGGGTTCAGACATATATCTCGAAAACAAAGCGATTTCCATAATGCTGTCATTTGTTAAAACTTCGTGAAAAGCATTGAAACCCTGCTGAGCGCGAAATTTAGCACCTCCAGATCGTCTGCAATCTCACGGCGACGGGCGTATCAATGACGAAAACAACATTATCGGAGTAGCATTGCGTCCAATTAGCTCCAACGAAACTATGTGTATATCATTGTATCCAATCAGTTACAACTGGATTACATCCTAATTTTCCCCATACAATCTCCCTCCCAGATAAATTGTTTACCTCCGGATAGAACTACCACATACTTATATATCGCATAGTTTCGGCCACAATATATGTTGATATTGAATTCATAATCCCTTCAGTACATGATGTGTTCAAGACCTCAAATGGGCTAGAGGTATATACAACAGTGAACATTTGCCAACCGCTTGTCGTGGAGTGCCACATGATGCAGACTTTCGGGAACCAACACATATGTATATTCTGATAAAAACTAACCTTTGGTCAAGCCCTCAATTGATATTGGGGTCATATCATTTCACCATGTGGTGTCTTCCAAGACTTCAAATAAAGTAGGGGTCCTCAAAATTTTGCCTTTCTTATTTTCCAGTCACTTTTCGTTAAGTGCTCATTCTTTCAGAACCCAAATCCATCTATTTACATTGTTTACGTCCTTGTACAAATAACTCGACATTGTCCATACACACAGTCAATGATGATATCGTTCAATCCGTGGTGTGTTCTAGTCTTCAAGTAGGGAAGGGGGTAATAAAAACATTGAAAAATCGCATTATTTATCTATCAGTCGCTTTTTGTAAAGTGTCCCTGACTGTCGGGTATTAACCCATATATAACATTTGTGTATTTCTTTATAGAATAGCCATTTGTCCATATCGTCGGTTGACCATGAGGGCACATCCATGGTAGGTTCAATGGTCTACATGGGGTAGGGGTCCCTTAAAATTCGCCTTCATCGTTTGCCATCTGCTTTGTGTAAGGTGCCACGGTGTTCTCGCGAACGGCGGGCTCGCGAGACCATTGCCATTCGGCCACAATCTCGGGTAATATGGATAGCTTATGCCTTGAGCTAGTGTTGTGTTCAAGACTTCAGATAGGGATGGAGTCCCATGAAAGTAAAATTTAGCCCTTTCATTTGCTGACCATTTGTTGTAAAGTGCCATAGGCTATCGGGAACCATCTCATCCATAACAGATTCGTATTGCCAGATAATAATCCCATTTGTCCACAACTTCAGTTAGCATTGAGAGCATATCATTTTGTTAAGACTTCAAGTTGGATAGTGGGGTCCTCAAGACATAGAAAATTCGCTTTTTTGTTTGCCAGCCGCTTTTTGTAAAGTATTCCATGTTTTCGAGGGAACCAAATCACCCATATATCAATTAATAATTCCATGACAGCAATACCTTTCGATCACACACTCAGCTAAGTATGAGATAATATAACTTCAGTTCATGCTCTGATCAAGATATTAAATGGGTTAATGTGGTTCCCCCAAAACAGTGAGTAATCGCCTTTCTCTTTCATCAACAACTTTTTGTAAAGTGACCCAGACATTCAATACCCTGGTATACTATACTCTTTATATAGCGTCCATTTCTCTACACACGCAGTTAATAATGGGAGCACATCCTTTCGGATCATTGTGTGTCCCAATACTGCAAATGGGGTAGTGTGGCCTAACACATTACATTTCGTATTTGCCAGCCGCCTTTTGTAAAGTGTTCCAGGATTTCGAGAACAAAACCACCCATACAAATTGTAAATAATACATGAGAGCATATAGATTCGGTTCAGTGTGTGCTAAAGAGTTTAGAAGGGTTATGGGTACCCAACACAGTGAGATTTCGCCTTCTCCTTGCTAGCCACTTTTTGTAAAGTGCCCCAGACATTGGGAAGCCAGCCAACCCACCATCGTGCAATGAAGAGGTATATTTCCTGAATTACATACCATTTGTCCACACCCCAGTTAATATTGAGAACATGTCCATCCATTAGTGTGTTTAAAACTTTAAATGGGGTAGGATGCTCAAAGAAAATATTCAGCTTTGGTTTTTGCCAGCCGCCTTTTGTAAGGTACCCTGGGATTTTGGGAACCAACCTACCCATATAACATGTATATTGCCTGATAGCACTACCTTTCGTTCACACTGTGATTTAATAATAAAAGCATGAATATTCGGCGCATGGTGTGTTCAATAATTTAAATGGGCATATAAAGGGGTCCCACAAAACAAAAAATATTCGCCTTTGGAGTTTGCCATCCGATGTTCGTAAAGTGCTAAAGGCTTTCGGGATCCAACCAACCCATCCACCAACACCATGTATGCGCCCCGATATTACTATTTTTGCCCACATCCCCAGTTAATATTTACAGCAATCATTCCAGTTCGTGAGTTGTTCAACTTTAACACTTCAATTGTGTAGGGGGGGGCCAAAAACAGCAAATTCGTCTTATTTATCAGCCACTTTGTGTAAAGCGACACATGCACAACCCATCCATACAAATAATGTATTCCCTGATAGAACTACATTCCCGCCACACTCTCGGTTAATATAGAGAATTAGAGATCATATAGCTTAATTTCGTATTGCTTTGAAGTCTTTAAATTGGGTAGAGTGTTCTTGTAAAATATAGCAATATCGCCTTTCATATTTGCCAAGCAGAGTGCCACACTGTTTCAGGAACAAACCCATCCATAAACATTGTATATTTCCTTATGTAATTGTCCTTTATAATTACATGATTCTTAATACTGAGATCATATTTTGATCAGTTCGTGGTGTGTTCATGACGTCTAATAGGGCGGGGGAGCAATAATGATCTTGATCTGTATGATTAAGTTAGTCTATATTATGTGTCGTTTAGAACAAATACTTCAGTTGCTCAAAGTCGATATGTGTTAATATAAAATTACATGTCATAAATAAAATATCGTGTTGTTGTTGTTGTTGTAACTGGGGGTTTAATTGGAAACCTGAGGTCATCTAAAACCTGGCTCGCGGTGTCTACGGATCAGGTTTTCATCACACGAATAATGATTAAATGCTCATTATAATAATTTAGAAAGGTCTGTCTTGTTATCATAAATATGTAGTTTTTCTACCAAATCGCGTCCGGGTGAGCGGTACCTAATTCCAATATCTTGAAAACCGTTGACAATTTCTGTCAAATTCCTTCTACTTGTGATGTCCAGATAACTACTGAGCCATATGAATTATATAGTTGGTCACGTATTGTTTATAACAAAGGTTTTATTACTTAACATCGATGTTAATGCATGCAAAATTTACTATTATCAATAAAATAATTGTTGTTGTTGTAACTGGGGGGTCTGAAAGCCTGAACACATCTGTAATCGATTAAACGGCATATCTGGACAACACTTTCAGTACAAGATTCATATTGGGTCCCATTCAGATCAATTCGAAAATGTTTGTAATGTCATTATCAAAAATATGTATTTTTTTCGACCAAAAACGTGTTTGGGGGAGGGGTAGCTAAAATCCAATATCTCGCAAACCGTTCAAATTTTTTGTTAACTTCTTTCTTCATATGCTTGACAGATAACTACTACACCATATGGACTAAATATTTCAAAATTATTGCAATATCCATTTGAATGATAATGTTCGAAAACTAAAAACAAAATTTAAAAAGAGCGATTTTTCAAAACAAACAAATGTTTCGTCTCCAAATGGCACGAAAATCCAAATTAACCAACACTTATTGCATATCAGGTACATATATGGTATGCTGTAGTCATTTTAACGCCTACAATGTGGGGTAATAACTTAGGACATAGCCGCAGGGCTCACTTTACCAAAATCGCTAATTTCTGGGAAAAGTCACTGGTGGGTATCGTTCATCGTCGATTTGAAAATAGCCACCACCAATTCCGTTATTTTTCACTATAATTTTCGTCTACAGTATATATTTCTCCTTCAAAAAAAGTTGGTGTTAACTTGTTATACCGTGGGTAGGGGTACCCGACCACTTTTGGCGTTTGTCCGCTGTACTAATCGTACTTCGACAGTCTATGGACATCATTTTTGTACACACACTAGTCTAATCTATGGATTCTTCTAAATAGATTGGATGCACTTTTCCCGGTAGGTCGACAAAGCCTTTGCTAAACTTTGCATGCGACAATCGAAGTCATAACATACGGCAAAACAGGCAACAAGACACAGACTGATAAACTTATTCCGTGAGTTCAAATCAGCCAAATAGCAAGTGACTTTGTCACAAATAGTCACGATACGTGGAAACCGAGCCAGAGTGCACTCACGCGCGCGGTTATCACTGACCATTGATTAGTCGATCGAACCAACAGCTGTGTCAATAATAACACGACCAAAGCCAAAATAATCCACTATGACCAGTGATAATCAATATAAGCTGAGCACCCTTTTCATAGACCTGATCACGGGGGCTACAATCAAGTATAGTTCTCACCAACGGCCCAAATACGAATAATCTACAACAAGCATACAATGGGTTCCCAACATGTGAACCGGAAAATTTACAAACTGCTAACCACCAGCTCAAGGTGGTTGAAAATGACCCTACTAACAATATAGCTACATCATTGGCAGTAACGGCATGCCTCAAGTCCATAGGCAGCACGCCGAGAAATATCCTGATTAGAGAAATCATCTCCATATCGTGATGATATGCCCCCTGTTTGGGGTCAGATCAGGAACGATAACTCTATTCAAAGTACATGACCTACTTTCTCTGTAGTACCCATTTTTGGGGTCTAATTAGCTTAATCTAAGGTCATGACCTATTCGTTGCAGTACAACAGTTTGTTGGGCATGTCCGGACATGACCCCGCTGGTTAACTTCCGCCCTTCTCCCTGAACGGTATATTATCTACATGTATATCACGTGATGATCTCGTTGAATGGTGGGGTAACTTCAGGCTTGAATGTTAAAAGGACACTCGGTACTCATAAAGTGAATTTAAAGACACACTCGGCACTCACTGTGGATGAACGTTAAAGTGACACACGACCCGCTCTCTGTGTGATAGTGTTAAAGGGACACTCGGAACTCATAAAGTGAATTTAAAGAGACACTCGGCACTCACTGTGGATGAATGTTAAAGTGACACACGACACGCTCTCGGTATGATAATGTTAAAGGGACACTCGGTACTCATAATGTGAGGGACATTCTTTCTTTTTTTTCCAAAAAAAAAGACAACTCTAAAAACTCCAAAAAAATCTAAAATTTCAAAAATTTCAAAATGTTCAATGTGTCCACGTTAGGTAAGGCGATTTACGTAATCTAGTTTGTCTATTTTTGTCTTATACATACAGGTCATGACCTGGGCATTCTAACGTTTCTGATGTTTGCGATGAACTACCTTGTATGATGTCTTCTGGTTGCTTAGTCAATATGCATTTACTGCAATAGCCGTGTATGTTGCTGGACTTTCTGTACAAATGTTTACTTTCATTATTCGCTTCAACATAATTGTTCTTAGAAACGCTCTCCGAGTATGTGACCCACGGAACTGATGGCCAATGGTCCAATTGTGTCTCAGTATCTATAACATGAGAGTGTCTCAGCTTTACATATTTTAATCCCATATTATTCATGGATGGTTCATTACTGTACTGTGAACCTTGACAATTTGAGCACTTTTTTCTTTGGCGTTATGCGATCCAAAATGATCCTGATATAAGAAATGCAACACCGTGCAGATATGCTTTGTTAGCGCTTCACAAATTTTCCCGTTGTATAATGACACTATCAGATGCTTTTATGGCCATAATTGAAACCCATCAGGGCTCATCGAGTGTCTTTTGATCAATTGTTATCACAGTTCACCAGTTCCAACATGAAATGTACAACTTCCCTAGCAACAATGTTGTCTAAATTGCCAAAACTGAGTGCATTTATGATGTTGCTTCATATCTGAGGATACCATGGGGTGTAATTTCATTGATTGCTACAACGCATCAAGGGTCAAAAATACAATACACATTTCTCCTGACCACATTATGGCATACAATTGATGCCTCAAAGAAGTGCCCTTTCATCTATTTGTATCATATTTCATGAGTTCCAGCATGAAATATTCACCTTCACTAGCAATAATGTTCCCTAAAATTGCAAACTTTACTACATATGGACAGTGGATTGATATCTAGGGACCCAAATGGCTGTAATTACATTTATTTTTAACACACATGAAGCTTAAAATATGAAATTTACAATTTTCCTGAACAAATTATGACCTTCAATACACTATGAAATCCCTTTATGTTCATAACTCAGTCACGACTACTCAGGAAGTGTCTTTATATCCATTTTATCACATTTCATGGGTTCCAACATGAAATGTTTGCCTTCACTGCCGACATTGTGGCCTACAATTGAAAACTTGAGTACATTTAGGCTGTAGATTCATGCCTTGGCGACCGATGGGGTATAATTACATTGGGTTTTAAAACACATAGAGGATAAAATTTGAAATTTACACTTTTCCTGACCAAATTATGGCTTACAATCTATTATGAGATGCCTTTGTTGTCATAACTCAAAGTCATCAGAGCTCAGCAGGTGTCTTTTGATGCATGTTTATCACATTTTATGAGTTCCAACATGAAATATACACTTTCCCTGGCAAGAATGTTGCCTAAAATTGCAAAATTGAGTCAATTTATGCTCTAGGTTAATGTCTAGGGCACCACTAACATGTCCCTTAATTCATTTTTTACCACAGATGAAGAGTCAAATATCAAATTCACACTCCTCCTGACCAGAGTATGGGCTGCAATGACAATATCAGATACCTTTATGACCATAATTGGAAGCCATGAGTGCTCATCAAGTGATTATTGATCAATTTTTATCAATCACATTTCATCAGTTCCAACAAGAAATGTACAACTTCCCTGGCAACAATGTTGCCTACATTGGCAAAAATGACTCCATTTATGATGATCCTTCATGTTTTAGGATACCACATGCTTTAATTGCATTGATTGTTACCACACATAAAGGGTCAAAATGAAATACACATTTCTCCTGACCAAATTATGGGGTACAGTGTCACTATGAGATGACTTTATGTTCATTACTCAAAGACATGAGGGCTCAGGAAGTGTCTTTACGTCAATTTTTATTATATTTCATGAGTTCCCGGATGAAATAAAAATTCACCTTCACTAGCAATATTGTTGTCTAAAATTGCAAACGTTTTCTCAAAACATGAGATATTGCTCGAACTGTTAGTGAGCTAATTGATGTTTGTGTCAAATTTCATCCAACATAGACGATAACATTCAATAATTTTGAAGGACTTACTCGAAAACTTAATTTTATTTTTGTTTATATAAATGTGATGGCTATTTTCACACTAACTCTTGGATATTCGTTCTTATGTCATCGTTTTTGTTTCAACGTATTTGTTTTTCGTTGATAATGGACAACCCTACATTATTTTGATCGAGACTGAAAAACAAATTATTGTATTTTTATGCGCAAAATATGTCCCCCTATCTTTTGCATTGGTTCGTTGTGGTCCTAATATGAAACATTTTAACTCAAATGCTATATTATTTCGGTTAAATACAAGCTATGTTAACATTTTTCTAGGAAATATTCATTTCTGAATCATTATATTTGCAATGATGAACACATTCACACATTAGACCAAATGGGTTAGCACAGAGCCTTCCTTTATTATAAGACTTCGATAGGAATGATACACGTTTTCTCAAATAATAATTTCATTTAAATACTTGATTGTTGCTTCCAACTGTATTTCAAATAGACGAAATATTTCCATTTTATTTAAAACAGAAATATTTACAATGCTTATCAAGTAAATACATTGTTCTTCGATATTCTTTCTAAAACATTCACTCAATATACCGAATAGGTTCGTATCAAGCCTTCGTTTTATAAGACTACGGTACAAACGATACATTTTTATCTCAAAATGTGAGTTTTGTCCCAACTCTCATTGAACAATTCATTTTTTCTGCCAATGTTATTCAAAATAGAATAATTCAAATGTTTATCAAGAAATCACATTGGTTCTTCGATATTCGTTGTTAGATTATGGTTTTCTAACGTTTTATAAAGAGTAGTACTCAAAATTATATAGTCCTCTTTTTTGTCTGTCAGTGTAAAGAAGCCACTAAAATCTGCATATACTGGCATATTGATAAGACACACCGGACCACCATAGAGCTTATATCGTATGGGGAACTGAATAGCTAACTATAGTAGAGGGCTTTTTTTACTTGATTTAACATTGCAAAGGGCACTTAATGTACGTCATAACGCACTTATATGTATATGATTCGCTTTAAGAAACACGTGCGTATACCCACATCAGATACGCATACTTAGAACACATTAACTTCGTGTATATACTGACGTTTACCACGTATATAGTCCACAAAGACATAGACTTGCGTGTGAAAACTCAGTTTAACTATACATTAAAGAGCGTTTACACGTGATTTACATGTGACAATGGCAATTGTTATACATCATATCACATATACGTGCCGTACTTGCTTTAAGAATATGGACACTTATAGGCACAATCACAGCAACAATGGAGACCAGCGTTCTTACACAGAAATCAGTAATGTGTGCACTAAAATGGTAACAACAATGAACATGTACACTGTGTAAATCGCCATAGACATCAGAACTATTACGAATTTATGAGTTGTCTCGCTTGTTTAGTTGCGATACTTGATGTAATAATTTGAGTTACCAACAATAAAACAGTATTGACGCTATATTTTCTCCATATACCGACGGTTTTAGACTATATTTCTACTAATAATGCTATTAAAACGAACGACAATTAAGAGAAATGAACTATGAATGCATATATGAAGTAATATGTATACACGCGTCCACATAGCAGGCCTTTTCCATACCAATGTTTGATACCACCGTATATAATAGAGCGTTTTGAGAAGATATGTAAAATTAATATGCACATGTGTTCACATAGTAGGCCTTCGTGATATGAAACGTGGTACACGCATTGTTTCCTCTGTATAACAGACTAAATTTATAGGATGTACAATACATATAATTGGTGAAAACAATACATGAAGTAAGTATTTATATGCATTAGTCTACATCATATGGGCTCTTTATTGTCTCCATGTAATGGAGATTTTAGACTAAATGTCTTCTAATAATGCTATAAATGAACGACAATAAAGGAAAATGAACGATTAAAGAAATATGTATACACGCATCCACATAGTAGGTCTTTTCCAGACCAATGTTTTGATGCTGCTGTATTAACAGAGAGCTTGTAGTATATATGAATGAACGGTAAAGAATATGTGAAATTAATATAGACATGATTGTGTTCGCATAGTAGCCATATCAGGGGCAATGTTTTATTAAATGGTAGCAATAATGAAAATTTACATTGTGAAATACAAACCACTCAAGGCTTCAGAAATATTGCTAATTTTTGTGCTGTGATCAGTTGTCTCGCTTGTTTAGTTGCGATACATGATGCAATAATTTAATTTACCACCCATACAGCAGTATTGACTGGTATTGACGCATTATTTTCTCCATATAACGGCGAGTTTAGATTCCTACTAATAATGCTATAAATTAACGACAATAAAGAAAAAATGGACGATTAAAGAATACATCGAATAAATGTGTATACACACATTCCACTCGTAGGTCTTTTCCAGACCAATGGTTGATAACCCCGTACATAATAGAGCATTTTGATAAGAAAATGTGTCCACATAGTAGGCCTTTCGGTATCAGAATCCCGTTTATGTGGATTTGTTACTTTTCTGCACCCTTATAATTTTCGATTTTATAGCGAAATTTTCTTTGAAGGACATATAAAAACACATGTATTCACGATACTTTACGCTACTACCTTGACGTTATATATATATATCCTGTGGTTGCCTGTGTTATGTCCATGGGGTCCATTGCGGGAAACTGAATCACCCATATGCAAGTAACTAGAACTACGCGTACATGCACTCACTCTGTCAACGACTTTCTGCTGTCCATTTTATCCATCCAATTTTGGCGGCCATATCCGGGCTCAACATCTGTGACTCAACTGAATAACTCATTACTGACTGGACCATTCGACAATACGCTATCGTTCATAACTATATTTAAACGTCAAGTTAAAGGGGTACTTTACCACAATTTCAATAAATTCCCGGTGACAATAACGATTTAATATCAATATTATATTTTAAAATAACTAATTTGAGTCGACGATGTCAACTGAAAATGTTCCGGTTAACAGGCTATCACAAAAGTAAAATATAATTATCTCATATATATTTTGAAGACCTCTGTTTGTCTGTATGTTTGTTTGTCTGTATGTTTGTTTGTCATTAATACAAATCTACGATTCTCGACCGATCGGGACGAAACTTGGTACGTGTGTGTGGTTTGACCAGGCGGTGGTCGTTGTCGTACTGGCGATCCCGTGCGACGCCCGTGCAACGCATGCGCAGACGAGATCTCGGAAATGGGTGAAGCTATCGACTTGAAATTTGGTATATGAATGTATATGGCCCCGAGTACGAATTTTATCGGGTCGCCGAGCCCGTGCGACGCCAGCTTCGCGCATGCGCAGACGAGATCTCGGAAACGGGTGCAGCTATCGACTTGACATTTGGTATGTGAATGTATCTTGCCCCGGATACGAATTTTATCGGGTCGCCGAGCCCGGGCGACGCCAGCTTCGCGCATGCGCAGACCAGATATCGGAAACGAGTGGAGCTATCGACTTGAAATTTGGTTTTTGAATAGCCCGGACAACGTCGGGCTCATCGGCTGGTCTCATATATATTTTGAAGACCTCTGTCTGTTTGTTTGTTTGTCTGTATGTTTGTCGGTCATTTATACAAATCTACGATTCTCGACCGATCGGGACGAAACTTGGTACGTGTGTGTAGTTTGACCAGGCGGTCGATGTTGTCGTATTGGCGAGCCCGTGCGGCGCCCGATTCGCGCATGCGCAGACGAGATCTCGGAAACGGGTGGAGCTATCGACTTGAAATTTGCTATGTGATTGTATCTTGCCCCGGATACGAATTTTATCGGGTCGCCGAGCCCGTGCGACGCAAGCATCGCGCATGCGCAGACCAGTTCTCGGAAACGGGTGGAGCTATCGACTTGAAATTTGGTTTTTGAATAGCCCGGACAACGTCGGGCTGGGTAGAGCTATCGACTTGAAATTTGGTTTTTGAATAGCCCGGACAACGTCGGGCTCATCGGCTAGTGTAATAAACATTCATTTATGGTTGGAGTCATAAAATGGAGAATTATGCGAGTACGAGTTACCGTTCTTGAAATAGTATCTGTTGCGTGTCTTTTATCGACGGCCGTTCGCGAACATTATTGAGTTGCACACATAAGTGACATAACATGTTACCTGCAAGAGAAAGGCCCGCTATAACCGATTCGGAAAAAGGAGAAAGAAACAAGAGTCATGAAGCGTCAAGTATTTTTATACGGAGTGAGATTGTTCGATGGAAGAGATTGGATGCATCAATTGAAGCTGTGAACAATGAACTTCCGGTTCTTCCTGCGACCTGAGTCTTCTCCGGTGAAGGTCAAAAACATGGCGCGTAGTTTGAAATCGTAATATTTTTGTTTCCAAGATCAATATTTTCTTCGCTAAATTAGGTTTACACGAAACTCATATAACACGAACACAATCTAACTTGAAAGTTATTTCAATGGGAGTAAATAAAAAAAATTGTCTATCCCTGTGTGCAGTACCCCTTTAAATGATATAACTATATTTAAAGTTCAAATTAAATTAGACATCACTCTATTTAAACTTCAACTGAAATGAGACATAACTCTATCTAAAGTTCCAAACGACTATCAAAAATATTATTCAGCAAAACTATTAGTTTTCAGAACAAAAATTGCTTGAGCAACAGTATAATTGCTATTCGAAAATAAAGTTCTTGAGCAACAGTATAATTTGAAAACTAAGTTATTGGGCAACATTACCATTGCTTTTACACAAATAAGTTACTAAGCAATAGTATAATTATCATTAAAAAATTAATTGATCAGATCCCATTCTCAAATTATGCCTAGCATAAGCTAACAATAACTATACTTTATTATTCATATATATCCCTCCATGCTTTCAAGTACGGTACGTGACTGAAAAATAGCATGTATTTACAAGATATTATATAGGAACGATTGAACATTCATTCGACTCGTAATCGGCTCTAATTAAACAGTACCACAAACATTTGATACGCTAACTGCTGAAATTGATCATTCCATCTGGATAGACAAATGCTCCAAACCATGGGGTTAATATTGAGTTTTGGAAAATACATGGAACTACACTATTTTAACTCCATCCAAACTAAATGTATTTAATATGCCCCCATTGACCAAACACTGTGGTTGCGATCACTCCAAAGCCAGTTGTATAGCCTCTGCTTGACACTGCTGTAGGATTTAATATACCACCCCTTGACCACTGTTGTGTGAATCAATTTGATAGCTAGAGTTACCACACTCGCAGTGTCGGTTAATGGACGCCTCTCCTTGTGTGTATCCTCGTGTTAACAAGGAATGAATCACCGTACTTAGACAGTCAATGGACATCGTTTTTGTACACACTAGTCTATTCTAAGGATTGTTCTAAATAGATTGGATGCACTCTTCCTGGTATGTCGACAAAGCCTTTGTTAAACTTTGCATGCGACAATCGAAGTCATAAGCTAATGGCAAAACAGGCAACAAGGCAAATACTGATAAACCTATTCCGTGACTTCAAATCAGCCCAATAGCTAGCGACTTTGTCCCAAAATAGTCACGATACATGGAAGCCGAGCCACAGAGCACTCACGCGCGAAGCATATCACTGACCGTTACCATTGAGTTATTAATTGATCGAACCAACAGTTGTGTCAATAATAACACAAATACGCCAAAACAATCCACTATGACCGTTACCATTGAGTGACTAGACGATCGAACCAACAGTGGTGTCAATAATAATACCACCAAAGCCAAAACAATCCACTATGAAAAGAGAGAATATATATAATGTGAGGACCCTCTGCATAGACCCGATCACGGGGCTATAATCAAGGACATTTCTCACCAACGGCCCAATACGAATAACCTACAACAAGCATACATTGGGGTCCCAACATGTGAACTGGAAATCAACAAACTGCTAACCACCAGCTGAAGGTGGCTGAAAATGACCATACTAACAATATTCCTACATCATTGGCAGTAACGGCATGACTCAAGTCCATTGGCAACACGCCGATAAATATCCTAATTAGAGAAATCATCACCATATCGGGCAAAATTCCATCAACCCTGAACACAGTGAGGTGTGTGGTATTATTTTTGTTTAAACATACTATATTCCGACACATAGACAATACATACAGATACATAACACATAACAAATTAATAGCATAATTGAAATAAATTTGTTGGTGTATGTTATCGGAGATTTGCAGGCATGTTATATCGGTTGGAAACGGAGACGACAATAAGATATAGGCTTTGTTTGGTCGTTCCTCGCAATTAGAAAGATGATACCAATATTCTTAAAATTGTAATATGTATACAAGATATTGGTACCATGCTGTCTCATGAATACCTCGCTCAGACAGCATGGGACCAATATCTTGTATCTGGTCATTGCTATTTGATTGGGTATTTAGTGGCTGATTGATTATATGTTCGTTATAATGGATTGAAATTTTATGATTAGTAGATGTGACGTTAGGAGGTGTGACGAGTATATTATGGGTTATAAGGAACTGCAGCGGAAGAGAGGAATAGCGAGGAAGAAAGAGAGAGAGAGCGAGAAAACAGAGAGATAGGAAGAAGAGGAATAAAACATATTAAATATTTTAAGGATAAATCACCGGTGTAACCAACGCATAGTGAAAGGTCAAAATTATCAAAGGTCAAATCCCACAAATCGTTTACATATAGGAATAGCACCCATCTCAACCAGAAACGATAAACTGAAGGCTGCACCAACTCTACGACTAATTATCAGCTGATATATGCAATGTAATACTCTACCCAGTTTACACAGATACACATATAGTGGAGATGCTGAACAGGCCCACACCTTCGGTTTCTTATATCAGAGATGACTCCGAGAGACTCCGTTACTATGGAGATAATGTCATAATCCAATGATGTTAATAACAAGTTATCAAACTGTTGACCGACAACGCTGAGAAGTCAGAAAATTATGAAATTTCCAATATAAAACAATCCGTAACCAATTGGGATGCATGCATCAGACCTAACAAGGATCGACATAAACAACAGATACTAACAACATCCACAACAGGCTATATGAAATTCAGAACTTGATGTGGGACGTATAAATGGCTATGTGTGATAACGTACATAAGTTGGGAGCTAATGAACGCAGTCCAGAGTGTCTCATAGATGACAAGTGCGACGGTGTGGCCGAATGCAGCGCAAACATATTCAGGGTGACACAGTGAGCTTAATTGCGATGTAGTGCAACAGCCAACACACATATCGCATCAACCAGTACATTAAAGTACAGAGTAAATAGCATTACACAAAGTAAGGTCGAAACGGAAAATGAGTAACACAAACATTCCGAAATCTTAAAACAAAACTTCCGACAGGCAATACTTGTATTTGAATCCATATGTGATAAATTGGACGAATTATGTGCCCACATGGAGGTGGTGCAGTAAACATATCAGCAGATAGAAATAATAGTGGTGACTGATTATACTAATCAGGATCACACCAATGACAATTTCAATAGTGATCATCCAGAGTTCCCTACATGCGATAACGAACAGACCTGGGAACAGGAACACAAATCATAGACAGGCAGGTCTTCCTGTCGCTCACAATACAAGCGACATAACTCTACCTCCTTTCGCGCACACAACTCCACGACAAAATGGCAGATGACATATACACATTATTGTTTTACCTAGTTGACACAGATATAGTGGAGATGCTGAACAGGCCCACAACTTCGGTGTCTTATATCAGATATGACCACCCCTGGTCAAGTGGTCCTGCAGAAATGCTATGATGTTGGTGGGTCCTGCTGTTTTGCTATGATGCTGTTAGTACAAAGCGATGCTGGTGACCGCGTGCGCGTTCCGCCTCATGTTTACATCGAAACTACGCAATTACAACACGATGTAAACATTCTGATGATCACACATGAATGCACTAAAACCTCCGACATACATACATTCTACAACTCCGCGGACGACTTAAGAATTGCGTTCTTTGGCGAGTATTAACCCAGTTATTGTTATGCCCAAATGCCCACGTTTTGTCGCGTTACATGGCTGAAATCATCCCATATGACGGGAATGATGATTTTAATAACAAAGATACAAATTCATTCAAAAGATGTACAGCGTACGCTTGAAACAAGTCCGATTTGGTATTTTAGGGTCCACACTGATGTTGGTGTGGGACCACTGTGATGCTGGTGAAAATCCACTCTGATGTTGGTGAGGATCCACTCTGATGTTGTTGAAATATTTTTCTTCCATATTAATTAACTCAAATCATGAACAAATTGATTTTAAACACCACAAGGAGAGAAAATACAGTACACCGTGAAGTCAGAAATATCTTTAGAATCGAGAGCAATGACCCAAATATCACAAATTGGACTACACCGTGACATTGGTTACATATTCTCAGTTACTTATTACTTATTGGGAAGCATGCAAACTTTACCAAATTATCGCTGCGATAGGGTGGCTCACCTCAAGTGATGTTAGAAAAACCGAAAACCACACCCTCTAGACCGCGCGGCTGCTACAGTGGGTGGCAATCAGGATACCCATTGTCTTTTCGGTATTTGTTGGCCGATTTTGACCAAATAAATGGTGTAGTGGGGTGGCCCACTACAAACTATACTACACAAACAGAAAACCGCACCTCTTTAGCACGTGTGGTTGCCACCGGAGGTCGCAAAAAGGGCATCCAACGCCGTTTCTGTATGTGTGGTCCGATTGAGCCCAAATAATCGGCGTGGTAGCGTGGCACACCCAACGTTGTGTTACAAAAACCGAAAACCGCACTCTTCTAGCCCATGCTGTTGCCCTAAATATTGAAACGGCAATGGGTGTCACCTCATGTAGCAACCACACGGGATAGAAGGGTGCTGTTTTCGGTTTTTATTGTATAACTCGGGGTGGGCTGTGTGTTAGTCAAGTTTTAGTCTGCTACTCTGGAAGAGAGTACTTACGGTAGATCAAGGTAATAGAGAACTTGTGATTATGTGGGGAGTAGGTCCATAAGTGGGTAGTTAGTAGATTACTAAATTAACATTGAATTGCATTGATCTTTTGTCCAGTAGTTTATATCTGAGTGATATTCTTAGAGAACTTGACTTGTGGAGTATCGATCGATCAAAAATGGACTATTGTTAACGTGGAACGCAAAATACAATGATTGCATCACATTTCTCGATTTAAATGATGACATGATAGGTGGCACCCAATTTCAAATTTCAGATAGCACATCCAGGTTTACTTCCCTCTACGAACTACATTGATACATTTTACAAAGACAGCCTGCAGAATCCAACGGACTTGCGCTATATTTTATCGGTTCTTGGCAATGGATTTTCATAGGTGATTTTAATGGAAAACACAACACACGTAGCTCGCGCAATCTTGAATTTGCAAAATCCATTCACAAATGTAAAATGTTCTCTGTAAACAGCAACGCTATTTGCAGAGGGACATAATCGACTTTCGTACCCGCGATCAGTGGCGTCGGAACAGCAATTGATCAACTGATCACATCGTGATGTCGTTTCATATATTGCATAGGGTATCTCACGCAGAAGTACTATATGAAGTCGCACTAAACGTTTCCAACCACCGACGGATACTAATTAGACTGGAATGTAACCAAGAGGCGCAATACGAATCAGAACCAAGCTCGACGCCTCTCAATTATAATTGGAATAAGATACAAACATCACCTGAAATCATCATTAATAACCAGGCGATGTTGAACTAAAACAATTAGTACTGCCCAATTGACAGCGTTGAGAACCTTAATCAGTACTACGATCGCCTAGTCGGAACCATACACTAAGCTGCGGGAAACAATCCCTACCAAAACATTATGGCACACATAATTGACGAGTGGGATGATTATGAGAAGACACGTTATTCCCCCCTTGGTGGCACATTCAACACTTCCCATTTCCAATCGCTGTCACTGACTAAACATAGATACTTATAAACCCGACTGTATATTATGATATAGCATTGTTCAGTGCCAAAATTGCACATATTCTATTTCGCAGCATGGGACTCAAATTACCAACCAACCAACAAACATGTTTATATATTAATTTATCCATTGCAAACTAGTTAGAATAGATTTGCAAGATGACATTAATATGCAGTTAATCATATACCAGGTTTAGAAAGCTGATAGACAACAAAGTAAGTATTTTAACTGTCTAAGTCTGCTAAAAGTTGTTTCTAAATTGCGGAAGGACCAACTATTGTTTTGTTAAGAGTGCTTATAGTGACAGGATGTTGAGATTTCCGTTGTACAATGTCCAAACCAGAACACAATCGTGCTGACTATTTATAACAACCTATATTAAACACATAACATAGCCTGTGTTCTGTTTTGGTCTCATCTGGTCCATATATGTATGTTAGTTTATTTTGATGGGCGAGTCAACCCAAAAAATATGATCCTAATGGCAATTGACAGAGTTATGAGGACCAGAATTCAATTTCGTAACGAAAACGAGCAACATCAATATTTTACTAATCAAGCTTTTATTTCATCACAGCTATATTTGAGTCATCATATCTTTGTCAATTAAATAGTAGTCACAATTAAATATGCACAGTGGCGCTGATATAAGACTGTTATATATGGAATCGATACTAATGCATAATGTTTTTGTGAGACCTGTTATACATGAATAATAATCCCTGAAACAAGGTAACACAACCTCTTTATCACGAAAAACAGTAAAGAAGGGTTAAGTTTTGGTACCTTCAGTCCGAATATTGACTGAATTATGGCTACAATCATTGTTTGTATTGTAAGTTCATATATTGTGTCCACATGGCATATCCGACGGCATCACCCTATATGAACAGACCAACTGTTCGTGTTAGCGATATCCTATTTGAACCCTCTTTGGTTCAAGTTATCCAACAATAGTATGTCAAGTTTACACATGATAGATAATTCCAGACCATCAGCTCCCGTCTGATATGACCATTTCCAACGGAAAACGATTTCAGTCAAGCATTTACATGAAATAAGAATAAGATCGTTGTTGTTTTGTTCTAATTGTCGCACTGAATACTGGTTGAAATGGAACAATTAGTAAAACACACAGCCTTTATTGTTTTCTCATAATTCCAACTAATGGTGGACATGATATAATGACAGCTTTGACCAATGTTGGGGTGGGCACCCAAATATCGTGTGACGTCCCAACATACCTCACCGTGTTCTCGTATGACAACTTATTCAATTAGAGTTACAGCGCATGAAAGTGAGCGAATTGATGCCAATCATACCAAACAGTCATGTGAATAATATACTAATATGACGCTGTTGACGGAAGCTATGTCAGTTGGACTGAATAGGTCAGTCTCACCGTTTTTTTTGTGTGTGATAAAGTCACACATGTTCCCGAAATTGTGATAAATTTGCCCAGGTTGGAGAACATTTTGATAATGTTATCCAGGTTAAGCAAATATTCACAACATGAACGCAATTTAAAAGTGCATTACTGAGGTAAATACTGTTCAGTCTGTGCAAGAAACAGATTTTGGCTATTAAGCATTAATTAAGAAATACTAGTACTGGAGGTGGTCATTTTGATCGCAAATTGTGAATATTGGGTTGCTAAATATGACATTATATTAACCAGGATAACTTTATCACAATTTCAGTAACCTATGTACCTTTATCACAATTTCAGTAACCTAGGTAACTTTATCACAATTTCAGTAACCTAGGTAACTTTATCACAATTTCAGTAACCTAGGTAACTATATCACAATTTCAGTAACCTAGGTAACTTTATCACAATGTCAGTAACCTAGGTAACTTTATCACAATTTCAGTAACCTAGGTAACTTTATCACAATTTCAGTAACCTAGGTACCTTTATCACAATTTCAGTAACCTCGGTAACTTTATCACAAAAACTGGGGAGAGTTACCAAGTCAGCATTAGTGGAGGGTTGATGAACAACAACTGTCTCAGTAGGGAGCACCTCCATCGCTGTGGGCAGATCATCCACCATAAAGGAGTAAGGCTCCCTGGTAATATTAATGTCAGCTTCTTTGCAGATGAGTAAAGTAGTGTTTATTCAGCAATATCTTCGCCTACAGGAACATGAAGTGAGATATGAGAGTTTTTCCGGAATTGAAATTGTGGCAGATGTTAGCCTTGAATAATGGTGTGATACCCGTCATGAAAAGGGTAATTTCAGCTTTCAAGGTGCTGCTTCTTCTCAGGTCACGTTCGCCTAAATGGACGTGATTTCGAATATGAGAGGTTTTCCGGAATCGTAAATATGGACGATGTTAGCCTTGGAGAATGGTGTGAGTCTGTGAGTCTCGTTCATCAACAGGATTCCGTCAGTGTAGATCTGGAATGAAATGTAAAGTGCGTTACCAAGTCTTAAACCACAGTTTAATGTGTGAAATGTTACCAAGTCTTAATTCACAGTTTGGACAGTCATCCCATGGCATGTCTCGCGTGTGTTCTGATAATCTATATAAAGACCTAATGATCAGGTTAGGCACATCTCGAAGTTAACTATTCATAATAGTTAAATTTACATGGTGAAATTCAATACTTCCCTTTTTACTATGACATTAATTATAGGATCGTGTATCACAATGCGCAACAACATCGATCTCTAACTAGTATGGGCACTCATTAACCGATGTTTCACACAGTGGGAACATAAGTATGTGACACCACAATCAGATATTGTCTCGTGTGTTTTCAAATTGATATACATAATTGATGAGCAGGTCAGGCACATCCCGAAGTTAACTAGCTATATTAAAAGATAATAGTTAAATTTGACAGTTTGCAATCCACTATTTCCCTGTGGTATTATGAAATTAATTATGAGATCGCGCACACCAATGCGCAGCAACATTACACTCTTACTAGTACGGGCTCTCATTGACCGAGGTGACACATGGAACGGAATTTCAGCGATTCCGTATTAATGTAGTCTAGCTATTCTAATTTAATCCAATTTAGTTGAAAATACTCCTATTTTCGGAGAAATTTGTATACAAATCTGCTATTTAGATTCTCGCTTATGGCGGTAATTTGTTTGTGTTAACGATACATAGGGAAAGGATTGAACGCGACTTACACAGTAACATATTGATGTATTTTCGCAGTATGATACTTTATTAATATGCATCAGCATCCATACTTTATTTCCGACTTTTACAGTATATATGCAGTTCAAACAAGAAATTCAATTAATTGAGGAAAAACACCCACTGTCCTGAGTGGTATTGATAAGCTATTGGGGGGGGGTCTACCTCTTCGCATTGCAAAATAACATGAATGACACCAACAGCTTGAATGTGAGAATAACCCACCATATATGGTTGATATTCAACCAGGCTGCTGTTTCTCAATTGATGACTGATGTACATATACACTACACCCAAATAGTAATAACAATTAACGTTGTGATTTTGAAACTAACCATGCTAGAATATTGACAGTAAGGTGGTATTAACTACTACGAGCACTATTAATAATAATAGTACTATTCTTTTATAATATATGTGGGCATGATGTATGGAAATATTAAAGGACAAACCAATAGTTACAATACAATTATAACTTGTTTTCTTAATTAAGCGCAAGAGGGATATTCCTTATTGCGCTTATAAGCTCAATAAGGGAATAAGGGAATCTCTATTGTGCTTAAGCGCAATGAAGAATATTCAAATTGCGCTGATAAAGCCCAATAATGAATCGCTTAATAAGGAATAATATATTATATATAGTACATACACTCCTTATAATTCAGGTGGTGTAGTCCATCTCCATGGCACAATGGGTGGAACAAATATAGGATTATTCTACTATTTGCAGAAGGGTGATCTATTGAGAGAGATATTAATTGTGTTTAAGTGCAATGGGAAGTAATTGCGGTTAAGCGTAATAAGGAATGTCTTATTGCATTCGCATTGGGCTTAAGCGTAATTAGAGATTCCTTAAGTTATTGCGGTTAATCGAAATTGTCTATTAAATGTCAATATTGATTCCCATAGAGATCATCAATGATGTCTATGCGCAAGGGACCCACGCCAATCTTCTCTATTGGGATTCCAATTGTTGGCTTATTAAAGATGCACATATGCTGAATATACAGTCACGCGCAAAACGCGATCCCGTACATGTAGGTCGGGTTTTGACACCAAGTGAATTAAAATGTCATTGAAATAATCGGTTTCTCCCCATAAAATCCATATATTCAAAATACATCTTTTTGGAGCAGAATTAGGTACCGGGTAGTCCATATTGGACGCCATCATGGAATTTTTGTTTAATTTTCAGACATATTTATTAGTTAATTGTTATGTGGATGGAGTTATAATTAACCTCACATCCTTATATTGGTTATGCGGATGGGGTTATCATTAACCCTCACATCCTTATATTGGTTATTTAGATGGAGTTATCATTATACCTCACATCAGTGTGTTGGGGATTTTGGACCTTGACTTGGGACCTTTGTTTTTTGTTGAGTTAGAAGCCTGTTTGTATTTCGAAATGTTGTCAATTTTGTATCGTCTGCAGCGGAATTCGGCATGTTGAAGCAAAAGTTACAAGGCATTGCACCGTTATCATTTTGGCAGTGTTGAACAGAAGAGAAATACAGAATACAAATCAGTATCAAATGATAAAATGTATATGTAACGAGTCTATAATACAAATGAAAAACTTTGGGAGGGGTGGGCGATACGGGGAAATATGGGTTGATACCGATATAGATTTGAAGAGCGATAATGACCAATGTTGATATATTATGCATCTCAACTCTATTGTTGCGACAAGGCTATAAAATAGAGGGGGTGTCAGAAACTTACATGTACTAGTAGTTATCTCTATATAGTGCCAGAATAGTTATTTATCGACTTCTATAGTGGTACAATGCAAATTAGAATCAAATTATAAAATATGAATCTAACACAACTATACCGATGAAAAGAAAAATAATAATTTGGGCTGGGATTAGATGTTGGGTTGGTTATATGGAGTATAAGGAGTTCATACGATGAACTGACATAAATTAGTAGAGCTATAGCAATCAATGTTGCCATGTAATGCATCGCGACTGTACTGTAGCGACAATTGTATACAATTTAAGGGGGGGTCTGAACTTATCTCTATCTCTATAGATGGCACCATAATTATATAGAAAGGAATAGCAATAGATATACGTATACGGCATAGTACACGTAATACCATACACATAAGTGTTGATCACATGATAAAAATATGTACATAACTCGACTATACCAATGAAAAAAGTAATAAATTTGGGCCAGGATTAGAGGTTGGGTTGGTTACATGTGGATAATTGGATATGCAGTTAATACGATAGATGAATACAGACAGCACTTTCTGATAAGATGTCCAGCCTGAATGAAGTCGGAAATCGAACTTTACCACATATTGAGGACGAATTGAGGGAGTGTCTTGCTGTCAACTACACCGACTTGTCTGAAGACTCCAAAATGGATGTCATACTAGATCATAGTCTACATGTGTCCAATCTATCTGAGGATATTCATAACTCCAAAGACATCACCCAGCTGCAGTTCCATACTTGCAGGTTATGCTATGGGCTACATATCGAGAGGTACAATAAGCTGTTACTTATGAAAGAGCAGAAGAATTCTATGAAACAACAACACAGTTCCCAGTCATATACACAGCAACAAAATGTCAATTAGTATTTTTAGATCATATAAACTCACTAAATTGGAAGGTGATGATTATTTTAATACTCATATTGAGGTTGCTCGTACACGGGCCTAGAGAAGACGAAGTAAGTAAGTAAGATAGGGGTTCACCGTTGACACGATAGACCGAAATAAATTGACCGAAATAAATTTGTCGAGTGTTAGTGACCAATGTTGACGTAAAAAGTAATGCGACTGTACTGTCGCACAATTATCAGGTATAAATTGTCAAATTTGTTCCCTGGTGTCCAATATGGAGCACATCAGAAAACATTCGCAGGGCCCTAAAATTTATTTAACACATGATTTCCCATTCAAATCGATTTATGTCCATAAAATTCTTATTTTTCAAAATTTTAAGCTGAGACTTGGTGTGTCTGCGTGAAATTCTTATATATTCCTAAAATGACAGGTTCCAGCACGTAATTATGTTCTAGATGGCAGAAAGAATTTTTTTTCGATGATAAATTTTAATATAGGATTTGCCATTCAAAACGATTTATGTCCATAAAACTCTTATTTTTCAAAATTTTAAGCTGATACTTGGTATATCCTCGTGGAATACTTATATATTCCTAAAATACCAGGGTCCATTACGTGATTATGTTTTAGATGGAAGAAATGAATTTTGTTCGATGATAAATTTTAACATGGGATTGTCCCATTCAAATCTATTTATGTCGATAAAACTGTTATTTTTCAAAATTTTAAGCTGAGAGTCGGTGTTTCTGCGTGGAATACTTATATATTCCTAAAACGGCAGGGTTCAGCATGTAATTATCTTTTAGATGGAAGAAATTGATTTTGTTCGATGATAAAAATCCAGCGTAAACCAGCGTAATTTGCCGTAAACAAATTTAACAATCATTTTCCCAAGTGTCGTTTTGGTCAAAATATCGCTTTCTCGACGGGGAGATCTGATCCTAACATAAGCTAAGATGTATTTAGATAGAAATATTGAGAGAATTTGACAGATTATGGTGCATTTTGAGAGAATTTTAGTGGAGAAAACGTTTGCTTCAAACATGCGAATTCAGCCAGTTGCAGACGAGCGCTGTCACTGTCAGAATCAGATTGACAACACATTGAACAAATACAGGCCTGAAACTCACCTTTTTGGGAGGTAAATCCAATAAATTAGATATAAAAACAATCCTCCCTAAGCACATTCAAAGATATCTCGCAAGTTTTTAATATCTTAGGACACTGAAACAGTCCAAATGAATTAATTTAAATCAGCTTCCGAGACGAAGCGAGACATGTACATGTGTACGATTCGATTTTGATGAGCCTTGTTTACGGTGACGTCATTTGCGTTGCTTCCCAACCTTAACCCTTTCCACTCTCAACGACATTTCAATTGGTTGAAATTAAAAAGTTCTCAATTTCCAGCTCAACCTGAATCTAGTTACTCAATTGGTAGAAATACTTTAGCAGTAATTCTTAGTTTTATAAGTTATAACTCTAATTTTATTGATGATACGAGCTCAACATCATAATATGTCACTATTTATGGCGATGTTATCCAAAGGTGTGCTTTGATAGTGATTATAATTTTATTTTGCGATCAAACGTCAGTGCAGCTCAGCAGAAACGCATAGGCACCAGTTCAATTCAGCAGAAACGCATGAGTCCTACGATTATAGACACCAACTGGACGCGCTTCGCGCGTCAGTCAGTGGGTGAAAAACATACTGGCTGAGTTAGTTTGAGTCTTGTAATTAGTTGATACTAGACTTGACTAGAATCGAGTGTTGATGTTGAACTTGGCGGTATTGTTCTTACAAGTACCGGTAGGACCGATGCGTCATATTCACCCATGTTTCATGGAACATGTGTGAATATGAGTTGAGAACTATGTTGTCGCAGCGCAGTGTTTAGATTGTGTCATGTTGTTCTCATGCTTAAGTCCGACTAACACAGGGGGATAACTATATGGATATTGGCGATCACTCCAATCGATATATATATATTCGATGATTAATTACAGTATTTATCATCTGATAAAATGGCATTCGATCGTGGCATAGTACGGGATTAACTTCTCGATGTAAACAAACATGCTACATGTACGCGCTTATATTGAATAATCTGATCATTATAATTGTGAAAACGTCACCACATGGGACGTAATTCACAGTAACTGTTGTGGTATAACCACGTTTACCGATAAATACTTGTAAATCACCTACATTTGTGTCAAATGGACAACAAGCCACGATCACCCATGATAATTAGCATCTTGCAATATGGCTCACGTGACCAACTGTTAGTAACATCGAAGCATCTTGGAAAATGGCCGAAACTGCGAACAGATGGAATTGAAGGACCATAACCTGATATTTTGGTTTTACTAATTTAGAAAATAATTTAGATTGCACGCGGAGTGCCAAATAACATTTCATAACTTAAATATGTTAACTTATAAATTTAGATGATTATGCGTACAATTATGTTGCAGACAGGAAAGACAAGTATTATGTATGTTTGCATAAGGCATAGGAATTAATATATGTTTAACCCTTTTATGATTGGAGCTTCCTAGAATGTTGCGAACATTCTGTGCCCATGCATTATATTGTATACGCGAGTCGCCCAATGGTTGGATGCATTGGCATAACAATAGTTACCTTGGTCGTGTAAGCCGTGCATTATCTTATATGTGATAATGCACTGACACATGCTCTTTAATGCCGCACATGCGCAGCCTACGTCATAAATGGGCCACAATAAAACTATCGTATGGAGCCACACACGGACCCAAGCAGACGACAATCGTCAGTATATTGTTCGCTGTCTGGGTTTCCATAAAGGGGTAAACAGTCAAAAATTAACCGATATCATAAGTTTCAATATCGCGATGATGATCACTCTAAGCGAAGAACCATCGCTGGTCCGTACTCACTGGCGATTCCAACTTACCTGCATTCTCTTGGCATCGGATCGTGCTTCGATGGTGAAATTATTGCCAACAGCGAATGGTTGATCTGAACTGATGATCAGGAAATTATTAAACGTTTTGTTCAGAAAACTTGTAAAAATGATCTTGTTATTGTTGATCTCTACTTCCATTTTCAGTGCGTAATCGGCTCCATATGTTGCTTTAATTGCAAACGTCAACCTGCGATTAGTAAAGAAAAATTGTATTGTTATAGTTCACCAACATTTTGGAATGTCATTATATTTTGACGGTGATAAATATTAAGAAGACAAGCAACAACAAAAAGTGAAAACAATCCAACAAAACACAAAACATAAAACATAAAACAGAAGACACTAAATATGACTCACATCAGGTTTGTCGTTGTCATTTGTTCAAGTGTATTATTTGTTCAAATGGACGAGGGAGTCTGTATATAATATTTACAGGGCAATTGCAACCACGTTACATTTCTTCGCACAAAATGGTCTCATTTAAACGTCAGGACACTACAACATGCCACATGTAACACACCGCAGTTGCGATTGTACCGTAGCGGCTGCGGCATAACCAGTGTGTACAAGTAACTCATCACCAGGGTTACTTGATAGGCTCCCACATCACGTGTGTTATAAGTAGATTGCATACATGCTGGGCGAATAATTCCGACACAATAATAAAAAAAACCGGACTCAATTTAAGTGAAACATACAGTAGACTTGTTTTATTCTGACATTTGTTCACAAACTCTATACATCGTTTAACTCCCTTGATGACTCGATATGACCGATGCTACCAGCGACATTTTACCCGCATTTTGTGGACTTTTCCTATACTAATCTAGATATATACTAGAGTAGGAACTGTCTGTCTGTACATGTACGTATGTCTGTCAAAATTTTCTCCCAGATCCCTGGACTGATTGCAACTAAATTAAGTGTGGTTACTCGGGGTAACCTGGCGGATGTTATATCGCGAATATAAAGACAAACTGAAACACAAATTGTTAAATTGAGCAAGCAGTTCATTGCAACACAAAACTTTTAACACAAACAAAAATGTATTTAATTTTGTTTTTAACTAAAACGTGCGTGAAGCGCACAAAGGGCCCGCCGTTGAATATAGACACTGGATAAGATCAACTAAAGAGTCAATGACACTGCAGCTCAACTTGGTGAGGCGTTAATACTTGTCTGTTGATCAGTCAATATAATGATACAGAAGGAAAGTAAAAACTGTTTCATTAATATATTGTGTTTTGTAAATGAACTAAATTTCATTTCAAACATTTCTCCAATAAATGTGAGTTGCAGGGTGTGTCAATAGATCCAAATGTTAAATCCAAGATGGCTCCAGGCGCCCATGTTTTAAACAAATTTCGGAAGAATTGGACAGCATCCATCTATATGTCACAACAAAAGCACATATGTAGTTTGGTTGAGGGTTGAGGCATATGCATGTAGGGTGTGCCAAGGGATTTTAGTCTTGAAAAGAATAAAATCCAAGATGGCCACTGGCGATCATATATTTTTACGAAATTCGGAAAATATCATTGGTTCACATCCTGATGTCACCATGCAGCCCCTTATGGAGTTTGGTGACGATCTGATGAGGGACTTTGTCTGTAGGTTGTGCAGAAGCATTTATTAATGCAAAGAGTGAAATATAAGATGGCCGCTGGCAGCCATGTTTTTTTTTTACGAATTTCGAATACCACCGTTGGCTCCTATCTAGCTGTCACCCCAAATTTCCGTTTGAAGTTTGATGACGATCAGCTATGGGATGTGACGTGTAGAGTGTGTCAACGGATTTAGTCATACACGGAGTAAAGTCCAAGATGGCTGCTGGCGGCCGTGTTTTTAACGTATTTCGGAAATAATCGATGGCTCTCATATGGCGGTCATCACGAATATTCGCATCAAGTTTGGTGGCGATTAGATGAGGAATATGGTGTGTAGGGTGTGCCAAAGTAATAATACAAAGAGTAAAATTAAAAAGGGCGGCCGGTGGCCACGATTTTCATCGCAAATCGCTAAATGTCGATAGCTCCCATATAAAGGTGATCCTAAACATGCCAGTACATTTCCAAAAAACAGGTCTCCAATAAATACGGGCTGCAGGGTGTGCGATGGATTCAAATTTGTAATACAAAAATGGCTGCTGGCGGCCATATAGTTTAATAATAATAATAATAAATAGTAATATTGATATGGCGCTTTATCCCAGATCGCTTACACCCATACTAGTGTCCTGCCCTCTATCACACATGTGACACAAAACAAGTAATTAAATATGTAAAAAAGAGCATAGTCTAACCAATAACCAATTCAGTTCAAACGCGAATCGGTCGATCGTGCACATGCTAGTATGGAGTTATAGGAAACGCATAGCGTTAGTTCCATGTTAGTCTACATGTAGTTGTGAGGCCTCGGTGTGTCGTATTGGAATTCGAGCTCAACCCAATACGACATGCCTTGGCCTCATACCTCGGTAAATATGGACACAACCGATTAATAACACACAGTACCAGGGTTGGGGTGATTACATGCCAATGTAATCGATTACGATTACAATTACTTTTGATTTACATGATTACGATTACTGATTACATTTTTTCCAATGTAATCGATTATGATTACAATTACTTTAGTATATGTAATCGATTACTTTTTGATTACATCTGATTACACTTGTTAGTTTCCAGCCATTTTGATCGCATAGTAATAAATAATGAAATAATTCAAATTTGATTGAATAAAGCCATTACTGCATAACATGGACACAAGAAACGACTGAAACAATAGAAAGATGCAAGCAATAAACATATAAACTTTTTACATGTACATGTATTGGAAAGGTTTCATCATGAAGTTATGCACCAACTTATTGGGAATACATGTGTATTTTATGTGTATTAATTTATGTAAATATATTTTAATATATTTTTAATTTCCTTACATGCATTCAAACTAACGCATAATATGTATGAAAATATCACCAGAAACAATTATAAATTATTTGCATGTTCTGTTAGATTAAATACCCAACACAATGCACATAACACTAAGATTTATGTGATTATCATCCGTTGTTAATCCTGATGAGGATTAAATGAGGCTTAACTCCATGAGTGCAGTAAATGACAACCCAGCCATTTAGGTCTACCGATGTACATCACACCTGCTTTGTTCAGTTAATTAGCCCTATTGTACCAGTGTGACTCCACAGCCATTGTCTGCAGCAGTCCCAATTCAATTTAATCCTAATGTAAGTTGGCTAGCATATTTATTCATATTCGAAAATTCCATTGTCTGTATCACAAGTTTATTGCCATTCATGCTGTATTCAACAATTGTGCGTTGTCAGTTAGATGTGTCCACTATCAGAATGTACATACCAACTGCACCACTAAAGCCCCTGTCACACTCAGACCGGCGCTTGGATTGCGCTGCAAAAGTATCAAAACGCCCACCTAAACGCACTAAGGTCTCCAATAACCGATTGGTGACGCAGTGGACACTGGCTACGACGGGCGAGGGTCCCCATGGTCGCCCATATGCGCCAGAGCGCCGCGCTTGTTTTGTGCATACAAAAAACAAGCGCAGAGGCTCTGCGTTCTGACCAGGGCGTAGTAAGCTTACTGTAGTTGCAGAGGAATTCTTGCTGCGACCACGAGTAACTTGTATCCGTCCTTGCTACGTCAACGGGGCGCTCACGTCGTTCGCTTTGCGCTGTCGTGGCGACGGTACTGCGCCGAACCTCTGCGCTTGTTCTGTGCATGCACAAAACAAGCGCGGCGCTCTGGCGCTCAGGGGCAATAACGGGAACCATCTCCCGTCATAGCCAGTGTCAACTGCATCTCCAATCGGTTCTTGGATACCTTAGTCCGCTTTACTTGGCGCTTTGATAATTTTTCAGCGCAATGCAAGCGCCGGCGCCTTATCGCAGCGGCGTTGTTTAATCGGACAGCTAATCTATTGCGGATTGTTGGGTATATTCCCCACAACATAAACACTGGCTATGACTGGAGAACGCAGGAGACGCTATGTATACTCTCCGCGCCCGCACAGAGATGTGTCAGGACCATCTTACTCACCGTTCTCTCTCCATTCGTCCTCTGATCCTGATTGTCCGACCGGCGACCCATCCACCAAGGATCGGATACTCGTTGTATGCATCCTCCTGAAACATATAATGTGTATTCACAGGCATCCTCTAACAATTTACTAGTTTACATGAATGCAACACTCATTGTTAGTAATTCGATTATGGCATTGTGATTGACATTGAGTTAATTCGGTATGTGCCGTCATATAATCATGCATCACAACTCACTGTCGTTCTACAAATCATATTGTAATTCAATTGAGGATTTGTCACGAAAAACAGGCATTCTGATTGGCCGAGAGCGGCTAACTCTAGTTTTCGATTCACCGACATGGGCCGCTTCAGCGTGCATCAAATCAGAATGTAGCACGGTAAAATGTTATCGGCGCAGGACGGAGTAGCGAAACGAGCACACCCGCGCGTTGTTGTCTACATGTATATATACCGTTCATCGGCCGCTTCAGTGTGCATCAAATCTGTAAGTAGCACGGTCAAATTTCATCGGCGCAGAACGGAATAGCGAAATGTTGTTTGAAAAATGTTCCGAGTAATGCATGAACGAACCCAACGATTTGTGCACGGTGACAACGGCAAACTTAAAGTATCGATTCGTGTCATGAAAATGACTAAATAAAATAAAAAAGTTATTTTGCAAATATCTTGCTAGATTGAATTACAAATGAGATAAACGAACCCTGCTGCGCTGTAAATTCTGGTATTCGAGCATGAAAACAGTTTGTGAACTTACCGGCAACCGGTTCGTTCACAAACTGTTTTCATGGTCGAATCCAATACTGTACGACGAACAGGGTACGTTTATCTCCCAAAAGCCGCCCGCCGCTCCGGGTGACAAATACAACGCCTGATGTTATACAGTCTTGTTACATACACTCTCCTTATCTTTCCGTATCCAAGCACTGAAAGTGCAGTGACTTGGTGATTCCATACCACAAATAAATCCATATGGATAGTCAACGCACACAAATAACACCAGGTTCTGTTGTATCTTGGATTATGTCCCTTTACGGTGGCCATTATCACGATACGATATGGAAACAAAGTGTGCGTAACGTAACTATCACAAGTATAACGTACTCTGGTAACAACAGTTAATTATGGACCAATTTCATGCTTAAGACATTTCAAACATATCATCTTCGGCTTGTTTTATTTTATTTTTATGAAAAGAAATAATAAATGGGGTGATACATATATATATAACGGCAAATAAAATCAAATTAGCCATTTTCCCGTTAAACTTAGGACAGGCAAGCTAGGTACAAAAATTGTGAAATCTGATCACGAACGTCGGAGTGTTGCCTTATCGTATTGCGATAATCACCAACCGATTAACCGCATGCATTTCTTTTGTGCGCCATTTTTGTTCTTTTATTTTATTCTTCTTCCAGCTGTTCTTAGTCAAAAATTCCGGGCCGTAATCTGGTAAATTTATTTATATATGATCGCAATTTGGCATACAACTAATTTGCGCCAAGATTTTCGAGTGATCTGTCAGCTAATTTATTGACATCTTGTTCAAACACCGCTGTTTTTTTTTTCAATCATTTTTCGACTTTCCCAAATTTTAAATCAAACTAACAACATGGGAACTGGAATATCAGCATCGAAGCCGACCCACCCAAACTCAGTTGCGGCAGTTTCTGACCAAAAATTTGCTTTAGTGACAAATTTTATCCAAATATTTGTCTGAGTTAAAATTGGGAAAGTCGAAAAATCTTGATTGATACAAAAAACACGGCTATTTGGAACAACTTCAACAAGATATAAAAAGTATATATGGGATAAATCGCAACCATCATTCATTCTTAGCGATAAATACTTTGCGATATCTTTGACTGATAAATAACAAATTTGCGACACTAAGGCCCGTTCCAAACGACGGATTTTTGTCGACTCGAATCTAATACCAGACCCACAATTGTATTAAATGCGTCAAAAATGCGACGTTTGAAACACTTAGATCCGTGTCAGACGCATCACAGACGAATCTCCGTCCAATTCAGACGAATCTTCGTCGGTGATGCGTCTGAAATCCGTCTTGGTTTCAAACGACGGATTTTTGACGACTCGAATCTAATACATGTGACGAGAAGAGCCGATAGTTGCCGAAGAACGAATGCAAATGATATGATAATGATATGATAATGGTATAATAATGAGGGGGCTCCCCTTATCTGAGGAAATACCCACATGCCGTCATTTGTCGCACGCTCTCTTTGTCATAAAGAAAGATATATCTATAAGCATTGCTTAGGTAACATTGTGCAAATTGTAATTATTTTGGTAGTTTGATTCCTCAACGAACATGGCATGTCACTGACTCACATCTTATAATGGATATATTATCAATGTTTTAGAATAATCCATATATACCGGTATAAGGGGTAGGGGTTGTAGCAACTGATTTATAATAATTTATATATACCGATATTCCTTATTGTAAGGAATAGGGGTAGTAGTCTCTGATGTATAATAATTAATATTTACCTGTATTACTTATTATAAGGGCAGAGGTGGTACTACTGATTTATAATCATTCATATAATTATACCGATACTACTTATTATGAGGGGTAAAGGGGTGGTAACCTCATATTTATAACTTTATTCAGGTATTACTTGTTATAAGGGGCAGAGTGGTAGCCTATGATTTATAATAATTTATATATACCGGTATTCCTTATTATAAGGGGTAGGGGTGGTAGCCTCAGATTTATAATAATTCATATAAACCGGTATTACTTATTATGATGGGTAGGGATAGTAGCCTATGATTTATAATAATTCATAGATACCGGTATTCCTTATTATAAAGGATATATAGGTGGTAGCCTATGATTTATAATATATAATTAATATATTCCGGTATTCCTCAGTATAAGGGGTAGGGGTGGTACCACTGATCTTATTTATAATAATTCATATATACCGGCATTACTTATTATGAGGGGTATAGGGGTGGTAACCTCTTATTTATAATAATTCATATATTCCGGTATTCCTTATTATAAAGGTAGGGGTGGTAGTCTCTGATTTATAATAATTCTTGTATACCTGTATTTACATGCATGGTATACACATATATGGCAATTGGTTGCACGATATAACATTTATTTGTAGCGCCTATTATATTATATTATATAACTATATTTACTATATACATCCTCATATACATGTATGCACATATATTCGCGCTGCAATCGCGCATATATTTATACATAATTTATACTGTATTTTAGTATATATATGTATAATATACCGGTATATATAGGCTTCAATATCTACGCGTGACCATTTTGTGAAGGTAACATGGAGTGCACCTTTAAATAAATCGACCGATGTATTAGATTCGACGCGACAAAGATGCGTCCGTCTGAAACAAATTTGACCGCAGACGCATCACCGACGGATTTAATACAATTAGATTCGAGTCGACAAAAATCCGTCGTTTGGAACGGGCCTTACCTTTGCGATTGCAAATGTATGTTAAGTTGTTTGCGATTTTCGCAAAGTAATTAAGTTTTTTATCGCAAACATGTTTGCGATTCTGTTATATAAAATTGCAAAAATGTTTGCGACTTATCGCAAATATGTTTGTGATGTTTGCGATTTATTGCAAAGTTTTGCGATTTATCAACATGTATTTTGTACATAGATGTTTGGAAAGTGACAGGAGGGTTTTCAAAACTTGAACCCAAATTTGGGGGTGGGGTTGCTGAGCTGCTTTTTTTGTCCATGGTAATTAGTATACAATATCAGAACTTCCGAATTAAACCAATGGAACTTTGGAAGCGCTTTGTTGGGTTTGAGTTTCTGGGTCAATAACAATGGCTACATAATTAAGGAGACACACGTCTATGTATTTCATGTTCAAATAGTAGTTGTATCAGTGTATATGTACATTGTATGTTGTTTATTATCGGGGTGTGGAGCCTGGGGGGTCAGTGGTCCAATGAGCACGGTACCGGTCACCAAGCTGTATGACCTGAGCTAGTGACGGACATGGGTTCGATTCCTATGTGGCGACCGCTGTCCAACTTCCTGCCTGGATAAAACTTTACGATCGGTGGTGTACATATGATATGTGCATCGTGACTAATTATTGTAGCTGACTAACCATAAGCCACATGGTTTCCACCACCAACAAATAACCTGGCCTCATTGTTATATCGCCTTAGTTGTGGAAAGCGACATAAAACCCCAAAAAACTTGCTCAATGTTGCTACTGCCTTTCATTTATTTATGTTATATTTGTGGTTTTAAGTGGCTTCCTACAATTAAGCGATATCACAGCAAAGCCAGATTAATTGTTGGTAGAGGAAACCATGTGTGCGACACTTAGTCGTGTACAATTCAGTACTTAAACAAAACTTTAAAGTAATTTATGCACCGTCTTTAATCGGAAAGTTGTTATTGTGTTCCATTTATACATCAGCACCTTCTTTAATCACGTCGTGTCCGAAACGGAACGATCATGGCATGTCTTGGTGCTACAGGTTATGTATTCACATAGGCCAATAATGTGATGCATACGATTGTTGGGCATTCGCTTGTCCATCCTTGATAACCGATATATATATTTTTGTTCTCATCTGCTGTGGATCCTAACCTAAACATTAAGAATTAAGCGAATGTAGCTTTCCACTCATATTACATAGATGATGAGCTTATGGTTGCTAGGACACATGGCGTCTGCAGAAATAATGTTATAGTAACAGAACTTATATTCGTTTCGCATTTAATAATGAAAATTATAACAAAAGTCACGCAAAATGTAAAAAAAACAGTGTTATAATCATCGATGAATGTCCAACTTGGCTTAAATTGAAATTTGAATACAATATGACTTGACAACACAACAGTGATTTGAATGTTTGCAAATTAACACATATGCGCGGATAACCAACAACAGGATGAACACATAATTGCCATTGCAGCAAATGAGCGGCTGAGTCTTTGAACATATATGGTAATAATTGTATTTGATTGGCAGCACAACTGTGTCGATATAGGTATGCAATACTTACAGTCACGCCGACGTAGCTGTATACCGGGTTTGAACTGAATGGTCTCCCTGAGGCCTGCAAACAAAACAAAATAAAGTAGGTGTGAGTTTTAAGTGATCGGTGTATAGGGCGACAATCGGTCGTCCTATTGCGGAAAAGTATATAACTGTTTTACTTAGCGCGACCGAAATCCATTGGAAAATTGTGAAGGGTACGTGTTATGCTGTTGGTAGAGGAAAGGGTCATTACGCAGACTTATTCTGTCGCGCAATGACCTTACTGTAGCCTCGTTTCAATTAACCGATGAGAATACACCATGTGATCTTATGGGATAACAAATATGTACCCCACTTAGCGAGACCGGTGAAAATAATTTATAACTTTAAAATACTGGGATAAATTAGCAACCAGGGTGCGTTGTTGCTTGCCATGTATATGCGTGAATGACGCCATTAATGTTTACAATACCATGAACCTGAATTTCGACGCGATCAAGAGCGGCGTATAAAATAAGGGTTAAAAATCACGTGACTTCCGGTCTCAATTGGTATCCCCTCTGGAAGCAATTGATCGACTTGTTCAAAATTGCGTGATGGGGAAATTGATAATTGAGAGAAACATGAATATAGTTCCAAAATTATTAACCATTTAAAACCGTTAGACTGAGTGATGGTACTGCACAAATTGATTGTGTAAATTTACTTATTTATTATGGTAATGACTTTTTAGCAAATCATGTATTTATATGCGGTAGAGCACGGGTGGGTCTTAAGGAAGCCATCTATTGCTATCACAAAGTATTTGTTAAAGGCTGAGTCTGATCAGACATGGTCTATGAAACACTACGCCTTCCTTAAAATTATTCTATATATTTATTCGTCCTCATCGATCAAACGGAACACATCCAATATAACATCACAACATGGAGACGACATCACAACACATATATAGGCTTGTCATCCAACAACATCAAAACTTCACATGCATGACATCACACGATCCTACTAACTGACGTGTAGACACCGATCGAGAGACAAAGAGGTGAAGCGATGAAGAGATGACACTGGCAAACAAATACATATGTTGTAGTTGTTGCCTGACCATATCCAGAATGGATAGGTATAAATATAAATACAAAGTGATATTGTCAATAACCAACTTCCCTATTGTCGATATGACATCTATTCTGACACAATCATAACTATGACTGCATAGTTAGAAACAAACCCTGTACTAGTATAAAAGGGGTATTTTGAACGCAGCATGCGATTTCTACATCCCTTCACTATTGGGCAAATATATTTAACCAAATGTGACCAACTCTAAAGTTCAAAACGAAGACATAACATATTATTACAAACATGATATTAACGAGTAAAAACATATAACAAATATCACATACCATCCCGGGGAAGCATAGGTCTGATATCATTGTAGTTTACATTTCTTGAACTATTATTGTATTCTTCAAGCATTGAATAATTACCATAACACTGAAAGTGTAATTGGACACACGATGTGTACACCTTGACGATGAAATACGGAATGAAAAGCCCGCGAAATAACGATACCTGCGTTTGGCTGAGAAACATTAGTCTCCGACTATTTGGTCTCAGATTGGGCGATGCATACAGATATAGAACAGACAAAGCAGATAACATATTGGGCGAAGTTAGAAATGAATGGGCGGCAATTTATGATAGTTGTTAAAATTGGGAACGGGATTGGAAAATAGGCGGGACAGCGCAGAATGGAAGCAAGCCTGTAATGGAATGATTCTGATGCGGCTATAAGATGTATATTAGTGAGTTATGTTTTATAACTGAGTTAGAATACATGTGTAGCATGTATGCTTCAACATTAAAGGAACATACTGTTTTGGTATATAAAACAGCGCTGCCAAATATATCCAAAACGAGCGAAAGATATATAAATAGGTGTTAGTACGCGCGTTGAATCTGGAACAAGAGCCAACAGAGATTTGTATTTGTTAACTAAAGCAACAACTAAATAGGATTATGACAACAACAGCATATTATGAAAACAACTGAGGTAAGAAATGTCACGGACGGTGCAGATTTACGACGTCCAACTTGTCCAAGTCAACACAGAAAAGCGAAATCCAAAAAAATCTTCAAATATTGTTTTTGAACAATTGAAAATGTGTTTCGCAAATTGGTCATTCAAGTTCAACTCAACGCACAAAATTGGTTTTGCACAAAGCTACAGCTTTTCCTCAAGTAATTGGTCACATCTAACGTTGTGTCACCCCGGTAATAGTAATGCGGTATTATACCGCGGTAACCTCCAACACCGTGGCCATTTTACTGCTTCAACAATTTGTGTACCGCGGTTGCACACGATTTATGCGGTCCCGGTTCGGAGGCATTGAAATAAAATTCAGTGATTCTCCTCATAGAAACCACCCAGTGGGTGTTTATACCTTAGGCGCTTGTGAATGATGACGTCGTATAATTTTCCCATTATTTTATATACCATGAGACGAATTTTGTGTGTGAAATTAACACATGACTTCCGGTCTGTTTGCGAAGGGAGATAACTCGTGTACATATGGAAATATGGAAAGACTATTTCCGTAAATTAATTCTTAATTTGACATCGACTACGTTTCAAATTCTACAAAGGACGTTCGGCTTCGTGACAATGACAAATCACATTAGTATTAATGTGTCAAATGTGAGCGCGGTACTATATTACTTATTCCTCAACCTGTGTCGTGAGGGCAGGGTGCTCCGAAGACAACGGAGGAATTTACAAACAACAACAACATCGATTGCCGATGATCAATTTTTAATTGATCTCACTCAGAGACTCTATCAAATAATAGATTACTCGAGAATTAGTCACAGCCTTTCTCATCTGATAACATGGCATTTGGTGAAATATTACCGTGGCACGGTATGAGATTAGCCATCTCGATTGTAAACACATCAACTACATGTACGCGAAATGTGTAAATTAAAAAAACAATCAAATGTGCATGTATTCAATCACCCATGTCTCAACCTGGACACACATACTAAATCGCATTCACATCCATTGAGAAACAACGAAGAAACGCGACATTACACCTTTTATTTAGAGCCGGCATCGGCGTCGACAAACACTTTGTAGTGTTGACCGGTACCACGATTTCTCCAATACAAAATCAAGGTCGACATGGCATGAAATTGAAAAATCAGAAATTGATTTATCTGTCTTTCATGAAATTTGCAACAATGAATTTTATTGGAATGTTTTTTGAGGATTTTATGGATTCCTTGTACCCCAGGTACACGAAGACCCGTCAATTCAATGTTAAGTGTATTTAATTTCATGACATCATGTGTGTTTGTTACATGGTTCTTGGACTCTGGACTGGAGCCTGGATGCATTGTTGACTTTGTTCTCTAATCAAAGGTTTCACAGGTATTTGCTTATCATTAATTTAATCGTTATTTGATTTAGGCCTGAACAAGATTTGTTTCTGTTTTCAAATTTGAAAAGAGCAATCATATTCTTCTTCCAGTTAGTAAACTTCAGTTCAAGTTCATTCATATATCTTTTTGTTGATTCCAACGTTAACGCTATTTATAGACTTATACCGTATTACCATTACCATTCCTGATGATCTATATCTTCCAATCGAAATTGTCAGCAGCATTTCGAACATGATGTGTTATTGTTATATCCTTTAAAAATAGACTCCAAAGACCCTCTTTTATCTCACTTATATATCTATTTAATATATATATATATATATATTTATATATACCATATATAATTGCACGTTAATGAAAAGAAGTGGAAAGAAGAGCCAGTGAAAAGAAATATGTTGGACACTTTTGCGACACGAAGTTTATTCTACATGTACATATATGAATCTATACAGAAACATAGGGAAGAGATACACCATCATTATCTATAAACATTAATTAATCTTCATGCCTATACACAATTACATAATGCCATTACCTGACGTACATATACCCACCCACCTCGCGAGAGTAATAATCGGCTACATGGAACGACAGTAATATCTGGATAAGGATAGTATATCGTACGACACAATATTATATAAAACAAACAGTCGCTCTCTCGCTGGGTGGGATGGATAAAAACTTTTCCCCGGAAACGACTCACATAAGCACGCACGATTGATGTCGAATCCGGTTCATGATGTTATATTCTGATATGTTGTAATTTATGTTGTATTGTTCATGGAATGAATGCTGTTTAAACTAAATGCTATTAATATTACTTAATATTTTCCACTTTAGATGACGTTCTCTAAGTAGATTAACAGTATATTACCCGCACCATAAGATTCCATACTTTTGAGGCGAAGTTGACCGGAAGCGGGCGGCGGGTGTTAATGAAGCTTTGTTTTCATTAACGCCTTCGATCTGCTAAGTCGCCTATCACGTGATCACACGAGGACTGTGTGGTAATAATAGTAATAACATGATTTTGTCGGGCACCTTGGTTCACTAACAGCCCTCCAGGAATGATTAACTCCGTCTCGGGTCTCTAAATAGGCACTCTGGTTGTTAATCATTCTTGTCGGGTCGTTAATAAACCATAACGCCCTAAAATATCATGCTCTTGGTATATTAACAAATCAGATTATAGTACAGTGCCTGTAAAGTGTAATCAATATAGGGTACATAATAAGTATTTTCAAAAATAAAAGTTTCCTTGAACGCAGTTCATGGCCATTTACAATGTGGTCATAACATCAATGCAACGCGATAAGGACCGCATTCAAATTAAATGCACTGACTTGGGAAACAAGACAGTTACGTGGAATTTCCAATCACTATGCCGAATAAGTATATACACTCCGATGCTGAATTACGTTAGTCTATTTTGCATTATATCTTTTAATTTGTTTCATCAGCGTTCATGTTTGAATAATTTTCTGTTATTTCCCACTCCTACTGTCCATTCGGACCTGACGTAGTGTTCCATTTAACATGGTGTTGTAAATAAATTACTGTTTATTTGCTTTTATCCATCAAGACACTGTTTTTCATTACTCACTATTGTATTTAATTCAAATGCCATTTGATTCAAAAGAATCGTGGAAAAGGCATTAGTTTCCAGTTATATTCTGGTTAGCTAGTGAGTTGCGGTGGTAATGGGTGTAATCTAACGGCAATTATATATGGATCAACAACGTGCATGTTCGGTGGATATTAACGCACTCCCGCCTATGCATCAATAACATGTATTGGCATGAGATATATTACTATACATGGAGTCCGGACCCATGCCCTAAGAAACCCATACAGATATGATATCCGCCGGAGATATAGAAGACTCAATTTAAATTATTCTAGCCCGGAACTCAATATCTTCTGTCTGTAACATATATATTTACATACTAAGTGTAATTATCACTAAATCTAGCATTCCGATTGGTCGGCGCCCACGTGACTTGTTGCAGTTATTTTCGGTGAACGCGCAACAGCTCATAACTGCAACCCCATAATTACAACGATACGTCATCGATACCGGAAAGAAAAACGCGTAATGTTTTGGGCGCATATGGACTCGCGCAGGATTGATTTAAATTAAATCATCAGGTTGCAATATAAAGAAATTGTTCCTGTTAACTTTTGCCAAGGGTGCTATGGGATATTTTGGGCTGGTTTTTGTCACGATACACTTTTCGATTTAAATACATTTACAAAAGTGGCTTTTTCGCTAAATGTATATAAATATAAGGATTAACTGTCATGTGGACTGTTTTGATGGAGATGTAACCGTGGGGTAAGTGGTCATAACGTATATATAAAATCCTTCGGATTTTACACAAGTTATGACCACTTACCTCACGGTTACACCTCCATAAAAACAGTCCACATGACAGTTAATCCTTATATAAATCATTCTGACAATCATAACAATTTAACGCACATATTACTCGAGACTAAACAATGAGTGTATGGGAAAACATGCACATCAAGCAACATATGGCGAGAGCAACGTATTTGCGTAGCTATGCGGTGTTGTTCACTTGTTGGGCACTAGGCCGAAACTCGGACGAGTACACAGAGGTGCAAATTGATTGCATTAAATGGACAGTGTGGTCCAAGGCTATGTCATTAATATGCAGTTAATATGATGTGCAAACTGATTCCATTAGAAGGGCAGTGTGGTTCCAATGCTATGCCATTAATATGTAGTTAATATGATGTGCAAACTGATTGCATTGGAAGGGAAGTGTGGTTCCAATGCTATGCCATTAATATGTAGTTAATATGATGTGCGAACTGTGATTTTTCGTGGACACATATCCCACTTTTTCAAAACAAGTGAACGATTAAATATCTTATTTTCTTGGTCTCAAAATGTATGCCAATTTGCGTTACTGTATATAATATATAGTGATTCTGATATTTAATGTTTCATTTGGCCTAACCTGTTGCAAGGCCAATTAGCGATGACCTCTCTGAAAATGTTGGTGGAAAGTCAAACGATAATGTTAACGAGGACGGCACTATCTAGATTATCACAATATATTAATGAAAGCTATGTTATTATTGGATGCTACAACATCACTTCTTATCGCATCGAAAGCATGAGTACTTGTAACGGTTGTTGACCACCCCCTATTACTAACAGATGCCTACATATTGTTAATGTTTTTTGACAATATGACATCAAATATGTCAAACAAAATGCGCACTGGAGATCAATACACGGTTATTCTATTTATTTAACACATCTATATCGCCCGGCTGCCATTGATGCAGTAATTCAGCAAATTAAACTATTTAAGTCATTCTCAGAATTTCGCTATGCGATTGTTATTTTTGTTGGTTTTTCTTTCTCCAAATATTTGAAAAAAAGTTCCTGATAAATACAACAACCTAAACATTCAACAGATGAATATTTCCATCCAGTGTTAATATTGGCGTCACATATGTGTCATAGCTGAGGATGACATTTGGATCCTGATATACGGAGCTGATCGACGGTATAAAAAAGTTAATTTGAGACAATTATGTCAAAGATTTGTTGTGAAAAAATGTTGTTTTCGCTCAGAATCAAAATATCGCCGTCTAATAAAAACACACAATCTAAACAATAGATCTCTGCAAACTGCTGTAAAGTAAATTTTGGCCGGCTTTCGTATTCGTTGCTCAAATAGTGTTGACATTAGAATTACCCATCATGTTGGGCGCTATCTTGATTTCTCCTAAGACCAGATGTAAATTTCACTTTTTTTTCTTCGTTCTATTCAACACAAAGTAATTCCAAACGATTTGCTTAACTCTTTGCTTTCTGGACTAGAGTCTGTTTTGTACAGAATTGATGGGCGATGATATTTTTTTCGCAGAATGTTACATTCTCTATCATGACGTCGTGAAATCTCAAACAAACCAGAACAAATAAGAACGTTCGGAACTTCAGATCTAGTATCAACATGTGCCCTATAATAACAAATATATCGTTATGTTTGTTGTGATTTAAATAACTTTTAATCAATTGAGTAGTGTTGGTCAACGCGCTGAACATAGGCTAAGTTTTCGGTAGGTTACCTTCATATTGTCTAACCATACATAGCTGCCACCAATTCCGACAAGGCCAGAATAATTATCATAAATAATATAGAATTTTATCTTGCAGAAAAAGTTGGTTTCAACTTGCTCTACCGATGGTAGGGGTATCCGACCACTTTTGGCATTAGGCGTCTCCGTTACAGGGAGTGGCGCCACCGTTTATCCGAACGATGGGAATTTCTGGATCAATCCTGCTGAAATACACACGTTCGCCCCAAGATTCGATGACCCTCCAGGATTTCTCACATTCGCGTGTTAGAGTTGGTGTATGCATTCGATGTGGGTAATTCTTCTAAACTGGACAGTAGTGTCATTTCAGAATCGTTATGTTTGTTGCCTTCTGACAAAAATATTGAACAAAAATAAGGGAGTAACTAACACACTGATATCACAGTGAGATGTGGCCCTGTAAACTTGTGATCGTCCAACACAGACCACATCGATGATGATATGTATGTGGCGATCAGTAAACGCCATATGGGCATAGGACAATGAGATCATCCGATGACGCTCGAATGGAATGAGTTTTATGACAATGTACCTTATTGTGAAGACGTGATGCTTTTCCTTCCCAGCAAGCGAAATGGTGAAAATATAATGGTTGTGACGACTGATATATACATAGTTTTAAATGTCGTAGTTAGTGTAATATACTCAGGCCCCTCTTAATTCGACGGGTCCTGGTTTTTCCTCTCATATAACCGCTCGTGGCCAGAGTGGTATACTCTCACATGCATGGTTAACTTTATTTTCCTGAATTCCGTATCACTGATATCGTATCTCCATTTGATATATACTCACAAGGATGCCTTCAGCTTTACTGTCGCAGTACTTTTTATCACCATTTATACTGATATGGTGTGCTAGCAGAAACAGGCTCCATTCGGGAGCCTTTATTCGGGGTCAGAGGGGTATGCGGCCCATGTGTGCGCTTGGCGCACATTTGGACCTAAATATTCACATAGGTTAATATTCAACTTATTTGATTATGAAATAAACCAACAGTGAGCTTATTTTAATTTGCATGCGTTTTTGTTTTGTTTATTTAATTACGCCGCTGTAACCTCCGTCCGGGTACCCTGGTAAACCACACTGCATTTGGTTGACATCGGTCCAGGGACTGAGAGAAAACTCCGGACACACAGGCGGACAAACAGAGGTATCCTACATTTTTATATCTATATATATTATCTGCAAGAGAAGAGGAAACTGTGTCAGAACGTTCTAATCATAATATGGAAAGCTATACTTACCAGATAAAATACCGTGCTGTCCGCTTGAGTCTGGAACGAGTCACATGACAAATCTATGTAGGAATCCTTGAGCAAGGAACACACGCCGCCTCCTGCATCAAAATTCGCCGACGTGCACCAATAGTTACCCAAACAATACAGAACGCATGCCTCCAGAGACGTCGCCGTCATGCCACCAATGAGCGAATTGTCACCATAGAATGGTGTCGATTTGCGGCCGTCACATATGACGTTTCGGACACTCATCATGGTTTGTAACCCGGAAACGGACGCCACAATGCACACAATTGCCCAGAACAACAAACTAATAATATCCATCGTTATGTATGTGTAATACGAGTCTATAATTTGATATGATGCCAGTGGTGCCTACCGCTTAACACAGACGTGTGTAGACTGACGCGATAGTCACGGTTATTGATCCGGTGCGCATGCGCATAAACACACATCATTTGAATAGATGCTGGCTGAAAATGCATCGATTGTGAAAATGTGTACAAAGTATAAACTTATCATTTTCCAACGGACGTCGCTAAAGTGCCACAGAAGCGTGCATTGCTTTGTTATGTGCGACCCTCTCGGTTTCCATTATGATAACTTTGTATATGAAAATGATAAGTGTTATGGCTCACAGATGTGTGTAGCCATCGTTTATCGGGGCCCATCTACATGCTTAGATCATACCATGGATATCTGATGTCGCTGCGCCCGTATTGAGTTATGGCATGATATAACATTCAACTAAATTAAACTAGTATAGTAATTTTTAATTATTATAGTTGAATTTCACAGTGCAAAATAAACCATTTTTGTCAGGATATAATCAAATCTAATGATTTTCTCAATTTATTTAAATTACAAAGAGCACTCTCAATCATGATCAATTGGTGTTCGATGCTTTTTTGTGGATTTCGCGATGCCTGAGACATACATGATGATTTCTGGTACAGTTTTCTTACTTTTGCTTTGTAAGCTGAAGATCCAACATATTTGTATCAGATTGGAATGTTGTGTTTCTGAAAAAAAAACCGACAATGCACTTATTCGTTATTCCGTTTTATGACTCGGGTCATAATGAACAAACATTTTTAAGACCGTACATCTGGTAAGTCGTGAGTTGGTTTATTTGTGTTACCGTCCACCCATACTAAAATTGAAGAGGTCACTCTCACCAAAAAAAAATAAACTTATAATAGCAACCACCAAGGGTGCTTATACCTTAGGTAGGTGAATGACGTCATATATTTCTATATCCATCAGTGATTTTTTAGATCGCGGGTATGGATTTTGGAGAAATTATCACGTGACTTACGGTTGGCAACAGTGCTGATTGCAAAACACGCGGAACTGGGAATGAAGCATTGCGATGAAAATGAAAGTAACTAATTCCCATATCAAGTAACTCGTAATATAAGCCGATAACGTGCTCACGTATGGACCTATAGCAAAACATATTTTACGCAGATAACGTGCTGGTACTCGCGAGAGCATGCGGGAATGACAGCATTGCCAAGTTTGAGTACCTTGATAACAGAATATTAATTATGTAAGTGTAACATGTCTGGACAATCCGCCTCCTGTTTTTGAGATAGTGTGCAATAGTTAGGTGACTAGTTCTTTAAGTTATTAGTTTGATTCGTCGCTACAAAAGTGTGAGTGTGTGAACATGGGGGTACGTTGCTTCTGTGACTACCTACATATATATACGATATTGTGTGAACATGGTGTTGTGTTGCTTTGGTGACTACCTATATATGGTGAACCTGATGTCACGTTGCTTCGGTGACTACCTATATGATGAACATGGCGTTTGTTGCTTCGGTGACTCCCTATATATGATGAATATGGATTTACGTTGCTATGGTGACTCCCTACATATAATGCATATGATGTTACGTTGCTATGGTGGCTATCTATATAAGGTATTTTGTCAACATTGTGTTATGTTGCTTCGTTGACTCCCTATATATTATGTTTTGTAAGCATGGCGTTATCTTGCTCTGGTGACTCCTTATATATGATATTATGTCAACATGGTAGTACGATGCGTCAGTGACTCTCTATAATTATTTAAGGAATAATCTCGGTTTCCGATGTAATTACAGTCCAAAGGCATATGCATATATAAGAGTTTGTGATTCGGCATATGCTTTTTGACTGTAATTACATTATGAAACTGAGATTATTCCTTATAATTATGCCATTGATTGTTAAATATTGATTTTTAAAAACATTTTCGCTCTTAAATGACAGTTGAAACAAGGAACGACATGTTCTCAAATAACGGACCGAAAGATACTCTGTCCGAATAGGATCTGTGACGACCTGAGCCGAAGACAATTCGCCCCATACCCGTTCAAATAATATCGATCCATATGCGGGTTTTTCCGAAGAGTTTGTCAAGAACGAAACGAAACATGACCATACTTTATAAACTTGGATGAAAATTACACATTATTAGCATAATTTTGGAAGAGGAAATTATGCGTTTAGTCTCCATGTCAACAGGGACTCGTGATCAGGCGATAATAAATCAGTTTAGTGAACATTTTCTTACAGGAATTTTCCTATCTGTCAGCATTGAGCCAAATATTTTTCGATTCGATTTTTCACACTGTCATTTGTCGTTTTGTTTCATTATGATTTTACCCATAAACAAGTCTTCAGAAGAATTAAACTACTATGGTATATAAGTAATTTTGAGATGATTTATTGTTCAAAAACTAATATATTTGGTAAAATTTAAAGTGACGATTAAAAAACTTTTGTCAAGACGTGAATATATATATTCTGTGGAATCTCAGAAATCATAAAATGCTCCATAAAAAGTTAGGCCTAATTTATTTGTGTGTAGTCTAACTAACAATAAACATGTTGTTACACAGCGACGAGGTGAAGAAATAATTCTGCTGTTTTCCCGCAGGGGCTGTGTAGCATTTGTATGGAACACTAATTTGAACACCCGTCCACGAGCGGTACATCGATCTGTGGAAACTCATAAATCATGTAAACTTTCGTAACACTTTTCAAGATATCGCTACAGTGAGAGGAGCTGAAGAAATATCCTCCGGTTTTCTCACAGGTACTTTAGATCGTGTGTAAGACATGTCTACGGGCGGTCTCTGTGAATCTCAGAAATCACGATATGCTTTATAACTCTTCGTAGCATAATTTATCGTTACACTGAGACGAGTTGAAAAAAATATATTGTGGTTTTCGCATAGGGACTTTATATAATTTGTAACACCTGTCTACAAGCGGTGTCTGTGGATCTCAGAAATCACGTAACGCATCGTTACACGTTGTAACATATCGCTGCATTTAGATGAGTTTGAAAAATATGTTATGGCTTTCTACTTAATAACAGTTGTAGCATGTACCGGTAACGCTTCGTAACACTTTGCAACATATCACTATACTGAAACGAGGTAAAGAAACTTTGCTGCATTTTTATTGGGACTTTGTAAGTTTATGTTTGTAGGGGCCTCTGTAGGGGCGGTCTAACCGCAGTGAATTCAACCAGACTCACATGTCCTCGATGTCTGCAATCATGGTACCACAAGGTTTAAATTTTAATGAATGTTTTGTTCATGAATGCAAAAATGTTCTCATGAATAAATTGGTAGTAACAGTATGTACAATTATATATATTGGCGGAAGTTCAATTACAATTTCGAATGGATGGAAATGGAAAGTTACTTTAATATTTGATTCTGACATACAAAAGATATTTATAAATGGAATTGTTGCCTGAATTGAACGAAGTGATATGAACGTGAAGTGTCGCGTTAATGAAATATGGATTGGGTGGAAAAGAAATGTCATTTATAAGTTAAGGATGATATAGAATTATAGATTATCTTCGCTGAAGACGATAAATATAACGAGTGGTGTAGAAATTGAAAATGTTGCATAAATGAATCAATGTGTGTGAACAAAAAGCTTCACTTTAATGAAAAGTTGAGATGATGAAATAAACGATGAATTTTCAATTTCCTATAATGAAGGAAATGATGATCAAATTGGTTTATATGTATATGCAGGTGAAAATGTGAAGTGCACGAATTGCTGATACTCAATCCATAGTCCCACACTTAATGTCTTGTCGTGCATCTCTAATTCCGAGTTGTGTGTTTTAATGGCGTACATATATCTCCTAACCAACACGTTTCATTTGCGAGACTATTGGTAGTCTGACCTACATATATATGTAACTAGTTGCGACCATTATCTGAGTCAGGACCAACATGGCATTCATGGCCGGATATTAGACATGTGTGTGTATATATTTTATATATAGTCGAATATTTAATTGACAATTTATTAAGGACCAGACGCGAAAAAGTAATAATGGATTTTATTTTAATACATTTGAGGGGTTGAAACTATTATCTAATTGTTTATCTCTTTCGGTACCAGCAACTGTTACAGTGGTTAATACTTGTATGCGGGAATCCAATCACCACATAGCTTATTGTTTTGGCTCTATGAGAGAATGCCTCCTTTTTGCCATAAAGTGGAATTGCTTTTAAAATATATTATATAATAACATACTCCCATATATTGCAATGAAGAAATAAAGTAGTCGCATATATTTCCGCCCAATAAAAGACATGTTGGTACAGAGAGCAATCAACTGAACATAGACCGCACTATAGAGAGGCTTTGTCAGCTGACAAATGTCTATTGATCAGCTGACAGGACAAGAACATTCTCAATTATAGTACATTAATAATGTGGGGCTGTCTTCACAAATGAACATTAATCATGAAATTCGTTAAATCAAGACTTAAATCTAAACAATTTAGTATCGTCTCATAATCTTTGGATATATTGATATCATGGGTATATGAACTGCACTTATTAAATATTTATCTTTTACTGAAATTCTTACACATTTTTCATTTCATGAAAATAGTAAACGGGGGTAAATTTTCCAATGAGTTCGCTTTTCTTAACCATTGTATCGAATAATCAATTGAACCAGATTTCAAAGAGAAAATTCTAACATATTTAAGGGAAAATCAATTTTGAACTATAAAGGATTTTTGGCAAAACGTGGTGCTAACAATTAATCTCACCTGCGATAAGATAACATATTTTACTTCGCGTTGCGATCGATTAGCATACTTCATCAAACAAGGTTTCACAAGAGAGTGTGCAAAGGTTAACATGTTGACTCCGATAATACGCTGGCAGCTGCTAAGAGCTGTAAGAATAATATCAAAATAAAACTCGGAATGTTTTTCGAATTTCCGCCCGCCGTGGATTTGAATCATATGCGATTTCATACGTGCTATTTCTATATATCTCAATATAAATTTAACGACAGCGGCTAATTATTTGATAACAGACATGCACTTTCGGATATGATTATCTTACTTAGAACCCATTTTGGAATGTTTGTTCCAACTGGTGCTGTATCAGGCCTTAAATTTACAACTTTTGAATAGTGGTACCATATCGGACACGATGCACCCGAACAATGGTATATATACACAGAACGACACGATGTGTAAATGGGTTTGTCGTGCGCCTCGAGTTATATCCTTCCGCGACAGCACGAGTGTCGTATCGATAAACCCATTTACACATCGTCTCGTTCTGTGTTTATTACACACTTCGCGTCCTAGAATCCGTGCATTAAAAATACAGTATTAGAAGGTTTATTTAGGCTCATACAGGGCGTGTTTGTCATGTGTGATGATTATTTTATTTAAATAGTTCCAGTTCCATGGTTGAGGCGAACGCCATGTACGTGATTTTACGTCGACGAGATGTGAATGGAACGTACGTTCCATACGGATTTGTAAATATGGATCAGCAATAATACTGTACTTCTAGGAACAAGCGTGTAATAAAGTTTTGTATGGAATTAGGTATTAGTCAATTTGCGCAAATTTCTAACTCACTTCGGTGGGATTTACAGTGTCATACACTCGAAAACTTCATGGGCTAGCTGTCTAGAAGATATTTATTTTTGCGATCATTATACAGTAATGACCAGTTGAAATCATAATGACCGCAACATAATGACACTTTTGAAAATCAAAAGCATGCAACGAGGCGCGATGAGCTCACGGAGTTGACAAATTAATGCAATCGTGATGACATTTACATACTGAGAACTACGTCATTACAAAATACAATTGCATTGTATTTCACAGGGGAGTTAGAAATAGGCGGCCTCAAACAATGCTAACACCAGGGCCTTTTATATATCATGGAATGTGTTGCGAACGTGGCCCTGAAATATATCGAGTCAATATTTAATCGCATAATTTTATTTCAGTTGAACCTGATCCTCGCCGTTTAATAAATCGGGCATGCAAACAAGAAGTGATATGCATTCTCGGTCCGAGTATTATTTAGTTTACATTCGCAATTCAGTTTAAATTGTCCACAGTTACATTACATTGTAGGTTGAGCTAGAAACACATACCTGCGTATTATGGTATGCGTTTATACGCGTATATGTGTAAAACATATGTGAATGTACGCATGGAAACAATACGATAATAACGCAGGTATGTGTACCTGCCACATGCGTGACGAATGATTTCTCCAAAATGTCTTCATCGAGTGAATAGTCTTTCGTTTCCTCCTATATATTCATCGAGTGAAAAGCTATTCCTCCTATTGAAGTACCCTACAAAGTATCCTTCGTCATTTCTTAACAATGTGAATCCCCCCCCCTTTCTTTAGCTCTTTCACCTGCGCCTTCGCAAGCGAAAGAACAAAATAAAGCGGGAGATTCCTATTGTTAAGAAAATATGACGAAGGTTTCTTTTTATTACACGCTTGTTCAGTTTTTTTGCCGTTCCATATTTAAAAATCCGTATGGAACGTACGTTCCATGCGCATCTCGTTGACGTAAACTGACGTACATGACGTTCGCCTCAACCAGGAAACTGGAACTATTTAAATAACAGAATCACCACACATGACAAACACGCCCTGTATGAGCCTAAATAAACCTTCTAATCTGGTATTTTTAATGCACGGATTCTAGGACGCGAAGCGTGTAATAAACACAGAACGACACGATGTGTAAATGGGTTTGTCGATACGGCACTCGTGCTGTCGCGGAAGGATAGAACTCGAGGCGCAAGGGCCTCTCGTTCTATCCTTCCGCGACAGCACTGGTGCCGTATCGACAAACCCATTTACACGTCGTGTCGTTCTGTGTATGTAGGGTACTTCAGATTGAACAGAGAACAATTTGCCCAGATGCTTCATCCCATTGCACCAGCAATAACGATAAACCTAATTAATGTGATAGAAGTCTTATGTCCGCGACAAAGTCTGGCCATCAACAATATGAATAAGATAAGTTCATATTTTGAGAATTATTTATTTTTATTTCCAAAACATTATCAACAAACAATCATGAACAGACTTTAAACCTGATGTGAAAACTTATAAAATTTTCAAAAAGCTTTCATTTGAAGTTTCAACCTACAGTAATAAAACAATACCTGTGCATGGAAATTATTCAAACTACCATATTGCAATAGGAATGCTCAGTTTTTTCTGTACATTAGATATACTCATCGATTCGGTAATCAAATATTTTGTCATAAGTTCACTGAAGCATTGTGACCTAGAGTGCACTTGCTATCCCATATTATATGGCGAATGTGGTATTGGTTGTGAATCGAAACCCCACTGCATCTGCTGTTGGTGTTAAATATGTGGTTGCAGGTAATCAGGGAGAGGCATGCCCAGCATTACGTCATAATTGGAATTGATTATTCTGTTACGAAAATTGTATCCGATGACGCATACTACAAAAATGTTGGTAGTATGCATTGTTCGCATCCGATTGTCGTATCAAATAATCGTTGACGCAGGTATGTGTCCTGGTCAATTGAAAATTGTCGACGAAAACGGATGCGTTTTACGCAAGTATGTGCGCTAGATTTACGTGTGGGCCAGGAGATGTATCACAAGCTTAACATTGGGAACTGAGAGCTGCTGACCTTTCTATATTAAATGGTTTCTCCTAGTCGGTCATAAAATGTACATTGGAATGATTTGTTATTCGTTTGGATTATGTTAGATGATAGAAGCAGACGACAGATAAATACAAGTGCAGAAGTTAGCCTCATTTATTGAGAGAAAATGTTTAGATAATAAGACAGTTAAACCAATGGTCGTTTGTTGAACTTATTATCGGAACGTTTCCTATGTGATGACTACACAGCAATATGATTTATTATCTAAAGTCTAAATGAGCACGAGGGACTCTGTTCTACTGTATGAATTATAGGGACGGTGGCATAAGTTTTCTCAGATCAATAAGCACAGCAGCGTGGATTTAAATCAATCCGTCTTTGAACGTGTACAGTTGTTCAACTCTTTAGAATCTCCGATTGAAGTTTTGATATTTCCCCTATAATTGTTGTTCTTGTTGTGGTGTCACTCAAACCCCTGTCTCTGTTCGTACTTGAACACAATTCAGGAAATGTCAATTGCTTCAATGGTGTCACACATACTCACGTACTCTGTGTGGAAGTAGAAAGAGTGGCCACTCCAGTTGGAATAACTCGTGCACAGATCAATTTTGTAAAACAAAATGTAAACCGTGATGGCCCAGTTCATAGTTAGAGTGTACGAATTGTAATGGTGCAAACGCACCGGCGTGCGCGCCCGCCGATGGCCTATCGTCTCCGCAACAGTGGCATGGTCGGATTAATCGGTGTGTGCTATACAAAACCACATGCTGTTTCAAATATTGCGCCAGGTTGTGACCATTGAGCAAGGTTGTCGTTTCATCGTACCCAGACGAGAAATTGGAAACTGGTTGTTTGATAAGTGTACGCCGCTCTAGGAATCACTGAACTACATGTTTTCCCATAGACGACAGTGTTTCATCCAAATTAACTGAATTTAAGCATGCAGGCCACTCCAGTGATGTTTACCCAGCCAGATTGACACTAGTTGATCACCAAAAGGCAATACAAATCATAACTTGAGATATATTGGGCAGTGTTGGTTTGATTTTTTCAATATGAGGCCTCCTGAAAATTAGGGTCAAAAGTCAAAATGAAGCCAAACAAAAATATTTGACCAGTTGATGTATCTCGTAAAAACTGAAATATGCGAAATTCCCTTATACACCATAATATTACTAGATTAAATGTTAATCTACATTTTGAGAGTGACATCATGTCCAATTTTAACTCTTTTCATGGATAATTTGGCAATTTATAATACAAATTTGAGTAAATTATTTGACAACTAAAAATACTATAGTAGCAACACGAAGCAACAATAAATCAATGGATATATCTAAATATAATGATACAACATAAGATAAAGCCTCGGGCATGGAATTATATCAGATGGCAGGGCATACTGTCTGTTTAACATACCTGCCATTATTATTTGAAAATAAGAAACTATGAAAATAACAACTCATCGTGGCTTGACGTGAAATTTCGTAGAATTAATTGTTTTCTGATAGGAATAACTGAACTAAATGGTTTCCCATAGACGACACTGTTAAATTTTCAGCCAAATTCACTGAATGTAAGCAAGCAGGCCACTCTTAACCCTGCTAGATTGACAACAGTTGATCACGAAAATGCAAGAAAATCATAGGTCATGTGATTACATTTTAAAATAAATCCCCAAGTTTATGACAGGGCTATCCAAAAGCCAAATTGTATCTGGAAAAACACAGAACTACAGCAGCTAGTTAAATAAATTTCCCACTCATAAAGAGCCATTCCCCCATTAATTCACCAATTTAAATTATTTATATATGAAGCACAAATCAAATAAACAAGATTTCATCTTTTAATAACGCGCCACGTGTAACAGGTGAAGGTCATTCGACAGTTACCTTCTCCTCCAGCATTCCACGGTGCACTAGCTCCTCGACTCAGGAACACATTTAGCTCCCTGATTCCTCTAGTGAAGCGCCTATAACATGACAGCAGGTATATGACTCAGCATTACTTAACATCTGGGTTCAAGGAGACTGTTCGGAACTGTGTATTGTAATAGCTTTTCACTACCATCTGCAACAACATAATTGATAGCCCGATACTGTATAATGACGTAGAAAGGTATAAAAAAAACTTGACATCTACTCATGTTTCCAAAAAAGATTCAAAACACTTTCAGCTGAGAATGTGGATCACAGAGCCTGCCATTCCTGTTAGGTAAGACACAAAACCAATGCACCGACTCCACTTATTAGCACGTTAAATGGACGTGCTTCGTTTGTAATGCAGGTAAAATATATCGTTTGATAAATACTCGAAGTTTCCTTATATGCTAACCTCTTTTACTCGAAAAAAAAATCACAAAATTTATAGAAAACCAATAGCCGAGCTAAGCTTTCCACAAAGAAAAACAAAACAAAAACGCTCTTTATTTCTACAATTTAAAGGATATTTATCACGTATTCTCGGTAGTAATTAGTGCCAAAGAAATATCGGATCTAAATATGTATACATTCCACGAATTAGATGTATCTTTTTTAGGTGACAATCGTATAACGAATAAAGGTAACTCACATGTCTGTCGTCCTATTTTTGTCACCTTGGAACCATACTTTAATTTGACAGAGATTGGTATAATCTAAGATTCCTAAAAACTCAAAGTGCATTTAAAGGTACATTGTCTTATGGCTGTAAAGTTTCCAACAGCAACAACAATAACATTGTTCAAAGCTTTAAAATACTATACTGATATGTGTGAGGGAATGGCAGGCTGTGTGACCCACGGGACAGCGTTAATACTATTAAAACCGCTGTTAGGTGGTTGATGCTGTCTTATGACACAATCGTCAACTGGAATGAATGTATTATTTATTTTCGTTTTGTTAATTTGTCTCAATCGAAAGGAGTAGCTATTTTATTCCAAAATAATTTTGACTTCAAACTGTATCAGATCCAACGAGATCCAAGTATAAATTTCATTACACTGGATATTATTATCGAAAAACGAGGATAACCCTGACATCTACTCTAACTTGAAAAAAATACTCGGCAAAATTGGGAATACCCAGATTATAATGTGTGGCAATTGGAATCTCGTTCAAAATCAGAATCTTGATACTTATAACTATAAACAAGAAAACAACCCACGTGCAAAAAATGATGGTAAAAATCTTATCGATAGCCTCGAACTAATCGACATTTGGAGAATCTACAATGCCAATGAAACCCGATTCACACGGAGAAGAAAGTCCCCGGCTGGACTATTTTTTAGTTTCCTCGGAACTCCTCAATTTATCAAACACGGGACCCGAGATAATACCGGGATATAAATCCGATCACTCAATTATCTCTTATCAAATAACAGTTAGCAACATGAAAACTGGCCATGGGTTTTGGAAGTTCAATAACTCTAGTTTACATAGCAAGGAATATTGCGACTTAGTTAAAAGGATCATAGAAGAAAATAAAGTGCGTTATGGCTACTCATATGTAGAAGATGAATGTGAACGTAAAGTTTCAAGTAATATCAATAAGAGACTTCTTTTAGATGCCAGTTTGTTAGACATTAGGGGAGAAACTATAAAGTTATGTGCGAACCGTAAACGGGAACATCTTAAAAACTCCTCTCTGAAAAGAAAAACAGAATATTATTTGATCAGAACAACCCATCACAAAGTCTCGAATGTAAGCAGAAGCTCTTGGAAAACATGGAAAAAACTGAATCTGAATTAGAAAAAATACGAAGAGAGAGAGAGAGAGAGAGCAATCGTGGTGCTATGATTAGGTCCCGATCGAAATGGGTCGAGGAAGGAGAAAATCCCACAAAATATTTTCTGAATTTAAAAAAACATAACTATATTTCCAAAACCCTCACCAGTTTGACATATAACAACGGTAATAATTTGACAACGCAAGACAGAATCATGTCGGAAGCTCAACATTTCTATCAAACTCTTTATTCAAATATACTTCTGATCAAGATCTAAACCAAATGTTAAAACATTCTGAAACTCCCAAGCTTACCCCATCTCTAACATCGATAATTGAGGGTCCGCTAACTTTACAAGAATTGACACATGCACTAAAACAATCGAAAAACTGTACAGGCGCGGGACCATCAGGTTACACATATGAATTCTTCAAAATGTTCTGGTCTGATCTGAGGCCCATTGTGACAGACTCACTTAACGATTCATTTTCAGTGGGAGAATTATCGACCACACACAAACATGGTATTATAACACTTATTCCAAAGAAGGACAAAACCCGCCAATTATTGAAAAACTGGCGTCCCATCTCTCTTTTGAACACAACTTATAAACTCCCCTCATCGTGTACCGCATACAGGCTTAAACGCGTCCTCCGGTATAATTAATTCTGACCAAACAGGTTTTCTTGCTGACAGGTACATTGGAGACAATACAAGGCTCATATATGACATAATGCATCAAGCGAAAGCCCACGATAAGCCTGGAGTCCTAATCCTAGTAGACTTCGAAAAAGTCGTTCATACATAATGCCTCAATTTGTGTCGAATATGGCGATTCCATAAAAAAACGGATGGCCAATCTATATGAAGACGCTATTTCGTCTATACTGATTAACGGTCACATATCACAAAGTTTTAAATTAGGGCGTGGCTGTCGACATGGTGATCCCATATCCCGGTATATTTTTCTCCTCTGCGTTGAGATGTTAGTATTGTTGGTAAGACAGAGAGCACCTCCTGAGCTGTGGGCAAAGAATCCCCCAGGAGGAAGTAAGGCTCCCTGGTAAAAATCATGTCAACTTCTGTGCAGATGAAAGTAAATTTTATTCTGCAATTTCTTACTGGAACATGATGTGAGATATGACAGGTTTTCACCACTGAACACATGGCAGATGTTAGCCATGGATAATGGTGTGATTCCCGTCATGAAATGATTAATGTCAGATTTCAATGAGCTGCTTCTTCTCACGGCCTCGCACGTTTCCCTACAGGAACGTGATGTCGAATATGAGGGGTTTTCCGTATTGGTCGGTAGAGAAAAAGTGGACGCAGTTAGCATTGGAGAATGGTGTGAGTCTGTGAGTCTCGTTCATCAGCAGGATTCCGTCAGTGTAGATCTGGAATGAAATGTAAAGTGCGTTACCAAGTCTTAGATCACAGTTTGGACAATCATCCCATGGCATCTCTCGTGTCTCGCGTGTGTTCTGATCTATCTATACTATATATTTTGAGACTTCGTATATATATATATATATATATATATATATATATATAGCTATATAGCTATATATATATATATATATATTTATGTACTTCATAGAATCGAAAACGGTTCGCTCGATTGAGTTCAAACTTCCCATCTAAATGTAAAAAAAATGGGAATCGTCGTCGCGGCGTTTTGGAGAAGCTCAGAGCACGCGTTCTCCACTCCCAAAATCACCTAAAGGCACGGCGGGGGTTAATCGCGTTGATAGTTAAAGAGCGTTCCTATCGCATAGTAGTTGATAAAGAGCGTATATATATGCCTGATGTCATTCCTACGTCTGGGTCTCGGCGTGTGCGTGTAAGACTGTATGCAGACATGAGCGTGTTGTGTGACGACATTCCCCAACACCTAGCAGGGACAAATATCTATTAGCCAACATCAAGGCGAGTTTTGCGACGTATTAATTCAAATGCTTTCGATCAAACAATATTATTTGTCGCACTCATATTTCGTCATCTGTACGAATCCACTGCAATCGACCTATTTTTAGAACGCAGCACATGTCGCGTTGCCGTTGGTGATGGGGGCCACGGCGGGATTAATTTAAATATGTCAGGTTGGTAACAATATCTAGCCGAGAATTCCTCAGACATACAGACGAATGCGACCAGCAAATTTCAAAATTGGTCACTTGACCTCCCCATGAATATCTTCTGGGAAATGCCAGGGAACGTGTGCCCATTATCGGGCCATTGTGTGTGTCGCGGTCCCGCAATTTTAACACTTTCGAGGTAAATACACGTGGTTGTGAATTACGTCACGCCACGTGGGTCCAGGCGGAAGTTAACCTGACCCTTTCAATGCCGCGTACGTTAGTGATATGGAGTTATAGGGTGCGCGTTATGTTTTTTGACTGACCGCAGTGCCCGATCCGCCGAATGTGAACATGTTATCAACTGTTACGGCAGTCCGTGGCCCACGGCAGTCAATTGCCGTGTCGAATATTGAAGCCTACTGATCGATTCAATGTCAAATAGGGTAAAACTCGCTGATTTCGACGAAATTGTACACCTAGGTGTTGCAATTGCTTTTTCGAACAAAGCCATGATACGAAAAATTAAATAGGCACAATTAACTCATTGAAAAACAAAACAATTTAATTAAAAAAAATTAAAACTTAAAAATTGTCATGTTTCTGACGATTGCCGCCAGTGGCGGGCTAACCTGCTAGTCTATATCTATATCTATACTATATATTTTGAGACTTCGTATATATGTATGTATGTACTTCATAGAATCCAAAACGCGTGTAAAGATTGAGCTCAAACTTCCTATGTAAGTGTCAAATCACACCGACACGAACGTGGTCGCGGTTTAGAGGAGCTCAGAGCACCCGTTCTCCAATCTCAAATCACCGCAAAGGCACGGCGGGGGTTAATCAAGTGATTATTTAATGAGCGTTTGTTTTTGACGCATCTCTATAAAGAGCGTCTTTTTCCCATTCAACGTTATTCGCATCTGCAGAGTTATACGGTAACATTGACTGCATTTCCTATGCGGGGAGATTTATTGGATGTAGTACTCTTACAACATCATTGTTATAGTATGTATGACACTTAGGTCAGGGCTTAGGGGGGGGGGTAGTTATAGGCATAATGCTTCTCAGAAATCCCGGTTACAACCAACACTCACAATTTCGTATTTACGCAAACGTTATCGCTCGAAAGCAGACAGAAAGTGCTTTCCTATTTTTAGAACGCAACACATGTTTACGTCGCGTTGGGGTTCACCACGGGGACTATTGACCAACACTCACAATTTCGTCTTTTGCATCAGATACCAACACCTCGACCGATCGGATATATGTGTGTATGTGGGTACTTCATAGAATCGAAAACGCGTGTAGGAACGGGCATCCCCACGGCAATGTCGGCTTATAAGACATATTTACTACACATGACAGCCGATGGACAATTGGTCTCTATATATGTACCAAAATTACGCCGCGTTGGTGACTAGGAAATTCCAGGAATGCCGATTGAGCTCAAACTTGCTACCCACGGGAAGTGTCATATATATATGAGTGTGTCCTTTATAGACTCGAACCGATTGTGCTCAAACTTGCTAAATATTGACTGGGAAATTACAGGGAATGCCGATTGAGCTCAAAATTGCTACCTACGGGAAGTGTCATATATATGTGTGTGTCCTTTATAGACTCGAACCGATTGAGCTCAAACTTGCTAAATACGGGAAGTGTCATGGACGGGTTCATTGAAAAACAAAAAAAATCGGGTAAAATTGAAAAACAAAATTAAAAAGGCACAATTAACTCCTTGAAAAACCAAAACAAATCGGGTACAAACAAAAAATTCAATTAAAAAATTAAAAAGGCACAATTAACTCATTGAAAAACAAAATAATTAACTCATTGAAAAACAAAAAATTAAATTAAAATTGTCATGTTTCTGACTATTGCCGAAATTTGCTGCAAATGCAGCACAAGTGTCTCGGAACCTGTTGCAATTGCTTTTTCGAACAAAGCCATGGGACGAATGCCGCCAGTGGCGGGCTAACCTGCTAGTATACTATATATTTTGAGAACTCCGTATATATATATATGTATATATGTGTGTGGGTACTTCATAGAATCCAAAACGCGTGTACAGATTGAGCTCAAATTTCGCATGTAAGTGTAAAATACCACCGACACGCCGTGGTCGCGTTTTGGAGAAGCTAAGAGCACCATTTATTCACTCCCAAATCACCGCAAAGGCACGGCGGGGGTTAATCAAGTCATAATTTAATGAGCGTTTGTTTTTGGCGCATCGCTATAAAGAGCGTTTTGTTTACCATTCAACGTTATTAGCATCTGCAGATTGTAGCCTGTCGCTCGAAATATTATGCAGAGATATTTTCACGACGGGAAGCCGGCGTTTGTTTTCAATTCAATGCAATTTTATCCCTCGAAATATTATGCAGAGAGATGATTTCACGACGGGACGCGTTTGTTTTCAGTTCAATACAATGTTATCGTACTTTGCGTCTACCGCAATCGGCACCGCGGTGGTTAATCGAGTCATAATTTAATGAGCGTTTGTTTTTGACGCATCGCTATAAAGAGCGTTGTGTTTACCATTCAACGTTATTAGCATCTGCAGAGAGATTGTAGCCTGTCGCTCGAAATATTATGCAGAGAGATTTTCACGACGGGAAGCCGGCGTTTGTTTTCAATTCAATGCAATTTTATCCCTCGAAATATTATGCAGAGAGATGATTTCACGACGGGAAGCATTTGTTTTCAGTCCAATACAATGTTATCGTACTGAGCGTCTATATACACGACGAGTATAAATACGGCTCCATTGACCGTCTCGAGGCGAAATTTCGTACTTAATTTCGTACTTAGGAGTTCCAAGTAACGGGGGAGATTTTTACCGGGTAAGTTTTTCCGCTCGAGGTGATCTTCACCTTGAAACGGGTACCCACAAATGATATATATGTGTGTGTCCTGTATAGACTCGGACCGATTGAGCTCAAACTTGGTGTCTACGGGAAGTGTCATGGACGGGTTAAATTATCACCCGACCTGACCTTGACATTAGGACGGGTACGGGCAGGTTAAAAAAAAGAAAACAAAGAATGCGTTGTCTGTCGTTCATAGGAAGGGGGGATTTCATCAGGTAAATTTTTCCGCAATTTAAAATTTATAAAAACAAAATAATTATTTGTCAACTCTGGACGGGAATATTTTTTTCGGCGTGTATCTGTACGGGGTTACCTTGAAAAACAAAAATTAATGGATCGGCCAAAGCCATGGGACCAATCCCGCCAGTGGCGGGCTAATCTGCTAGTACTATATATTTTGAGACTTCCGTATATGTGTACTTTATAGAATCGAAAACGGCTGGCTCGATTGAGTTCAAACTTCCCATCTAAGGGTAAAAACCCACGGACACCGTAGTTGTCGCGTTTTGGAGAAGCTCTGATCACCCTTTCTCCACTCCCAATCATCAAATTCACCGGAACGGCACTGCGGTGGTTAATCAAGTGATAATTTAATGAGCGTTGTATATGACGCGTCGCTATAAAAAGAGCGTTTGTTTGCAATTCAACGCAACGCAGAGATATACGGGAACAATATTTTGAGTGCTCTCCGCATGCTCGATTGAGTTCAAACTTCCTATCTAAGGATGAAATCCCACGGACACCGTAGTTGTCGCGTTTTGGAGAAGCTCTGAGCACCCTTTATCCACTCCCAATCATCAAAATCACCGTTAACGGCACTGTCTACACTGCGTCATTATACAGACATGAGCGTGTTGTGTGATTCTTACATACTCAGGGCTTCCTAGGAACGCGGATCGGGTCAGTTTTTCCGCCCTAGGTGATGTTCACCTTGAAACGGGTACCCACAAATTATATATATGCGTGTTGTGTGATTCTTACGTACTTAGGGCTTCCTATGAACGCGGATCGGGTCAGTTTTCCGCCCTAGGTGATTTTCACCTCGAAACGGGTACCCACAAATTATATATATATGTGTGCATGTGTCCTTTATAGACTCGAACCGATTGCGCTCACACTTGCTACCTACGGGAAGTGTCATGAACGGGTTAAATTGTGACCCCGACATGACCTTGACCTTGGCAATTATCAATTCAAGGTCAAATCGGGTAAAATATTGAAAAACCAAACATTAATAAAAAAAATAAAATAAATTTAAATTCAAAATTTAAAATTGTCATGTTTCTGACCAACCACGCCAGTGGCGGTTAACCTGCTAGTAATTTATATAAAGACGCAATGATTAGGTTAGGCACATCCCGAAGTTAACTATTCATAATAGTTAAATTTACAGGGTGAAATCCACTACTTCACTTTTTATTATGAAATTAGTTATGGGACCGTGCTTAATGAAAACCAACGAATAAGTCATGACAAGGGTTCTGACGGCATTTACATCATTAAGGATTTGTGGGCCAGAATCCAGACATGATTGTACAATCCACGACAAGTTTCACCATGTCGTCTCCGTCGGGACCACTGCTTGGTGTTACATGCACTATTGTTAGCGTCATATCGGCGATAAAATTAAAATATTTGAGGCACAGCATGTGTGGTTGCTCCACCACGTGCCATGCACGATTCATGTTAGGAACATAATTATGTGACACCAGAATCAGATATTGCGATACACGGAAACTAGATTTAATATTGCTAGACAGTCATCAACCTACAGGTATCCGTAATCAAACATAGCATATAGTCAAGTATAAACATTTGTTCCATTATTATATTATTGTGTTGTAGTTGTATTCGACTATTTAGACACCATATAAGACACCGACATATGTTACTAAAGCATCTAATACTGCAGCGCAGTGTTTAGAGTATTTGTCTGTTCTCATGCTTAAGTTCGACTAATAAAGTGAGATAATAAATGGATATTGGCGACAACTTCAATCGATAGATTATATTCGATGATTAATCACATAATTTATCATCTGATAAAATGGCATTCGATCGTGGCATAGTGCGGGATTAGCTTTTCGATGTAAACAAACATGCTACATGTACTCGCTTTTATTGAATAAGCTGATCTTTATAATTGTGAAAACGTTGTCACTGTTATGGTATAACCACTTTTAATTTACCGATAAATACGTGTAAATCACCTGCATTTGTATATGATTGTAAAATGGACAACAAGCCAGCGTGATCCAAGATAAAACACAAAGATGTTAATTTATAAACTTAGATGAGTATGCGTACAATTATGTTGCAGACAGGGAAATGGAAGACAAGTATCTGGTATGTTTGCATAAGGCATATGAATTAATATATGTTTAACCCTTTTATGATTGGATCTTCTTGAAATGTTGCGAACACCATGTGCCGATGTACACTCTTATATACACGAGTCGCCCAATTGATGAATGCAGTGGCAAAACAATAGGTACCTTGGTCGTGTAAGCCTGCATTATCTGATATATGATAATGCACGGACGGATGCTCTTTAATGAGCCACAAGCGCAGCACACGTCATAAAAGGGCCACAATAAAACTACCGTATGGAGCCCCACACGGACCCAAGCATACGACAGTCATCAGTATATTGTTCTCTCTGCCTGTGGTTCCATAAATTATCCGATATCGTAAGTTCCAATAACCCGATGATGATCCCTCTAAGCGAAGAACCACCGCTTTTCGGAAATCTTGCCAACAGCGAATGGTTGAGCTGAATTGATGGTCAGGAAAGTATCCCAAGCTGTGTTCCAGCGACTTGGAAACATGATCCTGTTATTGTCGATCTGTACGTACATTCTCAATGCGTAATCGGCATTATTTGTTGCTTTAAATGCAAACGCCAACCTGCAATTAGTAAAAACAATGGGAAAACAACCCAACAAACAAGCAAAACATAAACGATAAAATAGAAGAAAATAAAAACGACTCACATCAGGATTGTTGTCATATTTTCAAGTGATCAAAGGGACGAACGAGTATGTATATAACATTTACAGGGCAATTCCAACCACATTACATTCTGCGCACACACTGGTCTCATCTAAACGTCAGAACATTACAACTTGTAACATGTAACACATCGCAGATGGGATAGTACCCTAGCGGCGGCATAATCAGTGTGTATAAGTAACTCATCACAACGGTCACTTGATAGATTCCCACATAACGTGCACTAAAAGTAGATTGCATGCATGCTGGGCGAATAAGTTCCACACAATAATAAAACAAATCGGACTATTGGGGAATTTATTGTATCTGGCCTTCACCTAACACCACTGAAGACAAACCTCCAAAGTTGCGAAGCTCAGATCAGACACAAACAATTAATTAAACAGAAATTAAACTCATGTCATATATACAATGAATCGTGAGTACTATGCACCGATAAAGGCGCACGTTGTGGCTGCAATATAATCTCAGAAATGTATGTCAAGAAGAATCGGCCATGCTCTTTTAAGAGCATCCATTATATCAAATTCAACAACAATAAACCAACGCTCTAGCTAATGAAGCCGGGAACCATCTAAAACATGTTACCACAGCATAACCAATCCTAACTTTATCTGAGATCGGATTCAAGGTCAAGTCAATGGATTTGCTCCAATTTTCAACTGATATCAGATTCAATGATATTTAGTAAACTTTTACCAGCTGTCTAACTCTACACCACATAGCACTAACTGGTGTAACAAATAACAACAGAACAATATATATATGTATCAAAGATAGACTGTAAATATCAGCTGTAACAAAAATGTATATATCAGCAATTGTAAATGCTATATTTTGGGATGGAGTCGGTATAAAGATAACACATACATTTAACATGAATAATTACTTGGATATATAATATTACTGAAATGACTAGATACGCCAGCATATATTTAAATCGGCCAGCAGATATGTATGTTGCCAAGCAAGCGTTATCATTCACAAATGAAGATGGCGACAGACCGTGAAGACGTATGTACTGGTCCCGGTACAATATTATCGATATCCGATCGTTGCTATTACCAAATTGATTTAACTGTGGTCACAGACTCCTTTTGAACTTTGCGGCCTAAGGATCACACGCCGATGTTCTGAATATGAGACAAGTATCTCTAAGTTACTGAATGGGTTTACCTTTTATAGCGCAAACTCTATTCCCAAATACAAACTTTAGGGATTCACGAGTTGAGCCAAACTGAGTTTATTGTTTAATTTTGAGTTTGTTGGTCTAAAATAAATGAAGTTCTATAGTGTTATCTTAATTTGGTTGATAATAATGTGTTTATCAATGTAGTGTTCCTGAATACCCTAGACGTGAGCCATTCTCTAACAAGTATGGAACCGCTACAATTTGTAGAACAATTATTAATTTGAGTCGAATATGTCATCTTTAAACATTCAAATTAACATTAAATCAAATTAAAACCACCATCGTGAGGCAAGCTATGTTGATGCGGGACGTGACCATTGTATACGAATATATCGATTGTGAGTGTACTGTTTTCGCATTCGGCCATCTGTAACATTACTTCGTTCTCAGCAGTCAAACAATGGAAACATGGCTACATTTTTCTATGAAGCAGATAATAGTGCAACCAACTATGAGTACATTATCACTTTAAACTAGAATCGCCGACTCAGACCAGTTTACATACACGGGATAATTTAACAATGTGTGTAGGACACTGACCTACACGATTTCTTCCATCGTCGTGTGGATTTGAAAACTAGATGAAGGCTAGAGTTGTTGAGGGACACCGGAAATTCTCTCATTAGTGACCGGGTTGTATTTATCTCGGTCACGAATCAGATCGGTTTCAGAATCCACTAAAAAAAGCACGAGAGTTTATTCTTGTTATACCGTTTACTAAATAAATTCAAAATAAAATATAACAAATTTTATCACAATCACGTCAAATATAGTCTATATAGTCCGTCGTACTTCACTTACCGCAACAGAGAAATATATTTCCAAATTATATATTTCTACATATGTATGACAAATTTCAACACGAAATCAAGTTTTCATTATCTATCTATATACACACACATATGTATATATATATATTATAGCAATATATATATACATATATATATATGTATGAATATATATGTGTGTGTTTATATATATATACAATAATATGATATGCATGTATATTAGCCTGTCAGTTGTAAAAAAAATGGGTTTCGTACAAATTTTTGGGGATTTTATGCAACATACTTTTTCTTAAAGTCCATATACTGGAGAAACTGGAAACCAATGTTGACAAGCTTATAATAGCTTAGTTGCCTCAAAAATGGTGTTACCATAGCAACGGTATGTGATTTCTGAGAATTCTGTAAAATGATCATATATGCAGTATTTTAGTGATATCGGTGCACATTTTGGTGGATATAGTTATATAATATTATGGATATGTATATATTCTCCATAACGAACCGCCAGTACTCATCTTGGGGGTCAAGGTCACCGTGAGAGGTCAAGGTTATTGTCGAAAACCGCTGTTTTTACAAATGACAGGCTACTAGTATGTCTGTTCTGATGTTTCTCCCAGACTCCTGGACCGATTTCAACCAAATTTTGTATGTTGACTCCGGGTATCCTGGCGGAGGATATAGCGGCATTAGTCGTTTACAGTTTATATCTAAAGGAAAATAAATAAAGAAAAACTAATTAAATAGGTTCAATATTTCAATATTTCAGATGAAATAAGAGCAATATGAACATATGTGAATATTTAGTTCCAATGTGAACATATTTGCACGATAATACGATCTATATAATGTGCTTTCACTGTGGCCCGGGCCAATCAGTTGAATAACGAGAATAAGTCCATGTGGACTTATTCCATATTCAAATAAGTCCAATTTGAAGCAATGTCGATATTTAGGTCCAGTACGTCTTGTCGGGTCCTATTGTTCTCCCAGACACATGGACCGATTTCAACCAAAGTCGCTGTGGTGACCTACATGTAGTTACGAGGCCTCGCTGTGTCGTATTGGATTTCAGGCCCAAGCCAATACGTTGGCCTTATAACTCGCTTAATACGGACTCAACCGACTAATAGCATATAATAATTATGTGTCAGGATCATCTTAATCACCGTTCTCTCTCCATTCTACCTCTGATCCTGATTGTCCGCCCGGCGACCCATCCACCAAGAATCTGATATTAATTGTATCCATCCTCCTGAAACATATAGTTATGTTTATTGACATGCATCCATTCATTCATATAATTGAAACCTCTCCTCTTCCCGATTTACTAGTTTTCTAGTATGCAACACTGATTGATATTCATGATGTTGCACACTTGTGATTGACCATTGCGTCTATGCTTTATGTGCCGTCACAGTTTGGATTAAACTGATTGGTCACAGTGAACTGACTTTTTCGAAAGTTATTGTCATAGCTGTCCAAAATGTCACTGTTCTTTGGTGACAGCGTACCGACATATAGTATCATCAGTGAGTCCATGTTTCTATATAATAACGGTTAAGACGACTATCGACATGAACGTGAATGTCGCAGCTGGGGTTATGTGGTATATTGCTAGGTAATATAGCTTGGATTATTGAGGGAATAAACTGCAATTTAGTCGAAAATAGTTATGGATTCAGAATATTGAACGGGATTTCAGAGAAACTGCGGCCGCTTTGGACGGTATCATCCACATAGTCAGGTCGTCCATGGATTACACACCTCGCCCTCCGGACTGGTAACAACAAGGCAGAATGGATCACTGGCTGGTGGATCTTACGGCCTTTCCATTTGTCAATATAGGTAGTGTTAAAGAAATAATGGCTTACAACCTATCCGTCATATACTTTCCCCACATATTGAATGTGGTGCATAAATGTATGGATGTCAAAAGAAAGGGGAGGTTGTGTGATAGGCATATTAAAGAAGATTCGAGGCTAAATATGATGATGGCCAAGTTCACAATTTTCGCAGACAAATTGCACCTCGTTCTGATGACATTAATTGTGAGGTGGAAGCTGGATACTGGACAGGTTTATTGGATTTTTTAAAATATTTTTAGAACGTATCCAATAAAAGCAATATTTCATTTAATGCCAAAAGTAGAATTATTATATATTTTTTAAATTACTCCCAATTACTCTCAATATATGATTGGTCAATTCACATCAAAGATGACCGATCTGTTACTTTTCTCTATCAGAACAGTTCTTATGTGGGATATATAACGGTTGAGACGAAACAAGTCTTCGTGATGATGCTACGAGAAGACTCATGATCGCATCATACATTTCGGATGTGTCGTTGGAATTGTGTCTATGTCGGGAGTCTAACTCAAAGTATCGAACTAGTTGAATGACACTTGTACAGCCCGTGTTGAATTAATCAGCTCAGGAATTCGATCGTGCGATCATGAAAGCGGGAAACTTCTGACGTTACTCATATATCACCAATCTCATCCAATTAAACGATGTGCATGTTTCGAAATTGATGCCACCAACAGTTCGTGTGAACATTTTCAAAGTTGACCTTTGACATCTGCATACGATTATCGAACATTCCGGCCTCAGCCAATCATTAGACAGGCCTTGTTGTTTACTCCACATTCCACAACCACTATCGCCGTAGTACTGAGTAGTGAACCAGATAATCCATGTCGTCGGAGAGAAGAGAAAACGATAGGCGACCACGCGGGTCCGACGATAGTCAAATATAGACAGAGACAACGGAGACCAAGAAACCAAGAGAAGAATTAATTTAACATCAGGCTCCAATGTGTTTGATATCGGTACCCCATACGATAATAGTACGTTTGCGGACGACGGAGAACAACACATACCTCGGCCACAATCCTCTGATTTAATTACCGAATTTAAACTGGCACTGCGTGATCCAGATTGTCAGACCTCTATGGAAAATATTTTCAAAACTGTTTGCCTGGAAGCGAATAAGAGATTGGAAAATAGGATCGCACAACTGGAGAATGAAAATGCAGACCTACGAATAAGAATGGAAAAACTGGAACATGAAAACAAACAACATGACGAACGCATCTACCAACTCGAATCCGATATTGACGGCATAAAAGAGTACGGGGTGCGAAACGTATCACCGGGGTGAAGGAGCGCCAGGCTGAAGATGTCGAGGAAATAATTTAGGGAATAGCAGAGGATATGGGTATTAGTGTTAAACCTGAATATATTGAACACTGTCACCGCTCCGGTAAGCGTGGAAGCCAGAGGTCCATACTTGTACGATTCCAGCATTACAAGAAACGTACTTTTGTTTATCGTGCGAGGCGGACACTGAAAGACTCCCGAAAGTATCAGCGTGTTTATATAAACGAGCACCTGACCAACCGACGCTCTCAGATTGCAGGTGAATGCAGGAAACTGAAGAAAGAAAAGGCAGTTGAGTCAAATTGGACATTCAACGTGTCATCTTTGTGAAAGACTGGCGTGCGTACGTCCACAGGATTGATAGCTTCCACGAATTCGACGACCTCCGGAGCCAGCTATTCTTTCCAAGATGTCCATAACATCACTGTAACTTGTTTTGGACAACAATTAATGGCCCATAACTGTTCACAAATATTGTCTCGCGTGTATGTATATTCCACTGTCTCATATTTCCACTATATATGGATGAATAATTGATACGACTGAATTGCCCACATTTATATGTAGTTGCTATGTCTGATATACATTGTTCATATTCAGAGTAGCACATCGGCGAATACTCTGTATTTATATACATGTAAATTCCTCAGCTCAACCACTACACCACTACATCCGTTGAGTGGGTTGTGTTATAATCACTAATTATAAGTATCTCAATGATAACTTAACTTTCATGAGTATAACTTAGACTCGGAATGGTCTAAATCAGATAGCGATTGTGAAAACAACTATTAATTTCCAGCGTATACACCTGGTGTTCGCTCATCCAAAAGAACTAACCTTCCCTCAATCATTCCTTCAATCGTTTCGCCAATAAGGAATGCACCTGGGTAACGGCTACTTCTGTCCCCGATCAACACTATCATAGGGATAAGAATAAACTAGTGCCCGGCACTTAGACTCGGTAATGGTCTAATATTTTGCTCCCGTATATACGGCTGCTAACATATAGCGCTAACGAAAAATCTAGTAATTTCCAACCTAGCCCATCCAAAAGAACTAACCCTCTCTCAAGCATTCTTTCAATTATCGTCGCATCAAGAATGAATGCACCAGGGGTGAAGACTATTTCTGTCCCCGACAACCAGCACTGTAGTCATGGGATAAGGGTGAACTAATACCTGGCAGTTAATTGACAATTACCATCTGTTTGAGTCTATATGTAAATATTTAAATGGTATAATAAGCACTAATGTACACCAAAACGATGTTAAGATGCGCAACTATATGAGAACAGAGTATCCATACATGCTCTTATTTGCTATACCCCCAGCCATAATACTAAAATTCCATTCTCACAACTACTCGAACAGTACCCCATCCACCTTATACTTCGATCAGGACCCTATCACGCCCCCTCATATTTGTATTGTAATTTTACCCGTTCTCCTAAACCAAGAACTTAGAATGTCATACAGCTATTTTCCATTCCAATCTGCCAATGATCAAGTAAACAGGAATAAAGTAATCTATCCCGAATGTTTTGCCAAGTTTACAACAATTGGATTGAGTTATCGCTCGTGACCTGTAAACGATTATCGCCACGAGCTTTTTGGCCAAAATCACAGATAGCCAGACTGTTATTGTTTAATATCATTTATACACAGTACACACGATATAACGAACGAATACTATTATATCACGAACGAATACTATTATATAATGATATTGATAACTAACTCATTGTTTCATGTTTCAGGAACTGATGTCAGGTTTCACGGCTACTTATTTTTGTTATGTCACGATTGATTTCATGTCCACAACCAACTTGCACAAGTCTCTGACGAGGAGTCTGCAAAGTACATCGTTTGGTAATGCTTCTTAATTTCCATTACGGTGGCAGTTATACTACACTCAGTGAAATGGAATGGTGTATGTGTATTCACCACAGGAAAACACCAGCCGGTCAGGTTTTTCTTCGGATTCCAGGCCTGAATGTGACCATAATAGTAACAAAGTGACGAGAATTGACATATTTTATAATGATGGCCTCTTGGCCTATAGTAATCCTGTTTACTTAATATGGAAATCCCTGTACAACATATAGAGTAACGAATTGCTTTTTTGTGTCATACTATGAAATGCCCACGGAACTACACAGACTTGACATCCTCCCAACTGCATATCACTAATGAAAACCTTCCCATACACGTTAAACTTCCCTTTAGGAACTGTTTTATTCCGTAACACGAATACGTTTTTTCATTTTTTTTATTCTTTTATCATTTCTACTTATTTCATATATATACCCTGCATCTCACTGTATTTATATATGTTAAATAACAACCTTGCATTTGACCAAACGTCGCTCCAAATGAGGAAGCCTGCCCACCAACTCTGCTTTATCGAAATGAGTTACCACAATGATCCTGTATAACTATCATAGATCACGGGTAGGCTTATTATACAGTCGCGTGCGATACTCAAAACGTAAATACCGATGTGATCCATATACATCTAAACTTCTCCTCTACTTCACAAACCTATCCATCAACGGAACGAACCAAATCAAACTCTTTCGCATATTATTGATGTAACAATCATAAACACGGAAATCATAAACATAGAAAACCTAATTCGACATGTGCACACACAAGTAGGAACGTAGTTGGAATAACAACATGGCTCAGACAATTACTAATAATATATGGTAAGATATTGCAAAACCCCGGCCCTGAACCATATGCTGTAGTATCAGTTTTCCATTTTAACGCGCAGAGCATCGTCCCGAAATTAGACATACTTTCCACTGGAATTCAAAAGTACGATGTATGTGGTTTCACGGAGTCTTGGCTTGGAACAAGACACAACGCAAACGACTTACACTTACCAGGATGTCACACACCCGAGCGCAGGAATAGAACTAATACTGACACAGTAGGGGGTGTCGTCATTGTCTACATACAATACTAGTTAGCATTCAAACGGAGACAAGACTTGGAGAGAAGTAACCTAGAAAATATATGGATTGAAATCTTAATGAATGGATAAAATGTGTTAGTTGGTACGTTTCATCACCCCCTCCCCAAATGTAGAATGCTGGGGTGAGATAGAAGGCAATAATGGCGATGTGATCAATGCGTATCCATCTAAAAGAATAGTCGTATGTGGAGACTTAAATGAACATCAGTTTGCGTCGTTCTAATACACGAGAACTGCATGAAAAAGGAAAGTGGAACACTAGAACCCTTCTTTTGCGACTTACTCCGATACTTTGTCCCCGTTTATGTAAACATTCACACCCATAACCCAATAAAACCGAATAAACCTGCCATGCGCACACTCTACATGTACGAACAAGCCGATTATCCTGCCATCAACCATCAAATAGAATCTCCCGACTGGCAACAATTGTTTAAACACATACCAGTCGAAAATATATGTAGTACTTTAACAGAAAAACTGACTGATCTCATGCAAAAACACGTTCCACAAAAAACAATCCACTATAGGTGAGAAGAACCTGAATGGATAAAGTTCAGTACTTAATTAGGCAACGAAAATGAATACACAAAATTGCAAAAATAAGAAATACACCCCCAATCTGGTGCAAATATCGTAAAATTCGCAACGATGTAATTAACGAAGTGAGAGCGGCTAAACGCGTACATTTTACAAAGGTACAAGAAATCCTGCATGATATCAGGACAACGGACAGTAAGTGGTGAAAAACTTGTAATCGTCTCTCGACCACTATATCTGACAATGTGCCACCTTTAAATTGGCAAGGCAACATTGTATCGGCCGACAAGGACAAATCAGAGGTCCTCAATAATTATTTCTGTAGCATCAAATCCATTGATAGGTCATATAACCCCCAGATCTATTAGATGATGACCCCGATCTTTCTACATTGAATTGTATAGAAATAACCGAATTAGAAGTCTTCAACGCGCTAAAGGCAATACAGCCTGATATGGCAGCTGGTCCTGATTTTATAAGCCCGCGATTATTGAAAAAACTTTACAAGCTTGAGCAAGTCTCTTTCGCAGATGTTCAACCGTTTTCTCCGCGAATCATACTTTCCTACGGAACGGAAACGAGCGAACGTGGTACCTATACACAAGAAAGGCGATCGTAACAAATCCAGAAAATTATCGTCCGATTTCACTTCTGAGTTGTATAAGCAAATTATTTGAAAAATACATCTACGAGAATTTCATGACTTATCTCCAGTCAAACCATATTTTAACCGAACATCATTCTGGCTTCATTCCCACTGATTCAACCTCTTATCAGGTGTGTGCAATATATAACGATATCAGAAGTTCACTTAACGAGGGGCAAGACATTCGATTACTATTTTTCGACATTAGTAAAGCATTTGACAAAGTATGGCACGGTGGTTTACTATTTAAACTTCATGGTATAGGAATTCGTGATAACTTATTACAATGGTTCAGATCATATCTGTCTAACCGACAGCAGCGTGTTGTCCTACGCTATGGTCAATCCAAATGGGGGAGACCACCACAGGATTGCCCCAGGGATATATATTGGGCCCTATTATCGTTCTCGTATTTATAAATGACATTGTTGCAAATATTACATGTAACGTTCGCCTCTTTGCCGACGACACACCCATTGTATTTACTACCAATGACCCTCGCACTGGAGCGATAGTACGACAACGGGATATTGACAAACTCCAAGCTTGGTCTTCTAAATGGCATGCTAAATTCAAGGAACTCAAGACAGAATCACTAGCGTGGTCCTGAAAACGTATCTCACTAAACCACCCAACCCTGTACATTAACCAAAAGCCCATCAAAGAAGTAAAAGTACATAAACATCTTGGCATTATATTGAGCAATGATGGAAGCTGGGGGCCTCATATTGCAGAAATGTCTAAGACCGCATGGAAACGCATCTCTCTACTGAGGAAATACCGATTCTATCTTGACCGAACAGCACTCGAAAAATGCTACTTCACGCTAGTTCGATCAATCCTCGAATACTCCTGTATTGTCTGGGGAGCTTGCTCCCAACAATACTCTGATAAAATCAAAAACGTACAATACGAAGAAGCTCGAATTGTGACGGGTGCCATCAATATGTCGGTAATTCTACAGTTATGTTAGAAACTGGTTGGAAACCCTTGAAATCACGTCGTGAAAAACAGTCGAAAATATATGTAGTACTTTAACGGAAAAACTGACTGATCTCATGCAAAAACAAATTGCTGACTATATGCCATGCTAAGCGCATGTCACATAACGTTTCGACTGAGGTAACACATAAACGGAACGTGATCGTGAATAGTTTGGAAATCAATTTGGAATTTTGGATTCGTCGGGATTGGATCTGTACTGTTGACCGGGGTATCCTGAAATACCACCAGATACTCAGCAGGATTTAGAAAGAAAATCATGATAAGATTTCACGAAGTCATCCAGTGGGATTTCGCCGGCATTACAGTGGGATTCCATATGACATTTTCTAGGGGGAGTTAACTCTTGGGATTCTATCAGATATGTCCTGGGGAGTTAAATATATATGAACATACACTTTAGCCATTTTGCAGCAGTTTCAATTTTAGGACAGATGGTCAAGGAATATAACCGAGTGGCCATATAACTGTACAATCGCCAATGGTCGTCACGTGCAGTTTCCTCAAATCATAATGCCACCGCCGCTCCAGGCGACAAATTCAATGCCTGTTCTGATACAGTCTTGCAAAAGAAACTCTCCATATCTTTCCATATGCTAGCACTCAATGATCAGTGTCTTGGTGATTCCAAACCACACATCAAAACTACAATCTTGTATAGACCGCCTGTCAGCGAAAACAACGAGATAATATTCAAATTTTAACTGTTCAACTTGAGGCTTTAATCGGAAAGTTGTTATTCTGTTCCTTCTATACACCAGCTCATCATTTAAGCTAGTCGTGTCGATGTTTAGAGTCCGAAACGGAACGGGCATAGTATGTCTTGGTGTTATAAGTTATGCATTCACATTGGACAATAATGCAATGTATAGGATTGTTGTGCATTTGCATGTTCATCCTCGGTAACCGCTATTTATATTCCTATATGGTGTGTATCCCAAACTAAACATTAAGAATTAATGAGTGTAGCTTTCTACACATATTGACTAGATGGAACGCCGACGGTTGCTAGGGGACATAAATAGTTAACAGAAGAACATATATTCATTTCGCCTGTATAATCGTTTAGTCTTTAAGAGTGGACATTTATTACAAACGTCACGCAAATTTAAAAACAGTGTTATAATCATCGATGAAAGTCCAACTTAAATAGACATTTCAATACAATACGATCTGACAGCACAAAATCTGGTTGAATATTGGCAATTTAACACATATGCGCGGATATCAACTATATGGTAAACAAAGAATTGCCATTGCATGAAGCGACCGGCTGATTGGTAGAACATGTATGCTAATAACTATGTTTGATTGCCAGATGTGGACTGTCAATTCTTCACAACTGTATCGATGTATATGCAATACTTACAGGCACGCCGGCGTAGCTTATACCGGATTTGAGCTGAGTGGTCTCCCTGAGGCCTACAAGCAGAACAAAATAAAGTGGGTATGAGTTGAAGTTATCGGTATATATATATACATGTATACATAAATATATATATGTGTGCGTGTACGTATATATATTATATGTATGTATACATTTATTTATCCTCAATCGCAGAGAAGCCGTGCCCAAGTATGAATATATGCTGTGTGCTGAAGTATTCCAGAACCCGACGCTATGTGTGTGCCATGTTCATATTCATATTTTATGTATATACTCGGTCACACTCTGCCCAGGGCACACCGACACCGCCACTACTGTCATGCCCGAAAAGACGGTGTGTTCCAGATGTCCTACGCACTGGTCCATATGTATCTTGTTCGTTCGTGCTCTGACCAGGATACACCGACACTGACACATATCATTTACAATAATGTGGGATAGTATTTTGTATAGCAAAATTGGTCGCGAACCGCGAACTTGTATGTTTTCTTTAAACATTTGTCATATACAATTTGGATCCCAAATATATAAATCAATTTGTATGGGAACAACCATATGGGTGTTTCAGATGGTAATGCATTGCGCAATAATTTATCTTATTCGTGTATCTGGGCAAGTTTGGAAGAACATTGCGCCTTTGAAAAAACATAAGCCCAAAAGTATCAATCCCGACAAACGCTATAATGTGTGGATCAAACACATGAATGACAAACCGATTCGTGTGTCTGAGTTAGTTTATCAGAGCATACACTCACGGACAATATAGGCCATCAAGAGCAAACGGGTCTGATCGTAAAATGTGCAGCTTTGCGAAGTGTATTGCGCATTGGTCCGACGTTAGGGTGTGTATAGGGATTACAATCAGGTTCGTGTATCAGGGCAAGTCCACAAGAACATTGTCAACATAATTATAAGCTGCCCATCGCTGGCGGGCCTTATTCCAAACCGGACAGGTTCTAATGTGTGGACCAGGCAAATGTGGTAATCTGATTCACGTATCTGGGCGAGCTTTCCAGCGTATGAGGGTATACAATTGCGATATCTTCGGATTGCACAATGTTCCAGAGGGACGGTCCAATGTGTGGTGCAATATAATGTATATAACAAATAAATATAAATGTATACAAATACATGTCGATAATAGATATGGGGAAACATATATGATTTCGTGTATTCTTACGTGAAGGACATACCAATTTATGAAACTCGTTTGATACCATATATACACAGTGTAGCAGTGTTTCCACAACTCTCTCTAAATTGTAACATTAACTTTCTTATTCACGAACTTAAATATTTACACACCGGGGTTGATTTAGGTGAACGCACGATTTCTTCCCTTGGTTATGCAGTTGATTTGTGCATACATGTACATTTATACCGATATGCAGGTTATGTTAAATGCAGTAGAAAACTGGCGTATGACAATCAATGCAGATAGCAATTGTTCATTTCATAGGTAAAACTGCGGAATTGACAATGTTTATATTAGTTTTAACCATCATTTAGTTGGAATTGAAGAAAAATATATATATATTGTTTTAGATGTTTATTACCCAAAGATATAAATATATAAGAGGTGTGCCTTCAAACATTTATCAATGGGCCGTGTGGGGGGAGAGGTAACCAAACCAACTTACATTCATGCATACATTTGACTGGCGCGCGCGTTCCAGACGACCACATACATTGTGCGTGTGGGCGTCTGGCCTACTTTCGTACCACTAACGGCAATGAGCCATCTCATTACGTGGACGTAACTCGTGGCCATCAGCCCAAGGCACTTCCGACAGAGTCTTGTTTACAATAGATACTACTATTCTAGACTAATATCCATGGTGTTGACAGTGTTGTGTCTTCGAGTTTACATGCGAAAACACCACCCCGTTGTGGGAGTTGTGTGTGTTATTATATAAAAGGTTATTTATTGTCCAAGGATATAGCGGAAATGGCGATCATTAAACACGAAATATGAGCCGGTGAAACAATATGCGGTATATTGCAGTCGGAAACTGACTCGACAGGCGGTAGATTGTCCCGGGAACTGTCGAATTCACGGCGAAAAGATTTCCGTGTTTACTAAGCACGAGGACAGAATATGCTAACACGAATTTATCGCATAGAGAACTATAAAATGGAAACCATGAATCATGTACATACATCATCCATTCATTCATTTAACATCAGATTCACATTATTACGAGCATTCACAGCCACAGTCAGAGAGGACGGACGCATTACACCTTTCTCACTCATGACTTCAGCTGGACAATGGATTCACCTATTATTCCCGCTGAAGTCAGGCTCGTTCTGAACTCACTCAACTTGGATCACTGCCTGACATGGAATTTACACCGGTCAGACAGCCATGTTGAGTTGCTTTTAACCTACCGGATTAAACCGACACGGTCCTTATCAGGACCCACTGTCGGCCGTAACCCGGTAGCTGGAGACCGCCAGCTACCTGGGGACAAAGAGCAAAAAGGAAGCGGAAAAGCAAGACCCCCTCCCGCAAAAGAAGAGATGCAGACAGGAAGGCCAAGTGGAAACAGGGCAGAGTTGAGAGACGCCCAGCTCCCCCCACTCGGCCACAACCCGACGATACCACCACCAGAAGCATAGACGCCGATGTCAACCCGGATGTCTCTGCTATCGTCACCGAGGTCAACGGAGACAGGAACGCGGATACCATCCCCGACGCTCCTGCCGCTGACTTTGAGGTAGAGATGGACACATTTACACCTGCGACACCGGAGTACCAACACATACCGGTGTCCCCCATCTCCACCACCAGCAACATCAGCAGCAAATCCACCACTTCCATAAGGTCGGGTAATGAATACAGGGACATGTTAGGCAAGCTTGTAAAAGAAACTGACTACATTGAATCGGCGAGAATCGCCGAAGCATGTAATGCTTATTACACAAGCAGCATAAAGCCAACAATCAGCAACAACAAAGCTCTCGACGACGCATCACGAACAAAGGCAACAACAACAACCGATAGGAAAAAAAGGAAAACAGAAATAAAAAAAATCAAGGTCTAGACCACTTCCTGCTGCGGGGGCATGAAAGTCAAGAACGCTCTTCAGCAACAACACAGCATCCAACAAGCGGGTTGTAGGGGAGGGCATACGGCCCTACCAAATCTGTCCGGGATTCATCCCAAACTCCAAATCATCATGTACATACATCTATTCACTATGGCAGAATCTGCTCCAAAATACGACGATTATACACTCAAACAACTGAAGGAAGAACTGCGAAAGAGAAATGGAAAACTGTCTGGTCGTAAACATGAACTAGTTGACCGGTAAGTACATGAATTTTTTTTTCCAATATACATGTACTGAATAATATTATTTCCATTTGTAAAATATTCCCAATTTAAATGATTTGACGAAGTTAAACGCAAAAGAGAGAATGTTGAGTAAAATTGTAAAACATTTATTTTTTTGTGTGCAAAAAAATTTAAATTTATCCCGAAATCAGATAAACGCTCTTTATTGCTACCATATCAGGAATAGAATGAGGAAACACTCTTTTCTGGTCCATGTCGTGCGAATGGCTGGTTTTGCTTGGGACCCAAATGTATCGCACGGCGATAGTTAACTACTGGTTGGTGTAATGTGGTGTGACAGGTTTGTCAGTTGTTGCCGTGTACAATGTATTCATTGGTCGCGAACGCGTTGTAGTGGTCCCTAGTCACTGTGACTGAAAACAAAACAAGAATATTATGGGATAACATTCCCGCCATGAACTGAGGAAAGGATTCACGACTCTGGATTCCTGGATAGCATCGCCTGATTCGATAAAAATCTTCACACGAACTGAACTAGCATTCGTCTTTACTTCCCGCCAATGCGTAAGTTTTCGAGAACTTCGTCATAGAATAACTGCAATGACTGAGAATTCATGTGAATATTTCTGAACAACTGTACAGAGTTATGTGTAAAATAATACCATGGTTATTGGCTATTCGTACGAGGAATTGTGTATTTTATTGGATTCCTAATATGGTCACATCAACAAGATAGCGTCGTAACAACATCACAATATTTGACGGGCATTATTATTTTTTCCTAACAATCTGTTATACACGGCCGATCGACAGAAACTACATACGATACGGAAGCAGAGATTAGCACCTACAATCAACATAAGATCTAACAGTGAGTTTGAGCCCGATCACGATAAATTACTGTTCAAATAGAGATCTCTCCTATTTTCGTGATAGCTAGTATACAGTCCTGTCGACAGATAAACATTTGGCATGCCATAAAAACGGCCCCCAGTAAGCTCCACCTCCAGTGCGAGCGGCGACGATAGTATAAATCCGAACCCTGGTAAACCTGTGAAACCAAAATCTACTGCTGTGCCACCAAAAAAACAGAAAACATCCCAAATTGGGCAGGGAAGTCAGCAGAAATTATCGTTTGAAGCCACACCAGCAACCAACTTAGCCAAAGCGTTATCTGAGATCAATGCGAAGCTGGACAAAATGGTTACAAAAACTGATCTGGACAAAAGCTTGGAACCACTTGTAAAAACTGAAAGTATGAACATGATTATTTCTCAAATGAAGACTGAATTTGATAAGAAGCTAGACAATGTGAAAGATGAGTGTATTGGGAAACTGTTTTATGTCGAACAGCGAATGGACAGGATGGAGGGTGAAATGAGACAAATGACCGAACAAATCGAAGAGCGAGATACAGATATTGAAGGAATGACAGCAGAAATGGACGCACTGAAGGAAAAGAATAATAGACTCGAACAACAAACAAGGAAAAACACCATAAGAATTTTTGGAATTGATGATCATAGTACTGAAACAGTTGATGAATGCGAGAAAAAAGTCATTCATATTATTCAGAATAAACTCAACTTGAAATACATCACTCAGGAAGATATCAGCATCGCACATCGCATTGGAAAACACAAACCAGATCAGAAATATCCAAGGAGTGTGATATGTAACTTCATCTCCAGAAGAACAAAAAACTCAGTGATTGCGGTACGCAAAACCTTAAAAGGACAGAAATTGGTAATAAAAGAAGATTTAACTGATGGAAATAGTACACTACTGAAGAATGCCAAATAACTGGCTGTCGTTGATGATGCCTGGTCTGTTGGAGGCAAGATATACATCAAGTACACCGACAAAACCAAGAAGATCAGGCAAATAAGCAAACTGTCTGATGTATAATCACATTTGTAATCCATATACACATGTTCTGATCTAACGTGTGGAATACTAATTTCCTTAGGTTGAATATATGTTCAACTTAATGTATTTGAAATATGCAATATGTGTTCCATTGTATATAATGATGCATAAATTTATATGAAAAGCAAGTTTGATTCAATGCAAGCTTAAATATCAGATACTCATGCAATCCTGACTGAACATGTACAAGTATGTAATATGTTTTGACTATTAAAATACCATTATTACAAGTAATGAATAGTCGAAACATATTATTGATAGCTTCAGTATAATACTGAAGTAATCAATAATATATTTCGACTAAATACCATTATTACTAGTAACGAGTACTAAAGTAATCAAGAGCCACACCTGAGTAAAGATACCAATTGCTTAGTGTACATGCACCAACCTTGCCGTTGACTGAAAACCTGTTTCGGTGATACATTTAATAGCTTTAAAGCCCTATTTATATTTATAAATAATACTACCTTAATATTTGCAGTAAAGATACATAGTCTGATTTATTATAACGCCCCTAAATTAATACTTCTGCTGCTACTGGGGGGATACCAGCTTTTAGTAGAGGAGCCTGTTACATATTAACAAATAATTTTTTTGCAATTAATAAGATTCTGATAACTGTTAAGCGGCATGTCTAGAAACGTAGTTGTTGCAATCAGATAAGGTAGGAGGCCGTCAAATCAGATTATGTACCTTTAAGGTCAAATACATCATAATAAATATTATACACATGGTCCGGCACTCATTCCAATAAGTTACCTGGAAAACTGTTTGAACAAACCTTGTTCACACTACTAGCTACAGAAGAACAGCTTCATTTTATAACCTTGAATAAGATACATTACTAGCAGCAAAACTTCTGATCATAATTTTACTTATGTAAAGACCCATGTATTCAAAATATATGTAATGAATACTAAAATATTCATGAACAACACCTGAGTAAAAAATTACCTATTGCTTGGCACACCTGCTTGAACTGTGCAATTGACCGAAAACTTTCTTTTCAATGATACATATATATTAGCTGTAAAGCACTTAATACTGCTACCTTAATATTAGCATTAAAGATACATAATCTGAATTATTATTTTTCGGCATCAAGAGAAAAAAAAATAATAATATTTGAGTCTAGGAACCCATCCATCAAAGCCCTGGTTTATCATTTATTATTCGCCACCTCAAATATGTGGCGGCCTAGCTGGTAAATATTCGACAAATGCTGACCGACAGTCTCGATACCAAATTACGTTAAATATTAATATATAACAGTCCTTGAGCAACTGTATACTATAGTTGACAGCGGTAATTAAATTTGTTTGGCAATTAATCGACTGATAACTAAAGCGGCATTTCATGAATTGTTGTTGTTGTTGGAATCTGATCACATGGAGACCATCAGTTCGGATTGGGTCCCTTTAAGGTAAAACACAACATAATGAATAGCATACACATGGTTGGCACTCATTCCGATAAGTTATGAGTTGAGGAACCCATCCATCAAAGCCCTGATTTATCAGATATCATGTTCTGAAATATGTTATTATTCGCCACCGCAAATATTCGACAAAAGCCGACCGACTTAATCTCGACACAAATTACACTGAACAGAATATTGATATAGAACACTTCTTGGGCTATTTATACTATAGTTGACAGCAGTAAGCATAATTGTTTTTGACAATTAATCGATTCTGATAATTAAGTGGGATGTCAATAAATGTTGTTGTTGTTGTTGGAATCTGATGATATGGGGACCATAAAATCATATTGTGGACCTTTAAGTTCAAACACAACATAATGAATCTTATGCACATGGTTCTGCACTCATTCCGGTAAGTTATCTAGACAACTGTACTAGTATTTGTACAAACCCAGCTAATACTACTACATGCAGCTACCGGTATACATAATCACAAGAACAGCCTCTTTTCAAAATAGAAATAACTTCTCATCATAACTTTACTGATTGGAAGACCCATGTTGCATGTATTGGAAACATATTTATTCGTGACGCGTGTCACTTGTGAACCCAAATCCTCATTTGCTCTTATGACTACATCCTATATTGGGCCATGATGTATATATTGGAAACATATTTACCCGTGACATGCGTCACTTGTTTGTTTGTTTTTTTTTTATAATAATTTTTTATTGAATCAGTCAGATGATTAACATACATAATGAATGGTTGTACAAAATACAAAATATAGATAGATAATATTCATCTGATACATACATTCAGGCATACACTCATGCATTCGCTCACGCTTGCACTCTTACTTACATCAACGGGCATTCTGTGGCTCTAAACGGGCGATCGGGCAATGAGTTGGAGTTTTAATTCACGTTAAAACATGTTATTTTTATTTTTGTTTCGGTTTAGCACGACACTCACTGAAGGGTGACTATAATTTATATAATTATAATTGAAGAGAGTAAGAGGTAGAACGGAAACATAATTCTTAAAGGAGTCTGATGAGTATATATCAAGAAATCTTTGCTTCATTTTTATTTATAGCGCTTTCTATCTGAAACCAGTTTTTCTCAAATTCTGCAATTTTCATATTACAACGAACATTGAATTTGTCACATCTATACCTGTATTTGAGGGTTGTTATAACAGATTTGACGGATAGCATGTCTGGGTTGAATTTAGTTCGATATATGTATTGTTTGACAAGCAGCCAAAACAAATTGGTGGTATAATTTCCTTCTGTTGGTGGAGAACCAAGAATAATTATCTTTTTCGATTATTTGAGATTAAGGTTATTTTTGGTTGACCAATCGTTAAGCTCACCTAGGAATTGTTGTACGCATGCGCAGTCCCAGAATATATGTGAGATGTTCTCATTATTATTTCTGCATCGATTGCACTGGTCATCAGATCTTACTTTTATTATTTTAAGAAATCTATTTGTTGATAATATCCTAGAATTAATCCTGAACTGTAACCACTGAAGCTTTGTATCAGGCGTCGTGGAGAAAGGTAGGCGGTTGAAAATTGTCCAGTCCATTTCTGGCACCCCAATTTCAATTGTCCATTTGCTTTGGGGTTTAGGGGAAAATTTCATAGCATTCAAAATTTTATAGAAGTCTTGCCCACCCTTTGAATTTCGCAAAAGTGGAACCATATTGCTGGGTTGTATGGGATTAGTACAACGAGTTAAAGTTTTCTTATATTTTTTGGCTAATGAATTAATTTGTCTGCAAATTGCGTTCAAGGTGATGAAGTCAGTGGATACATTAAAAGAAGCGTAAAGACTTTCGGGTGTGTGGAATTTACCATTTGTATGTATCAAGTCATTGATAAAAAATATGCCATGTCTTCTCCATGTAGCGAAGTTGATAATTTTGTCGTGCAGCTTTATGTTTGGATTTTTCCATAAGACCCAAGTACATATATTTCCGTTTGACTCATTCTTCTCACTGAAATAGCTCCATGTTGTGAGTACATCACGCCAGAATGGATTTAATATATTTTTGGAATAGTTTCGCAAGTACATGCTGTCATAAAAAAGAAATAGTGAGTCATTGGCAACAGGGAGATCAGTTAAAGGGATCCATTTCGAGTTTATTGACATAAGACGTCTAACCCAAGTTATTTTCATTGACATTATAAAGTTTCTGATATCTACCATTTTCAAGCCGCCATTTTGATAGTCTTGGCAAATGAGCTTTCTTTTTATTCTGTCCCTATTAGATTTCCAAAAAAATTTGTAAAGAAGTGATTCGAGCTGTTTAATAAATGCGTTTCCAGGATCTGGTAGTGCTATGAATAGGTGCGTAAGTTTAGGTAGTATAAGAGATTTGATCACTGTTATTCTTCCGATTGGTGTTAATAGTCTATGTTTCCATGTTTCGATCATACGGTTTATGTCCACTAATTTGTTATCATAGTTATGACTCATCTTGCCTAGGTCTGTATTGAACTGAATACCCAATAAATCGAAGGTAGGAGAAAAGTTTAGATTTAGATCGGGACAAATACAATCTTTCCGATATGTATGTGATCCTATCCACGACGCCTGACATTTGCTAGGGTTGATACGTAAGCCAGATATGTCTGCAAAGAAGTATAGTATTGTATAAGCTTCTCGTAAACTATTTTCACTACCATCTAAGATGAATGTCGTGTCGTCTGCGTACTGTGTTATTTTGTATCCCTGATTGCCGAGGGTTATTCCTGCCATATTTCCATTTTGCTTCACCAAGAGAGATAAAATTTCTGCGCATATCAAAAAAATATACGGTGAGACGGGGTCACCTTGTCGACAGCCTCGAGAAAGACTGAAGCTCCTCGAGATGTGGCCATTTATCAGAATTGAGGAATTAATATTGTTGCAAAAAATTGTAATCCATCTCTTTAGTGATTCACCAAAATTGAACATATCTAAACATTTCATGATGAATTTCCATGATACGGAATCAAATGCTTTTTCAAAATCTACTAAAAGTAAAAGACCCGGTTTGTTTTGCAATTTACTTCTGAATATAATATCATAAACCAATCTAGTGTTATCGCCTATGTATCGGCCTTTGAGAAATCCGCTTTGGTCTTCGCTAATTATGTGATGTAGAACGCGTTTAAGTCGCTTTGCTATACATGACGATGCTAGTTGGTATGAGACATTCAGTAAGGTGATCGGCCTCCAGTTTTTGAGAAGATGTCGTTCCTTGTCTTTTTTTGGGATAATTGTTATCAGGCCTTGTTTTTGTGTAATGGAAAGCTCACCATCAACGAGGGATTCATTCAGCGATTCACACAGGAGTTGACCCAGGTCAGACCAGAAAAATTTCCAGAACTCATAAGGTTAGCCATCTAAGCCGGAAGATTTTTCGTTTTTTGATTTTTTTAGTGCCATCGTTAGTTCACCTAGAGTTATGGGGCCTTCTATACTTTGGGCTGCCTCGGGCGATAGTCTTGAATATTTACCTTGATCCAATATTGAATCTTAATCAAAGTCTATTGTCTTTTGTTGACGAGTACAAGATTTGGTAGAATTTTCGTGTTTCATTTAAAATTTCATTTTGGTTTGTTAACTTTTTTCCGTTTGAATCCTTCAAGAGTGCCAGGATTTTTGATATATAGTTTCGTTTTTCTAAATTCAGGAAGTATTTTGTTGGTTTTTCTCCATGCTCAATCCACTTTGCTTTCGATCTCAACATTGCCCCTTGGGTAGCTTCTTTTCTCATTTCATGGAGTTCAGTGTCAATGTTTTGAATTTGTTTCATTATATTGGCCTTCTTATTTAAATCAACTGAACATTTGTCGATGGAAATTTCGAGTTCATTTTTAATTTTTAATAATGAGCCTTCTTTTTCTTTTCGCTCACGTTTGCGTTTAGCTGAATACGCCATTGTTTGACCTCTGATATCGAGTAGAATTGCGTCAAGAAGAAGTTTTTTGCCAATTTCGCATCTGCTTGAGGTGTAATCCGCTTCACCGCGTCGGATATATTTGTATCTACATTTGTTTGATTCTATGATAGACTTAACCAAATCCATATATTTTTCTTCGTGTAAGAGAGAAGTATTGAATTTCCAGAAACCCTGGCCTCTATTGATATTATTCAGCGATAAAGATAGAGTAATAATAGAGTGATCTGATCTATAACCTGGTAATATTTCTGGGCCCGCTCCTGTAATACTAATTAGGTCATTTGATATCAGGAAATAATCAAGTCTTGCCATTTTAATTGGAGATTTCCTCCTCCAAGTGTATCGCTTCTCATTTTCATTATTAAGCCTCCATGCATCTACAAGTTCGAGTCTGTCCACAAGTGATTCCACTGCTTTTAATGCTTTTGGATTATTTATATGTTTATAATTATAAGTATCCATGTTCTGGTCGCGAGCCAAATTCCAGTACCCACAAATTATAACTTGCGTGTTGCCAATATCAAGGATTTTATTTTTGAGTCGAACATAGAAATCTGGATTATCTTCGTTTGGTCCGCAGATATTTGCAAGAGTTATTCTCATTTGTTCAATCGTCATGTCTAGTATTATAAAGTTTCCGTTGTCGTCCTTTAATACATTGTGTATATGATAGTCAAAGTTATTTTTGAAAAGAATTGCTACTCCGCGCGATTGGGACTTGTAAGAAGATGCTTCAATTTTGAAACCCCATTCAGATTCAATGTATTTTTCCATGTGTATCTTGGAGACAATATAGCGAGGCATTAGAATTTCGCAAGAAGTTGAACACATCGCGGCGCTTTTCTTTTTGATTAAGCCCTCGGCAATTAGCAGATACTATTTTTATAGACATTTAACGACAGCAGTACGCAGACAACCGAAACGAAAAGAAGTAAAGCAATAGTAAGTATAGTTAAGAATATTAAGGTCCCTGTAAAACAAGCAAAAATTATTGATTCCATTGAATTTAGTGATAATTATACATTTTTGACACAAAGAAAAAGCTTTCGTTCCACAAACGCACACACACACGCACACAAAAATAACAATGAGCAAAAAAAGTCGTTTTTGTAAGATTAACAAAAGGCATTGTGTGGGGGAGGGGTTACTACCCATTATATATATAGTATTGATTTATATATGTTTCAGGTCTCAGCCATTCTATATAGTATATATTGATTTATATATGTTCAGGTCCGAGTGAGTGGCTTAATATTATCACTTTATATAACAAAAGATAGCTGTTATCTCAACCTCTTACGGAATGAGACACGTTGTGAGTATAACTCATCTTACACCTAAATTGAAAATAGAGAAAATGGGTAGAAATATACATACGAGAGATCGGTACGATTCACTGGCGATTCCAATTTTAATTTAAAGTAACAGGAATAGATATAAAATGCAATATACGTGTATAACCGATCTCTACACCTATAACTCAATCTCACCAATCTGGAACTTGAAGCTACACATATATAGACAATGAGAGAAGATTCAATTCCATGTAACAAAAAAAAAATCTATGCTTGTGCTCCATTGAATTAAATATTACACGAATAGCTACATGTATGAAGAGGACAGTCTCTCTAACATCCCATTAAACACTGGGTACTGATAAGATGGGGCAAGGGGTGGGTATGGCTGCGATCGATACAGAAAAATCAATATATTACATTCCAATGTTACCACGTGACTAGTGAACATGTAACTCGGCGGATGATTCAATTCGGTCATTTTGATAGTTTAATTGTTGCCCAATCTACAGTGTGGTAAAATTCGTGTGACAAGTTCATACTCAAGAAGAGTCACAGCATGATTAACCTACATATTCAGTCCACTTTGTTGTAGCATTTGAGTAAGCGTGTAAATCACAGCATTTACTATTCTGGATACATGAGTTTTCTCTCATTTCTAGGAGTGCATATATAGATCAACATTTTCAAGGGACATTTATGATTATCATCATACGACTCACAATCTGGTAGGGAGTTTTCAGTGTTTAAAAGAGGATTATTGTTTATGTTGGAACTGTTTGCAAAAGTGTTTACTCGACACCTAGGGACGTTGGCTGTGATATATATGATGGGGGAGATATGTGGAGTATGACTCCATTGTCGTACTTTGTATATACGGTAAGTTATCGTGTTTGTGGTTTCGGCAAATCAGCAAAAATAATCGGCTGACAATCAATAGATTTTGTACATGGACAGGATTCCCTGTCTACTGAAGTTTAAATATGTTAACCTTTGATAATATTTTCGAGATCAATTTCATCTCTGAATTTAACAATGTCACCACTTTTGGTTTTTGCATATAATTTCCCATTTGTTATCCACGAATTTTGTATATTGTCAGCTTGGTATGCTTTCTTGAGCAATTCATAATTAAACTTCGTGGCGTCCTCAATGATTGAAATTCCAGACTGTTTGATGAGTCTCCTGGATTCCACTACCATCAGCTTAGCTTCTCTTGAAGTGAATTTCACTATTATTGCGCGAGGTCTCATTGGGTGTTGTCCTTGTCCATCACTACTCGTCTTTTTTCCTATTCTATGAGCAATGGAAATGTCATGGCGTGTAATGTCCAACTTCAATTTCTGTTTGAAAATATTTATAGCCTTTTTAGCACAATCATGTCTGGTTTCTTTTCCATCATCATCCTGTAAGCCGAATACACGAACACTGTCTTTTCTGCCTTGCTGTTCCAAATCATTTAATTCATTCCTAAATTGTCGACGTTCACCAATCCACTCTAATTCTTTTGATTTAAAGTCTTTTGACATTTTGTGTTTTTCTTCTTCTAACTCCACGATTCTGACCTCTAATTTCGACATTTTATCATTGAATGCCGTAATTATTTCTGTCTTAAATTTGCCTACCATCCTGCCAAATTCAGATATCTGCATTTTTTGTTCATTGGAATATTTCTCGTGATTTTGCTTAGTATCAGTAGATAGAGAGTTCACCCTTTTAATTAACTCTGTGATTTGTTCAGGTATAGTTCCTAGTATAGGCGATGGCGGAACTTGGCCGGGTTTATTGACAAAGTCCTCCATGGTCAGCTGTTTTTTAGGTGAAGGATATTGGCTGTCATCGCTTTGCATAGTAGAATTATTGTCACTACTTGAATCGGCCTTGCTATATTTATTGTGTTTTCGTTTCTTTGTCATCGGGTATTGTTTACATTGGAAACAAAATGGCTGCCACGGGGCGGTCGAGTTTGGGCCCTAACTCAGGCTGTATAATGTCATATCACCTTTTAAGTCGTGAATTTCTCCAAAAACATGTAGCTGGTAACTCTTTGAAACATATTAGTATAGCTATGTTGATATCTTGGACGATCAGGACTCTGTTTCTTTACTTTTTAAAGATTTATCTTCGTTGTTTTCAAATTGCGTCCGACCGTTACAGCCGTATAACCGGAAGTTCCATGCGTCACTTGTTAACCCTGATGCTTATTCGCTCTTATGACAGCATTTATATGAAGTCACATGTTGTATGTATTCGAAACATTTATTCCTGACAGGTGTCACTTGTGAACCCCAACTTCTCACACGCCCAAATGACTGCATTATATATGATGCATTTATTTGTGACATTTGTCATTTATGAACCCAAATGCTTATTTACCTGCATGACTGTATCTTATATAAAGGCATATATGTTCAGACTAAATACCATTATGACCAGTAATGAATACTATAGTAATCAGGAACCACCTGTACTAACTGTGCTGTTACCAAAAAATCTCTTTTCAATGATATATTGGCTGCTAAACACTAAATCATGCTAACATTTAATATTTGCATTAAAGATACATAATCTGATTTATAATAACGCCCACAAATTACTATTTCTTTGGCTTCAAGGGTACAAAATATTAGGCTCGAGTCACGGAATCCATCAATCCTAGACCCGAGTTATCAGATTTAAAGTTTTGAATTCTGTTATTATTCGCCCCCTTCAATGTTTGGCAGAAATGTTTTTGTTGTTGGACTCCGATGACATGGGGACATATAATCAGATTGTGTACCTTTAAGGTCAAACACAACATAATACATTTTATACCCATTTTTCGGAACTCATTCCTAGAAGTTATCTGAAAACTGTGTTTGAACAAACCCAGCTAATACTACTAGCTAGCAGTGTATGCCTCTTATTATAATGCACAATGCATGCATGATTTTAGCCAACCAAAACATAAACATTTGTACACATTAAAATACAACTGGGCTTACATTGCTGGAACCACATTACTTTATAAACTGATGAGGTCTAACTACATTTACTACACACATTCCTAGGTCAATATTAGGCTAATTGTGTTTGGGTACTACATCTAAAGTTCTGAAAATTACAGCATATAATTAGTATAATGTTCCCCGCATTTACTTATTTGTTAATTTTGCGTAACTTTTCAATATTATAAACTGGTATTTAATTTAACCAATTAATTTAACAATTGATTGGCTTATCTAAGTATAATAAATTAACTTTTCTATATATTTCACACAACTAAAGTAAAAATGAAAAAAACAATTATATTATTTATTATTAATTATTATTATTATTATTTTTTTTTATTTTTTTTTTTACGCCTACCAAAGTAGTATAACTTATCCTTACTATATGCTGTAATTGTCGGAGCAGACATTAGTGTCTAAATGTCTATAGCATAATGCTCATAAATTATAGCTTGGGCCTTATTCAATAGTGTGCACGAAGACTCTAGAGAATTGAAATACATACATGTGTGTAATAGCATTCTCATTATACATGTATGGACAAATGAAAATCATCTCTCCTAACTGTATAGTAGCTCATTTAAGATAACACTTTTTGTATGCATTATTAATGTGTTATATATATCGTTCTAACTTGTTTAATAATATCCATTGTTGATAATTTGTCATAATAAATCCATACGTTTGTGATCTCCTAGCAGGACTGCAGAGGACATGAGTTACTTGTAGTAGTATGGTATAATAATCTGTAATTATCTAATTATGCATGCTTTAAAATATACTTAAATACATATGCATGCTTGAAAAGGCACTTAAATACATACTAAGTCAGAATCTGAACATCAAACACTGGATTCAATCTCCATACTAGTATCCATCAAATTTCGAACATGTTTGTAACCTATCTGAGGCTATCGCAATTTCTCAACCAGTAATTCGGGCTGATAACCAATCACAATTTAAGACTGGTCAAATGACCACCCCAGCCCCTAAACAAACCAACAAACTCCATGTACAATCAACTACAATCTAACTTTAACTGTAGAACTATATTCACCACTTTGCAGTCCTGCATTGGATATTCACTATTTAGATTTGCACTTGATCATACATCAACATTACTAGTAACTCATTTATTGTGACTTACCACGAGTTAACAGGGAGACGTTGTGCCAAACGTCTCGACCTTAGACGCATAACCAAAGAACTTTTGCCTCCATTCCTCAGTTGCAGAACATAACTCAGTAAATATAATCGAAACAACAAACTTGTCAGGCTTGGCTGATCAGGCGATGACTTCCAACATATATCCATGCAGTTTCATCCTCATATTAGAAATATTAAGAATGTAAACAAGATAAAACATTTCACTCGTCCTTACATCTGGACATCAGCGAAACATTTTGTAAAAGCATCTTTGTATGCGAACTATCGGTCAATGCATCAAAAACAACTGCATGGCAGGACGTTGCGACGCTCACATCGCTGTCCTCGTGTTCCGAGGTGTGACCTACCGCCCCATTTACAAAAAAATGCACGTGCTCGGTGATTTGTTGATACCGTGACGCTGTTATAGTCAACTGGGCATGTTATTGTACGGTTATAACCGAAACGAACTGTCTCATCGATACTTCGTGTCTCATCGATAGTTGGTTTATATATAGTTTAACTAACTAATATGTCATGTATAAATGAGTTTCATATGGTTTGCGTATGCTACTGTCATTTTTTTGTTCTCTTTATTTTCGATAGCTTTTACATCATACTCTCTGCTTAACTATCAATTATTATTGAATGCTTATCTCTGTTCCTAATATGGCAACTATTTTATCCAGGACAAATTTTCACATACGAGCTCATAGGCAGGATTCGTGTATATGGTAGAAAATATGTTACACTCCTATCTATAGGGTTCTATAAATTATATACATGGGGCACGCATGTACATGCGCATAAGAAAAATACCCCATGCGATAAATTAAATGGCACAGTAATTAATGTCTCGCAGATATCTGCGTGATATCGCACGCACCACTGGTTACAATATACTTAGACTCTTTTAACCTATTAGTTATTTTGGTTTGTATATGCCGAATCCTGCCTATAGCGAGCTCACAACAAGGACTTACAGGCCCGCCAAATATATCACCTTATAATGTTTAGATGAAACAAACCTATTGTTATATATGCACGTACGACCAGGGTGACTGTGTACATATTTTGTATATTCCTATGAATAATTCCTTCTCACTAAAGGGCACGACTTTCATAATTCACACAATCCAATTCAATGTCATCAAGTAATGTGGTTACTCTGGATGAGGTCAGGGACTCGGACGCTTATGATTTCGCCGCAAAATGGGCCAATATAGAAGAAAATAACGCGAATACGTATTTAGAGCCTAGCATTCTACCCGGTAATGAGTGTCAGTATTTCTCCCCAACACAGGCCCATGACTACTTGAATAGGAAAACAAAATTTTCCATTTTTAACTTGAATATCTGATATCGATAAATTCATGGCGAAATTTGATGGCATTTTAGAAAAAATCAAAAATCAAAAGTCCTACATAGCAGGAGACTTCAACATAGACTTACTTAATTTTAAAACGCATTCCAAAACAAATGAATTTATTAACACCATTTTCACCAGAGGATTCGTGCCCACGATAACCAAGCCAACTCGAATGACAGACCACTCAGCTACTCTGATCGACAACATTTACACAAACAATATTCGCAATGAACATAGCGCAGGCATAATTACGTGTGACGTATCTGACCATTTTGGCATATTCTATAGCGAACCGCATAAACAAATACACGCATCTCACACCCTCGACACAGGCCCAAATACCAAAAATCTTTTAGCGCTGAAAATATCAGTAAATTCAAATCTGTTTTACAAACATGCAAATTTGAATCTGTACTACAAAGTAATTCAATTGATCGTGCATACGATAATTTCCTTGAAATATATTTGAATGCCTACGAATTGGCATTTCCACCCAAGAATCGTAAAATACCCAAGAAATTTATAAAACGCGAGCCCTGGATGACACGAGGTCTGATTAAATCAAGTATCGTAAAGCAAGAATTATATACCAAGAAACTTATATCAGCATCCGATCGAGCTACAAATACATATTTAAATTATCGTCAATTATATAATAAACTTCTCAGAAAGAGCACACAATTATATTACTCACGAATTATTGATGAAAACAAGAACGATCTGAAGAAAACTTGGACAATATTGAAGGGTGCACTAAAGATGGAAGGGGGCACTGTTAATCACCCTAAGGTCATTTTCGATAACGGGACTGAAATCACTTGTCCCAGCCTTATGGCTGATACATTTAATGCGTACTTCTCGAGCATTGGGCGTAAAACCAGTCAACTTGTTGCGAATGAACACAACGCAGATTGTTCTGATTATCTCCGCAATAGAATAGACGACCTTGACATCTTTGATGTTACCCCAACCACAATCCAAGAAATTATTTTAACCTGCTTATCAATGAAAGGTAAATCTAGTATGGATTTTAAAGGGATAACCACTAAACTCATGAAGGAAACAATTGAAACCATAGTTCCGGCATTGAAACATATATTTAACCTCTCATTTGAACAAGGAATTGTCCCAGAAAAGATGAAAATAGCAAAGGTTGTTCCAATACCAAAAAATAACAATGCACACGAAATTTCCAACTACAGACCAATCAGCATCCTACCTACTATTTCCAAGCTGTTAGAACGAATAATGCAAAAACGCCTAAAAGATTTTTTAACTAAGCACGATATTTTGTACAAGCACCAATATGGCTTCCGTCCAAACCACTCTACTTTTCATCCAATCGTACATCTTCTCGACCAAATAGCCAATAACAATGATAAAACAGCCAGGGATTCAACAATAGCACTATTCCTAGACCTCTCTAAAGCATTTGACACTATAAATCATGATATATTAATTTCAAAATTATATCATTACGGGATAAGGGGTACTGCCCTATCTTGGTTCCAAAGCTATCTAGACAACAGACGACAATATGTTGAACTACAGGGAAATAAATCCAAACTAATGGACATAACGTGCGGGGTCCCTCAAGGCTCCATACTCGGCCCCATAATTTTTTTAATCTACGCTAACGATATGCCAAACGCGACAAGCATGAATATATTGTATTACGCAGATGATACCACCTTAATGACTAGCGGGGATAACGGTACTCAAATTGAAAGCTACGTGAACAATGAACTACGTAATATATACACCTGGTGTTGCTGCAATAAGCTTTCTATAAACTCAGAAAAGAGCAATTATATGCTCATGCACCCGGAAAATAACGACACCAAATGGAGCACTATGACAAATCTCTTAAATAACACAGAATTGAAACGTATTGGAAATCGTGAGCACGAAACCTCAACGAAATTTTTAGGCATTCACATAGATGAAAATCTATCATTTAAGAAACACATATCATCAGTCTGCTCCAAATTAGCGCACGCCATATATCATATAAACAAAGTCAAAAACTTTTTCCCAGGCAGCGCCCTTAAAACGTTATATTATGCCCTAATCCAAAGTCACTTGGTATATGGAATCCAGATATGGGGCCATGTTCCCGAGGTAAAACGAGTTTTTTTACTACAAAAAAGAGCAATACGAATTGTGTGTAATAAAAAATACAGGAGCCATACCGAACCTTTGTTTAAAAAAGAGAATATCTTGAAAGTATACGACCTTCACAAAGTACATACTACCCTATTCATGCATGACTGGTATTACAACCGCTTGCCTGAATCCTTTTCCCAATTGTTCACTAAACGTATTGCCGGACCAGATACTAGACAACAGCGCCCATTATTCCTCAAAACCCCGAGAACCTCCTTTTCTGAACAGCAACCATTTCATGCATTCCCAACCTCGTGGAACAACTTAGATAACACTATGACTAAAAATCAAAGTAGGCATGTATTCAGAAAACACATCACAGAGAAAATAATAAGCGCATATTCTAACGATATCAAATGCAAGAATCGAGGATGCCCAGACTGCCCCCAGAACGTACCCCGTTAAGTATACAATACATATAACACGTTCAACGTCAATCTATTCGAATCAGTAGTCCCTATAACCTCATCCGCCAAACGTACTACCCGATCGTCTGAATTTGAACCATATACATGGTATTGAACATCACTCGGGTAGTATCCATTTTCACACACTCTTAAACTAAGCCCTAAACTCATAAATTACATATACACAATATGTGCACGGCTCACCCAAGGCCATCTTACTATTAGTTATTACTTTCTATATTTACCATACTGGGGATGGCAGGAAGACAGTCTTGCCAGATTATGCCATCCCCCACAATATACGACAGAATTATCTATAATTGTTATCATTATTATGTAATATGTATGTGTATTGAAATAAAATATCCTATCCTTCGCTATAACTTATGTTCTACTATTATCTTGTCACTTCTCTCTCACTCGCTATCTCTTTCTCGGTATTTCTCAACTGTCCATTCATCTGCAACTTTATCCGCACGCTACTGTTTACTTTTCATGTCTTCTGATCCTCCTTTCTTTCCTATTCGCCATTTCCAGGTCTAGAGGATTTGTGATCGGTTGCATTCAGTATATTGTTTTGCATTGGACATATTGATACGTTTACATTTATTCAAAGTTTATCATTTATTGGAATAGTGTTGTAAATATTCAAGGCTGGTTTTGAATTATTGCTGCTTTCAATGTATGGACTAGATCATTATTTATTTCAAATTTGGTGTCACATGCAAATGGCTTTTGTTATATTGTATGTGACCTATGTCACACGCTTATGGTCTGTGGCATATGTCATTATCGTGTGGCCATATCACTTATATATTGTTTGTTCAACTTTCAGGTTGAAAATAAACCAATTTAGACAGCCTTGGCGTGGATTTCATCCCCAGACGAAACATTTCAACGCAAGGGATGGATGCCATTATAAAGCGGCGAGGAATTGCTAAAGAGAACTGTGTGAGAATTTTGAACCGTTTCAACGACTGTCATGAGACTGAACCCATGGTGTTTTGCAGGATATTTTCGACGTACTGTCATCGGCGTATGCTGTTCTGGAGAAACGTAATGATGAATGTTTGGAGACATTTTGTTGTTGATGATAAATCAAAAGTTATATCGGATGATTTGAATAAAGTATTCAAAGACGTGTGCTAATCTAAATCAAAAGTTGAAGAGAGAAAGCTGAAAGAAATATCGCGCCAACAGAGTGTCCCGAATTTTAACAATTCACATGCAATAAAAAAAAAAAAATGATCCTCCTAGTTTTTCGGGTGATGTTAGAATGTACCCCAGCTTCTTGAGAGATTTTCGTAGGCACATGGTGCCATTGTTCGGTGAAAACCCATATGCTCTTAAAATTTGTTTGTCGGATGATGCTCTGTTTACTGTACTTGGTGTCGATGAGTCGTATGACAAAATGCTGGACAGATTGGATAATAAATATGGAAGGTGTGAACTTTTGACTGAAGTTATAATTGTGTAATATCAGGGATTTACAGCCTATTAAGGAAGGGGACAATAAGGGATTCATTGGGATGGTTGATGTGATCGAGCGATGTTGGCTCGACTTGAAGCAGGCAAATCTTGGTACTGAAATGGACAATGCCACAGTGATGAACTATATCGAGCGATTACTTCCCGCAGTACAGTTGCGTGAATGGACATTGAGAAAGCAACACACGAGACGGAATAAATCCAAAGTGACATTCCCAATCATCTTAGATTTTCTCTTGGAAGAAAAGTCGGCAATGGAATGTATGATTTTCTCATCGAATCAGACAATTCCCGGTCGCGTCCATATGCATGTGAAGTCATCTGAAATTAATAAGGATAGTGATGATGCAGAAGTGAGAAATATGACTGTTCTCAAAGAACTTTTAAAGGAAAATCATGAAATGATTAAACAGGTTTCTGATGGGTTTGTCGGGTGAAGTAAACAATTCTCGAATGCTAATGGAAACAATCACACAAATGAGTCTGTTTCGTGTTGGTATCACGGTAGCAACTTTCGCAATATAGTTGATTGTTCAGCCTTCGCAAAATTGAGCGTGGATGCGAAGGCGGAGCTGCTTAAGAAACGTGGTGGGTGTTTCCCATGTTTAGAATTGCATCACAAATCATGTGATTGTAGCAGCAGGAAACCATGCGAATTATTTGACAATGGAATGCAACGACCATGTGGTAAAATGCATCATAGTCTACTTCATACAGATAGCACTGAAGGTTTCTCGTTCCATACGTCTGTTACAAGGTCTGATACTACCGGCATAAGTTCTGGACAGCCCGCGTTGTTGATGTTGAATACTGTGCACAGTGGAAATATTTCGATGTGTGCTTTGTGGGATCCTGGATCAAATATTTCTCTGATAACCAACGACATGGCTAAACGCCCAGGTTTAGTGGGAAAACATGTTACCATGTCGATCACAAACGTTGGTGGAATTACTGACACGATGAAAACATGGCGGTATGAACTACTATTGTCTGATATTGATGGTCGTGTTTGGAACGTAACTGTTCATGGTTTGAAGGAGGTAACTTCACATGTAAGCGAGGTTGACTCAAGTGGTATTGCTAACATTTTTGAAGTGGCATCGGAAGACATAAAACAACCTAGTGGTATAGTGGACATCCTTATTGGAACGGACTACAGTACTGCCACCTGTTGCCTGTTGTGTATCGACAAGATAATGCACTGCAACTTATGAAGAGTAAATTTGGTTACTGCCTTCGCGGCTCTCATTGTCTTCTCAAATATCAAAGCAATTCGGAAATGGATATTCGAGTATTGCATGCTATGGGTCATCATCTATCTGAAATAAATTATCAGCCACGCACGGGAACACAGTGTGTAATAGGAAACGACTTTGATTCAAACGGCGCCGATTTGGTGGACAACATGGGTAATAAGCAAACATTACAAATCCTGCATTTTTGTGTACCACACCGAAACGTGATTTACCAGAGAAGAATAACGCAGGTAAAAGGCAAGTAAAAAATTCCAATTCTTTGTTGGACAAGTTATCAACCAGGAAGAGCATACGTAATTGTCTTGGTAAAGAACAACCTACTTGTGTCAAAGTTCGCATAGTACGTAGCATATTCCAGTATGCTGTTCTATTTGTATTATCCTTATTCATTGTGGGGATTGTTGGATCGCCGAACAGAAACAGTGTATATTCAACCGCAGATGACATGCTTGGCAGTTGTCAGTCGTTGTGTGATGTTGTTTGTTTGCATTTGCTGTCGAATGGACAAAATGAGATGTACCCGGAAAGTGTTTCAGGTTCAGTGGAGAAACGACCATTTGTATTTCACTTCAGCAGACGTCGAGGCGTTATTCTTGTGTTTTCGGAATGTGAGGCTTATGTTGACGGAAACCGACCATGCACGTGTGATGTGGTGTTACATATATGTATGCAAGTGCCGTATATTACTCATATATACGGATTGCCTCTGGTTACATCCAATGGAAGTGATACTGAGTCGTTATCATTCCGCGACATCATTTGGAGCGATCTATCATGTTCTGAATCATCTTCAAAGCTACAAAGCAAAATGCACTTGCATTTCTACAGCTATATATGCTATGGTTGCAGGTGCCATACTCATTGCTTATTCGGCGCGGGGAGTGTATCGCACAGCGATAGTTAACTACTGGTTGGTGTGACAGGTTTGTCATTTGTTGCCGACAGGTTGTGTTGTGTTGTGTTGTGTGACAGGTTTGTCATCTGTTGCCGTGTACAGTGTATGCATTGGTCGCGAACGCGTTGTAGTGGTCCCTAGTCACTGTGACTGAAAACAAACAAGAATATTATGGGATAACATTCCCGCCATGAACTGAGGAAAGGATTCACGACTCTGGATTCCTGGATATCATCGCCTGATTCGATAAAAATCCTCACACGAACTGAACTAGCATTCGTCTTTACTTCCCGCCAATGCGTAAGTGTTCGAGAACTTCGTCATAGAATAACTGCAATGACTGAGAATTCATGTGAATATGTTGTGGAAATGTGTCCGGCCTTGTATTATTAACCGGGAATTATCGGTCACGCTCGCTGAGCGCAGATTTGAGATGATTGCTAATCCCACGATTCCCGGTGAACGATACGATGTCGGCAGTCGACAGCAACCAACGAAAGAGAATGGACGCATCGACTGATTGATCTTGTGCTGTATATAGATGAGCATCCGGGGGTGAATTTAGGTGAGTTTACCCCTGGTATATATTTACATATAAATAATAGAGCCCATAACACCCCATTTATTCTTTATTTGGCGTCTGAAACAACTTCGAATTTGTGCGGTCATTTTGGCCACATGGACGAGGGTTCATAACGGGGCGGCTGGCCTATTTTGATTCTCTGTCTTTGCTGGTAGGGACCAGCTATTTGTTTTGGTTTGGGAAGAAGTGACGTATGATAGTGGTCTGTTTTCGCGGTGATATTCGGGGATTCTGTGGAAGACTTGGTGGTTTTCCATTGTGAATATCAGCGCGAAAGTTGTAATTTTTTCCCAAACCAGCCGGGGGATTCGGAGTGGGCGACCGTCCTGTTTTGATAATAAATTGATCTCCTTCGTCGGGGCGGGACGTCAAGGCGAAGGCAAAATCAGTTTAGATTTTTTTTTGTTCACTGCTTGGGTAATATTTTGATTATTGTGTTGTAATTCATTTTTTTTGGTAATGTCTGACACCTGAGCAATACGCTAAGGGTCATACATTTTTTTTTTAATCAGTATTGTGAATTAATTTTAATCCGGAACAATACGTGACGGATCATTCCAAATTGATTTACATTTCCATGGTTGTAATACATTTTGTCCGTATTTCTTGTACATTTTCTGAATATTGCTATATGCTCATCTATTGATCAATTCCATATTTCTTTTCATATAAATGTCCTTGAATGTTGGTATGCTTTAGGAGATCCGGGTATATCAATGTTCTAATTCCATAATTATCATTCATATATTTGTACAGCATGTCTACAATGTTGTGCTGTTAGCGGCATGCGTGGCATTCAATTGAAAATTCCCTATACAACTTCGGCTTTAAATTTCTGATTTATGTGCAAACGCAAAGGGTCACTCATTCATATTTACAGAACCATTTCTGTGAATTTATGGTTTGATTCCTGGTCAAACGCTAAAGCTCAATCATTCTAATTTGTATTGTCATATTTAATAGTTATTCATTATTGAAATGAATATGAACATCCCTTCAATTTTTAATATACAAAGGCGGAGAGAGTGTAGTCAGGATATATTACATATGAATACCGGTTATGATGCGTCACAAACTAACCTCCGATCGGATGAAAGAGGTTTAGCCTGTGAAGGCATGTTTCCAAATCCACAGGTAGGAACCATGGCTTCCAATAGTGTGACCTTCACCGAGGCCGGGGTATCCACCTTGGGTAGTACAGTCACATATTCAAACGCTATTAGACAAAGAGGAATTATGCCATCTGTGGTGATACGGTCTGCAGGAGCCAGAGTACCCACTTCTGTAAGTCAAAATATTGGAAGCATTGCATCTACAGGAGCCGGACTACCCACTTCTGATGTAGTGCACAAGCAGACCATGTTGAAACAGACACAGGGCAAGTTTCATGGATACCTGCACGACCGTGGTGCGTTTCCCCAAACAAGTAAACCGTTTGCCCCACAGTCATTGCAGCTCAGATATTCGGTACCATTTCCTGAGGGGGTTGGTATTAATGTAGCGCAGAACTCGTGGGTGTATGGGAACCCAGTACTCCAACAAGCACACACGACCGCGCCGCGGGATGCTACGACATATACAAGTCAATCCACCTTGCCAGTACGGAACGGGGAGTTGAACACCCACCAGACCCAGGCTCTACCGGGATCGGAGGGTCAATTTCCTGGTCAAAATACAGGTGGATCGACCAGTTGTATACAACCGGTTTATCCAGCGCATTCGTGTTTATTAGATCAAAATCAGATCAACCCAGGGCAGGCTCAACCGATATGGAACAGTCTACCAGGGAACGTTCTGGAGGGTTTGGGTCAACAAGCCTTACCAGAACGACAAGGTGTGTTCGACCAATACAAAGGACAGGCCCACTCTGCATGGACGGGTCAGCCCGGGGAATTTTCATGCCAAGGTCAACCCGGATCACCGGGTGGCACACTTGCATATAATCAAGGGCATGCTCTACCAAAACGGAACAGTCAGCCCAGTAGTCCTCAAGTAGCTGCAGTTAACAATCGACAGCCACCACCCATTCTCCAGGCAATTGACCACAGACTGGGACGGGACCAACCAGTATATGGGGGTCCACCCCAGGCACACTAACGGTGGGATATAAGAATCCACAAGGGTTTTGTAATCAACCCGTTTGGGCTGGTCCCAAACAATACCCAAATGATTTTTATGAGGGCCAACCAAACGGTCCACAAGCCCAACCAGTATGCGCGGGTGGATATGGACAGTGGGATGGCCAACTTCATGTATCCCCAGTTAATCAGGAGCCGACCATCTTACCACAATAGAATAAGGGGTTAGCTCAAGGGGCGTATACATGTAATTATATGGTTGCCCCTGGACAGATTCAAAACTTAAACTATATGGAACAGTTTTCCCAGGCTCAACCCAAACCTCCGGGTCAACTGTTGTACCGTTGTGAGAGGAAACTTAAGGTTCCAAATGGTTTAAGTTTCGATGGGACAGAACAATGGCGCGCATTCAAAACCAAATTTATGCGCTGTGCTGCCATGGAACGCTGGGATTTTGATGAACAGAAATATGCCCTGTGTTTATGTTTAAGTGGGAAACCCAGCGCTGTTTACTCTCTCTGGTGTGAGAAGTACCCACACCTAACCATTCATGAACAATTAGACCATTTGGAAGCACGTTTTGGAGGCCATACCACACCCGAGGCTACTCAGTTAGAATTCCAAAACATTGAACACAAACCGGGCGAGTCACTAGAGGATTGGGGTGAGACAGTTTTCGATCTGGCTAGTCACGCTTTCCGATATTGTCCACCACAGTTTATAAACCAACAAGCCATATTTCGCTTTGGTCATGGTTGTAATGATCGCAAAGCTGCTGAAAATGTCATAAATCGTAGTCCAACTACTATGAAAGATGCGATTAGTCAGGTGCGATGGTATCAACACAACCATACAATCACACACGGTAGGAGGCGACGTAATATACAACGTGTCACTTCCGATCAAAGTGGCGATGACCGTCCATCCCATATGAGAGTCACCGATGCAAATAAAGCTCACTCAGAAGTGCAGAATGAAAAAAACGGCCACCATTGCCATTGCTCATCAGACAAAACATTTTCACAACCATCCCAACCACGTGGGCAAAATGATTTTAAAAGACTCGCATCAAAAACGTTGGCTTTGGAAAACGGATTTCAAAGATTGGATTCCAAACTCCGAAGCATTATGAAATTAAGTGACTTAGTAATGTCTACCAATGGCTCGACAGCTACTGAAGTGTCAAAGGGAGGATGCATAAAAAGTCACTGACAAAAAAACTATATGGGGGCGAAACCCGAGGTCTGAGTTCGCCCCATCCCAAAATACCAGACCCCAGCCTCTCCTTATTGTCCAGTTCTAAACCATTGATTGATGTGTGTCGGTTATATGTAACGTCCCTGCCTGCAACTCAGATAACACATCAAGCTATATGCACGGAAAACATTGATGTAGCTGATACTTCAACTGATCCCGAGCAATTACGCAACGGTGTGGTGGGAGTAGATAACACTGATCCCGAGCAATTGCGCAACGGTGAGGTGAGAGGAGATAAAACTGTTCGCAAGAAATTACAATCTGCTATATTTTCCAGTTCTGAACCATTGATTGATGTGCGTCGGTTATATGTAACGTCCCTGTCTGAAACTAAGATAACACATCAAGCTATATGCACGGAAAACATTGATGTAGCTGATACTTCAACTGATCCCGTGCAATTACGCAACGGTGAGGTGGGATTAGATAACACTGATCCCGAGCAATTGTGCAACGGTGAGGTGAGAGGAGATAAAACTGTTCGCAAGAAATTACAATCTGCTATATTGTCCAGTTCTGAACCATTGATTGATGTGCGTCGGTTATATGTAACGTCCCTGCCTGAAACTCAGATAACACATCAAGCTATATGCACGGAAAACATTGATGTAGCTGATACTTCAACTGATCCCGAGCAATTACGCAACGGTTAGGTGGGAGTAGATAACACTGATCCCGAGCAATTACGCAACGGTGAAGTGAGAGGAGATAAAACTGTTCCCGATAAATTACAATCTGCTATATTGTCCAGTTCTGAACCATTGATTGATGTGCGTCGGTTATATGTAACGTCCCTGTCTGAAACTCAGATAACACATCAAGCTATATGCACGGAAAATATTGATGTAGCTGATACTTCAACTGATCCCGAGCAATTACGCAACGGTGAGGTGGGAGTAGATGACACTGATCCCGAGCAATTGCGCAACGGTGAGGTGAGAGGAGATAAAACTGTGCCCAAGAAATTACGCCAATATGAGATGGTAGTAGATAACACTGATCCCGAGCAATTACGCAAGGCTGAGGTGCGAGTAGATAACACTGATCCCGAGCAATTACGCAACGGTGAGGTGAGTGTAGACAATACTGATCCCGAGCAATTGCGCAACGGTCAGGTGAGAGACAATACTGATCCAAAGCGGTTGAGCAATGGACATCCAACCAATGCAAAATCGGTTGCAAGTTTCCATCTCCAAGTTCCGGAACAGTTGAAGAAATTATTTAAACGTTCATCTCAACTTGTTAGACGAACCATTGCTAAATTGAAAACCGTCTGGCCAAATAGGCAGGTGAGAGTAGATAAAACTGTTTCCAATAAATTACGCCAAAATGAGATGGTAGTAGATCCCAAGCAATTGCGCAAGGGTGAGGTGAGAGTAGATAACACTGATCCCGAGCAATTACGCAACGGTGAGGTGAGTGTAGACAATACTGATCCAAAGCAGTTAAGCAATGGACATGTTAACGAGAACTCGGGTACCATTGCTAAATTGAAAACCGTCTTGCCAAATAGGCAGGCTGGTAACTTTCAAAATCCTGATAACACTGATCCAAAGCAGTTACGCAATGGACATGTTAACAATAACACAGTTACCATTGCTAAAAATTATGTTAACCTCATACCATTATGGATTGGGGTACAGGCATTTGCTGAAGGCGGCTACCCTTTGCATGATACGGTTATAAACCCAACAAATAACACTGTGATATCTGACAGCAAATATTTGACTACTAAATTGGGGGAACATGAAAACGTTGCAGTCGCGATGACCACTTTAGCAGCTAAAACAAATCAATCACTAGAATCAAGGGTATATACATGTATGTATAAACCTATGCACCATATCAGTGTTTCCATTATTGTCGCAAATGACCGGGTACCACCAATGTCCCGGAAATCTAAGCTAGAGTCAGGGGTCCACGGAGTACCCTGGGATCCTGGTGCTGTTCAAGTATACATGTAGTAATGCCTGGTCTATCTAGCAACTCTAGCATTTGTGAATAATTTTGTATAGGGGTACATGTACCTGATTGTATACGGGGATTAATCATGTTTAGGGGGTCTACCAATCACGTAAGATTCCTGAAGTCGTGCATCATCAGCTTGGGGTCGAGCGGTCATGTAATATTCCTGAAGTCATGCATCATCATCCTGCGAGTTGAGCAGTCACGTAATATTCCTGATATCATGCATCATCATCTTGGGAGTCGAGCAGTTACGTAAGATTCCTGTCATGTTGGGAGTCGAGCAGTCACGTTTGGTACCTGAAGTCATCTTGGGAGTCGAGCAGTTATGTTAGATTCCTGATTTCATGTTGGGAGTCGAGCAGTTATGTTATATTCCTGAGGTCATGTTGAGAGTCGAGCAGATACGTTAGATTCCTGAGCTCATGTTGGGAGTCGAGCAGTTATGTTAGATTCCTGAGGTCATGTTGGGAGTCGAGCAGTTATGTTAGATTCCTGAGGTCATGCTGAGAGTCGAGCAGATACGTTATATTCCTGAGGTTATGTTGGGAGTCGAGCAGTTATGTTAGATGCCTGAGGTCATGTTGAGAGTCGAGCAGATACGTTAGATTCCTGAGATCATGATGGGAGTCGAGCAGTTACGTAAGATTCCCGATTTCATGTTGGGAGTCGAGCAGTTATGTTAGATTCCCGAGGTCGTGTTGGGAGTCGAGCAGATACGTTAGATTTCTGAGGTCATATTGGGAGTCGAGCAGTTATGTTAGATTCCTGAGGTCAAGTTGGGAGTCGAGCAGTTATGTTAGATTCCTGAGGTCATGTTGAGAGTCGAGCAGATACGTTAGATTCCTGAGATCATGTTGGGAGTCGAGCAGTTACGTAAGATTCCCGATTTCATGTTGGGAGTTGTGCAGTTATAAACGTTATGTTAGATTCCTGATGTCATGTTGGGAGTCGAGCAGTTACATTAAATTTATGAGGTCATCTTGGGAGTCGAGTTACGTTAGTTTCCTGAGGTCATGTTGGGATGTTGAAATCATCATGTGGCAAACGCATGCCTGTAACTAACACCATGGCACAATTCAGTGCATAGCCATACCATACTTTAACATCTGGTTGTTGATTTGCACGGTCTCCAAGCCCGTGGCTTTTCAAACACTTGAAGAAAATCCAATACCAGGAACACTGATCCCGAGCAATTACGCAACGGGGATGTGGTATTAAATGGAAATCATAGAGCCAAAGCAGTTACGCAATGGTTTTATGAAAGCTGATGGCAACGCCACTAATTCAAGTCATACTCCATTACCATCCCAAAAAGCCACCCAAATCTGACCAAATGGGCTTGAGACAAATATATTCCTTGTGGTCATGAATTATTTGTTGAATGGTTTGGACAATAATAAGCACATGTCCACACCCAACACAATTAATCCCCACTTTCCCTCTTTTCTTTTTTAAAATCCGATTAGTAGGGTAGTCAAGAAATTATTAGAGTGAATGTAGTTTTTTTCATTGAGAGCCATCGTGTGATAGCAAGAGTACCTTGATTGATCAGGATGCGTCAAGTTCCATTTTGGTCTGGGAACTCTGAGATCTTATATCTCATTGATATGTTTCACCGAGGACTTGATGACTGAGGTGTTAGACGTCAGTAGGTTATTAAGTCGACCCTTTTTGGCTTCGGGTCTTGCCACTCTTTAAGGGGCTTATACACTCTCGCCTTTGTACCTGGACCAAGGGGTTTCTAGTTACATGTAATCTTTTTGAAGTAGGATATTTCGGCCATTTTTGATCAAAACGGGAGAGAGTGTTGTGGAAATGGGTTAAATATGTGTCCGGCCTTGTATTATTAACCGGGAATTATCGGTCACGCTCGCCGAGCGCAGATTTGAGATGATTGCTAATCCCACGATTCCCGGTGAACGATACGATGTCGGCAGTCGACAGCAACCAACGAAAGAGAATGGACGCATCGACTGATTGATCTTGTGCTGTATATAGATGAGCATCCGGGGGTGAATTTAGGTGAGTTTACCCCTGGTATATATTTACATATAAATAATAGAGCCCATAACACCCCATTTATTCTTTATTTGGCGTCTGAAACAACTTCGAATTTGTGCGGTCATTTTGGCCACATGGACGAGGGTTCATAACGGGGCGGCTGGCCTATTTTGATTCTCTGTCTTTGCTGGTAGGGACCAGCTATTTGTTTTGGTTTGGGAAGAAGTGACGTATGATAGTGGTCTGTTTTCGCGGTGATATTCGGGGATTCTGTGGAAGACTTGGTGGTTTTCCATTGTGAATATCAGCGCGAAAGTTGTAATTTTTTCCCAAACCAGCCGGGGGATTCGGAGTGGGCGACCGTCCTGTTTTGATAATAAATTGATCTCCTTCGTCGGGGCGGGACGTCAAGGCGAAGGCAAAATCAGTTTAGATTTTTTTTTGTTCACTGCTTGGGTAATATTTTGATTATTGTGTTGTAATTCATTTTTTTTGGTAATGTCTGACACCTGAGCAATACGCTAAGGGTCATACATTTTTTTTTTAATCAGTATTGTGAATTAATTTTAATCCGGAACAATACGTGACGGATCATTCCAAATTGATTTACATTTCCATGGTTGTAATACATTTTGTCCGTATTTCTTGTACATTTTCTGAATATTGCTATATGCTCATCTATTGATCAATTCCATATTTCTTTTCATATAAATGTCCTTGAATGTTGGTATGCTTTAGGAGATCCGGGTATATCAATGTTCTAATTCCATAATTATCATTCATATATTTGTACAGCATGTCTACAATGTTGTGCTGTTAGCGGCATGCGTGGCATTCAATTGAAAATTCCCTATACAACTTCGGCTTTAAATTTCTGATTTATGTGCAAACGCAAAGGGTCACTCATTCATATTTACAGAACCATTTCTGTGAATTTATGGTTTGATTCCTGGTCAAACGCTAAAGCTCAATCATTCTAATTTGTATTGTAATATTTAATAGTTATTCATTATTGAAATGAATATGAACATCCCTTCAATTTTTAATATACAAAGGCGGAGAGAGTGTAGTCAGGATATATTACATATGAATACCGGTTATGATGCGTCACAAACTAACCTCCGATCGGATGAAAGAGGTTTAGCCTGTGAAGGCATGTTTCCAAATCCACAGGTAGGAACCATGGCTTCCAATAGTGTGACCTTCACCGAGGCCGGGGTATCCACCTTGGGTAGTACAGTCACATATTCAAACGCTATTAGACAAAGAGGAATTATGCCATCTGTGGTGATACGGTCTGCAGGAGCCGGAGTACCCACTTCTGTAAGTCAAAATATTGGAAGCATTGCATCTACAGGAGCCGGACTACCCACTGCTGATGTAGTGCACAAGCAGACCATGTTGAAACAGACACAGGGCAAGTTTCATGGATACCTGCACGACCGTGGTGCGTTTCCCCAAACAAGTAAACCGTTTGCCCCACAGTCATTGCAGCTCAGATATTCGGTACCATTTCCTGAGGTGGTTGGTATTAATGTAGCGCAGAACTCGTGGGTGTATGGGAACCCAGTACTCCAACAAGCACACACGACCGCGCCGCGGGATGCTACGACATATACAAGTCAACCCACCTTGCCAGTACGGAACGGGGAGTTGAACACCCACCAGACCCAGGCTCTACCGGGATCGGAGGGTCAATTTCCTGGTCAAAATACAGGTGGATCGACCAGTTGTATACAACCGGTTTATCCAGCGCATTCGTGTTTATTAGATCAAAATCAGATCAACCCAGGGCAGGCTCAACCGATATGGAACAGTCTACCAGGGAACGTTCTGGAGGGTTTGGGTCAACAAGCCTTACCAGAACGACAAGGTGTGTTCGACCAATACAAAGGACAGGCCCACTCTGCATGGACGGGTCAGCCCGGGGAATTTTCATGCCAAGGTCAACCCGGATCACCGGTTGGCACACTTGAATATAATCAAGGGCATGCTCTACCAAAACGGAACAGTCAGCCCAGTAGTCCTCAAGTAGCTGCAGTTAACAATCGACAGCCACCACCCATTCTCCAGGCAATTGACCACAGACTGGGACGGGACCAACCAGTACATGGGGGTCCACCCCAGGCACACTAACGGTGGGATATAAGAATCCACAAGGGTTTTGTAATCAACCCGTTTGGGCTGGTCCCAAACAATACCCAAATGATTTTTATGAGGGCCAACCAAACGGTCCACAAGCCCAACCAGTATGCGCGGGTGGATATGGACAGTGGGATGGCCAACTTCATGTATCCCCAGTTAATCAGGAGCCGACCATCTTACCACAATAGAATAAGGGGTTAGCTCAAGGGGCGTATACATGTAATTATATGGTTGCCCCTGGACAGATTCAAAACTTAAACTATACGGAACAGTTTTCCCAGGCTCAACCCAAACCTCCGGGTCAACTGTTGTACCGTTGTGAGAGGAAACTTAAGGTTCCAAATGGTTTAAGTTTCGATGGGACAGAACAATGGCGCGCATTCAAAACCAAATTTATGCGCTGTGCTGCCATGGAACGCTGAGATTTTGATGAACAGAAATATGCCCTGTGTTTATGTTTAAGTGGGAAACCCAGCGCTGTTTACTCTCTCTGGTGTGAGAAGTACCCACACCTAACCATTCATGAACAATTAGACCATTTGGAAGCACGTTTTGGAGGCCATACCACACCCGAGGCTACTCAGTTAGAATTCCAAAACATTGAACACAAACCGGGCGAGTCACTAGAGGATTGGGGTGAGACAGTTTTCGATCTGGCTAGTCACGCTTTCCGATATTGTCCACCACAGTTTATAAACCAACAAGCCATATTTCGCTTTGGTCATGGTTGTAATGATCGCAAAGCTGCTGAAAATGTCATAAATCGTAGTCCAACTACTATGAAAGATGCGATTAGTCAGGTGCGATGGTATCAACACAACCATACAATCACACACGGTAGGAGGCGACGTAATATACAACGTGTCACTTCCGATCAAAGTGGCGATGTCCGTCCATCCCATATGAGAGTCACCGATGCAAATAAAGCTCACTCAGAAGTGCAGAATGAAAAAAACGGCCATCATTGCCATTGCTCATCAGACAAAACAGTTTCACAACCATCCCAACCACGTGGGCAAAATGATTTTAAAAGACTCGCATCAAAAACGTTGGCTTTGGAAAACGGATTTCAAAGATTGGATTCCAAACTCCGAAGCATTATGAAATTAAGTGACTTAGTAATGTCTACCAATGGCTCGACAGCTACTGAAGTGTCAAAGGGAGGATGCATAAAAAGTCACTGACAAAAAAACTATATGGGGGCGAAAATCCATGAAATCCCAAAATACCAGACCCCAGCCTCTCCTTATTGTCCAGTTCTGAACCATTGATTGATGTGTGTCGGTTATATGTAACGTCCCTGCCTGCAACTCAGATAACACATCAAGCTATATGCACGGAAAACATTGATGTAGCTGATACTTCAACTGATCCCGAGCAATTACGCAACGGTGTGGTGGGAGTAGATAACACTGATCCCGAGCAATTGCGCAACGGTGAGGTGAGAGGAGATAAAACTGTTCGCAAGAAATTACAATCTGCTATATTTTCCAGTTCTGAACCATTGATTGATGTGCGTCGGTTATATGTAACGTCCCTGTCTGAAACTAAGATAACACATCAAGCTATATGCACGGAACACATTGATGTAGCTGATACTTCAACTGATCCCGTGCAATTACGCAACGGTGAGGTGGGATTAGATAACACTGATCCCGAGCAATTATGCAACGGTGAGGTGAGAGGAGATAAAACTGTTCGCAAGAAATTACAATCTGCTATATTGTCCAGTTCTGAACCATTGATTGATGTGCGTCGGTTATATGTAACGTCCCTGCCTGAAACTCAGATAACACATCAAGCTATATGCACGGAAAACATTGATGTAGCTGATACTTCAACTGATCCCGAGCAATTACGCAACGGTTAGGTGGGAATAGATAACACTGATCCGAGCAATTACGCAACGGTGAAGTGAGAGGAGATAAAACTGTTCCCGAGAAATTACAATCTGCTATATTGTCCAGTTCTGAACCATTGATTGATGTGCGTCGGTTATATGTAACGTCCCTGTCTGAAACTCAGATAACACATCAAGCTATATGCACGGAAAATATTGATGTAGCTGATACTTCAACTGATCCCGAGCAATTACGCAACGGTGAGGTGGGAGTAGATGACACTGATCCCGAGCAATTGCGCAACGGTGAGGTGAGAGGAGATAAAACTGTTCCCAAGAAATTACGCCAATATGAGATGGTAGTAGATAACACTGATCCCGAGCAATTACGCAAGGCTGAGGTGCGAGTAGATAACACTGATCCCGAGCAATTACGCAACGGTGAGGTGAGTGTAGACAATACTGATCCCGAGCAATTGCGCAACGGTCAGGTGAGAGACAATACTGATCCAAAGCGGTTGAGCAATGGACATCCAACCAATGCAAAATCGGTTGCAAGTTTCCATCTCCAAGTTCCGGAACAGTTGAAGAAATTATTTAAACGTTCATCTCAACTTGTTAGACGAACCATTGCTAAATTGAAAACCGTCTGGCCAAATAGGCAGGTGAGAGTAGATAAAACTGTGTTTCCAATAAATTACGCCAAAATGAGATGGTAGTAGATCCCAAGCAATTGCGCAAGGGTGAGGTGCGAGTAGATAACACTGATCCCGAGCAATTACGCAACGGTGAGGTGAGTGTAGACAATACTGATCCAAAGCAGTTAAGCAATGGACATGTTAACGAGAACTCGGGTACCATTGCTAAATTGAAAACCGTCTTGCCAAATAGGCAGGCTGGTAACTTTCAAAATCCTGATAACACTGATCCAAAGCAGTTACGCAATGGACATGTTAACAATAACACAGTTACCATTGCTAAAAATTATGTTAACCTCATACCATTATGGATTGGGGTACAGGCATTTGCTGAAGGCGGCTACCCTTTGCATGATACGGTTATAAACCCAACAAATAACACTGTGATATCTGACAGCAAATATTTGACTACTAAATTGGGGGAACATGAAAACGTTGCAGTCGCGATGACCACTTTAGCAGCTAAAACAAATCAATCACTAGAATCAAGGGTATATACATGTATGTATAAACCTATGCACCATATCAGTGTTTCCATTATTGTCGCAAATGACCGGGTACCACCAATGTCCCCGAAATCTAAGCTAGAGTCAGGGGTCCACGGAGTACCCTGGGATCCTGGTGCTGTTCAAGTATACATGTAGTAATGCCTGGTCTATCTAGCAACTCTAGCATTTGTGAATAATTTTGTATAGGGGTACATGTACCTGATTGTATACGGGGATTAATCATGTTTAGGGGGTCTACCAATCACGTAAGATTCCTGAAGTCGTGCATCATCAGCTTGGGGTCGAGCGGTCATGTAATATTCCTGAAGTCATGCATCATCATCCTGCGAGTTGAGCAGTCACGTAATATTCCTGATATCATGCATCATCATCTTGGGAGTCGAGCAGTTACGTAAGATTCCTGTCATGTTGGGAGTCGAGCAGTCACGTTGGGTACCTGAAGTCATCTTGGGAGTCGAGCAGTTATGTTAGATTCCTGATTTCATGTTGGGAGTCGAGCAGTTATGTTATATTCCTGAGGTCATGTTGAGAGTCGAGCAGATACGTTAGATTCCTGAGGTCATGTTGGGAGTCGAGCAGTTATGTTAGATTCCTGAGGTCATGTTGGGAGTCGAGCAGTTATGTTAGATTCCTGAGGTCATGCTGAGAGTCGAGCAGATACGTTATATTCCTGAGGTTATGTTGGGAGTCGAGCAGTTATGTTAGATTCCTGAGGTCATGTTGAGAGTCGAGCAGATACGTTAGATTCCTGAGATCATGATGGGAGTCGAGCAGTTACGTAAGATTCCCGATTTCATGTTGGGAGTCGAGCAGTTATGTTAGATTCCCGAGGTCGTGTTGGGAGTCGAGCAGATACGTTAGATTTCTGAGGTCATATTGGGAGTCGAGCAGTTATGTTAGATTCCTGAGGTCAAGTTGGGAGTCGAGCAGTTATGTTAGATTCCTGAGGTCATGTTGAGAGTCGAGCAAATACGTTAGATTCCTGAGATCATGTTGGGAGTCGAGCAGGTACGTAAGATTCCCGATTTCATGTTGGGAGTCGTGCAGTTATAAACGTTATGTTAGATTCCTGATGTCATGTTGGGAGTCGAGCAGTTACATTAAATTTATGAGGTCATCTTGGGAGTCGAGTTACGTTAGTTTCCTGAGGTCATGTTGGGATGTTGAAATCATCATGTGGCAAACGCATGCCTGTAACTAACACCATGGCACAATTCAGTGCATAGCCATACCATACTTTAACATCTGGTTGTTGATTTGCACGGTCTCCAAGCCCGTGGCTTTTCAAACACTTGAAGAAAATCCAATACCAGGAACACTGATCCCGAGCAATTACGCAACGGGGATGTGGTATTAAATGGAAATCATAGAGCCAAAGCAGTTACGCAATGGTTTTATGAAAGCTGATGGCAACGCCACTAATTCAAGTCATACTCCATTACCATCCCAAAAAGCCACCCAAATCTGACCAAATGGGCTTGAGACAAATATATTCCTTGTGGTCATGAATTATTTGTTGAATGGTTTGGACAATAATAAGCACATGTCCACACCCAACACAATTAATCCCCACTTTCCCTCTTTTCTTTTTTAAAATCCGATTAGTAGGGTAGTCAAGAAATTATTAGAGTGAATGTAGTTTTTTTCATTGAGAGCCATCGTGTGATAGCAAGAGTACCTTGATTGATCAGGATGCGTCAAGTTCCATTTTGGTCTGGGAACTCTGAGATCTTATATCTCATTGATATGTTTCACCGAGGACTTGATGACTGAGGTGTTAGACGTCAGTAGGTTATTAAGTCGACCCTTTTTGGCTTCGGGTCTTGCCACTCTTTAAGGGGCTTATACACTCTCGCCTTTGTACCTGGACCAAGGGGTTTCTAGTTACATGTAATCTTTTTGAAGTAGGATATTTCGGCCATTTTTGATCAAAACGGGAGAGAGTGTTGTGGAAATGGGTTGAATATGTGTCCGGCCTTGTATTATTAACCGGGAATTATCGGTCACGCTCGCTGAGCGCAGATTTGAGATGATTGCTAATCCCACGATTCCCGGTGAACGATACGATGTCGGCAGTCGACAGCAACCAACGAAAGAGAATGGACGCATCGAATGATTGATCTTGTGCTGTATATAGATGAGCATCCGGGGGTGAATTTAGGTGAGTTTACCCCTGGTATATATTTACATATAAAGAATAGAGCCCATAACACCCCATTTATTCTTTCAATATTTCTGAACAACTGTACATAGTTATATGTAAAATAATACCATGGTTATTGGCTATTCGTACGAGGAATTGTGTATTTTATTGGATTCCTAATATGGACACATTCGCTATAACTTAAGTTCTACTATTATCTTGTCACTTCCCTCTCACTCGCTATCTCTTTCTCGGTATTTCTCAACTGTCCATTCATCTGCAACTTTATCCGCACGCTACTGTTTACTTTTCATGTCTTCTGATCCTCCTTTCTTTCCTATTCGCCATGTCCAGGTCTAGAGGATTTGTGATCGGTTGCATTCAGTATATTGTTTTGCATTGGACATATTGATACATTTACATTTATTCAAACTTTATCATTTATTGGAATAGTGTTGTAAATATTCAAGGCTGGTTTTGAATTATTGCTGCTTTCAATGTATGGACTAGATCATTATTTATTTCAAATTTGGTGTCACATGCAAATGGCTTTTGTTATATTTTATGTGACCTATGTCACACGCTTATGGTCTGTGGCATATGTCACACTCGTGTGGCCATATCACTTATATATTGTTTGTTCAACTTTCAGATTGAAAATAAAACAATTTAGACAACCTTGGCGTGGATTTCATCCCCAGACGAAACACCAAACACCACGTTCATAGTTGCATTTCCAATAGTACTATTTTGGCATCACAATATTTAATTACACGGCTGATGACATTTGATCTTATTTAACCTCTTGCGTAACCTGTGACATTTCACCGTACATGGCTGATTACATCTCAAGTTCATTTAACCTCTGAGTTCTAACCTTTAACCTTTCACTATGCCTCGCTTTGAAAGTTTGTTATCTGCTCTCACATCGACTTCGACTCCCGCCCAAGCGGGTTCCATTTTTTCGACATTTCGATCTATCGACTCGAATCTCATTATTTCGACTTCAACTTTCGACTATTAGGCGTTTGATATATCTGATATGATCAGCAATGAAGCCTAACACGATCTCCATTGAATATACACAGTATTTGAAAGATTAGCTGGACAGGGCAGTCGATCATGAACATTCGAGAAATTTTCGATCGAAGCACTCAGGTGCACTTTTGATAAAATAAAAATATCAAAACGACACAACTTCACAAGTGAAAGATGCCTGGAAGAGGTGACAGAGCCAAGATGATTGACTATCGAAGGTTTAATAGTTCCGGCGATCGGACGTCCAAAAAATATGGTGAAGATATGTTAGAAAAGGACGATGAGCATCTAACTAAACATGCGCCCAATCGGACAGACAACGACAGATATTCTCCTGCCTTGGACGACGAGGAAGATCTCGAGGTAACACGATCAGAATTGGAAAAAATTCAAGCTGAAATACAAGAAAATAAGCGGAAAGTGAAGGATAATTTGGGACTGCAGCATCGGCTAGCTAGAGTCGAACTGGAGAAATCTCGACGCCAGTTGACTCAATCAGAAGAAAGGACGTGCAAAGCGTACGAAGCAGAAAACATTCGAGACCAGAAACCGAAAGTAGACAGACGAAGAGGGAAAGGTATTAATGATATTAATTTAGACGACTTAAAGTCAGTCACATTTCTTCGCCAAAAAGTGCAAGAAAAGTTAAAGCATCTGGAACTTGGTTTCGATGACAATATTGATGAATCATATTCATCAGATGAACAATCATTCAGCGGTGATGATGGGTACAACACCAAGCCAGTCACAAAAAACCAAAAGGCTGTGATTATTTCTGGTCTGGAGACAAAGTCTTCAACCACTGTTATTAGACCACAATTATGTCCCCAAGCTGTGCTCCAGTTGGAGTATGTCAACAAAGAAATACAATTTCAGGACCTCACATTTAACCAATTTGTGGCAGGCGAACTGGATATCATTATCCGGCTAGCACCAGGCAGAGAGAAAGAAGGTCGATTACATTTACTTCGTAAAATCTCTTATTATTATGAAATTTATGACTGGAAATCATTATTAGATTGTTATACAGCTGTCATAAGGAAGATCGAGTATGGCCAAGCTAAATTAGGGGATGACACATCCCATTTGGAAACACCCATGCTGGTTGGTCATACTCGATCTAAATTTAGTAGTACAAATAACAGAAATTCTGCCAGGAGTTTCAATTTTATTGGAAATACAGGTAGCAATATCACGAGTATGAGCAATGCCAATGGCCCTGCCAACCCACAGAGAGAATGGTTTTGTCCAGATTTTCAACGTTTGAAATGTTCTAAGTAAGCGCCACATATGAAATTCATTCAGGGCAAAATGAGGCTCGTGCAACATATGTGCCACATGTTTGGAGAAAGACAAGAAACCGTTAAATCATCCCGAGTCAAGCTCAGCCTGCCCGTATCAAGAGCATGATTCATGACTGATCAGTTATAACGATAATGATAAGGCTGAGTCTGGCATTGATCAGTTTAGCAATTCCTGTCTTTCTACAGTTGAATCTGTCATAATGTCAGGTGATAGCACCTTTACAAATCAAGAATTCAGACAAGAACTAATAGCAACAGAAATTTCATCTGAGAATATTATTGAAGATAACATTAAAGTTAGACAATCAGGCACACCCAATTATAAAGGCTGCAAGATTCCAGTGTATTCAATGCTTAACATGCCTTTCGTTAGACAAATTTTGGCTGATTATGAAGGCAACCAACTCTGTGACTTTTTGCAGTATGGATTTGCCATTGGAATTGAAGGCCCAAAGCCTTGTAACAACACTGCACGGAATCATAGAGGTGCTACTTCTTATTCAGTTGAAATGAAAAGATATTTAACTAAAGAAATGCAATACCAAGCCATTATTGGACTTTTCATTGGAATTCCATTTGATAAGGCCTTCCTGTCTCCGTTAGTGTGCCAAAGAGGAATTCAAAGGAGCGAAGAGTTATTTTAGACTTAAGCTTTCCACATGACAAGTCTGTTAATTCACAGATTCCCAGACTTGGTCAAATAAACAAAGAGCCTTCAATCAGGAGCTTCAATCCTTACTTGGTAAACTAAACTTTGTTTCTTCGTGTGTCAGGCCAGGTAGGTTATTCGTATCCCGGTTGCATACATGGTTGCGCTCATTCGAGGACCACCATGGAACTAAAGAAATTCCGAAATTTGTCAAGAAGGATCTGGTTTGGTGGCAAACATTTCTCGAGCATTATAATGGTATATCTTTAATGATATTCGAAGAATGGTCTGACCCAGATATAGAGTTAGCTTGTGACGCTACTCTCACATCATGTGGTGGTATAAGTCACGATCAATATTTTCATGCAGACATTCCAAATTTTATAAAGAGAAAACTTTTACATATCAATTGTCTGGAATTATTGACATTATTAGAGTGCCTTAAACTGTGGGGAACGAGATATATTGGCAAAAAAATAGCAATATTCTGTGATAATTTAGTATCTGTCACAGTCCTTAATTCTGGTGGCACTAAAGATGAATTTTTACAGTCATGTCTGAGCGAAATTGAGTTAATAGCAGCCAGGAATGAGTTTGAAGTTAAAGCCTTTCATATCAGTGGTGAGTCAAATAGGATTCCAGATCTATTATCAAGGTGGTCAAATCATAATGCTAATCTTTTTTATCAGCTTACATCAGCTGTTATCTTAAAGGAGGTATCAATTCCAGATCAGTATTTTATATTTGATCAGAAGTGGTAATACATATGCAGTGCGATTTTCGCTTTCAGATCTGGCCATAAAGTCATTAAAAAGGGAAGCCATACAATCCACAAGAGCAGCCTTTGCAGATGGCACATTAAAGAATCTAAAAATTCAGTTTGAAGCCTACCTTTTATTTTGTGAATATTTTGAATTTACCCAACTTCCGACAACAACAAAAATAATTCAATTATTTGTTCAGTTTTTGAGCAGATCTTTCGCTTCAGTTCAATCTATACAAAATTATGTTTCCGGTGTTAAAACCTTGCACCTCCTCATTGGAATTTCCCAGTGATACTTACCAGCTCAAACTTGTATTTAAAGGATTAGCTAGACTAAATCCACATGCGGTTAGTAGATCACATCCAATAACTCCAGAAATGTTGTTGGAGATTTCGAACATGGTGAAATTGAATGAACCCGAAGATGCAACTTATTGGTGTCGATTTGTGTTAGCATTTTTCACATTTTGTAGAAAATCAAATTTAGTTTCTGATTCAGTTACATCCTTTAACTGCCAAAAACAACTAACAAGAGGTGATGTGCTGATAGAAGATGATATGATAATAGTTAACTTGAAATGGTCAAAAACCAATCAATTTGGTGAGAGACAACTGGAGATACCTTTAATAACAATTGACAAGTCTCCATTGTGCCCAGTCTTAGCATTCAAGAAAATGTGTTTGCTTATCCCAGGTAAAACAACATATCCCGCCTTTATGATCAAAGGAAAAAATTAAAAAAAACTAATTTCATTAACATACCCTAAATTTCAAAACAAATTAAATGAACTGATCAATATGTGTGGTCGAAATCCTCAGAATTATTCATCCCACAGTTTCAGACGGGGAGGGGCAACAACCGCTTTTAGATGTGGCATCCCTTATGACCTAATTCAAATTCACGGAGATTGTAAAAGTGATGCATATAAAGTATATTTGGAAATAGGATTGGAAGATAAAGTTGAAATGGCCAGAGCATTAAAAGAGTATATTTTACAATTGTAGGGCATATGTTTAATGATATGTTTTCATTGCAGTTTTGTTGATATCAGATTCAATATGTAAATATATCGCTGGAGTAAATTATACCACAGTTGAACCTCATAGTGGAGCAACCATACAAAGAATCTATCTGATTATAAAAAAGGGGAGTATCAGTCATCCATATCTCATTGTTCATGTCGGGACAAACAACATTCATAAATATTCTGTTGATCAAATGATTTCCGTATATAATGATCTGATAACTACCTGATAACTACATACTGCTAGCTATGAAAGTAAATTTTATTCTGCAATTTCTTCGCAGTGCCTCAAACGTTCGCCTACAGGAACGTGATGTGAGATATGACTGGTTTGCACCACTGGAATATGTTAGCCTTGGGGAATGGTGTGATTCCCGTCATGAAATGGTTAGTGTCAGATTTCAAGGAGCTGCTTCTTCTCACTACCTCACACGTTCCCCTACATGAACATGATGTCGAATATGAGGGGTTTTCCGTATTTGTCGGCAGCTAAAATATGGACGATGTTAGCCTTGGAAAATGGTGTGATTCCGGTCATGAAATGGTTAATGTCAGATTTCAAGGAGCTGCTTCTCACTGCCTTAACAAGTTCCCCTACATGAACGTGATGTAGAATATGAGGGGTTTTCTGTATTTGTCGGCAGCTAAAATATGGACGATGTTAGCCGTGGATAATGGTGTGATTCCGGTCATGAAATGATTAATGTCAGATTTCAATGAGCTGCTTCTTTTCACTGCCCCACACGTTCCCCTACAGGAACGTGATGTCGAACACGAGGGGTTTTCCGTATTTGTCGGCAGCTAAAATGTGGAGGATGTTAGCCTTGGAGAATGGTGTGAGTCGGTGAGTCTCGTTCATCAGCAGGATTCCGTCAGCGTATAGCTGGAATGGAATGTAAAGTGTGTTACCAAGTCTTAATACACAGTTTGGACAATCATCACATGGCGTGTATCGTGCCTCGTGTGTTTTCTGATAATTTATATAAAGACGTGATGAGCAGGTTAGGCACATTCCGAAGTTAATTATGCATAATATTTAAATTTACAGGGTGAAATCCACTTCTTCCCTTTTATTATTAAATTATTTATGGGATGGTGCATCCCAATTCGCAGCAACATTGATCTTACTACATGTAGTACGGGCTCTCATTAACTGAGATATCACATAGTAGTAACCACCAGCTCGCCACGGTGATGTCTGGATCGCGGGTATGGATTTTGGAGAAATTGTCACGTGACTTCCGGTTAGCAACTGTGTGGAGATTACCAAAACGCGGAATCTGGAATGGACCATCGCGATGAAAATTAAATTAGCTACTGCACAATAATTCCCATGTGATTTAGGATTATTAGTTTTATTTGGACCAAGTTCGTTGGCTAACTTAATGAAAACCAGCGAAGACGTCATGATAAGGGCTCAGACGACATTTAAATTTACAAACATAATCCAAAAGTAGATGAAAATTCTATCCAATTTTCAGATTGTTTGATCACAAATACAACACTTTAGCTCCTAGAATTCTTGACTACAAATTGTATACAAATATTTCAAAATGTGTAATAATTACAAATACATAACACAATTACCACAATCCTGGCTTAGACCGATGAACATCGCGGGAACTAATCCGAAAAAAAAATGCATACAACTATTTTTGGCTACCATGAGGAGAAAGTGAAAAATCAAATTTGGGGCACCAGAATTTCACCCGCAAAAATCTTATCCAGACAATAGAATAATTATATAGCCTCTGACTGGTACTGTATTGTCACGGATTCACCTGTTTAAACAATAACTGTGTTTACAGTTGACTGGACAATTTCACGCCTTACGTGTTACCAAATGGTATTCCATTAAGATATTTTACTTTTACATGCACATAAATTTGAGTTTTATCTGTGAAACATGTGGCTTTGTTCAATTTATGGCTTAAAAGGGCATGCCGATTCAAGTTTTAGAATGGTCGAAATTAGTACTACTCATAACTGAATAGTGATGGGTTGGCTTATCAGCTATTACTAGTATCGTGTTTTATTTACAGCCATATTTATACCGTAGTTCGCGAAAGGCGAACACATTACGCATGTGCAGCCTTTTCCGTATTAAATTCTACGAGGCAGATAACAAGCTTGATACTCTGCAAACTGCAAAGTTTCATAAGTATTGTCTATCACTTTATGCATTGAGGATTTACATGTCATCAAAACTATGATCGTAACATAGGAACTAAGATGTGTTTTTCAGTTACGAATAATACTATTTTCGACCATTCAAAACATATGAATCGTAGTGCCTACCGAAAAATCATATTGTCACCATGGGAACCTGGCCAATTTTATGGTAAATTAGCAAATTAAGTGCAAAAAAATTGGTTTTGACCCATGAAAAATACCATTGGTCTGACCTTTATTAGTTACGGTCTTGATATTAATTAAACGGTGCTGAACCATAAAAAATAGAACGGTCTGACAGTTATTGGTCACGGTCTGCCAGTTACTTAATCGGTTTTATACCGGGGAACATGCTACGGTCTGACCGTATGTTTAAGTGTATGTACCTTGGTCGTGTAGGCCTGCATTATCTTATATATGATAATGCACTGACGCATGCTCTTTAATGCTCCACAAGCGCAACTCATGCCATAAAAGGGCCACAATAGATATATCCTATGGAGCCCCACACGTACCCAAGCAGACGACATCAATGTATTGTTCTCTCTGCATGGGGTTCCATAAAGGGGTAAACAGTCTAAATTTAACCGATATCGTAAGTTCCAGTAACCCGATGATGATCCCTCTAAGCGAAGAAACAACAATTTCCGGCAATCACTGGCGATTCCAACTTACCTGCATCATATTGGTGTCGGCTCGTGCTTCGATGGTGAAATTCTTTCCAACAGCGAATGGTTGAGCTGAATTGACGATCAGGAAATTAACCCAAGCTGTGTTCTTGCGACTTGAAAACTTGATCTTGTTATTGTCGATTTGTACGAACATTCTCAATGCGTTATCGTCTCCGTCTGTTGCTTTAATTGTAAACGCCAACCTGGGATTAGTAAAGACATTTTGGAATGTCATTAGCTTTCGATGATGATAAAGATTATGAAGACAAGTAATAACAAAAAGGGAAACAACCCAGCAAACAAACAAATCACAAACCATAAAATAGAAGACAATACATATGACTGAAATCAGGTTTGTCATCATTTTTTCAAGTGTATTACTTGTTCAAATATGTACAGGGCAATTGCAAGCACATTACATATCTTCGCACACACTGGTATCATACAATACAGTACCAGTCAGAGGAAGTGGTATTGTGGATGTGGTAGCCCAGTGTGTAGTGTGTCGGACTTGTAATGGTGTTAATGCACCGGCGTGAGTTCCCGCCTCGCCCGGTGGACTATTGTCTCCACAACAGTGGCTTGGCCGAATTGAGCAGTGTGTGTGGTATATATAGCCACACGCTGTTTCAAATCTTGCGCCAGGTGTTGACCCTTGGGCAAGGTCACTTGTACTGTGCTCGCTTCGTCGTACCTAGACGATAAATAGGTACCTGGTTGTTGGGTATCCGTAAGCCGCTCTAGTGAAGCGTCTGTAAAATGGCAGCAGGCACAAGACTCGTCATTACTCATAAACAACAGCTGGGGTAATAATGTGAGCGCGTAGAGCAACACCAGGGATTAAGCGCTATATAAATGATATACATTATTATTATTATTATTATTGTTATTTAAACGTCAGAACATTACAACATGTAACACGTAACATGTAACACATCGCAGTTGCGGTAGTACCGTAGCGGCGGCGTCATAACCTGTATTTGTAAGTAACTCATCACCACGGTCACTTGACTCCCACATAAAGTGTACTATAAGTAGATTGCATTCATGCTGGGCGAATAAGTCCCACACAATAATAAAACGAACCTGACTATTGGGGAATTTATTGTATCTGGCCTTCACCACTTAACCCCACTGAAGACAAACCTCTACAGTTGCGAAGCTCAGATCAGACACAAACAATTAATTAAACATAAATGAAATTTATGTCATATCTACAATGAACCGTGAGTACTATGCACTCATAAAGGCACACGTTGTGGCTGCAGTAGAATCTCAGAAATGTATATCAATAATCGACCATGATCCTTTAAGAGCATCCATTATACGAAATCAACAAAGATAAACCAACGCTCTAGCTAATGAAGCCGGGAACCACCTAAAACCTGTTACCACAGCATAACCATTCCTAACTTTACCGGATTCAAGGTCAAATCGATGGATTTGCTCCAATTTTCAACTGATATCGGATTCAATGATATTTCGTAAACTTTTATCAGATGCCTAATTATACACCACATAGCACTAACTGATATAACAAATAACAACAGAAAAAGCTATGTATCAAAAATAGACTGTGCGTATCAGCTGTAACATAAATGTATATGTCAGAAATTGTAAGAGCTATATATTGGGATGGAGTCGGTATAAAGACAACACACACATTTACCTGTAATAATTACTTGGATATATAATATTAATGAAATGACTAGATACGTCAGAAGATATTTAAATCAGCCAGCAGATATGTATTTTGCCAAGCAAGCGTTATCATTCACTAATGAAGATGGCGACATGCCGTAAAGACGTATTTACTGGTCCCGGTACAATATTATCGATATCAGATCATTGCTATTACCGAATTGATTGAACTGTGGTCACAGACTCATTTTAAACTTTGCGGCCGAAGGATCACAAGCCGATGTTCTGAATATGATAACAGTATCTCTAAGTTACTGAATGTTTGCCTTGGGTTCAGGCTTTGCAAAATCAGAGGTTTGTCATCTACAGCACAAAATCGATTTGGGATTCACTAGTTGAGCCAAACTGAGTTTAATGTTTAATTTTGAGTTTGTTGTTCTAAAATAAATGAAGTACTATAGTGTTATCTTAATTTGGTTGATAATAATCAATTAAATTATTATACTTTATTTAATAGTTAGTATTTTGTAGACAACCCATAAAGAAAGTGTTTATCAATGTAGTGCTCCTGAACACCCTAGACATGAGCCATTGTCTAACAAGTATGGAACCGCTACAATGTATATAACAATTATTAATTTGAGTCGAATATGTCATCTTTAAACATGCATATTAACATTAAATCAAATTAAATTCACACATCGTGAAGCAAGCTATGTTGGTGCGGGACGTGAACGCAAGCAACCAACTGACTATACAATACAATTAACGAATATATGTGACCAGTATTCATATATTATAACATTTATATGACACATTTCCATGAACACTGCATATACATATATCGACTGTGAGTGTACTGTTTTCGCATTCGGCCATCTGTCATATTACTTTGTTCTCAGCAGTCAAACAATGGAAACATGGCTACCTTTTTCTATAAAGCAAAGCAGATAATACTGCAACCAACAACAGCGTTTGAGTATAGTCTCACTTTAAACTAGAATCGCCGACTCAGACCAGTTTACACACACGGGATAATTTAACAACGTGTGTAGAACACTGACCAGCGTGGTTTGGGTTTGAAAACTAGATGAAAGCTGGAGTTATTGAGTGGACACCTGAAATTTTCTCATTAGTGACCGGGTTGTATTTATCTCGGTCACGAATCAGATCGGTTTCGGAATCAACTCAAAAGTACTAGAGTTTCTTCTTGTTATACCGTTTACTAAATAAATTCACAATAATTTTTATCACTTTTATCACAATCACGTCATATATATGTCTACATACTCCATCGTAATTCACTGACCGCAACAGAGAAATATAGTTTCAAAACTGAACCATGTATTTCCCCATATGCATGACAAATTTCAACACGAAATCAGGTTTATCATTATCTGTATCTATTATCTATGTAAGTATATGCATATAATAGAAGGATACGTATGTCTCTGTTCTGATGTTTCTCCCAGACCCCTGAACCGATTTCAACAAAATTTGGTATGTTGACTTCGGGTATGTTGACTTCGGGTACCCTGGCGGAGGATATAGCGGCTTTAGCAGTGTTCCGAAATTTTTGTTAGCCACTTTTAAAAAGTTTAGCCACCTATTGTGGGATAAATTAGCACAAGATGTAATACGATATAAACATTTATTATACTCAAAGTTATCAGCACTTATATAAATTAATTGGCCCTATATCCTATACTGATTCATAACAGGCGCGAGTCTCGTTGTCCCATTCAACACTGTACATTGCGGGGAAATGTGAGAAGCTATTTACTTGAGCAAATATGACTTCACTCTTTTGCAATCAGTTTAACACACGGGTATTAGTCCACTATGGGCTTAAGTCCAATTTGAAGCAATGCCGATATTAAGGTCCAGTACGGTCTGTCGGGTATTGTTGTTCTCCCAGATCGATGGACCGATTTCAACCATATTGGATGTGGTGACATAGAATACCCTGATAGGGGTTATGAAACGACGTTATTTAAAAAAAAAATAATGGTTACAAAAAAAATAACTAACTAACAAAAGATCACAATCTAACCAACACCAAATTATGTTCAAACGCGAATATGGCGCTCGTGCACAGGCTAGTATAGAATTATGGGAAACATATAACGTTAGTTCCATATTGACCTTCATATAGTTACGAGGTCTCAATGTGTCGTATTGGAATTCATACGCAGGCCAATACGTTGGTCTCATAACTCGGTTAGTATGGACACAACCGACTCATAGCATATAATATGTGTCAGGATCATCTTACTCACTGTTCTCCCTCCATTCGACCTCTGATCCTGACTGTGCGACCGGCGACCCATCCACCAAGAATCGGATACCTATTGTATCCATCCTCCTGAAACATATAGTTATGCATCCATTCATATAATTGAAACCTCTCCTCTTCCCGATTTACTATTTTACTAGTATGCAACACTGATTGATATTCATGCCATTGTAGAATTGTGGTTGACCATGGCCACCATTTCGTCCATGCAGTATGTGACGTCAAAGTTTGAACTGACTTTTTCGAAAGTTAGGATAGGATAGAATATTTTATTTCAATATACACATATTAATGAATAATACATTTGACAAATATTATATTGTATATTCGAGGGGGTGGCATAGTCAGACTAGACTGTCTTACTGCCATCCCCTTAAAGAAGAAAAGATGTTACGATAGGCGGTCAAGATTTCTTGTACAATGCACGGCTATATAATTATGTATCACACAATGGTTGCATTTAACTGGATTATATACATGGAGGGTATACGTCTAGATAAATCGATTATTGGTTACTCGATTGTTTGTCTCTTTCTTGTCAGTGGGATGTTCCTTGAAAGTCGAGTAGGAATATTCTGAGTTGATGATTGCGATATTGGGGAAGTCACTTATTGACGAGCTACCACAATTATCATAGCTGTCTAATCTGTTCGTGTTCGGTTGTGATATAACTTACCGACATATCATGTCATCAATTAGTCCAGGTTTATATAGCTTACCGACATATCATGTCATCAATTAGTCCAGGTTTATAATAATAATAATATATAGCATTTGTATAGCGCTTCATCCCTGGTGTAGCCCGAAGCGCTTGGGACTCTATATGCAGGTTATATACATGTACAGACATTAGAATATTTACTATCAATGGATACGGAGAAAGATGCAATGTTGCTATCTACGGCTAGTTGTATGCGGGTAAATACTGAAATTGACTATATGCCATGCTAAGTGCATGTCACATAACGTTTCGCCTCAGGTAACACATAACCGAAACGTGATCGTGAATAGTGTGGAAATTAATTTGGATTTCGTCGGGATTGGATCTGGATGTTTGACAGATGTATCAAGACACTCAGATACCACCAGATGATACCACCAGATAATACGACCAGATACTCAGCAGGATTTAGAAAGAAAATCATGATAAGATTTATATAAAGGAACGATTAAGATGACTGTGTACATGAACGTTAATATCGCAGCTGGGGTTATATGGTATATTGCTAGGTACTATAGCCTGGATTATTGAGGGAATAAACTGCAATTTAATCGTAAATAGTATGAAGTTCAGAATATTGAACGGGATTTGAGATAAACTGCGACCGCTTTAATGGTATCATCCACATAGTCAGGTCGCCAATGTATTACACATATGGCCCTCCGGAATAACAATAACAAGTCACAATGGAGCGCCGGCTGGTGGACCTTACGGCCTTTCCGTGTTTCAACATAAGTAGAGTGAAAGAAATAATGGCTTATAACCTATCCGTCATATAATTTCCGCACATAATGAAGGTGGTGCATAAATGTATGGATGTCAACAGAAAGGGAAGGTTGTCTGCTAGGCATATTAGAGAAGATTCGAGGTTAAATATGATCACGACGAAGGTCCCAATTTCTAGCAAACAAATTGCTCCTCGTCCTGACGACATGAATTGTGAGGTGGAAGCTGGATCCTGGAGCGGTTTATTGGAATTTTGAAAACAGTTTTAGAACGTACCCCACAACAACAAGATTTCATTTAATGCCAAAAGTAGAATTTATAAATGTTTGAAAATTACACCCAATGAGTTAAAAAGATGCGAATTTGTTTTATAATATCATCATCAGTTGCAAATTGCGGACTATATGCCATGCTAAGTGCATGTCACATAACGTTTCGACTCATGTAACATATAACCGGAACGTGATCGTGAATAGTGTGGAAATCAATTTGGATTTCGTCGGGAATGGATCTGGATGTTTGACACAGGTATCCTGAAATACCACCAGATACTCAGATGCCACCAGATAATACCACCAGATAATACCACCAGATACTCAGCAGGATTTAGAAAGAAAATCATGATAAGATTTGACGAAGTCATCCACTGGGATTTCGCCCGTATTCCAGTGGGATTCCATGTGACATTTCCAGCGGGTTCAATTCTAATTTATGACAGATGATCAGGGAATATAATCGAGTGCACATAGAACTGTACAATTCCCAATGGTTGTCACGTTCCATTCCACAATAATGCAGCATGGTACTGACCAACTGAGCCACTTTTCACCCCAGCCAATCAGTTCATTTTTGTTCGTTAGGGATACATTTAGGACGTCCAAAACATGTTCAACGGTCACGACATGTCTGATCATATCGTAATCGACATGTGGATCAAAATGGTGTAAAGCATATTCATGTACAATAACTCTGTTATTTCGCATTTATTGGATAGTTCTTTCAGTTTCGGTTTCAGAATCTTTTAGTTTTAATGGCGGAGAAAAGACCGCTTGGTTAATGAAATAATTAATTAGTATTTCAGTGTGTCGTCGCTACACAATAGTCATTAACGTCTTGGTAATAGAGTTAACTGTAATCGAGAGATAAATCTACCACAATCGATAATGCTAGCTGAGTGCTTACCCGTCCGCTCTAAAGCTAATGGTGCCCGTATATACTACAAAACAAATGCAGTGTTCAAAATATACAACACTATTTTCCATTGTTTTCCCTTTTACGAGTTTCGGTGGAATTTGCCGAAAGGCTCGACTTTCCAAAGGCGTACTCGCTCTCCATCGGGCAGGTTGCTTTCATAGTAGAGCATAGTAGTAGTGAATCTTTGGGGAATACCTATTGTATATCGTTGTACTTGCTCATGCATTAGCCTTGCTCCTTGATAAACCCGTCTGAATTTGGCGTCAAGAAGAGTGTGTTTGAATTTGAGTAATATATATCACCCGTTAAGAACGTTACACGCTACCAGGAGTAAACGATCAACTCTAAAGCTTATACAATCATACTAAAGTTGCGCGTGAATACTGCTAACCATGTCCACTCGCCAAATAGTTGTTATCTCAATGTTTGAATTTTTGGGTACTTTTCCGCTTTTGTTTTAGGTTGAATTTGCCTAGTTATGGTCGGTAACTCCGCAGGGAAAGCGCGGACACAAGTTTTGATTCCCGGGGGCAGAAGGGCATATCGAGGTTTGCATACGGTCCAAATATGGATGTCCTGTTCGTCTTAATTTCCGAGATAGTAAAATGACATTTTTTCAGATAAAGGGAGGTAACTCCGCGGGGTAAAAGCGGACAATATTCGCTATATGACAATTAGTTAGAACTCGATGCCCCCAACATACGTACCAAATATTAGTTCTGTACTCCTCATACTTTCAGAGATTAAGGCGCCGAAAAATTGTTAAGTATAATAATATTGAAAACTATTCGGAAAAGGGCGATAACTCTGTAAAGAAACGATGGTCCGAAATTCGGATACCTTATTTTAAGTAGACGTTCAATGCCTATATTCGCTAGAGATTTCGCGTTCCTACTGCCATTAGTTTCTGAGTATTTCCAATTAAACCAAAAATGGCGTCAATAGAAAAACAATATACTTCCTTGGTCACACCATGGTAGTGTAATAATGGGTACAATCATGAACTGAAAGAATCGCAGTTTACTGACATAAAATGTTACGCATGGTGCATATATGTTGTTCTGGCATGTATATGTTGATCTGAAGTGTTTGCAAGTCACCCCACCCAGCCTCGAAATTAGGTGACGGGACTGTGAAATTGTCAACTCCGACCCAAAAGGCGAATTTTGAGGGCCAGTAACTTCGACATTATCCAGTTGATTTTAAAATATGTTTCAGTTTTGTGATCTTCTACTCACAGAGATTGTATGGCATATCTTTCAAATGATTCGGAGACGAACAACAGTTTGGTTATTGGAAAGCACATGGGCCCAAATTCAAATTTTGAGGGCCCAAATCTCCGCCATTTTCCGACGGATTGACGATCTGTTTTCAGTTTTGTGATCAACGTGTATTGTAGATGGTATATTCCAATTTTGTACGACGGACCACCCATCACCTGACCAACAACACTTAACCGACACTGGCCACACCGCATGCTCTGTTCAGGCCGCACGTACTGTGTATCAGATGGCATCCACAGTTCGACATCTTCGGAGGAAATGTGTCGACAAGCACATGGGCCCAAATTTGCATAGTTTGATGGCCCGTAACTCTGTCATTTTTCAGTGGATTTTCGAAATTCGTTCAGTGTCTAGATCGGCTGACGAAGTAGATGTTATATTACAAGTTTCATTTGATTCTGAGAAGAATAAAGATTGGTACGACGGACCGCCCCTCACCTGACCCACAACACTACCGATACTTGCAAAATTTGGCACACCGCATGATCTCTTCAGTCCGCACACACTGGGGTATCAGGTGGCATCCAAAGTTCGACATCTTCGGAGATGTGTCGACAAGCACATGGGCCCAAATTGCAAACTTTGAGGTCCTGTAACTCTTGCATTTCTTCTCGGATTTTAAAAATCCTTTCTGGTGTGGGTTTGTTTTCGTTCAGGAAATCCATACACTTACATAGGTGAATGTCAACCAAATTATAGTACAATGAAATAGAGGTTTGCCTATTTATGGATGGTCACTCCGCAGGGAAAGTTCGGACACAAGTTTTGATGCCCGGGGGCAGAAGGGCATATCGAGGTGTGCACACGGTCCAAATATGGATGCCCTGTTCGTCATAATTTCCGAGATAGTAAAGTGACATTTTTTTCAGATAAAGGGAGATAACGCCGCGGAGTAAACGCGGGCAATATTCGCTATACGACAGTTAGATAAATCTCAATACCCCCAACATACGTACCAAATATTAGTTCTGTACTCCTCATACTTTCAGAGATTAAGTCGCCGAAAAATGGCTAAGTATAATAATAATGAAAATTATTCGGAAAAGGGCGAATAAACGATGGGCCGAAATTCGGATACCCTTATTTTAAGTAGAGCTTAAATGCCTATATTCGCTAGCGATTTCGCGGTCCTACTGCCATTAGTTTCTGAGTATTTCCAATTAAACCAAAAATGGCGTCAATAGAAAAACAATATACTTCCTTGGTTACACCATGGAAGTATAATAATGGTTAAAATCATGAACTGAAAGAATCGCAGTTTACTGACATTAAATGTTACGCATGGTGCATATGTGTTGTCATGACATGTATATGTTGATCTGAAGTGTTTGCAAGTCACCCCACCCCTGCCTCGAAATTAGGTGACGGGACTTTGAAATTGTCAACTACCATGGAAGTATAATTAAGCGAATGTAGATTTCTACGCATATTAATTAGATGGAAAGCTTACGGTTGCTTGGGTACAGAAATAGTTATATTAGTTCAACAGAAGTTTCGCCACTGATAGTGAAAATTATGACAAATGTCACGCAAAATGAAATACATTGTTATAATCATCGATGAATGTCCAACTTGGCTTAAATTGAAATTTAAATACACTATGATTTGACAGCACAACAGTTGGTTGAATATTGGCGTTTTAACACATATGCGCGGATATCAAAACTAGGGAGAGCACATAATTGTCATTGCATCAAGCGACCGGCTGATTGCTATACCATGTATGTTAACAACTGTGTTTGATCGCCAGCTATGGACATGTCCATTCTTCAGAACTGTATCGATGTATATACCATAATTACATGTTCTATTGTGTGTATAACACCTATTTTGTAAATGTCATCTTTACACCCTACTATGGGTATACAGCTTCCTACTGTGGGTATAAATTTCTACTGTGGGTGTAAATTTTCAACGTAATTTCATGTGTTAAACGTGTCCAATGGTAGTACTACTACATCGTAGATAGCAAAATAGTTCCTTTGTCACATTCATTTGAAATTGGAAGTTGTCATGATATCAATTAGATATGAGGCAAATTGCACGAATTTCAATCAAATGTATCTCGCTAGTGCTATATTAAATAGGAAACATATGAATGACATTTCCAAGTGACTGATCACTCTGAAATAGGATGACGTCATGACGTTAATGTAAGCATCACTACGCGTGACGCACATTCCTTATAGCGTCCTGTGTGTGTTTCTGGGTGTGGATACACATTCAAAGTAAACAGCGGAGTAGTTGAATTCGCGAACAATATTACAAAAATAATAATTATGGGGCATAAATAAAATACACGCATAGTACCCGAGAGTACAATTTGTTCACCATTCGTGGTATTGTGGTTTTAACCACTCGCCAAAAGGCTCGTGGTTAAAACCGCAATTCCACTCGTGGTGAAAATTTTGTATTCTCGGCTACTATGGGTGTATACTATATATATGCAATACGTACCGGCACGCCGACGTAGCTGTAGACCGGATTTGAGCTGATTGGTCTTCCCGAGGCCTGCAAACGAAACAAAATAAAGTGGGTCTCAAATTCATCAGCTAATTTTCTAGAGTTTTAAGGGCCATCGTTTCCGTGAACAGGGTTTATTAGACACAAAGGTCTTCTTCAAGGAAACTGATACTCATGCCTTATTACATCAAAGCTCATTTCATCCTCAAGACTTCTTAATGGCCTCATCAAATCTCAAATTATCCGCTTTCTCATAATTTGTTCAGATGAACATGATCTTAATAAAGCTTGTAACATTCTCTTTCAATATCTTATTAATCGAGACTATTCAAAACGCCAACTCAGAAAAATTAAATCTGAAACTAATTTCGAATTTCATCGGTTTAAATCACATTCATTTCCTTTCAAACTGCACCCGAACGGCCGCTACTTCTCGAACTGACATTTCACTTACTGCAAAAAGAAGTGTCCGCCAAGAACACCAGACAATATATTCAGATAGGTAATTTCGCGTTCAATATCGGATCACTCATCAAATGATTGCTACTCTGCAAATTTAATTTATCTTATAACCTGTCAGTTTTGAATATTTCAATATGTAGGTAAGACCAAAACTGAACTCATAATCCGCATGAGGTTACATCTCTCAAGCAGAAGTTGGACTGGACAAGCCAGTCGCCAACCATTTATGTTCACCGGGACATAACGTTATCAGTTATTTTCGTTTCATGCCATAGAGATAGTGCCTCTCTGAAACAGGACTCTAAATTTATGAGACTGCAGCGAGAAGAAGTTTGGATATCCACACTAAAATTCCTTGTGGAATTAATGTTTATCAAACAGCTCCACCCAACAGCTTGATATGTCTTCCTCGTTGTGCGAATACGCAGGGAGAAGGAGATCAAGTTGGAAGGAGCTGAACCACTCACCAAAAAGTGATAATCGCATTTAAGAAGCATCAGAATCTTAATGATAAGCTAGTCAGAGAGCGAAACTTGGTTAGTTCAGTATCTAATATTCATCAGCAAAATGGTTTCCCCTAATGGTAGGGGACACCATATTGTTCTCTTTTTCTATCTCCCACATTTCCCACGATGTTTACGTCGTCGTGTGAACATCTCAGTTTTCATGGCGAATGCCCCATTATTTACATTATTTTGTGGCACATACACTTGTTTAATTTAAACCTTTCAGTGTCAGGGGCCGATCTCATCGACCCTAATTTACGGTTTGTAAAATCGGCCTTTTTTTGGGTATGCTTAAGCATGCTATAGCGAATTTTAAAACAAACTGGATCAAACCTTAGGGGGATGTTATAACTCAAAACTATCACCAAGTATTCATAGTAATAAGTTTCATGCCCATGAAAAACGTAAGATTCCCTGGCACTTAACCTACAAAATAAGTCTGTTAAAGAATACAAGAACAAATTATCAAAATTGTAAAAAAAATAATAACAAATGATGAAAAATTGTTAGGCCAATATATTGTCTTATATATGCGAGGCAACCTATGGTCGACTCGCATATATAAGAGAATGCATTGACACAGGGTATATGGGTTGATACACAAATCGGACCTGGCTCTGAAAGGGTTAAATCAGTTTTTATTCTAAATATTTCGGACGTCGAATCGATAATTATCTGCATAATATAACATATAACATTTTAAAAGGTGATTGTGTTGCATAGTGTTTTTGGCTCGGATTGCCAGTGGCTTCAAAACATTGTGCATGGAGTTATGGAACTACAATGGAGAATAACTTTTGTACCATGCAGATATATTATACTGTCAATTAGGCTCAAACATGAGAAAACACTCATCACCTTTTTGAAAGAAATATGTTTGTTTAACCTTTGTTTATTTATTTAATGGCAATTTCTTAATTTATTTACCAGCATCGGTATACTTAAATGATCCCATTGGCGGAACATTTAAATCAGCCCTCAATGCAAGCTCGCTGTGGCGACACACATTTAATGTGAACCAACTTCAAAGACAATGACAGAAAGTTTTTATTTTAAAACTTTTGAACGTAGAATCGGTTTTAGAGAGATGTCTGACAACTAATTATCCGCATAATATAAACATATAACTTTTTACAAGGTGTCTGTGTTTGGTAGTGTTTGGCTCGGTTTGTCAGTGGCTTCAACGCACTGTGCATTGAGTTATGCAACTACAATGGAGAGTAACGTCTGTACTATGCAGATAGCTTAGAGTGTCAATTAGGCTCGAAAATAGGAGAAAACACTTATCACCGTTTTGAAAGAAAATATGTTTGTTTAACCTTTGTTTATTTATTTAATGGCAATTTATTAATTCATTTACCAGCATCGGTATGCTTAAATGACTCCTCGACGTAGCATTTCAATCAGCCCTCAAGGCAAACACGGAATGGTGACTCACATTTAATGCTCACCAACTAAAAGGACAGTGAAAGAAGGGAGTGATTTATTCCACTGAGCCCGTGCCACACACCTTTAAATATATATATATATATTTTATTTTTTTTAGCTAGATGTTTACGTCGTTTTAGCCGTTAAGCCACATCATGACGCGCATATACGGAATCAAAAGAAAAGCGAAGTGATGAAAAGACAGTGGAAGAGAATACAAAACATATGTAGCTATATGCAAGTAAAAAAAGACATTCAAAATAACTTTTGTCGAATATGCAAAATAAAATAACGTTTTCTACATTATATTCAAATGCAAGTTCATTTAAATTGTTCCTAGAATATCAATCTCGCTTAGAAAATAAATAACTGTTTTACAATCTGTGAATATGGAATGCATGTTGAGGTTGGGGAAGTACTGCCCCTTGCATTAGTATATTTACTACAATGGATAAAAATATGTTCCATAGTCAATAAAGGATTACCATGGCAATCACATGTTGGTGCAACTTCATTTGTTAATAAAAAATTGTGAGTGAGAAATGAATGTCCAATCTTACAGCGGGTTAAAACAACACCCTCTCCTCGATTAAGTTGGTGAAGAGAAGTAGGATCAACTGAATGTTGAATTTCACGCAGTTAATTATCGGATTGATTATCCCATCTTTGTTGCCATTCGTGCTTCAGAAACTGTTTATTCGACAACGTATGTCACTATGTATAATTTTGTCGTCAACTGGATTCTTTTCTAGTGCTGCCTTTGCAGCTTTGTCAGCTCATTCATTACCAGAAATCCCCACATGAGCGGGTATCCAGCAAAATGAAATATCAAATTTGTTCATGATCAATGTGTGATGAATGTATTGCATTTCTTCAATTATTGCATGTCCCATTTTTTGATGAGTAATTGCTTTTATGCATGATAGTGAATCTGTATATATGATACTATTCTGATAATACTTAGTTGCAATGAACTCGAGTGCCAAAAATATGACCAAAGCCTCTGCAGTGAATATAGACGAATGATCAGGGAGGCGTCGATAAATGATATGGTCGTCACAAACAACATCTGCTGAAACTTTTGAGTCAATCTTAGAGCCATCAGTGAATGTACTTGTATGCCCCTGATGTGACGATCATTCATCACTCTAGCTATAACATGGCTGACATTCCCAACTAGCAATGCGTGTGCACAGTGGGGCCAACTGATATTCAAATTGAATTCATCCATTCATGTGGGTAATCCAATGGGTACCATGCACTCATATTCCTGTAAGACCCATAGGGACTACTAATGTCATATGATATTATTCTCTGTATTTGGTGAATATACACGCATGCGAGACTACTAGCATGCACCATTATATCAACCCATATATCCGTGAAGAGAGGTGTGTACTATGCTTTATCACGCTAACATGGAATGAACATATACATGTATCACCAGATCCCAACAAATATGGCGTACTGAACACAAATACATACAATGTATATGATCGATGTGTCAAAACATCTAAAAATAAAACTATTGAACTGTTGAGCATATTCCCACAAACTAAAAACATATAAACTTGGAATTGTTCCACATCACAGTGGCAGATTATGCAATGTAAACACCATGGCAAGCAAATCACTTCATTATTCTCCAAATCTAACAGAGTATGAGTATCAAAGTATCATATATAATTAAAGCTACACAGGACACGATGTCCACCACATGTGTAAATATATCATGTAACAGGGTGAACCTGATTAAACCAGTTTTATCCAGACCACAGGGTGCACTCTGTGTATATAGCCTGTAACAAAACGTATAGACTTCACACTTAACATGTCTGCCTTTGAATGCGCTGTCACAGACAGGTCATGTCTTTCAAGGTCGCATATAATATGCAAATAGAAAATAATTCCACATACAAAATGCACAACAATGGCATATACTATGCTTGTTCAAAATATGACTGATACAATTGCTCTAATAAATTAGCAGCACAAGACACCCGATCTAAATTGATGGAATCTACAAATTCCGGGCTCAGAATAATCATTAAAGTGGCATGTAATATGCTGTTTTTTTAAATTGGCACATATCGTGAACGACCATTGAAACGGTTCTACTGGCCTCGAAAAACCAGGCCATTCACATTTAAAATAGGCATATATTATGCCCGTCTATTTATCACGCCGTTCCCCGATGAAATTCCGCGGTATCACTGTCATACTATAGTGGAAAAGTGAATCGAAACATATGATCAATTTAAATTATGACTATCCGAGCGATGTAGGAACATAAAACACATACCACTAATCTGTTGTTGATTGTTGGGTATATTTCACAATAAAAAAAATTCAGATCAGTTAAGAGGTCCCCGACAACAGTGATAATTCGTCAATCGTGATCCACCCCATCCATTAATGATGTGTAGTTCCTGATATAACTACCATCTGTCTACACCCTCAGTTAATATTAGGAACATATCATTTCAGTTTCATGTGCGTGTAAGACTATGAATGGGTTTGTGGGCCCCAAAGCAAAGAAAGTTCAACTGTCATGTTTGTCAGCCGCCAAAATACCTATATACATTGTATATTCCTTGATATATCTACGCTGTCAGTTAATATTAAGAGCATACAGCTTCAGTGCATGGTGGTGTTCAAGCGTGTAAATGATTTATGGGGTTCCACAAAACAAAGAAAATATTCGCCTTTGCATGTCATTTGCCATCCTGCTAAGGTTTCCGCGAACCAACCATCCATAATCATCGTGCAAGTGCTGATACTACCCTAGCTTTGCCCACACCCTCATTCCATATAGAGAGCACTCATGCAATTCGTGATGTGTTGAACGTTAACACTTCAATTGTGTAGGCGGTCAATATATCATAACAAACTCGTCTTTCTTATTTATCACCCACTTTGTGTAAAGCGACACAGGCTTTCGGGAAACAAGCCACCCATATACATTATTTATTCCCTAATCGAACTACCTTCTGTTCACACTATCTTTATATATATAGATCACATATACATTATTTATTCCCTAATCGAACTACCTTCTGTTCACACTATCTTTTTATATATAGAGCACATATAGATTCAGTTCGTATTGTGTTCAAGATTTTAAGTCAGGTAGAATGTTTTCGAACAATAAAAAAATCGTCATGCGTCCGCGTTTGCTAGGGAACAAACTGATCAATAAACAGTGTGTACTTCCGTACTTAACTATCTTCTGTCACATACTCGGTTTATATTGATGTTATCCATAATTCTAATGCACTTAGGCCAATATACCACCGGAAACACCACATATTTGCGGGGGGTTTATTTATCAATAACCTGTCGCATTGTATAGCCCGGTTCACCGCTTCAATGTTAGATATTCATACGCGCCAATATTGCCGTTAGCTGAATTCCTAATCTCGTCCATGCCCAATCCAGCCCGCTCACTGTTCCGTTTCTCTCCATGACGTCACCTTACGCAGTACATGCCGGCGACGTTACGGAGTAGACGTATAGAGTTGGCGCCCTTGCTACTGGAGTCCATTACTAGCTCGTTGCTATATAAACAAACCAGCGATGTCGCTTTTGTCGAAAATTGACAGTCAGTACATTTGCCCTGTATACATGTACTTTCAGAAAATACAAAACATCACACCGTTATATCCCACCAACGTCAGTGTCTCGATATTATTTGACAAAATTTCTTGACATGAAACCGCGACAGACACGGCGTGAAATACATCGCATTGATAAAACAATTTCTCATTGTTTCAATTCAACTTCAAGTTCGCGGTAAAATCAAAACCGCAATTTGTAAGTGGTAAACATCTGAAAAAGACATCAGGTACATGCATACACTAATAATTGTTGTGCATATTTATTTCTATTTGATGTGGCAATTGTTCATGTTTGTCAGCATTTTTACGATAAGATCGAAGCTAATTGAGGGACTATATTTTATCTAGCGCATTAAATTTAAAATAAAAAGTCGTGAATTGGCTGAGTGTTTTCTATGGCCGCACATTTCGTTGATAATTACGAGGCATTTTTTGTCTAAATGACGTTTTTAAGTTCGAAGAGCATTAGAATGGGGATAACAGTGTGGGATTTTGCTATTTCGAAACGGTACATGGCGAATATAATGTGGCCGCCGTCGCCTATTAACTAAATTTGCCACAATAAATTTGCCATGTACCTTCCCGAAATCAAAAAACACCACACCGTTATCCCCTAATTCTAATATTGTATGGAACTCCAAGACATATAACGTGCTTGAGCCTACGATTGCGACAATGGTTAGACTATGTTTATGAAATATAAAACAATATATCCATTTTCTTAATAGTTTTGTCGATTTAGAGGGCACTGACAATCGCTAAGGCAGTAACACTGATTTTGTTGTGTATATGTTAGTCTATAATATATGTCGTGTACAAATTATTCATACATCTGATGTCCACGTAACTACTGAGCCATATGCATCATATAGTTTGTCAGGTGTTATTTGTAGCAAATATTCTGGTACCACAAAATCAATGTCAATGCATGCATAATTACCTGTTATAAATAAAATATGTTGTTGTAACTGGTATGGTCTTGATGGTTGAACACATCTGCAATAAATTAAACGGTATCTCTGGACAAACCTTGCAGTACACATTTCACAATGGCTCCCATTAAGGTCAATTGGAAAATTTAACAACGTTATCAAACATGTGTAATTTTTCGTACCAAAACGTGTTTGGGGGAGGGCTAGCTAAAGTCCAGTATCTCCCAAACCGTTCATCATTTCTGCTAACTTCTTTCAATACATGCTTATAATATAACTACTACGCCGTGCAGATTATATATTTCGACAATATAGCAATATCCGTTTAAATGATAATGTTTGGAAAACAAATTCTGTGAAAAAGACCGATTTTTCAGTAAAAATATAAAATATTCGGTTCCAAATGGCAGGTTAATCCAAATTAACCAATACTTGTTTTATATCAAGTAGAGATGTGGTATGATGTAGTAATTATAACAATTTCCAATTCCATTAGTTTTCACTATCATTTTCGGGAACCATATATATATCTCCTTCAAAACAATTGGTTTCTTTTTCTACCGTGGGTATGGGTATGGGTATTATGTTATATCAAGTAGAGATGTGGTATGATGTAGTAATTCTAACAATTTCCAATTCCATTAGTTTTCACTATCATTTTCGGGAACCATATATATATCTCCTTCAAAACAAATTGGTTTATTTTTCTACCGTGGGTATGGGTACCCGACCACTTTTGGTGTTTGGCCGCTGCACTATAAATGCCCATATGTTCTGTCAAACTTGCCCAGATACATGAATAAGGTAAAGTTTTGCGGATCGCACCTAACTAAATATGCCACCGCTCCAATATGTTTGTTACCATAAAATTTATTTATATATTTATGATCCAAATTGTATGTGGTAAATGTTTAAAGTAAATGTTTAAAGTATGTATGCAAGTTCGCTGTTCACGACCGCGTTCGGCTAACAACAGAATACTATCTCACATTTGGGGATGACGTGTAGCGGTGTCAGTGTGTCCTGGTTAGAGCATGAGCGAACAAATAGCATACATATGGACCACTAAAACGTAGGACATCTGGAACAAACCGTCTATCCGGGAATGTGGCGGTGTCGCTGATCTCTTGTCAGAGCATTAACGCACACCATACACGTGAAGCATTAAAACGCGTAGGACATCTGGAACACACCTCATATACGGAAATTTGTGGCGGTGTGACCTGGGCAGAGTATAAACGAATATATATACTATGTAATTGGCGCACACATTTTGAGTTGGGTTGTGGGATAAATACTCCTGCCAACAATATCCGTACTTGCGCACGATGGTGTCGGTGTCTCCTGGATTGATGATTAATAAATGTAAACATACATGTCATATACACGTACACATATAGCGTTATATACACATATTATATACACATATGCATACACAAAATTATGTACTGGTATATACATATATATATAAATCAGTAGATAACAAATAAATATAAATGTGCACAACTGCGTGTCGATAATACTTGGGGAAACATATGATTTCGTTTCTTCTTACATGAAGGACATACTAATTTATGATACTCGTTTGATTCACAACTCGTCTACGTATCGTTTCATAAAATCTTATATCCCAACGTAACTCGACTAGTTGGATATCCTCTATATACCATATATATATATATATATATATACAGTGTTTCCATAACGCTCTCTAATTTGTATGTTAACTGTCTTATTCACGAAATTAAATATGTATTAGGTTTTAGGTGAACCCACGATTTCTTCCCGTGATTATGCAGCTGATTTTGTTTTAGTTGCAGAAAAATAAACCGATATGCAAGTTACGTTAAATACAATAGAAAACTGGCGTAATACAATCAATGCAGATAAAACCAACATTGTTCATTTAAGAGGTAAAACTGCGGCATTGACGCCTTATATATTTGTTTTAACCATAATTTAGTAGAAGTTGAAGATAAATGTAAGTATCTTGGAATAACATGGCATGAACATGGACATTTCGCCATCAGTGCAGACACTTTAGAAAAGTCGGCAGGTAGAGCTTAAGGTGCAGTAATATAAAAAGTAATCACACATAAAAAGACATAGGTTTTAAAACTTATGACAAAACTCTTTCCCAACTTTGCTACTCGGATAATAGACTATGCTTCATCAATTTGGGACTATAAGAACTATCACTGTATAGACATCGTTCGATGTAGAGACTAATGTATTTTCATAGGGTCCGCTTTAAATTTGGCTATATTAGTTAATACAATTACCCAAATAGCAGACTTGCGAACATTATTAATGTATGGGATTTGAAGGGAAATGCAGATGTTTGTGTGCATTCTTTGGTAAAGTACTAACTAATGTAAATATGACTCTGAATTTTGAGTATTTACACATTTTGTGTTTGCACCGCCCTTAGTATCATGACTCCAGAGTATCTCTCTAAAAATCTATACCGGAATGAATTTTTGAATTGGGATCCTAAGATAATTTTCACGAAGCACTAATTGAAATAATATATTACCCATGATACATATTTCAATACCTCTCCGACACATTCAACAAAAGAAAGAACTTTTTATACGGAAAATAAACTACGTATCATGGTAACGGTTAACACATATAATACAATGAATCGGATCCAATGTTTTCAAATTTGATTCAGCAGAAATCGATAAGTAAAATATTCATTATATATATGTGAAAATAGTATATTAAGCATGACATTAAGACTTATAGGCCGAGTGTGTATTGTAATGTTATCATTAGTTTGTATTATGCAAAAGCATGTTACGTACATAAATGATACATATATCTCTCTACCTATGCCAGTCTTTGGAATTACTGGAATGACAATAAGTGGCCATCTTATATATGGTATCGAGCCGGATATGATTGATGAAACAAACTACACGGTCAACTTTATTTTCCCGAAATATATATTTATCACTGATGGTATCTCCATTTACACTGAATGCTGCTCACGAGGGTGTCCTGAGCTTTACTGTCCCAGTACTATTATATCTAGAGTTATTGATATGTATTACTGATATTAAATCTCAGTTTACACAGATATAATGTATTGCCTTTAGGAGAAGAGGAATCTATTGAAGACCGTTCCTATCATCACATGGAAAGCTATACTTACCAAATAAAACACCGTGCTGCCCGCCTGAGTCGGGAACGAGTCACAAGACAAATCAATGTAGGAATCCTTGAGCAAGGAACAGACACCACCTCCGGCGTCAAAATTCGCCGACGTGCACCAAAAGTTACCCAAACAGTACATAAGGCATGCCTCCAGAGACATCACTGTCATGTCACCAATGAGCGACTTGTCGCCATTGAATGGCGTCGATTTGCGGCCGTCACATATGACGTTTCGGACACTCATCATGTTTTGTAACCCGGCCTCTGATGCCACAATGCACATAATTGTCCATAATAACATACTAATATCCATCGTTAATAGGTGTAATATGACTTTATAATTTGATATGATATGAAGTGGCGGCGTAGTATAACACAGTCGTGTGTAGTCTGACGCGATAGTTAGACTTATTGATCCGATGCGCATGCGCAAACATACACACAATTTAATATAGGATGGCTGGAAATACATCGATTGTGGAAATGTGGACTAACCATAGACTTGCATCTTGCAACGGACGTCGATAAAGCTGCCAAACAGGCGTGCATTTCTTTATTGTGTGCGACCCCTCGGTTTCAATTGTGATCGCTTTGTATATGAATGTGATCATTGTTAGGGCACATGCATTACTGTGTCCATCGTATAACCCTTTACCCAACAGAACGGCCCTGTGCCAATTCATTCTCTTATATATGCGAGTCGACCATAGGTCGCCTCGCATATATAAGAGAATGCATTGGCTTAACACATTAAAAATTATATAATTGTTAAAGATTGTAAGAAAAAATGGTAAAAAGTGTTAAAAAAAGATTTTTTTTAGGCCAATGCATTCTCTTATATATGCGAGGCGACCTATGGTCGACTCGCATATATAAGAGAATGCATTGGCACAGGGCATAACTGTAACTATCACAATGTGGCCAAGGAGCCGGTTCCAATGATATCCATATTTGTATGGTTCTATTGAGACAGACCGAAGATATTTTAGGCTGTTGAAGCTTTATTTGGCCGGTTTTGGCCGGTTTGTTGGGTAAAGGGTCAACGGGGCCCACCTGATGATACCGACCCCAGTTGGTTGCAAATCAGGAACGATAACTCTATCCGACCTATATGCAGTACTCCCGTCTAGACAGTTTGACCTATATTCTCCGCCCACGCGTCGGTCTATTTACGGTTTATGATCCCCATTAGCATATTATTATTTAGATATGGTGTATATATCAGTATATTATCTACATGTATATCACGTGATGATCTCGGTGGGGTAGCTTAAGTCTTGAATGTTAAAGGGACACTAGGCTCTCACTGGGGATGATTATTAAAGTGACACTCACTATGGATGAATGTTAAAGTAACACATGGCGCACACTGTGGGATAATGTTAAAGTGACACTCGCATTGAAAACTTCAAAAACTTCAAAAGGTTCAAAAAGTTCAAAAAGTTCAAAAAGTTTAAAAAGTTCCAAAACTTCAAAAATTTCAAAAACTCACAAAATTTCAAAAATTTCGAAAAACTTCAAAAACGTATCTTAGTGTTGTTTGTACTGGATACAAATTTATCACATTGGCTACAATACAACCTACCTATCCAAATGTCAATGCAATTATGAGTGAATTCAATATGAGAGTATATATAAGCATTTGTATCGACATCTCGTGAATCTATCGAAATATCTTACTTCTCTTTCCAAATTGCGTAATAATTATGTTGAGGTTCAGTGGGTACGTCCTATATATCCAACTGAAGGCAGAATGGACAATTGCTTCCTCTGATGTACAGTTAGTTTGAATCAGTAAACATATGCACATGATTGTGTCTGTGCAACTTGAAACAATACAATTAAAATCTGGTCGTTTTCGGCGGCGGCCGTAATGCGCATGCCAACGCCGCGCCGCCGGCGGCGGCGGCGGCGGCGGCGGCAACTACATAATCCTATGGCATGCAAAGAAATTGGCGGCGGCGGCGGCGGTTAAGGATTTAGTCACAAATATGGCTTGTTTCCATTCATCGGAAAACTATGAGGGTAAGGTGGTGAGCGCCACCGAAAAAAGCAAGTGATCGAGGAAAAAAAGAGAAAAATAACATGACAAGTGGTACATAGTAAAATTTATTATATTAACTATTCACTGTCACTTTCGTCCGAATTGTCATCACTTTCGTCAGATGTGTCATTTGTTTCGTCCATGAACTTTTCTAGCAATGGTCTGTACTTTAATATATATATATATATATATATAGTTCATTTATTGATGCCATTTTCATTCACTTTTATAAGTGGCGTATGCTTGTCATTGGCGGATTCTCTCACACTGAGTTTCAATGTTAAGGGGTTATGGGCGTCGGAATACAGGGAACTGAAACTAAGCACTTCGAAATCGAGTACAAGACCGAGCGCATTTAAGTTACAAATTGTATAGTCCACAACTGATGCATTTTTACAAGTATATGATCCGTTTCCTTTATCGTGACCCACTCTGTCGTTTAAAATAACAAATTCATTATATTTGCAGAAATCTAAAAGTTTTTTTCCAAAACTGTTTTCATCATATCCATGCTAATCCGTTCTGCGACATGTCCATATTCAATAAGTTCGGCTTCAACATCTGTAAACTTAACTATGCTGTCATTTAGTTTTTCGGTTTCATCGATTGTTAGATAATCCCTGTCAGTTGCCGTACGGGCATTGAAATCCCCTGTTAATAAAATTTCGCTAAATCTACTTGCGAGCCCAAGATATTCGCATTCAAGCTGCTGGTATGGGTCATTTACGGAATATCTGGAACTGTGTGGTGGATATAGACAATGCCCATAATCAAATCTTCGCTCATTGTAGCTAATTGACGGTTTATTTTTATCCACAGCACGTATTTGCAATCTGTTTTTATAATTTCAACAAACTGACTAATGCATTGTCTGTACCCAACCACAATGCCACCAGATTTTCTATTTGAACACTTATAACGGTTTTTCATTTCAAATACATAACCGGGCAAATTCAAAGTGTCACAATCATCTGTCTTCGATTCGGAAAAACACAATAAGTCAAATTCATTGCATAAGTCCTGGAATTCTGGACACCTGAGACGTTTAACAAGACCGCGCATATTAAGGGACAACAGTTTCAAAATATTATTATTATAATGTTTCACATTTGTTGTTGTGTTGACACTCTCAGTATGGGATAAAGATGGCGTTAATAATTAGCTCTTTGGTGCAAATGATTGCGCTCCAGTGCAATTTATTCGCGCTGCTATGCAAATAATTAATACTTCAGTTCTAATTATTTACACTGAAACATGAAAAGTGATAGATGTGAAAGAATCTTCTCGTAAAAAGTGTGATAATTGAATCGTTCAACAGGCGTGAATATGCCAATACAATTAAACCCATTGCGTCCATGTTGTGATGGGGTAGCGACATAATTTCAGCTTATTAATTAGTAGTGATGTCTATTATATACAAGACCGTGTAATGACGATAGTATCCAATCATCTAACAACATTATAATAAATGAATGGGAATTCATACGGTATTATCTGCTTGTCATCATATATGATCACATCTCTCACAATATGCATACTAGACAATTCCAATGCCGGAGTATAGTTGAGAGTACATTCGTATTCTTAATACAGTTTAGAGTAGTGCCGTAGTATTTGTCTTCAATTCCAATTGCATTGTATGTAAGTCGGCACACGTAACGCTTAATCCAGATTCGACGATGTGATATGACTAGAGTTTTCTTCTAATAATTAAACAAAAACATCTTGCCAACAATATTTACCATGATTTTTTGTAATAAAAATATGTTTTTCCATTTGCCTGATTGGGCAACATGATACAGAATAAAGTGACTGAGTGGACTTAAGTCCTGGGATGCAGTTATGCCGTTTCAGGACATGGACTGATAGGCATGGTGGTAGCTAACGTCAAAGTGAGAGCGTGCATCATCGACCAGAACATATGCCGCACCATCAAATTAATTCATCTTGAAGGTACTTCAAGTATCCTCACGGCGCTTGGTGTATGCCACGAAACTCATTAGACAAAACGTATTGATTCAATTTATTTCTTGACGTAGGTGTCCTCATCGTTGTAAAAGGGTATATGGTCAAAGATTTTGAAAAGGAGCACAATGCAATTGTTGCCGATAACGGGTGTCAATAGATTCAATCTTTAATCGATTTACTTACAAATTAACTAATTAGGAGGTAATGATTAAGAACTCTAACTCCGATCAGATATTATATACAAATTCTCAAGTTTCTATACAATTTATTGTGTACAAAGTTGAATGGCTGTCGATAAAATACGCATTATAATAAACTGAGAGTGGGTAACTGCTGTGTGCCATTCAGAAGCATGCACCCATGGCACCATGTAAATTTGTTTGTATGTGTTCATGATGTACAGTGAACAAACGGTGTCAGAAAATTAATCGATTCATTTCATTCCATGAATGAATGTCAATGATGCGCTGATTAACATGACTTTGTTCAATTTGTGATTTAACTAACCCAAGATAACGTATCTAGAAATGGATTGCACAAGAAATAGTGTAAAAACAATTAACTATGTGCCAAAAGGCAAAAGGTCTTCGCTGAACTCCAAGTGCTTCGGCCGAAATATCCAAGTGCCGAAAACTCAGGTAGCAAAACGTCTTGAAAACCAGGCGCCGAAGCGTCCAGGTGCCGAAACGCCATGCACCCGAGTCGACCGGGGTAGGTCGACGTTTTCGGGAAATTCCTCAGAAACACGTAAAGGCATCGAACACAGTTGATCGTGATTGTGCACGCTTCTGGTAATTTAAATATTTTGGGAAATCATGGGATTTGGCTATATATATATATATAAAATAATTTAGTTTGCACTGTCAAATTCAACTGTAATACTTAAAGATAGCTTTAGACGTTGTATGTATGATATGTTATATCATGCCATGAATCTCTACGGGCGTATCCTCATGAGATATTCATGCCGTGATCTAAGAATGTCGATGGGCCCCGATACACGGTGGACACAGTAATGGCTGCGGACACACGTATCACAGTACCGATGGCATAGTAGGTGTGACAATTAATTATGGTAGAGTTTGGTGACAATGGCTGCGGACACACGTATCACAGTAGCGATGGCATAGTAGGTGTGACAATTAATTATGGTGCAATTTTGGTGACAATTGGTCGTCATATTCCTGTGCCATAGCGAGACATGTCGCCCGCCGCACATTCACACAATGAGTCTTTTCAAAGCTCTATCAGCGTCGAGATCGACATCTCAATGATTTATCAAACCGAATGTCTTGTTGCTGTTGATCGTTACTCAACACGCAATGTAATATTTTTAATGCTAACACAAAAGACAATTCTGGACGATCGGTCGTGCAATTTTATGTATCGTAGAGAATACAATGTGGCTAAACGTAATGAGTAGAGATCAACCTTGGTGAAACTCAATGGGTTAATTGGTTAGTCGACTCATTGTGCGAATATGCGGCGCGCGACACGACTCCCTATGGCATATACATTGTGTTGACCAATTGTCACCAAACTCTACCATAATTAATTGGCACACCTACTATGCCATCGCTACTGTGGTATGTGTGTCCGCATCCAATGGTTAAACTAATTGTATGCCGTACAACTATAGAACAGATCGCGAATCAACACACGTTCATATATTGTGTTCACATGGCATACCCGATGGCACCCCTACATCAACCGACCAATTGTCCATGTTAGTGTCAGAGTTGATAAATCCTCCCTGCTCCAACTTATTACATGATTCCATAACTGAGTATTTCTCGTACGAAATTTCACAGAGTATTACCATTTACTATAAGCTGTGGTCACTGCATGTTACAAATCATTAATTATTGCGTGCCGTGAAAAATACCACAATACATCGACTTTGACATAATCAGCGCTAATCACAAGACATGTGGTCAATTATTAGCCTTCGCCAAATTTCTAAAAACATTTAAAACATTCATACAATGGAGTCACGCTTCGGTGCTTCGGTGCAGTGCAGCTAGTGTGATCATGTTTAATATTTTGTTATACATGTATGTATGCTGGACATCTGGTGTATGTGATATACATTGAAGTTAATTTCCCATGATTTGTGCACTTCTTGTAACTCGGAACATCTACACGGAAAATCTTCTAATAGATACAGAAAACACGCGCTATTAAACTGATGTCAGAGTGCTAATTTTTGGACAATTATTTTATTGTTCATCTACATTGATTTGACGATATCAGATGTTCGTTTATATAGCATTCGCTTCTTGCCCTCAAATAGCTTGTTTCATTCCCGAAAATCAGATCTTATTCTCCTTCTAAAGAGGCTCTACAAAACTGGTGGTTGAATCTCGGATGCGTTGAAATACCATCATCAACGCAATGATTCCCGTATATATCAACCTCTGATAGATAATCAGTGATGCTGAACAACGTCAACGCAAATTGCATATTAGAACTCAGGAGCTTGCAGCACCATTGACTTCTCCATGAATGCATGATTCCGCATGAAATTTTCATCTTCGTGTGGATATCTTCAACAACGCCATTTTTACTCTACAATTGAACCGGTGCAGATTCCGAATTCCTCTGACTGCGTCTGCATATTCCTCATTCAAGTTCATATTCTTCAATAGATGTGCGTGGCAGAGGACCAAACCGGACCGACATGGGACTTTGCAGACGACAGGTGTTCAACCGATCTGCTTTTCGATAGCTGTTAATTTATGCACGGGCAGAAGTTTCATTCTATATTTCGATCGCGAAATCATGGACTCATTCTGAATATGCTAATGATTCAGGAAAGCACGAATGGTATAATGTACCCAAGATTCGATAACTCTTCCGTAAACATTTCGTTTCTTCAAATATTATGCCATAGATTTCGGAATCCACAAGACGGAGGACACATTTCTGGGTCAAACCGACTCTGTGGTATAGTCCGTTACGTTATTCTGCACATGGATACAGCAATTCTCACGATTCAATATATACCTGCTGCAGTTAGCAGAACATATTACAACGACGGATGGAGACAGATTTGATGTCATCCATTGGATACATTGGTGCTTTGTGCATTTATGAAAACAGATTAATTGTTCTAACATATTAAGTGACTACATGACTATATGTTTCTCCTTCAATTCACGTTATTTTCAAAGTGACTATATAAGTTATTCAATTCATATGATACACATAATGCAAAAAATAATTGATGTCAGAAGGACCATTATTTTTTCAGAACATTACGTTAGTTTCTACTTTTTTGTCAATTATTACTATTTGCATATGGCATTAACTGTTGTTTATGATGTCACGGCGTCGCATCGTTTGTTGCATCGTGACTAAACGATAGCATGCTATAGAGTTCCGCAACTCACACCTGTCAATACTATTCAACTATATGTCCCAGTTAACATCAATTTCTACCAAGACATTTAATTTTGCTTATATCAGAATGTTATGACTAAACGACATGGTATATGCTTAAATTCAATCGAATTCACATTTAAATGCCTCAGAACGAACTTAATTACATTTTATTTACATTTAATCCGATAAGCGGATTTTATTTACGCTTGAGTACAAACTCACATAATCTTGACTGGATACTTATGTATGGGCCCATTTAGTATGGAATAAACCTCCATATATCTAGTTTTCAATTTCATATTTCAATTTATATATATATTTATATATATATATTTCTTTCCCCAATTTGGGACGAATTATTCATACCCTCTTAATTGTTTTTCTTCTATTTTTTTCCATGTGCGTTGGTGCATCACATACTAGGGAGATTTGATCACTCTTCTTTTGGAGAACCGCAGTAACCACACCTTATTTTCTCTCTAATAGGAATGATGACTCCCATATTGATGTCCATCCAACTATATAATGTTCTCAGGACTTGTTATGTCATCTACACAATTATGCCTTTAGTGTCTAATTATTACTTCACATTTAAATTAAGACGCCAGAGTCGTCTTTTCGCGGTAAGGGGTAATGTCAGAGTTGATAAATCCCCCCCTGCTCCAACTTATTACACGATTCCATAACTTAGTATTTATCGTACGAAATTTCACAAATTTACTATAAGCTTTGGTCCCTGCATGTTACAGATCATTAATTATTGCGTGCTGTGAAAAATACCACAATATATCGACGTTGACATAATCAACGCTAATCACAAGGCATGTGATCAATTACTAGCCTTCGGCAAATTTCTAAAAACCTTTAAAACATTCATAGAATGGAGTCATGGCTCGAAATAAGAGTCTATTTTGTAAAAAGATTCAGATTGTATCGGGGACAAATAATTCATGGGAATGGATTGTTAGCGCGGCGCGGCTGTCTGTATATAGGCCTGAATATAGGTGTAATTGCGCAATCACGCCATTGTGTGGCGCTTAATGATTTATGGCCAATAATATACGTTTATGTCTCAAATGGTATGGATGGTTGTATATTGATCTATTTTAAGAATATTCCAACACCAACGCAAAGAGGCTCACAACATCGACCATGCGGCGCTGAGGGGTCCACGGATTCGCAATGCGACAAGCTCTCGTGCTTCGGTGCAATGCAGCTATGTTTCTCATGTTTTAGATTTTGTTACACATGTATGTATGCTGGGCGTCTGGTGTATGTGATATATATTAAAGCTAATTCCCCAAGATTTGGTCACTTCTTGTAACCCGGAATAATCTACACGGAAAATCTTTTAATGGATACATAAAACATAATCTACTAAACTGACGTCAGACTACTAATTTTTGGACAATTATTTCATTGTTTATCTACATTGATTTGACTGTATCAGCTGTTCGTTTATATAGCATTCTATGATTAACCTCAAACAGCTTCATTTGTATGCAGATCCCGAAAACCAGAGTGTATTCCTTCTAAAGATGCCCTACAAAATTAGCTTTATTCCATTTGAACCCACTTGAGTTCAAACTATCCAACAATAGTATATCAAGTCTACACATGTTAGATAATTCCAGACCATCGGTTCCCATCTGATATGACCATTTACAACGGAAAGCGATTTCAGTTCAAGCATTTACACGAAACAAGAATATGATCGTTGTTGGTCCATAATGTCGCACTAAATACTAGTTGATATGTTAAACAATTCAACGTCTATTTTTGCTTATAATTTCAACTAATGGTGAGCCAAATATAATGTGACAGATTTGACCAATATTGGGGGTTAGACACCCCAATACAGTGACGTCCCTACATACCTGAAAATGTTATCTTATGGCCATGTGTTCAATTAGAATGACAGCGCATAAATGTGAGCGATTTGATGCCAATCATACCAGACGTTCATGTGAATGTAATATTATAATATCACGCTATTGATGGAGTCAATGTTAGTTGGACTGAATTTGTCACTCTCGCCAGTTTGTTTTTATGATAAAGTTACTCAGGTTGCCGAAATTGTGATAAATTTGCCCAGGTTGGAGATAATTTTGATAATGTTATCCAGGTTAAGCAAATCTCACAATATGAACGCGATTTAAAAGTGCATAACTGAGGTAAATACTGCTCAGTTTTTGCAAGTAACAACTTTCGGTCATTAAACATAAATTATGAACTATTGGTAAAGGAGGTGTTCATTTTTTATCGCAAATTTTTAATATTTGTTTGACATTTTATTAACTTATCAGAATTATCCCCATGTTTCACCACTGAATACGAGAGGATTTCCGTGTTTTTCGACAGCGAATATGTGGCAAATGTTAGTCTTGGAGAATGAGTGAAACTGCGAGTTTCGTTCAACAGCATGATGCCGTCAGTCAGGTAAACACTGCGTATCACAGTAGCGATGGCATAGTAGGTGTGACAATTAATTATGGTGCAATTTTGGTGACAATTGGTCGTCATATGCCTGTGCCATAGCGAGACATGTCGCCCGCCGCACATTCACACAATGAGTCTTTTCCAAGCTCTATCAGCGTCGAGATCGACATCTCAATGATTTATCAAACCGAATGTCTTGTCGCTGTTGATCGTTACTCAACACGCAATGTAATATTTTTAATGCTAACACAAAAGACAATTCTGGACGATCGGTCGTGCAATTTTATGTATCGTAGAAAATACAATGTGGCTAAACGTAATGAGTAGAGATCAACCTTGGTGAAACTCAATGGGTTAATTGGTTAGTCGACTCATTGTGCGAATATGCGGCGCGCGACACGACTCCCTATGGCATATAAATTGTGTTGACCAATTGTCACCAAACTCTACCATAATTAATTGTCACACCTACTATGCCATCGCTCAGTTTTTGCTAGTAACAATCTTCGGTCATTAAACATAAATTATGAACTATTAGTACTGGAGGAGGTCATTTTGATCGCAAAATTTGATTATTTTTTTGACATTTTATTAACTTGGGTAACTCTATCATAATTATCCCCATGTTTCACCACTGATATTTGGCAGGTGTTAGCCTTTGATGATGGAGGGAAAAGGATAATTTCAGCTTTCACGGAGTTGTTTCTTCTCAGTGCCTCACGCGTTCGCATACACGAACGCGATGTCGAATATGAGAGGTTTTCCGAATGATTCGGCACCGTAAATATGACAGAGGTTAGCCCTGGAGAATTGTGTGAGACTGTGAGTTTCGTTTATCAGAAGGATTCAGTCCACGTAGAGCTGAAATGAAATGTAAATATTGTGTATTAACCTGGGTAACTTTATCACAATTATCTTAAACCTGGGTAACTTTATCACAATTTCAGTAACCTAGGTAACTTTATCACATAAAACTGGTGCGAGTTACATATTCAGCATTAATGGGAGGGTTGATGGAAAACAACTGTATCAGTAGAGAGCCCTCCCTCGCTGTGGGCAGAGAAGGAGTAAGGCTTCTTGATAAACATCGTGTCATCTTCAGTGCAGATGAACAGTAAGGTTTATTTAGCAATGCCTTCGCAGTACCTCACGCGTTCGCCTACATGAACATAATGTGAGATGGGAGAGGTTTTCAGGATGTTTCGCATATATGAACATGATGTGAGATGGGAGAGGTTTTCAGGGTTTTTTTTCGCCTACATGAACATGATGTGAGATGGAAGAGGTTTTCGGGATGTGTAATAGGTTAACCAATACAGGTAAGTGGGTGCCTGACAAGGTAACACATCTGCCCGGGTAACGAAAATCACACCTGGCCATCCGGAATGACAATAACAAGTCAGAATGGAGCACTGGCTTACGTCCTTTCCGTTTGTCAACATAAGTAGAGTGACAGAAATGATGGCTTACAACCTATCCGTCATATAAGTTCACCCCATAATGAAGGTGGTGCACAAATGTATGGATGTCAAAAGAAAGGGAGGTTGTCTGCTAGGCATAGTAAAGAAGTTTCGGGTCTAAATGTGATGATGACCAAGGTCCCAATTTCTCGCAGACAAATTGCTCCTCGTTCTGACGACATGTATTTTGAGGTAGAAGCTGGACCCTGGAGCGGTTTATTAGAATTTTGAAAATAGTTTTCGAACGTACCACACACAAACAAGATTGATTTAATGTCAAAGGTAGAATTTCAAAATGTTTGAAAATTACTCCAGATGAGTTAAATAATGGCAAAATGTTTTGATAAGACCATTATCAGTTGCATATTGCTGACTATATGCCATGCTAAGCGCATGTCACATCGCGTTTCGACTCATAATGGGAGAGGTTTTCAGGACGTTTCGCCACTGAAAATGTGGCAGATGTTAGCTTTGTATAATGATGTGACTTCCGTCATGACATGGTTTATGTCAGCTTTCAAAGAGCTTCTTCTTCACAGTGTCTCACACGTTCGCCTACATGCACGTGATGTCGAATATGAGAGGTTTTCCATATTTTTCGGAACGGTAAATATGGACGACGTTAGCCTTGGTGAATGGTGTGAGTCTGTGAGTGACATTCATCAGCAGGATTCCGTCAGTGTAGAGCTGGAATGAAATTTAAAGTGCGTTACTAGATCTGAAACCACAGTTTAATGTGTGAAATGTGGTATTTTCTATCGATTATATATCAATACTAGAAGGTGACCCGACTTCGTCCGGGCTATTAAAAAACCAAATTTCAAGTCGATTGCTCCACCCGTTTCCTAGATCTGGTCTGCGCATGCGCGAAGCTGGTGTCGCACGTGCTCGGCGACCCGATAAAATTCGTATCCGGGGCAAGATACATTCACATATCAAATTTAAAGTCAATATCTCAACCCGTTTCCGAGATCTCGTCTGCGCATGCGCGAAGCTGGCGTCGCAATTGCTCGGCGACCCGATAAAATTCGTATCCGGGGCAAGATACATTCACATACCAAATTTCAAGTCGATAGCTACACCAGTTTCCGAGATATATAGCCCAATGTCATTTGCGGATACCTCGGCCGGTGATGAGTTAACGCGACACAGTCAAATGCATCGGCAGGGTGAGAGTTAACGTAATCTAACTTTATGACCTCTGACGACGTCATAGAAATTACGCATTGATTTTATCCCGATAAAAGCATCGGACCACTTGTACCTAATAATTGAGGCAGATAACTAAAACGGATACATACATATTATATATCGTTGGAAAGAGGACACGCCACAGATTCTAACCGTGCAAATTATATGACTGGCAATTTATTATTCGCGCTATATCGAATCGATTTGTGAGCACCGAACTGAAATATATTAGCGCAAAAACGGCGTAAAAACAGATTTGACCTCCGCACGTGAAAAGTTGACCTCGCACGGACAAATAAATATGCCTATGTTCGTCTCCGGCCGAAAACACATCCAAATACCAAATTTCATCGAAATTGGCTTAGTCGTTTTTGAGTCCATCGATTTCAAACACACACACACACACACACACACACACACACACAAACAAACAAACACACAGATCTTTCAAAATATATAATAGATTTGAGGGCATTTAGATGGGAACCATTCTCATATGTGTAATCAGCTACTCATCGGGACTCATTTGGACCCCCTATTATGACCCCCTTACTCACCAAAGATCAAATTTATCCCATGTCTTCACACCATAATTTCTGATAATAAAACATAACAAATATTGACCTAGATTAATTAGTTTCGGATGAGATAGGGCAACAAGGTCAACGTTCCATTGATATAGATAGTTTAGGAAACTAAATCTACATTCACATTGGAATTTGCTGCATGTAAGTAGGAAAACATTGACAATTTCATGTGACACTTCACGGTGTCAGAGTAAACCCCGACGCGGGCAATACTTTTGCCCGCTTTGGAGTTTACTCCTGCCCGCAATACATTACAATTTATCTATGAACGGAATATTTGGAAATATGTCTTTATTCGAGTTACTGGATGTGGATTTGGGGTTTTTATTATCAAAGTCCCATATAGACTGATCCGTGTTTTTATAAACAATTATCGAGAAGTGTCTGCAGTGAAAGTTTTGCTTAATGAAACTTAAATTTACCCTAAAATTACCTCGACTAAGACTGTGTTTTTGTCGAAAACTGATATCTGAATTTTCTCCGAACTGTGCCACAGCATAAATAGGCAATGCCTATTATATACCTCTCCCACTGGTTCTAAATTGACTAATTTTTACTAATTAGACTAGCCCTGGTGTGGAAAACTATGCTATAGCCCGATGTGTTGTTACAGACGCTCGTACCAGGGTTTACTGCCCGCATTGTGTATTATAGGATGACCAGCGTGTTAATTTCGTGAAGTAAACAAATTCAGGGAAAGCACATTTCAATTTAGGCCTACACTTTGTCTGGATGGCAGCCTTCTTAATTCATATTGTTACCATGGGGCGGGGCGTTCGGTTGCCGTCCTTTTATTGCTAGTATTGGAATGCGGCGTCTGCATTGGGCAAGTACAATACCACGTATAAACAATATCACGTATGTGATGAATGTGTGACTTAAGCCCGTAGTCTTGGATTTAAACCACGGACTTAGCTGCCAAACGGGGTTTAAGACATAGATGCTAACGTAGACTAGGTTTCAACCGGATATGACGAATCAGGCACATGACTCTGTTTGACCATAATTATGGGACGCAGCATTGTGCCTGTGCGGGTTGACCATTTATCATAAGTCATGCAGCGAGAAAACAACTACAACCTCGTTTTGAACATGCATTATAGCATCGATTAAAATGCATGCATTTGATAACATTAACCACAGTTGATTTCGAAGTTAACATGACACAATCCACGAGGGGGTCGGGTCTGGTTATTGAATTAAATAATTGTTGAATTTCAATATATATTGTGTACTATCTTGCACATAACAATCGCCCAAAACTCCGCATGCATCGTACACTGTATACTATAGATGTACTGTTATATTGTAATGATGCACATACTCTAGTGAAAGCATGATGTGATGGGATGTGGCTGTTTCTTATATACTATTTGGGATGCATATGAGATGAGGCGTTTGGCAATACACATCGGGATTGGTTCCGCCGTTATGGTCATTTCCCTTGACCATATTTGGGAGCCATCTTCATTGTGTGTATGTCTTCGCTGGGGGTAAGATATGTGAGGTTTCGTTAAGAAACCGAGCACGAATATTTGAGTTTGGGGTTCTATATATTGGGACATATGGGCAATTGTATATGGCATTATGCCACATATGTCCCACCACCCGTGTAAGATTTTTAGCGCAGCGGAAAATCTGATGTAACATCAAAATTATGGACATAACTGGGGTATTTGTGATCATGTAATGTGGATGAGGCTGAATGAAGTGTGATGACGATGGTGAGAATATAGTAAGTTGATCGATACATTGTAAAATTGAGTAGGATGAAGGTATGACTAATACATGTGGAACAACGTTGTTTTAAAATGATAATACGCAATATTATGAGATTATGAAATAAATGGTGGGAAAAGCATATATGGGTTGGTATATAAAATGATCGTACATGCAGTCATAATGCGTGCTAGATTGATATGTAGGATAAGGTGTGATGATAGAATATAGAGATACAAGTATGAGAAGTAATGAATATAACAATACGGTAATAGTGCATGGTATGTTTTGTAAAGGAACTTATGGTACATACACGTACATTGGTGATATGTTATTTAAATGCATGTTGTATTGAAAATAAAATCATGATGATATGTATACATTTGTGATTGTGGTTGTGAGAGACCAACTGTTTCACATCTGCCGTCAATTGCACAGGGAAATTTGTGAGAGCGTGATATCAGAGGTGAAATATTGCTTGGAATGTGGCATATGATGTTAGCGCTGTGAATTGGTCGGGGGAGACATTGATTAATGTGTCTGTTTGACAGGTGGCAATATCCTTGACGAATCTTATTGATGATAATTGATGGTCAGTTATCTTAATGCTTGAGGTTGGCACGTGTCATAATGGCGTTAGTGTATACAGCTGTCGGTGTGTGTGTGCAGTAACGGAATTAGAAATGTTCTATGGGTTTGTGCCCCTTATAGAAAAAAAATGGTGTTATTGATAAAATGATCAATAGAGATTGAGGGGTGGGTTATGGATGGAAGCGTGAGTTTTTATTATTTTCATAGGTCGTAATGTGGCTAATTCATCATCCACGTCTCCCGGTTGTTTTTTGTTTTTTTTGGAAATGTCAAATCTTCTTGTGTGCTTTCTACTTGAGGTTGTTTAGCTGGAAATAAATGAATGTCTTTCGTAGCTTTATTGGGTAATGGTGGGGTATGTCTGTGACGAAGTTGCATGTTAGTTTCATTTATCATTTGGTTAAGTTTATTGCGTCGCTTAGCGATTTTGATTCGTTTCGTGTTGTGATTGCGTTGAGTCTGATATTTGGAAATTTTCGAAATACACTGAATAATGTATTTGCGATTTGAGATGGCAATCAGTAAAATTAATATGAATGTAACGACAGTGGGAATAATGATTTGGTAGTAATCATGTTTTTGTTTTTGTTTGATGGGTTGCAGGGAAGTGACTGTTTGGAGATATAAGGACAGTTGCTTCATGGGGGTAACTTGTTTGGAATTGATACTTGAGGGGGCAAGTTATGAATTTGCGAAAATAATGGCTTCCATTGTGGCAATTTATGTAATTCAATACTTGATTGTAATTGATTTATTTGTGTCTTGATGGTGATGTTTGATGAGTTCAAAGTTGTGAATGCAATTAATTCAATGCTTGCTGATGTAGCTATGCACCTTGGTGGTAAAGTTATCATGGCGACAGGGGGTAATATTGTGATTCTATACGGTCGTTTTCTTAGAAGATTGTGATGACAGTTTACTGTAAATGTGTGAGCTTTTGTTGTTGTTATAAGCCATGTACATCCTGTGAGTTTAATAGCAGATGGTAAGTTATACTGAGGATAAATGGCTATGGGGCAATTTATGGCAGTATTTTTTGTATCATTGGTGAATATGTTCAGTAGGCAGTTATGATTATGTGATGCGGCGATCAAAATTGTTTTTGAATTCTACAATATGGTAATTTATTTAAAATACATGGGTGATTGTATAGTATTAGAGGAGTGCAATTGACGCGTGAAATACCGGTTCTATCTACAGCGTGATGATAATATTTTCAGCGCGCACCATCATGCGGCGTTGGTTATCTTGGGCGGTGGGGGGGGGGGGGGGGGGGGGGGGGGGGGGGGTGGGGTGGGGGGGTGGGGTATGTATACATTGTAGTCGTGTTGGGGGGATATATTGTGATTTACACATACATGCTAGTCAGGTTAATTTTAGTCTTGCACATGTATATGTGTTTTAGTTATTTCGGGCGGTTGGGGGGTATGTATACGACATAGTCTTGTGTGATATGTGTGCACTAGCGTACGTCGTTGTTTATCATGGGTGGGGTGTACGATGGGTTATGGGTAATTGTGTGACACGTTTGTCGTGTTTTGTATGTCACCTGTTAATTTAATTAGGCCTTGATTGGCCGTTAACATGTACGTTATATTTGGAGATTTTCTTGTGGAAGGGCGTTCGTTTGTTATGGGAAATGGATGGGTAATAGTATATGAGGATTGTATGGTAATTGTGTACGCACATTTGTCGTGTGTTATAGGTTACATGTTAAGTTAATTAGGCCTTGATTGGCCGTTAACATGTACGTTACATTTGGAGATTTTCTTGTGGAAGGGCGTTCGGGTGTTATGGGAATTGGATTGGTATCTCACCAGATATGTGGTGTGTGTGAGGGGTGTGGTGGGCGTACCAAACCGTTATGGAAGGTTCACCTATCGATGTTCTTGTCATAATAATTTGTGTGGGTCGCTTGAGTTTGACATCATGATACACTTGTGATGTTGTGAACCTTGTTAATTGTTTCATCTAAATAGGGTTATTTGAGTTTAATGAATAATTACGGATAATTTTGGTTATGTTGTGAGGCATATAAATTGGTAGGATAATGTTTGTTTATGTTATTAGTTTATGTTGATAGATTCCTATTTATTGATATGATACCTGTGTAACATAATTTTTTGTTTTTTTGTTGTTGTTGAGAGGAGCAAGTTTTTCGCATGTCGCTACCTCTATGCGTGTTACGTTTTAAGAGGTGATCAATCTCTTAATATTGAATATAACACCTTCTGGGCTTTATCCGATACAAAATTCCATACGTACACTTGCGCATAGTGCACACTGGACTTGCTAGCATTGAGTTATAATCTGATTATTAAATGATGTTAAGTGTGTTAATTTATAAGTGGACATTATGTGTAGATGACGCGAAGAGATATTGCTTGAGAACATTTGTTCGTTCAAATAAATATGGTTTTAGTTGTTCGGGAGAATTTAGGGGAACTTATTGAATATGGGAGAGGTGTCGGGATTGAGATAATATACGCTTTACAATAAAGAGCGTTATATATTTGTTTCGGGGTTTCATGGCTTCAAATAATGTCGGCAAATGTCTGTGAAAAATGAGGTGGAAATGGAAGAGGTGTTGTTGATGCCGGAAATGCCGTGGTTTCTGTACCAATCGTTCTATAATAAAGAGCGTTATTTGGCAGTTCTTTGTGGTTTATGACGTCAAATAATTTGGACGAATGTCAATAAAATGACGTGCACATGAGGATTGGGGGAAGGTGTCATTGAGTCAATAACATGACGGGCACATGGGGATTGGGGAAAGGTGTCATTGATGGGGGAAATGCCGTGGGTTTTATACCGATCATTCTATGATAAAGAGCGTTTTTGGCGGATTGGGGGAAGTGATGTTGACGGGGAAATTCCGTGATTATTGTATCACATAATATATAATAAATAGTGTCTTGCGGCGTTGGGAACCTGTTTTAAATAAGGTTTAGGCAGAAGAAAAGGTCATGTATTAAACATGGTGCGCCTACTATATCTTGAGTGGAGTATATCCGAAGTAATGGAAGCTTAATTCAGTTTGTGGTTTTAACATTCTCATTTGCCATATGGAAAATCGATCAATATTATAGACGCGGATATGGCATCGGGCATCTCGTTGACATGGTGCGTGCGTAATTGAGATCATGTGGTCAAAGATGATAGCTGTGTCAGCTGTTGTACTAATGAGATTTACAAGGGAATTGCACTTGCTTGAAGCGATTGATGATTTAGCGGACACCTGTTGGGGAGAATTACGTTTGCCTTTGTGAAATATTATTATGAGTTCTATCTAGATATTTTGTTTTGTTATATTAAAGTTGTGTCTTATTATTGGTAATCGGGATGATATATGTATATGATGAACGTCTCGTATAATTGTGTTTAATATATTAAGCACATGATTGCGCCTAATATATAAAGGGCGCTACTGCAGCGGTAGGTTCGTAGGATATTTGACATTCTTGCATGTGGGGGGGGGGGGGGGGTCTGCGCGTTATGAGATACGTGACTAATGATTATTAGTTGTGGGAATAATGGGTGAGTATGTGAGTTTTGGATACATGATGTTGTTGAGAAGTATTTTGATACATGATTATGAATTTTCGATAGCAGTTGTCATCTGATATAAATCATATGTTTCCGTACTTTCGTTTGACCAATTCGTTGTATCATTTGAACGGATGCTAAATGAGTGGGAATTATTGGATGAGGTAGATTGGAGGTTAGCTAGCGATGAATCTTGTGGCATGTGTTTGGGGTTTGGTGTATTACTTTGCCGGCCGCATTTTTTGGATGCCCGACTCGATATTGTTTCTGATGTAGTATTGTAAGAATTTTCTGTCGTAATTATTTTGTGTTTTATGATATTTGGTTCCTGTGGTTGGGAAATTGAATGGTCGCTGGACGAAAATTGCGGGGGTGAATGGTTGTCTGTCTTATTAGAATGGTTCGAAGCCATGAGTCTGTTGGCCAATTAAGCCAATGGTATTCAAGAGCTGTCGTCTGTGTTTGATCGCTCAAGTTGAGCGTGTTTAATTGCCGTTGTTTTGAGGTCATCGTCTGATTCTAAAGTAGATTGAGAGTTATTACTATCAATATTGGTTTCACTCGGTGGAAATGCAAATCGATTATGTCGTTTATTCTTTAAATGAGTGGGTCGTTGAGGTGTTGGCCAATTAACAGGGGATGGTTTGATGTGTTTAGCATGTGATTTTGTTAATTTTGCAGACAGGTCATGTCTTATTATGTAAGATATGGGGCCTGTTTGTTCTAAGATGCGCCAAAACGGCTCATATTTAAATGAAAATTTGTGATTTGGTTGGTGAATTTTGTAATAGACGGATTGGCCTATGTTAAAGGTTGGAATAGATCCACCTCTGTTCTGTTTGTGGTTGCGAGAGGCTGTTTCGAGATGAGATTGTGTAGTTTTAAAAATAATGTGTTGATTTTGAAGCGTGGTGGCTAAAACATCATATCCTAAATACTTGTCTCTGTGTGTTAAAATTCGGTCTATGCTTATCTGTGGTTCTCTAAAAAAAGTCAGAAAAAATGGTGAATGTGTATGTACACTGGAACAATAGAAGTTCATTGCTTGTGATGCATAATTTAGATATAGGTCCCAATTTTCTACATTTGCTTGGGTGATTGTTGAAATAATTGATGCCAAACTTCTATGTGATCGTTCTCTTTTCCCATTGCTCTGCGGATTATAGAAGCTTGTCAAACGGTGTTGGATATGGTAATATTTACAAAATTCAGTGAAGGTTGAGTTTGCAAATTCGGAGCCATTGTCCGTTAGAATTGATTTCGCATAGCCGAATAGAGTGAAATACTCTTAGTTCAATCTTTCTAAAATTGTATCAACCATTTTGTTAGGTAATGCATATGCTAAAGTATGTAATGACATCTGATCAATAATAGTTAAGATAAATCTATTTCCTGATTGTGTTTTCGGGGAAAATGGTCCCATAAGATCGATGGCAATTAGTTGTCCTGGTCTCGATGGGGCAGTGATTGGTTGAAGCGGGATTTTTGGATTGTAAGCATTTCGTTGTCGGCATGTATGACAATTGTTTATGTATGTGACAATTTTTGCAAACAACTGGGGTGTGTAATATCTGTTTCGTATGGTCGCATAGAGCGATTGTACCGCTCTATGTCCGAGACTGTGATATTGTGATATGACTTCTTGTGCTATTTTGTCCGTTATGTACATTCTTAATTTAGGCATGTCATTATATATTGATATATAGTGTAGGATACCATCTTTAAGAATAAAGGTTTTTGCTAATTTTTCGGTTATATTTGTTGATTGCATTTGTTTGATAATCTCGGTGATTGTGTGGTCTGATGATTGTTCATCTCTTATGTTAGTTATGGGAGGAAGGACCGGGCTGTCCTCAAGATCAACTTCTGATTCAGTATTCGTCTTCTTTTTTGTTTGTTTGTTTCGTTTTGAAAATTCTTGAATATCTTTCATGTCGAGGATATTAACATCATGTACAAGGGGATTGGTGGGTGGATTTGTGTCGCTATCTGTGCACGAATTGATGCACGGGTGTGCGTCGGGGTTTATACGACTGCATACATCGGCCGTAACATTGTTCGTGCCTTTGATATAAGTAATTTCTGGGTTCAATGCTGATATTTCCAAAAACCATTTTTGAATTTTTGTATTTATCATATCCTGTTTTTTAAACACGTGGATGAGGGGTAAGTGATCTGTTTTAATCTCTACTTGGGAGCCCTGTAAGTAAAATTTAAATTGCCTTGCAAACGTGTATATAGCGAATGCTTCTTTTTCCGTGACAGAATAATTCCTTTGTGATTTGTTACGTTTTTTACTGGCGAATGCGATTGGTAGTCCAACGTGTTTATCATCTTGGCTATTAGCATATTGTGATAGGATTGCACCGATACTATGGATGGTTGCATCAACTGTGAGAATGAAAAGTTTGTCGGGATCTGGATAAGCTAAAATAGGGGCAGTTGCTAAGTTTTCTTTACGTGTGTCAAACGCTGTTTGGCATGGCGCATCCCACACGCATTTAGCATATTTAGCTGTGAGTTTGATTAAAGGCAATGCAATGGATGCGAAAGTAGGAGAATATGATCTGTAAAAGTTAAGAATTCCAAGTAATCTGCGGACTTCTTTAACTGATTTCGGAGGTGGTAGAGACTTGATAATTGAAATATTTTCAGGATCAGGGGATGTGCCCTTGTCGGAAATAATATGTCCTAAACATTTGACTTGCGGTTGGCAAAATTTAGATTTTGATAGTTTAACTATTAAGCCGTATTCCCTGAGTCTGTCAAATAGTTTTGTGAGCTGTTGTATATGCATTTGAGTATCGGAACTATGACAGTTCACATCATCAACAAAATCTTCTACAAATGGGAGGTCATGGAGGGCCATATTCATGAGTTTTAAATAATACCCTGAGCTTGAGACATATCCCATCGGAGCTCTTTGATAGCTGTATTGACCTTCCGACGTGTTCATAGTTAGAATGGGAACATGTTCGGGTTCAATTCCTATAACATGGTAGGCATTTGATAAATCAAAGATACTGATGATAGTTGAGCCGATATTTCTGTAAAACTGGGCATAGACCATTTTAATGGAATGGAAACATCATTGAGTTTTCTCAGATCGATCACCAATCGGTAATTAGAGGTACCGTCAGGGTTGGGTGTAGATTTGCGGATGAGGATACTGGGAAATCCCCACGAGGAATGGGCAGTGGGTTTAATGATGTCTGCATCTAATATGTTTTTAATCTCGGCAGCCATAATCCGTTGTTTGTTAAGCGGTGTTGGTTATTTTATTTGCAAAAAATAGGTAAAGTATTTGGTTTGAGGTCGATTTTCATTTTAATTTTTGGACAATATCCTATCTTGTTTATGTCATTTGTAAAAACGTCAGGATAGTGTGATACTAGTTGCAATATTTGCTCTTTATGGTGTTGAGGTGCTACAATATCATCGATAGATATAGGTTGAGTCTTGGTGATTGGAGGGTTAATGTCTTGCCGGTCACCTATTGTGTTGATACTGTGGTTGGTTGGCGGAGCTGAGTTAATGTTTTCCTCACCTGATGCCCTGCATATCATTTGCTCTTGAATGCCAAATGCTTGTGCTATATACGACCTTTCCTAATCGACATATGCGAGGCGGATTGATTTTCTATCATGACTCAAATATTTTGATTAGTTGCATCTGCTATCGTGTCGGTTACATTTACATTGGGTTCCTGTTCAAAAATGGACATGTTACCTTTGCCTATTCGGATTATAATGTTCTTGTAGTGTTTATTGGAACAGAAGGGTGTCCAAATCGGATGTTAATGTTTATGTGGAGCTGGATCTGGTCTGCAAGAGGCGTGAATATTGTTTCTAGCTGGATACACGATGTGAGCTGGTCGTAGGAAAACAATGTGTCCAAAAGGTTGATTCGTCTATATCAGAAAGGTATGGTATGCGGTCCTGTGTGTCCAACGGGTTTGGGTTGTCGATATCAGATGAGTATGGTATGCAGTCCTGTTTGTCCAAAGGGTTCGGTCGTCGATATCAGATGAGTATGGTATGCGGTCCTGTGTGCCCAAAGGGTTGGTATGCGGTCCTGTGTGCCCAAAGGGTTGAGTTGGGATTGTCCGATGCAGTGGTCTAGTGGGTAAGGCTGTCTCTCCGTGGCTGGTGTGTAATGCAGTATCCCCGTGGTTGAGTAGCGGTTTGAGATTGTTTCTGCTTTGTAGTGATCGTTTAGTGGCCGAGACTTCAAGTTGTGTGGTGAGACGTAGAACTGTTCACGGTACCATTAATACTATGTGAGGTAATGAACACATATATATATATAGGTACAAGTCTTTATTACGTCGTGAATAAGATACAAGCAGTGTATACAAAAGAGATAATCAAGTCGCCGCGAAGTAAGGTCCCCGAATTGGCGATGCCTTGTGTGGGTGATGCCTGGAGAGGTGTACAAACCTCGAGATGAGATGAGTCTAGTGAAAGCATGATGTGATGGGATGTGGCTGTTTCTTATATACTATTTGGGATGCATATTAGATGAGGCGTTTGGCAATACACATCGGGATTGGTTCCGCCGTTATGGTCATTTCCCTTATCCATATTTTGGAGCCATCTTCATTGTGTGTATGTCTTCGCTGGGGGTAAGATGTGTGAGGTTTCGTTAAGAAACAGAGCACGAATATTTGAGTTTGGGGTTCTATATATTGGGACATATGGGCAATTTTATATGGCGTTATGTCACATAGTTACCTTGGTCGAACTAGCCAAGCATTATCGTATACACGCGAGTCGCCCAATGGATGAATGCGTTAGCATAACAATACATGTACATGTAGTTAGTTACCTTGGTCGTGTAAGCCATGCATTATCTTATATTATATCTCACGTGACTTTCTCGCATTCTGATTGGCTGCACACTGCTATGCTATATTACGATAGTACCCAGTAGGATCCCTACATGCCTATTCTTATTTTTCTATTTATAGTAACAAACTCATTTCTTGAAATATGGTTGCCGTTTGAAGATATGGCCAATCTTAAACTATAGCTTATATCATTATATATATTGGTGAATTGCAATGATCGTACAAATGTCCGATCATATCTAGCCAATGTATTTAATAGTTTAGTTAGTTCGTTTATTTGGCAAACAGCCAGTCCTAATTTTGTAATGCCAGTGGACGTCATTTAGTATTTACTTTTCCGTTTTAATCGAAGTTAAGCAACTTCAAAAATTTTGCCAAAATGTCTATTTTAATGATGTTTTTAACGAAATAAATGCATGAATCACGATGATATGCTGCTAGATTTAACTAATAACATAGTTATGATCCCCTGTCATCGTCAAATGACTATCGTAAATTGTTAAATCTGAGACCAATTTCCAAAGTTCACGGTAAATAACAATGTGACAAAATCAGACACAGAAATTGCGTGAGAATCGGCACCAATGTTCGATATTATATAATAAATAATGAATGTCCAGTCGTTGACTATGCCAAAATAGTGGTCATCGATGAGGAATAGTACACGAGCCGCAGGATTATTCCTCCTCTCGGACCACTATTTTGGCATAGTCAACTCCAAGCCATCCATGATCTTATATAAGCGAGTCCCCAGTGGATGAATGGATTGGCATAACAATAGTTACCTTGGTCGTGTAAGCCATGCATTATAGTATACACGAGAGTCCCCCACTGGATGAATGCATTGGCATAACAGTAGTTACCTTTGTCGTGTAAGCCATGTTTTCTCTTATATATGATAATGTACTGACGCATGCTCTTTAATGCTCCACAATAAAGGACCAAGGTAGAACTACCGTACGGAGCCCCACACGGACCCAAGCAGACGACAGTCGCCAGTGTATTGTTCTCTCTGTCTGGGGTTCCATAAAAGGGGTACACAGTCGAAAATTAACCGATATCGTAAGTTCCGATAACCCAATGATGATCACTATAAGCGAAGAATCACGGGTTTTCGGCGATCAATGGCGATTCCAACTGGGTTTCATCGAAAATGAGGGCAACCTTGGTTTACATATATGTCTGTATTTAAGAAACCCACGAGGCCACATGCCACACTCCCTCAGGTCCGTCAATATATATATACATAGTATGTCTGCTATATACTAACTATCACATTTAATCGTTGACATAACCGGAGTTGACACAATACATATTATGATGGGGTCAGCAGGAAGACAGCCACGGACGAGGTTATGCCAACCGCGGGCTGGGTGCACCCCATTTGGGAGTCAGCATGGTGTGGATCATCATATATCCATATCTTGCTGACCTTCAACTGGGCAAGTAACTGATCTTATGCACTTGACGATTCAATCCTATTTATGTTTAGTTTTGTATCTCCTGTATTTGTGTATAATGAATGCACTTTTGCCAATAAATTATCTATCTATCTACCTGCATTATTGTGGCGTCGGCTTGTGCTTCGATGGCGATTCCAACATACCGGCATTATTGTGGCGTCGGCTCGTGCTTCGATGGTGATCCCAACTTACCTGCATTCTTGTGGCGTCGGCTCGTGCTTCGATGGTAAAATTCTTGCCAACAGCGAATGGATGAGCTGAGTTGATGGTCAGGAAAGGATTCCACGCATTGTTCACGACACTATTAAATCCGATCTTGTTATTGTCCGTCTGTACGTGCATATACAATGCCTTATCATCTGCTTCTGCTTTAATTGTAAACACCATCCTGCAATTAGTAAAGAGCAATTGTATTATTATAGTTTGCCGAAATTTTGGAATGTCAGACGGGGATAATTATCGAATGTAATTGATCCTACATTAATTCTGCACGGTGCTTGCGACCGAATAGTTAATGTAAGGCCACTGGGGGCTGAATATAAGAGATAGTCAGTGCCTTGAAGAACAATAATTTATTTCATTATAAATGTTGCCTTCTTCTTGCAAGGCATTCAGATTATTGAAGTCAGATGGAAATGTGAAAGTGATTGATACCTCATATTGTGAAACAAAATCGACAGTTGGCTAAGTTTAATATTATAATTATTCATTCATGCGAAGTTAATTTTGTTATCCTTTGTCCAGTAACATTTAGTAATGAATGTCCAACAGTAATGGAAATTTGGCATGATAGAGGAGTCGGATAAATGGAGTAAATCATATCTTAGTTAATTACACATGGTATTTGGCCGACAATGAGATTCTTTGTTGAATTCAGTAAATCATAGGATTCCGAGGTCCCATCAGATAATTAGTTTGAGTGAACATAAACCTTAATGTAAAACCCTGGTGTTCAATGGTATAATTGATAAGTGATTTACACAACGATAAATTGGTTTTTATTATATATATACATGTATGTCATACCGGGAAACACAAATGTCATAAATATTTAGTGATTCAGTAGTTTAAATTTTGATTTTAGGAAAAGAAGGCAGGGTTCATTTACAATACATTATGTTACCATGCAAGTGGTTCACATATTATATATATTGTTTAATGGTGTTACTGCACCGGCGGGAGTTCTCGCCCGGCCGGTGGACTATCGCATCCACAACAATGGCTTGGCCAGATTAACCGGTGTGTGTGCTATATATATATATATATCGCGCCAGGTTGTGACCTTGTGCTCGCTTCGTCGTAGCTAGACGAGAAATAGGGACCTTGTTGTCGTGTAAGTGTAAGGCAAGAGCAATATTGTGAAGCGCCATCATGGCTGCATGCGTTTAAGGATTGCTCAACATGGCATTTACTCAACAGCTGGGGCAATAACGTGAATCGCTTAGGGCCCTTCGCGGGGATACGCGCTATATTATAATATACATTATTATTACATTATTATTAACGCACATTTGTCCCGAAACCTATGAACGGATGAAGACTGTGTTGTGAAATTAAAGTGGCACTGGAATTGGTTTAAGCATGCCTCATTATCTCTTTTACGTTGTCAGGCCTTTGTAACCAAAACTCCATTCATCTGTTGTTGCAAAATACCAAACTGTGTGTTTATTGAAATTAAGTTTTACTTTGTACTAAAAAGGACGGTATTATAGGAAATCTTCTGGTAAACTTTAAAAAAAAGCATTGAAGGAATTAATAAGCGAGTGTGTGTATCTATATCTATATTTGCGAATGTCTGTCTGTCTGTCTGTCTGTCTGTCTGTGTTCTATAGAAATTCACAGGGGACCATCTAGATGGTGCCAAAGGGGTCTACTAGGAGTAGCTTTTTACGAGAAAGATAATGGTCGGGGTTATAAATTTATAAAGTGACGCCGTTGTTGTCAGGGGCAGAAAAGGGGGAGGGGCAGAACAAAAATTTGTCGCCGATTGCCACCAAACTTATATATGATCATCCCCATAATATGAGGAATCTAATGGCGTGGTTTAAATAGGGCAAAAGTCGCGCCGTTCGCGTTAGGGGTGCCCGGAAGGGGGGCCAGATATTTTTTATGTCGCCGATTGCCACGAAACTTACATATAATCATCCCCATGATATGAAGAATCCAAATGGTGTGGTTTAAATATGTCAAAAGTGGCGTCGTTTGAGTCAGGGATGAACGGAAGGGGAGAGGGGCACAAAAATTGATAAAACTAATTTTAGCGCCGATTTCCACCAAATTGATATATATTCTTCTTCATGATACACGGAATCTAATTGTTATATTTGGATGAGAGATTGGGAGGGGGTGGGCACTAAATTTGATAATAAGTCGCCGATTGCCTGTGCCAATACGGGTACATATAACTCTTAAGGCTATCAGAACGGTTTGATTATTTATTTACAATAAAGTCAATAATGTTCAATCATCGGCATCTGGGTTTCTCCTGGTTGAGTTTATCTTCCTGTCGTCTGCTCGGTTTAGGGTCTTCTTCTGTCTTCATAGATTGGGCGGGTCTGCTTGTCATCTACTCGGTTGAGTTCCGGTTGAGTTTACCTTCCTGTCGTCTGCTCTTCTTCTTCCGTCGGCGCATCAGTGGGACGTTGTTAGAACCACAAGAGTCATAATGTTTACCTTGCGTTTTCGTCCATACTTTCAGCTGCTTTTCCTAGCGTCCGAGAATTCTTGGTCACCGCTGTGTGGTCAGACAGAACTGGTTATCGGTGTCGGCTTTCTTCTTACTAAATACACAGAGGGCATTAATGACAGCCCGGTGCATATTCACGGCGAATCGATTCTAGGCGCACCTAGGGTAATCGGGCGATCGTCATTTTCCTATGCGTCCTTTAGACTACTCCTTTCGTCCATCGCGCTGCATTGGGTTTCAATAGCTTTTCTAGGCGAGGTATCTGGTCCCGCTAATCCCAAGATCGGTCTGTTTACTCCCCAATTATCCACATGTGTATGTGTCGATCATGGGTACTGCCTGGGTGTCCGCTAATCTCTTTTGATGTCCAGTATTTGACAATCTAGATGTGGCCGACAGTGGCGCTGATATGTGTGGTAATCTAGCTCCCCCGCGACTTAGAGATTGCCTGTCTTCTTCCCGGGTTGAAAGTTATGTCCCTGGGGTTGTCTTGGCACATGCCACCACACTTATATAAAATCATCCCCATGGTATGAAGAGTCTAATTGTGTAGCTTTTAGCTGTCAAATGTGGCCTCATTCGAGTCAGGGTTGTATTGAAAGGGACAGGGGCACCAAAATTGATGCACAATTTTTTTTAGCGCCAATTTCCACCAAATTGATACACGTTCTTTTCCATGATACGAGGAATCTAATCGTGATTTAAAGACGCCATAGTGGTGCTGTTTGGGTGAGAGATGGAGAGGGGAGGGATTGGCACCAAATTTGATAAAAACAACTGTTTAGTCGCCGATTATCACCAAACTTATAAACAATCATCTCCATGATATCAGGAGTGTAATCGTGTGGTTTAAGGATGTCACAAGTGGGGCCATTCGAGTCAGTGGTGTATAGAGATGAGAGGGACACAAAAATTATATCTATATGTTTAGTGCCGATTTCCGCCAGATTGATACATATTCTTCTCCGTGATACGAGGAATCTTATCGTGTGGTTTAGATACACCAAATTGGTGCCCTATCGGTGAGAGATATGGGAGCTTAATTTTGATACGAATTTGTATACTCGCCAATGTTCACCAATTTCATATATATGCATATCTAATCTCTAACGAGTCTTAGTGTGTGCAGCTTGAGTCCGAAATAGGGACGGGAGGGTCACCATAATTGATACAAAATATTTTTAGTACCAATTACCATCAAATTCAGACACGTTCTTCTCAAATGATACAATAAATAAAATCGTGTTGTCTGTCTGTCTTTTTGTCTGTCTGTGTGCGTTCTATATATAACTTCACGCGGTACCATCGAGATGGCACCAAGGCGTTCTAAGAGTGGTAACTTTTTACAATGAAGATAATGGTGCGGGTTAAAATTTTCTAAAATGACGCTGTTGATGGGAGGGGAAATTAAAAAAATATGGTGAAATAGTTTTGTCGCTGATTTCCACCAAACGAATACATAATCACCTTCGCAATATGGCGTTGTTCGAGTCAGCGTTGCATCAACAATTGATTTAATAAACTAAATTCCACCAAATTCATACACGTTTTACTCTAATGATATACCATGAATTAAATAACATTTGGTGTCGTTTGCTTCACGGATGGTTAGCGGATATGCACTATCATTGATAAGATTGCTATTCGCCGATATCCACATATAAGTTATATACAGTCACCAGGCCATCTCCATATCATTTTAAGTAGTTGGGCGTTCACATTTCACAATCTCGACATATGGTGACCCACATAAGTCACTTGAACAATTATATCTTCTTAACAGTCATATTTATATGGGAATGGCAATCAAGGCATTCACACAATGAGCTAGCAAAAAGAGATAACTAGAAGAAACATTAAACGTATATTTATCATTCTATTGAAGAGATACATATATTCGTGCAAACTGAGAGAACTCGAACCGTCAGATGATTGCATATATATAATAAAAAAATTTAGTCTGTTCCATTCAATACAGTTTCCACAAAAACTTACAATTTGTCAAGAGATATGGAAGGCCTGTTCAAAAATAGTGGCCACAGTGTGCAGTCAAATATAGTTTCTTCCGATATACAATAAAATGCAGTTAGTAGCACAAGACTTCTCAGGATCCTACCAATACTGACATCTGACAAGGGTTTTAGAACAGACTCATCGACTGACATAAACAACTCAAAATCTCGCTCTGTGCCTGGCACATGTAGCTGATATATATGCGCAGAAACATTTCGTTCAAACTAAGATTATTTAGCCAACATATAGCACCATGAACAGAGGAGCACCTGGAAATTTCTTTGAAACATCTGTATCTTCACGGAGATATGATAGCCAGGTGTCCTCGAGATCTTAGTCCAACCCACTAGATTGAACGATACATCTCAATATGTAAAACCCAATTATCATCTTTTATCGAACTAATGTGTTTATGATGTTCATGTATCATATTATAACGTCTAATGTATACGCAGTTGTAAATAAATGAATACTTCATTATTGGTGGAACGGATTAATCGCGATAAACAGAATGACAATTGACAAGGTGAGCCACTACTTATATTCCATGACTGTAATAATCATGTTTTGTGATGCTATTTGAATATACAATTTATGAGAAAACGTATAACACTTTAAGCAAGAGCATTCTCTATTCCCAACAAATATCCACAGCATACATTAACCTGGGCAACGCCGGGTAACCCTGCTAGTTGCCTATAAAATTCAATCTTAGTAGGGCCTGACACGGTTACTATGGTGTATGGTGGCAATCAAAATGACAGAAAATGTATAGAAAATTATATATTGTGTCCATATAGGCTTGCCTGTCGTGAAATATGCACGGAGTTGGCCAATCTGCATTAGATACATTAAAAAGAAACACTTCAATTAGGACACAATATCAAACAATATGAACATGGGAAATTACATGCACATACGATATGAGATATATAATTACATGCACATACGATATGAGATATATATTACATGCACATACGATATGAGATATATATTACATGCACATACGATATGAGATATATATTACATGCACATACGATATGAGATATATATTACATGCACATACGATATGAGATATATATTACATGCACATACGATATGAGATATATAATTACATGCACATACGATATGAGATATATATTACATGCACATACGATATGAGATATATAATTACATGCACATACGATATGAGATATATAATTACATGCACATACGATATGAGATATATAATTACATGCACATACGATATGAGATATATAATTACATGCACATACGATATGAGATATATAATTACATGCACATACGATATGAGATATATAATTACATGCACATACGATATGAGATATATAATTACATGCACATACGGTATGAGATATATAATTACATGCACATACGATATGAGATATATAATTACATGCACATACGATATGAGATATATAATTACATGCACATACGATATGAGATATATAATTACATGCACATACGATATGAGATATATAATTACATGCACATACGATATGAGATATATAATTACATGCACATACGATATGAGATATATAATTACATGCACATACGATATGAGATATATAATTACATGCACATACGATATGAGATATATAATTACATGCACATACGATATGAGATATATAATTACATGCACATACGATATGAGATATATAATTACATGCACATACGGTATGAGATATATAATTACATGCACATACGATATGAGATATATATTACATGCACATACGATATGAGATATATAATTACATGCACATACGATATGAGATATATAATTACATGCACATACGATATGAGATATATAATTACATGCACATACGATATGAGATATATAATTACATGCACATACGATATGAGATATATAATTACATGCACATACGATATGAGATATATAATTACATGCACATACGATATGAGATATATAATTACATGCACATACGATATGAGATATATAATTACATGCACATACGATATGAGATATATAATTACATGCACATACGATATGAGATATATAATTACATGCACATACGATATGAGATATATAATTACATGCACATACGATATGAGATATATAATTACATGCACATACGATATGAGATATATAATTACATGCACATACGATATGAGATATATAATTACATGCACATACGATATGAGATATATAATTACATGCACATACGATATGAGATATATAATTACATGCACATACGATATGAGATATATAATTACATGCACATACGATATGAGATATATAATTACATGCACATACGATATGAGATATATATTACATGCACATACGATATGAGATATATAATTACATGCACATACGATATGAGATATATAATTACATGCACATACGATATGAGATATATAATTACATGCACATACGATATGAGATATATATTACATGCACATACGATATGAGATATATATTACATGCACATACGATATGAGATATATAATTACATGCACATACGATATGAGATATATATTATAGAAGACCAGAGACTCCCGCGCTATATTTCATTTATTGATGATACAACCTTGTAACTATGTGGAGAATGCACACTCAGTGTATGACGATAATATGATTGGTGCATACTGATGTGGTTAAGATTAATCATAATGTACATGGCAATGTTGCCATACTGGTCATGTGGGCAGTGAGATCCAAAGGCTGTACAACATAATATGTTGTCATACTCTAGTAGATCAGGGAGATAATTGTATCACATAATCATCAATTAAAGATTCAGTGGGCTACTGGAACAATGTAACGGTGTTATCATCACATTTATTATCACTCACACACGTTGAGATTACAGTATCGAACCTTGCATTATATCAGATATAGCGTATACCGGGTATCGTTGATCATATGACCCTGAACTAACATATATTTCACAGTCACTTGATGCACAAAGAACAATACAATTTCCGTGTGCAAGAGGGGAAGCCACGAATCCTAGTTCCACATGTACCAATATATATGCCGCGTGAACTGAACTGAATACAATGGGACATTTGGAAGACGAAAATTTCCCAACGAATAAAACAAATAACGACCCGATCCAAAAGTGAGCGTGGTCAAGCTATTGGCAACAGTACTGGTTAGTTATCAACTTGCTGGCTGAATAATACCACACAGTTGGTTTAATATAGGCTAGCTCTAATCATGGAAGTGTGCACATTTGGACTATTCAGTGAAATTGAAATCACATTATGGCGATTACCCCTGACCGCTAGCGGTTGAGAAATTTCAAAACATGCCCAACACAATTGTTGCCTGGAAGCAATATTTGCGAAGAGAATTGGGTCATGGTGAAATACACTTTGAAGATACATGTTAGGCTAGGCACAGACTAGGCTGACAGTTTATCTTAATAAGTTGTTCGCTCATGGCACATCCCAAATTAGGATGAGCTACATCAATTGTGGTTACAACACAGGCTATAATAATTATGACACTGGCACAAAATGACAAGCTCCCCACGCTGGTAGTATATTGCAATACTCAATGATAAGTGGTGATGGAAAACATTTCCGGAATGAGACTTAGGGTTTAGGAGCAAATGCACTTCTCTGACTTATTTTTTGTTTATTCTAACTGTATATGCCTTTTGTTGTTTCCATATCTGAATTTTTGTCCATGATGTTTGTGAAATATACATGTTCCCGACTAAATGGTGGTATTTAATTGTATTGCAAGTCCGGTTATCAGATATCGCGGTAGATATAAGAGACACATATCCCAGGAGAAAGCTGGCAACTGTGAGGATTCAACATGAATATACATGTACATGTTTTGAGGGCTATTTTATATAATGCTATATGACATGTGGCAACAAGCATCACCATAGCTGGACCCAGTCTGCACTATATAGAGACCACGTTATGCTAAGTCATATTTTCCGACCCAGTACTCCACACTTGTTGTAGGCGCATGCGCACTGCGTATATATGCAAGTAACTCTCCCAATAACCCAACAAGTGAATGCATTTGGTGGGATGTGTCAGACTCCAGAAGACTAGAGCACAGATTCAAGACAAAAATGTAAACCACACGTTTCAAGTAAAGCACGAGTTCGGTCGGTTCTACTTTGAGGGTTGGTGATAGTTACTTCGAGGGTTGGTGATAGTTACTTCGAGGGTTGGTGATAGTTACTTCGAGGGTTGGTGATAGTTACTTCGAGGGTTGGTGATAGTTACTTCGAGGGTTGGTGATAGTTACTTCGAGGGTTGGTGATAGTTACTTCGAGGGTTGGTGATAGTTACTTCGAGGGTTGGTGATAGTTACTTCGAGGGTTGGTGATAGTTACTTCGAGGGTTGGTGATAGTTACTTCGAGGGTCGGTGATAGTTACTTCGAGGGTTGGTGATAGTTACTGTTGATGGGGTGATCATGCTTGGTGCTATCTCAATGTTCTGGAAATGCTCACATGTGAGCAACAATCAGCTTCCTAGCATTACTCGGTAGTAAGTACAGCTTTCTTTGAACTATTTAGCATAACCAAGAATGCTACCAGCAGAAGTGTATTGACTGTTGATTATATGTTTGGTTGTGTCAGTCGATAGACCATATCACGACTAATACTACAACATTCCTGCAGCCAGATTATGTGGCAATTTGACCATAATTGTGTTCTTATTTCCGTGATATTTGAGCTATTTCATGATTTCAATCCTGACCAGAGGCGCGAACTGCATTGTTTAAATTATGAAATGACAATATTTGTCTCACTGCTTATAACCATAAATGACGAATTAGTCTTATAAGGCTAAATACTGATTTTGCCAGCCATTTTTAACGATACTTTAGATTACAACGTCTATTCAAGTGTGTGTCACCAATCTAACACTTGTAATACATTTGTCACCATTTGTACTGTCATGACTGATTATATTGACATTCTCAAATGTTCAAGCACCATATGAGATTGAATTGTATAGGTAATAATACCATGTGCTTAACGCGTTCATTTCACATGACAATATGGCTAGAAACACGAATTTATACAAAGATAAATTTGTTTAGTGATTGAAACAATTAACAATTGAAATGGACTGAGACCAAATAAATAACAAGTGTAATGTATCCAATGTAGATTAATCCGCTTCATGCATCAACCACACCATATAAACAAATAAGGACAAACCATAGAATTTTCTATAAATGTGCCCAAATTTTGTCTGCCATCATAAACCATTGAATTTTGTCCGTAATAGTTCCACTGGCTTAACTCCTTCGGATCTCTTCATTTCATATTAAACTAGAATGCACTCAGAGAGATGCCAACGTGCGCAAAAATGTAATAAACAATAATTTAAAAAATAATTTCACTGTATTTTACTTAATTTATTTAATTTAATTTAATGTTAGCAAAAAAAGACAATTACCATTTCTCATTTCATCACAGATAAAAGGCAAATTACTATATTAATCATTTAAGTAATTAAAACCAATTCCATGTTGCCGAAAGGATGAGACTTTAATATCGATTAAATTTTTTTCAGCGGAATATTTTCATTTTCCGATAGTCAAAGTTGACCAAAGGAGCAATTATAAGAACTAATTAATACTATTTGTGTAAATATTGATAGCAGCCAATATGCAACAATAAATATCAATAATTATAATCAATAATTAATCAATAACGATCATTTTATGTAATAATAAACTCTTCAAACGGTGTTTGTGTCAACAAATGCGTTTTGTTTTGTGTTACGTCATTCGTCGTATTTGACCCGGAACTCGGCTGAAGGTTAGGCTATTCAGCCTATTGCGTCGAATTACGAAATCGCGTTTTGAATGTCTCTCTTTTCCCGCACGATAATAATAGGTCTTCGCACGAACCAAAAATGATAGAACTTCCCAATTATAAGTAAAAATACTCAAATGAAGGAGTCTATGTAGGTCCCGAATGAGTCTATAGACTCTTTGATGTAGAGTTCTGATGGAGAAAATGTAGGTCGATCTATTTATGTCATAACTCTGACGTATTTTGACCGGGGAGAAAAAATCGAAATCGAGGCTCACTATGAGCATGCCAGTTTTAAATATAGAAACAGGGAATCCTGACAAATGGCGATATCGGCGACAAACAAATAATAAAAAACAACACATAAAATAAACATATCAAAAACGCGGCACAGTAAAAATGTCAGAACGCCACGAGGTTTTACGTCGTTTTTGGTGACGTCATGGAGTGTGACACCAACCTACGAATCTGTCTGATCGCCATACTGTTGCTCGAGCGCACGTAAATATAACTAGAAACCGAAACCGAGTTTTCGAAGAAATATCATACTATGTTCTTTAAAAAAACAATGAAGGATTGGAATTAGCTGAACACAAAATTTAATGAACAACAAATGTCACTGCCCAAATAATAGTAGGACATGAATAATAGGAAAACAAACAACAATTTATCGTCAGTTCCAAACAGTAGAAACGGATATAGAAGATATGAGGGAAAATGTGTATATTTTCCAATTCAGTTCACCATTGGAAAACCATTTTTTTCTGCAGAATGTAATACAATGTAATAGCATCCCAATAATGTATACATTTGTATACATTATATAAGATATTGTCACCAATAAAATGGATTAAACTGAGTTAGTTCATATTTTGTAACACATCGGCCATGCTGGACGCCATCTTTGATTATAGGAAATGCTCAAGGGGGTGAAATCCACACTCACTCTGAAATTAAAGCACATGCCATCCAAAATCACAATCCGCTGAGAAAACACTTTAACAGAGAATGTTTACTTACCCCTAAAACTGGCCCTTTGCTTCTGTTCAGATTGTTATTCCAGAAACCTGAACCGATTTCAACCAAATTCAGTGTTGTGTCTCTGTTTACCCTGGCGGAGGTTATAACGCCGATAATTTTTCAAAGTTTGTCTTACAACGCAACTAATTCAATAGGCAAAAGGAGCACAATCTAAACAACAACCAATTCAGTTCAAACGCGAATCGGTCGATTGTGTACACACTAGTATGGTATAATTCCATATTGGCCTACGTGTAGTTGCGTGGCCTCCTTGTGTCGTATTGGAATTCGAATTCAACACAATACGACATAACTTGGTCTCACACTTCGAGATATATGGACAGAACCGATTAATAACGTATACCATGTGGCAGTAGGATCTTACTCACCGTTCTCTTTCCATTCTTCCTCTGACCCTGATTGTCCGACCGGCGACCCATCCACCAAGAATCGGATACTTATTGAAGCCATCCTCCTGAAACGTAAATTCACAGACATGACATTCGTTGATGTACTTGAAACCTCTCCTCGTTCCTATTTACTAGTTTACTTGCACTGCTTTGTTTCCCGTTATATGCATGGGCGTGGTGGCAGGGATGTTATGTATATACATTGTACATATCATCCCTTACTTCTGTGCCAATGCATTAATATATGCCCGGTCGACTCTCGTATCCACCCTCGGCTATCGCCTCGGGGGAAACGAGCCTCTACCTGGGCATACCACACCGTATCCCCTCCAACAGGCCGTGTACCCTATAATATCACATGCATTTGCTTGGTCTTATATATATACTTGTATATATATATATATATTTATATATATATATATATATATATATATCTCTCTCACACATGCATATGGTTTGCCTATATATTGCCATACACACTTAGAAATAATAAGCCATATAGGTACTAAGGTAGTGCCAATATGTCTGATAGTACCAGACCAACATGTATTGAGAAGAATTTGGTTCTAAAAATTGATATAGTACCACACCATGTTGGTACTATCCACTCTCGGAACCTGAATGTTAGCCACGTGATGGCATCACGTGATAATTCATTTGGCACTAGCGCGATCTCGGTACCCAAGTGTTACCCACGTGATGGCATCACGTGATAATTCATTTGGTACTAGCCGATCTCGATAAAATGGCGGCGTCCAGCCCCTTCAAGTTGATACGATTGAGATTTTTTACAGTATATAAACATGGACGAAGAGACAAACAAACATCAGACTTAGACATTTTATGTTGGCCTCGGACTGGGTGTACACGTTGTAGTATATGCCAGTTTAGGTACGTTGTTCGCTCGCTGGGTGGATTTAAGCTTAGGGAAGTAACTTCTCTGAAATTCATCAACATATTTTTGTGTTTGTGAAATTGGACCTAACTGGCTTCTCAATAACCTGGAATATTGTCAGCACTGTGTGGATTATGGTTGTACATGGACGGGACAAGATGATATATAACCTCCGAAAAAATAACGGGCGTTTACATTATTGAAACTAAGCAGCAATTTTCGGTGAACTGAGCTAGACCAAATTGAAAAGTCGTTGAGTGCAGTGTTGTTTAATACATGCACAACACAACAGTATTGTGAATTACAAAAGACAGATACTTAAGTTTCACAACATTATAAACCGCACAATTAACTCACAAGTGTCAACCACTGGTGACTATGATTACGAGACATCCAATTCTGTAGAAATTAGTCAGAGTTATGACGTCACAGATCAGTCATGACTCCTGAGTCAGTAACAAGTTTGATGGCTACAACGTACAAGTACCTGTGCAAAGGACGACGGATAATTTTCTTCAATTTTCATCGAAACGTGATTTGAGAACCATGTCGCCATGACATGTCGCCCAGTTACGGATTCTGCTATTCTTTTGATCGAAACGCCTTTGATGCTGTGATATTGTTCTGATATATTTATGGAATGGTGGATAATCTCGGAGATATGGATCCAATTCTGGGACACACGTTATAACTGAATCAATCGAAAGCTTTTAGTAACGTACTGCAGCTATGCTCTAATTAATCACCCCCTTTAACAAGGTAGTAGGGCGTTAATGACAGTCAGACACCGGTTATACCATACCGCCGTTCAACCATGGTCAAGTGGTTGATATGTGGCAACCGCAGATAATCTTTATATGTTTTACATGGACACCTTGTAAACACCCAGTCCAGCTTTTCATCAGCGCCATGCACCATATTAACTATACACAAAACAATATTTCAATTAATAATTTGTTTCGGTTTAATTAACATTCAAAGTTGGTCACTGACCGACATTCGCATCTACTCGTAATATCGGTGGCCAATCTCGTTAATGGGGAGGGGTCAATTAGAGCTTAGCTGTATACATACATGAACATGTAGACCATTCCAATGTCCAGATGCATCATGTTCGTGTCAAAACATGTCTGGCTACATGTGTGGTTATCATTCTGAGCGATTCGGCCATTTCCGCTGTGCTAGGAAATAACCTCATCCATAACTGGAAACCATATCAGCGAAATTCTACATTATATGGCTCTGGTGATCAGGCAATGCCACTGACTTGTTGACGCATAGATGCGAATGGAGAATAATTTATTAACTATGGCTTTACCAAACTTTATCATATATTAAATACATTAAACTCTCTTTGTGTTACATGTATCTTAGTATTTGTTTATTTACTGATACAGCGCAAGGTAAGTGTACGATAAGCAAAACACTGAACACCGTGGCAATTTTTTTGGGAGAGTGATAATTATTCTGGTAACCCATTCAACACCTTCTTGTAGCGAGTACTAGTGAGCGATATAGCGGTATTTTTCAAACAACAGTTTTAATTAACCAAAGTTAATGGTCTCCCCATTTTTGAGTATTTTGCTTATCGCACACTATTTACAAAGGTTTAAGAGTTATCGCAAAGATTTGCTCCCTTGGCTGTGAATGACCGATCGGTCTATTTTAGCATGTCCGGGCAATTATAGATTGATAGGTTGGTCACTCAGACCTGTTTAAGATGTCTGATTTATAATGTTCACAGAAGCCCATTATCGGCAAAAAGCCTTTGCGACAAATCTCAAACATCTTTGCGATGAATCGCAAAAATATAATCGCCCAGTACGTAGTCTGAGAGTTATCATAAAGATGTTTGAGATTTATCGTAAAGGTTTGTGTGTTATCGCAAAGGTGTTTGTGATTTATCGCAAAGGTTTGCTCCCTCATCACTCATGCATCTGGCTGTGAATGACTGATCGGTCTATTTTAGTCCGACCGGGCATAGATTGATAGGTTGTTCACTCAGACCTGTTTAAGATGTCTGATTTATAATATTCACAGAAGCCCATTAGTGCAAAAAAAACCTTTGAAACAAATCTCAAACATTTTTGCGATAAATCAAAAAATTTATTCACACACTACGTATTCTGAGATTTATCGTAAAGATGTTTGAGATTTATCGTAATGGTTTGCGTGTTATCGCGAAAGTGTTTGTGATTTTTTGCAAAGTTTTGCTCCTCTCAACATTCTTGCATCTGGCCGTGAATGACTGATCGGTCTATTTTAGCCCGACCGTTCAATTATAAATTGATAGGTTGTTCACTGAGACCTGTTCAAGATGGCTGATTTATAATGTTTACACACAAATTAAGAAATTTTTAGCACCAAAAAAGTTTGCCACAAATCTCAAACATGTTTGCGATAATTCGCAAAATTTAATCACCCACTACGCAGTCTGAGAGTCCTCGTAAAGATGTTTGAGATTTATCGTAAAGGTTTGCGAGTTATCGCAAAGGTGTTTGTAATTTTTTGCAAAGTTGTTTTGTGATTTATCGCGAAGGTTTGCTCGCCTTATCCCACATGCATGCTTGCTGCCAAAGAACGATCGGTCTATTTTAGACCAACCATGCTATTATAGATCGATTGGTGGTTTACCCAGACCTGTTGAAGATGTCGGATTATATTTATATGGTTCGAACAGTCCATTAATGCCAATGCATGAAATTATATCTGCGATAAATCACAAACCATTGCAATTAATCGCAAACCTTTTGTAATCAATCGAAAACCGTTACACTAAATCGCATATACCGGTACTTATTGCAAAGTTGTTTGCGATTCGCAAAGGTTTGCGATTTATCGCAAGGTAGTTTTTTTATTTATCGGGCTATTCTAGATCGATCGGTGTTTCATCCAGACCAGTTCCAAGATGTTTGATTTATGTTTACTTAATATTATTGCCCACAAATTAAGAATTTTTTTTTGGACATTCAGACCAATTTTACTCCACATGCAGGGAATCCTGAAATCGAGATCTTAAACTTTGATTTAAGTTCAAAATCAAGATCAAGGTTATATACTAATAAAAGTAATGCATGTATAATTCGGATTATTTCATTATCACTATGCAATGGAGTGGTTTTGTACTTTATTCAATGTTTAAACGCCATAGCTTCATTTGGAATATAAATTGCCACATTGTTAAATTTGCCGTCGGCCATGTTTCGTAATTTCGAGTGCTTGGTATCTGGGAGGGTTTTCCGCTTAGTACCTATATGTTTGGTTATGTGGAGTACCAAATTGCTAGGTACTATGCATAGTACCTAAATACTTCAGAGTACCTGTCTTTATATTCGGTACTTCATATAATATAATGGGTGTGTATTTCTTGGCACTTCATGTCGTGTGCGTCATGACTTCGGTGACATAAAGGCAGAGTGGGTATTATATGCACAATGCCCGGATAGAACCTAAATATTTAGTAGGTAATCCAGAGTACCAATCATATTGGTACTCTAGAGTACCTAAACGTTTGGTACTCCAGAGTACCACTTTTGGTACTCCAGACTACCTAAACTTTTGGTACTCCCCCTGGGACAAAGCTTAGTACCTACATAGGCACTCTGAAGTACCTATTTTTTAAAGAGTGTATGTCACACATATCGCTGGTGTCATTGCTATACTATATCACATTCATATGGTTCGTGTACGTAATACTATATATCGCAAACGTTACCCACTCGTCCTCATCCATGTAACATATACTGATTCATTCAATATGTATTTCAGCTTGAAACAATAAATACTTGTTTCACAACATGGCGTTATAGCATTTCTTAAACCACAAGAAACAATGTTGAATGGAATGCTTTATTTACCCAATCATGAGTTAACATGAAATAAGAGATGAATGTGAACATATATACACTATTTACAACATAGTCATGCAGTCATCATCATCGTCGCATCATCACCATCATCATCATTATCATCACCAATATCATGCAATCATCATAATCGTCAACTACTCGTCATTTCATCATCGTCATTCATCACCATCGTCCTCGTCCTCATCGTCACCATCATCATCGTCGTCATTATCAGCATCACCTTTGCTATCATCATCATCGTCATAATCAACACCATCATCATCGTCATTATTATCGTAATCGTCCTCATAATCCTCAATATCATCACCACGGTCGTTATTTGTCGATCCTTTTCAGTCCTATTTTAATTAAAATACCTAGACATTTCTGAAGTTCGGGGTTGCTGGTAGCTAATAGTGTATAGAATTTCCATCTAGATGGTTCTTCACAATAATATCGTGGTAAATATGTCTGCCTCGCCCCATCCAATGATTTACAAATGGATACAAGGTGATATTCATCATTTGCATCGGCCTGTCTACATATAGTGCATTCATTGCTGCGTTTGCCTGCAGTGCCCCATCTACTAGTTTCAACACCTAGTCTGTGATTGGCAGTTCTCAATCGCATAATATTATGAGATAGATCACGAGGTAAATTAAAAAAGTAAGTCTCGTAGCCAAACTTCATTTTGAAATTTCGATAAAAATGACCCCGTGATGAGTTATAGATGTCGTACCACCATTTCTGAATAAATTGATCTCTGAAAGTGTTCTCAATATTCTTAATGTCATGACTAGAAATGTTCTGTTCATTCCAAATGTGATTATGTCCGGAAGAATCTATTAGTCCCTTAATGCAGGATAGCCAAGTCCTGCGTTTGTTTGTTTTACCGGAATTATCCATTTGTAGCGAAAACGTATACAATTTTTGAACGACGTTAGAGCATTTACCATCTAGAATCCGCTTCCAGTAGGATAGCATGCGCAACTTGCATTTAATGCTCAGTGGATATCTTCCAATTTTCCCATAAACCATAAATGTGGGTGTACTTCTTTTCATTTTAAGAATCTGTTTATAAAACCCGAGGATTAGTTTGTCCAACTCGTATAACATTTCCATAGCCCAAATTTCACTACAATACATGACTATTGGTTCAATTGTTTTGTCGAATAAGGTGAAAATTAAATCATTAGTCAGGTTTAATTTTCCTGTTTGGCCCAGAAAACTATAGATAGCCTTCTTGCCTACAGTCACAATCTTTTTCACTGCTTGACAGAATCTTCAATTATGAAAAAACTCTACCCCTAGGTATGTCATATTATTCACAAACTCAATGTTTTCACCATCAAGGGTCAATTGTTCCATATAGTCATCTTTACGGTTGCAAAACACCATGGCCTTAGTTTTGTCTACATTGACAGTTAGCTTCCATGCTGTTGCGTAATTGCTAAAAGCATTCAATGTACGTTGCATACTATCGTGGTCTTCTGCGATAATAATCGTATCATCGGCGTAAAGCACACACATAATTTTCATGTAGTGTCCAAGTTTATCATAAAACTCGTCACTTAAAAATTTTAAGCCATCGATGGCACAATTATCGAGAAAAGTTTCTAAATCGTTTAGATACATTGAGAACAAGAAAGGTGACAGGGAAACGCCCTGTCTCACCCCCATATTACAACTAAAAAACTCAGATCGTTCCCCTCCTTGTACAACACATGACTTAATATTGCAATGCATGCTGCTTATAACTTTAAGAATGCGACCATTAATATTCGTCGTAATCAGTTTTACACATAGGCCGTCACGCCAAACCGTGTCAAATGCTTTTCTAAAATCAATAAAACAACTGTACAGTTTTTTTCCCCGGGAAAGATACATATCAATAAGACACTTGAGGATAAAAATATTATCAACCGTTGAGTGGTTTTTCCGGAAACCCGCTTGAAATTCAGACAGTGTCACTTTCTTCGCAAAAATCAACTAGTCTTATGTTCAAAATCGATGAAAATAATTTTCCCATTACGCTCAATAGAGTGATTCCTCGGTAGGAGTCCGGGATTGATCGCTTCCCCTTTATCTTAAAAATAGGTTGGATTAGACCTTCTGTCCAACGTTCGGGGAATATTCCACTTCTAAAAATAGCATTAAACAGTTTCAGGTATATATCAACCATCAAATGTTTTGTGTTAATTATATATTCTGGAAAGATATTGTCTGAACCAGGTGACTTCTTTCCCTTTAACCGGCCTATAGCATTAAATATTTCTTCTCGGGTTATGTTACGATTCAATACACTGGCGTCATTATCGTCATACATCTGGTTTAATAAGATATCTAAGTCACTGTCTAGATTTTGGGAATCGTTAATAGTTTTGAAATGTTCAACAAAATCATTCATTGGGACATCAGTGCTAGTATGTTCCACACCATCAGCATTAATTCGCTTGATAGTTTTCCAAAATTGTTTCGGGTTGTTGCAAGTTCTACGTAGTAAGTCGTTTCGATGTCTTTCGAAACTTTTATCTTGTCATCTAAGATTGATTTATATTGTTTCCCTGCGTTTTTAATTTTTAATTTGTTATTTGGCGATGGACGTTTCTTATATATTCGTTTTGCTCGGTTAAATGACTTTCGCATATTAGTGCACTCGGTATCAAACCAGTGTGGTCCTTTTCTTTTTTTTACGAAAATTAGTTTTCTCGACTAGACCGAACGTTTTTGTTGCTGCGAGAAAAAAACGTGTATTCTATATTGCTACAAAGGTTATCAATATCGTTTTGTGAGGTCAAATTATCTGCTAACTTAAATAGATCATCAATTTGTGTATTGCAGAAGTTTGAAACAAAATCACATAACCTATCACCGTCCCATCGACCTGGTTTTGGGCCCAGTGGAAGTTTACGATCGTCATGTATATTAGGCGTATCTACTTTTGGGTCCACCAATAGTTCTACTGTGAGAGCGCAATGAATATCCGAGTAAAATTCGCTAAATTCATTAACATAGAAATCGTGCAGAGTCCCCACCATATCGTAGCTCACCAGCGCATAATCTATTAAACTCTTATTGTGATTTGTAAGCATGCCAATTCCGTTGTCATTACCTAGCCGGCCGTTTGCTATTATCACTTTGATATTGTCGCACATTTCAACAAGTATGTACCCAAATGAATTTGGTTTACCTTTATCTTGGGTTGCTCGTGGACCTGGGTCGAAATCTGGTCGACTCCATATGAATATCGTCTTTCAAGTTACTTTCATCGACTAATATGTGTTCCGCGCCAATTAAACATTCAGTCGGGGTGAAATCTTTGAGTAGTGCTGTTCTGGCGTTAAAATCGCCTAACATTAAAATAGATGCTTCGGCACGCAAGTCTCGTACTTCCGACTCTATTTCAGACTGCCAGTTATCATTTACATACCGCGTGTTCGTTGGTGGGATATATACAGCTCCAATAAGAAGATCTTTGTCCTCCCCCATATAACTCGATGCCACTTTACACCACGTGACTAATGAAGACTTTGTGTCTACCAATTTGACATGATTTTCAATACTATATTTCACCGCAACTACGATACCCCCGGATACATATCCAGTCATGTTCCTTCCATTTGTAGGAAATACTGTAAACCCAGGGATAACTGCCTTAACCTCGTTAAGTGTTTTTGTTTCTGAGAGGCATAATATATCATATTTACTAATAAAATCTAAGAACTCTGGATATTTCAGGCGTTTCTCGAGTCCGCATACGTTTATAGCTAATACGCGTAGTTTATTTTTCCCATCGTCGTCTTTGTCACATCCAGATTCATCATCACCATCGTCATCATCATTATCATCATCATCATCATTATCGCCATCACCTTCATCATCATCATTGTCACCATCATCGTCACTATCATCATTATCACCATCATCATCATCATCATTATCACCATCATCATCATTATCATCATCATCATCACTATCGTCATAATCATCATCATCATCATCACTATCATCATAATCATCATTATCACCATCAGCATCAACATCATCATCATCAGTATCATCATCGTCATCACCACCATCACCATCATCACCATCATTATCATTATCATCATCATTGTCATCATTGCCATCCTCACCCCCGTCCCCATCATAATCATTTTCATCGTCGGCATCGTCATCATCATCATCATCATCACCACCGTCATCACCAGTAGTATCAGTATCGTCGTCATCATCATCATCATCATCATCATCATCATCATCATCATCAGTCGTTTCGTCATCAGCAGTAACATCACTTTCGTTGTCATCGTCGTCATCATCGGAAATGTCATGGTTGGCATCGTCAAGATTTTCCGCAAAATCAGCATCTCCGTCGTCATCATCACCGTCATTGTTACTGTCATCATCATCATCATAATCGTCATATTCTGCATTCAATATTTTAGTTCTATCTGAAAATGAAAAATATCAATGTGGCAAAGTTCAGTTCTAAAGTGATTTGCACCGCAGGACACATATCACGAGTTTATTTTGACATATTTGCTTTGCTCCATTCTTGGGGTCGAGGCATTTCGTTTTCGGCTGGCCTTTACCGTTTCATTTGACGTCGTAACAAATGACTCAGCCAGTTTGTCTCTGCCATCCGGACTAAAGTGTATGCCCTTTCGGTCCTTGTCACTAAATAATTCCTTTCGTACGCCATCGCACGATTGGAATTTGTCAGTATTGTCAATAAATTCAACACCTGCATTGCGCTCGCAGAATCGGGCCATGAACTCATTAGCAATGATAGCTGTATAATTGTGGTCCTTCACCACCATACTGTTTCCCTTCCTTGGTGGAATGTTACACAGACTGACCGTGGCGTTGGGGAATTGCGATTTAATCTTTGGAACCGCTTCAGAAATGTTCAAAATTACCGAACTAGCAGAGTATTTGCTTTTGGTTACATCATTTGTACCGAGGTGAAATATGACGGACTTCACGTCAGCCCGGTCCTACTAAAACCCGACCGCACCCGACCGCACCCGACCGGACCCGACCGCACCCGACCGGACCGCCCCCAGGGGTCCGAGCGAGATGGGGTTTGCACTATCGTGTAGAATGGACCCGAATGTACCAAAGTTCCAATCCCCAAGTCGATAGCTCGAGCGGTCACGGCACTGTTAACCCCTGACTGGCGGCCGTTTCCGCCAGGTACGGGAAATCCGAAAAGGCGCCGACCGCACCTCCCCTGACTGCCTGACCACGGAAATGGACATTATATCATGAAGTGAATACCCATATGCATCCATGGGCGATCGGACAAGTCGCTAGCTGCAGCGGAAGTGAATAAATTAACCCATACGCTGCTGCCGAATTCGCTATAAATGTACGCAAAAGCGGTTATGTCCACTTACCTCACCGTTACATATCCATAAAAATAGTCCACATGACAGTTAATCCTTATATTTATATACATTTAGCGAAAAAGCCGCTTTTGTAAATATATTTAAATCGAAAAGTGTATCGTGACAAGATCAGCCCAAAATACCCAATAGCACCCTTGGCAAAAGTTAATAGGAACAATTTCTCTTCATGTTGAAACCCGATGATGTATTAAGTCAATCCTGCGCGAGTCAAAATGCGCCCAAAGCATTACGCGTTCGTCTTTCCAAACCTAATGACGTATCGATGGTGTTATTAGCTTGGTGTTATGATGCGTTACGCATTCACCGAGAAATAACTGCAACTAGCCACGTGGGCGCCGACCAATCAGAATGCTGGATTTAGTGATGACAACACTTAGTGTGTAAATATATGTATTTGATCATCAGGAGGCATGACTTGGAATAGTAAACAGGGAAGTGAAAAAAGAACTCAATGCGGAAGTGAAACGTCTGATACATTCACCAGAGTATTGCGCGCGCATAAAAATTCACCGATAACTTTGGAAATAGTGTTACTCCGTGACGTCACATTGTCCCGGTAATTCCAGGATTATAATGTGACAGCTTTTGTTCAATCAGAAATAGTGTTAGTTATATAAAGGATGGATAATAAAACATATTATTGATCAACCGTAACCTGCATATATATCAAAAGATAACTAGTATTAAATCGTGCCATATGTAAAGTATCCAAATATATTAATTGCGTATTGAATCAGATGATGTTTTGATAACAATCAGCTCTATGTGTAAATTAGTCTCTGATCATCAAGAGATTAGTTGGCTTCAGAAAAGAGTGACACATATTAAGCTGACTGGGGATTATAACAGTGCACGTCGTGTAATGATGTGGGAGCCTTCACCTAGGTTATTTCTCTCCAATAATACTTGTTTATGCGTGCATAGTTGTATTTATTGTAGGAGTGCATCATTTTCTTCATGGTTGCAATGGTGTCGCAACACGATGGACTTGCGCACACATGTCGCCAATACATCACCTTTGTTCCCGCCGAATGTTGGTGTGGAACAAATATTGTTTTCTAAGCACCCCCCCCCCCACACACACACACGTTGAACTGAACATAATGCGTCGTAACAACCATCATATATGTAATGTGTTAATTGGAATATAATAATGATATTGCATAATTGAATGAGTTGAGTTGAGTTATTTTTTCTTTAATGCACATGTCTTTATTTCCTCTTTGGTTGTGATAAAGAAATCATTATGAATTGTTTAACCCCAGCCGTCTTTGTGTCGTTTCCCCAAGCTACAATGTGATTTAGTGATAAAGATGGATATAAAATTCGTCGCAAATCAATCAGATTCAATACTCAATTTATTAACCTCGTCCACTAAATTAGATTCGAGCCCCGCTTGATAAATCTCGACTTTAAATGGAATTTATTGCAATCGGCCAATATATTTCGTATAGTTTCGAGTTATTGATATCGGCATGCCAGTCGTCAATACAAAATTTAGTTGGCTACTGGAGAGTAAATGTGTTGTTCAGAAATAAATATTCGTTTCTCCGTTCGATACGGTTACTGGAATCCATATAGCTACCCGTACCGCAACACGTGTTGCAACCACAAACTGTTTTACAGGAATAATTCAGCGCATCGACTGTAGTGCAGCGGCCAAACGCCAAAAGTGGTCGGGTACCCCTACCCACGGTAGAACAAGTTAAAACCAACTTTTTTTTAAGGAGAAATATATACTGTTGACGAAAATGATAGTGAAAAATAACGGAATTGGTGGTGGCTATTGTCAAATTGACGATGAGCGATACCCACCAGTGACTTTTTCCAGAAATTAACGATTTTGGTAAAGTGAGCCATGCGGCTATATCCTAAGTTATTTGCCCACATTATTGGTGTTAAAATTACTATAGCATACCATATCTATACCTGATATGCAAAAAGTGTTGGTTAATTCAGATTTTCCTGCCATTTGGAGCCGAAACATTTATTTTTTGTTGAAAAATCGCTGTTTTTCACAAAAATAATGTTTTTCAAACATTATCTTTCAAACGGATATTGCAATAATGCTGAAATATTTAGTCCATATGGTGTACTAATAATCTGACAAGCATATGAAGAATGAAGTTAACATAAATTTTGAACGGTTTGCGAGATATTGGATTTTAGCTACCCCTCCCCCAAACACGTTTTTGGTCGAAAAAATACATATGTTTGATAACGACATTACAAACATTTTCTAATTGATCTGAATGGGACCCAATATGAATGTTGTACTGAAAGTTTTGTCCAGAGATACCGTTTAATTGATTACAGATGTGTTCAGGCTTTCAGACCCCCAGTTACAACAACAACAATTATTTGATTGATAACAGGTAATTTTGCATGCATTAACATCGATGTTAAGTACTAAAACCTTTGTTATAAACAACACGTGGCCAATATAATTCATATGGCTCAGCAGTTATCTGGACATCACAAGTAGAAAGAATTTGACAGAAATTGTGAACGGTTTTCCAAATATTGGAATTAGGTACCGCTCCCCCCGGACGCGATTTGGTAAAAAAAAATACCTATTTATGATAACGACAACACAGACCTTTCTAAATGATTCTAATGGGCATTTAATCATGATTCGTGTGATGAAAACCTGATCCGTAGACACCGTGAGCGTGGTTGTAGATGTCCTCAGGTTTCCAAACCCCCAGTTACAACAACAACAAACATTTTATTTATAACATGTAATATTATATCAACACATATCGACTTTGAGGAACTAAAGTATTTGTTCTAAACGACAAATAATATAGACTAACATAGGGTTTACAGTCAAGTGATACCCGAGTCAAGTGATACCATACAAAGTGATACCCTAATATGTCAACTGATACCCAAGATGGCCGAGTCATCTGATACCTTTTTGAGTCAAATGGTACCTTTTATCAAAAACGTTGATTTAGATACATTTGACCTCAAAAATACCTGCACCAATAACTCGGTAATTTTGAGTATCATTTGACCAATTTTGCAAGCAAAAACATGTTACACACAGTTGTTCCCGGCTGTCGCAGAAACCGAGACAAGTGATACCCAATTCCGAGTCCAGTGATAACCAAGACAAGTGATACCCAATTCCGAGTCAAATGTTCTAATTAGGACAATATGACACTCAACACATAAACATTTGACAAGAGAAATTATTATTGCACTTAAAATTCAAAGGTACCATTTGTCTCAGGAAGGTATCAGTTGACTCGAAAAGAAGGTATCAGTTGACTCGAGATTAGGTATCACTTGACTTTTTTCGTTGAGTATCAGTTGGTTTGGGTATCACTTGTCCTGCACCCAACATGGCTATAATCATACAGAACAAAACCATTGTTGCTTCCATAGTGATTGTTAGAGTCCCTTTAAATCGACCAAATTATAGAAACAATGGATATTGTATTTTATATCTCATAAACTAGTTTGACCAAGGTGGAAGCGTTAGTTCAAATATGTTCTATGTTTTGAGCCCCCATCCCCTGCCCTATTAGAAGCCTTGAACACACCACGGACTGAAAGAATATGATCTCAATATTAAGAATCATATAACTACAAAGGACAGTTACATAAGGAAATACACAGTGTTTATTGATGGGTTTGTTCCCGAAATAGTGTGGCACTTTACAAAACGAGGCTGCGTGGTAAATATGAAGGGCGAATTTTCTATTTTTTCGAGAACACTCTACCCGATTTAAAGACTTGAACACAATACGAAATGAAGCTATATGCTCTCTATATTAACTGAGAGCGTGACTGGAATGTAGTACTATCAGAGAATACATAATTTGTATGGATGGGTTGTGCCTGTGTCGCTTTACACAAAGTGGCTGATAAATATAAGAAAGACGAATTTGCTATGTTTTGAGGACCCCCTTACACAATTGAAGTGTTAAAGTTGAACAAACCACGAACTGAAATGATTGCTGTAAATATTGACTGAGGATGTGGGCAAAGGATAGTAATATCGGGACATACATCATGTTGATGGATGGGTTGGTTGGTTCCCTAAAGCCTTTAGTACTTTATAAAAATCGGATGGCAAACGCCAAAGGCGAATATTTTTTGTGTGTGTGACCACTTTATAAGCCCATTTAAACTCTTGAACACACCATGCGACGAATATATATGCTTTTATTATTAACTCACAGTGTGAACGAAAGGTAGTGCTATCAGGGAACATACAATTTATATGGATAGTTTAGTTCCCACTATCCTAGGGTACTTTACAAAAGCCGGCTGGCAATTACCAAAGCTGAATATTTTCTTTGAGCACCCTACCCCATTTAAAGTCTTAAACACACCAATGGATGGATATGTTCTCAATATTAACTGAGGTGTGGACAAATGGTAGGTAATTCAGGAAATATACATCTTCAGTGGGTGGGTTGGTTTCCGAATGTCTGTGACACTTTACAAAAAGTGGCTAGCAAAGAGAAAGGTGAATTTTCACTGTTTTGGGTACCCATAACCCTTCTAAACTCTTCAGCGCACACTGAACCGAATCTATATACTCTCAATATTAACTGAGTGTGTGAAAGAAATGTAGTGCTGTCGTGTATTATGTACAATTTGTGTGAGTGGTGTGGTTCCCGAAATCCTGGAGCACTTTACAAAAGGCAGCTGGCAAATACGAAATATGATTTTTTTTGTTTTGAGGCCACACTACCCCATTTGAAGTCTTGAACACACAATGAACCGAACGGATATACTCCCAATATTAACTGCGTGTGTAGAGAAATGGACGCTATATCAAGAGTATGGTATATCAGGGTCTTGAATGTCTGGGTCACTTTACAAAAAGCTGTTGGTGAAAGATAAAGGCGAATACTCACTGTTTGGGGGACCCCATTAACCCATTTAATATCTTGATCACAACATGAACTGAAGTTATATTCTCTCATACTTAGCTGAGTCTGTGATCGAATGGTATTGCTATCGTGGAATTATTAATTGATATGTGTGATTTGGTTCCCCCGAAATCCTGGAACACTTTACAAAAAGCGGCTGGCAAACACGAAATGCGAATTGTCTATGTTTTGAGGACCCCACTATCCCACTTGAAGTCTTAAACAAATGATATGCTCTCAATGTTAACTGAAGTTGTGGAAAAATGGGAGTATTATCTGGAAATACGAATATGTTATGGATGAGATGGTTCCCGAAAGCCTATGGCACTTTACAACAAGCGGCTGGCAAACGAAAGGGCTAAATTTGACTGTCTCAGGGGACTCCAATCCCTATTTGAAGTCTTGAACACACCACTAGCTCAAGGCATATGCTATCAATATCACCCGAGATTGTGGCCGAATGGCTGTTCTGTCAGAAAATATGCAATGCTCTCGCCAGCCCACCGTTCGCGAAAACACCGTGGCACCTTACACAAAGCAGATGACAAACGATGATGGCGAATTTTAAGGGACCCCTACCCCATGTAAACAATTGAAGCTACCACGAACTGAATGGATGTGCCCTCAATGTCAAACGACGATCTGGACAAACGGCTATTCTATCAAGAAATACACAATTGTTATAGATGGGTTGGTACCCGACAATCAGGGACACTTTACAAAAAGCGACTGGAAAATAAATAATGAGATTTTTCAATGTTTGTATTACCCTCTTCCCAATTTGAAGACTAGAACCCACCACGAACTGGAACGATATCATCATTGACTGAGTGTTTGGACCATGGGGCGTTAGTTGTACAAGGACGTACACAATATAAATAGATGGGATTGGGTTCAGAAAGCATGAGCTCTTAACGAAAAGTGGCTGGAAAATAAGAAAGGCAAAATTATGAGGACCCCTACTTTATTTGAAGTCTTGGAAGACACCACATGGTGAAATGATATGACCTCAATATTAACTGAGGGCTTGACCAAAGGTTAGTTTTTATCAGGATATACATATGTGTTGGTTCCCGAAAGTCTGCACCATGTGGCACTCCACAACAAGCGGATGGCAAATGTTCAGTTTGATGTACCCCTACCCTATTTGAAGTCTTGAACACATCATGTACTGAATGGATTATAATTTCAATATCAACATATATTGTGGCCGATATTGTGCGATATATAAGGCTGTATTGGTTTCCGACAGAATGTGACACTTTACAAAAAGCGGTTGGCACCCAGTTTATACGATATATAAGGCTGTATTAGTTTCCGACAGCATGTGACACTTTACAAAAAAAGCGGCTGGCAAATGACACAAATTCAATTTTAACTGTTTATGTGACAATTACGCTATTTTAGGTCATGAAAACACCACGAACTCGATGGACATGCTTCTAGTTTTAACTGAGTCTGTGGACATAGGGTAGTTCTATCAGCAGGTAAACAATTTATCTGGGAGAGAGAGACTGTATGGGAAAAGTTAGGATGTAATCCAGTTGGAGCTGATTGGATACAATGATATACACATAGTTTCGTTGGAGCTGATTGGACACAATGATACACAGATAATGTTGTTTGCGTCATTGATACGTCCGTCGCCGTGAGATTACAGACGATCTGGTGGGGTTAATTTCGCGCTCAGCAGGGTTTCAATGCTTTTCGCGAAGTTTTAACAAATGACAGCGTTATGAAAATCGCTTTGTTTTCGAGATACATGTTTGAACCCCGTCAACTATTTTAATATTTTCGCGATGACTGAGTTTCTGAGTATTTCTGATAAAATGACATTCGGTATGGCGCATAGAAGTTCAGTCCTAGGACCACTGTATTCACGACATTCCAATAAGTAATGCTATGCTGTTTCTATTTGGCCACAATGACAGCGAGGGGACATTTTAATGTGATTACTCAATAGGTCATAGTTCTGCATTTCAATCTTAAGCGAGAATGGAGTACTTGTGATATGCGACACTTACTGTATGTAATAGCAAATAAAATGGGTTGTTGTTGTAATTTGGTGTCTGGAAGCCCGAACACGTCTTTAATCACTTAAGTAATAACCCCGGGCTCAATTTTCAGCAAACGAATTATGTTGGGTCCCATTATGATCAATTGGGAAATTTGGTAAAGTTCTGAACAAAAATATGTAATTTTTCGACCAAAAACGTGTTTGGGGGAGGGGTAGCTAAAATCCATTATTTCGCAAATCGTTCTAAATTTCTGTTAACTTCTTAGTGGATATGCTTGGCAGATAACTACTTCACCATAGGGATTAAATATTTCGGCATTATAGCAATATCCATTTGAATGATAAAGTTTGCAAAATAATATTTTTTTGAAAAAGTGCGATTTTTCAGCAAAAAATAAATATTTCGGCTCCAAATGGCAGGAAAATCTAAATTAACCAACATTTGTTTCATATCAGGTAGAGGTATGGTATGATATAGTAATTTTAACCCCAACAATGTTGGCAAATAGGTTATGACATAGCCACAGGGCTCGCTTTACCAAAATCGTTAATTTCTGGAAAAAGTCACTGGTGGGTATCGCTCATCGTCGATTTGACAATAGCCACCACCAATTCCGTTATTTTTCACTATCATTTTCGTCAACAGTATATATTTCTCCTTCAAAAACAGTTGGTTTTAACTTGTTCTACCGTGGGTAGGGGTATCTCGAAAACTAGAGCTCTTTTTCGATTTGGCCGCTGCACTACTGGTATAGTGTGAGCAAATTGAAAAAACATTGATATATGGTGCAGACAAATTGTTAATCGCATTCGCTTTATTGGCAGATATACGTATCGTTATGGATTATTGGACAATTTAAAATTAAATGGCTGACATGTTGGCAACATTTCAAACAATTGGATTTTACAAATAATTTCATAGACTATTCGAATGTTGGATTTTCCAGACTGAGAAAATAGGTTATGATTGCTCGAACATACAATTCCGTTAGCTAGCTTGTCCAATCAATATTCGACTCGCTCAAAATCATTCGTACAAAAAGATTTTTGGTGTCATGCTTTACTATACTATCAGATAATACCAAACATCATAACTATAAATTCGCGAATAACGGAGAAACAAACAGTAGTTATCTAAACTGCATTAGCAACTTTCCGTTAGTATATATCAACCTTAAAATATAAATCAAATTGTTCCCTTACCTTCGGCTTCACCGTCGCAAACAGAACATGGATATATGACCATAACTGGTAGAACTCGTGGTGGTCGCATTATGATAAAATCAAGATGTCGATTTGACACAATTTAGAAAGTAACCATTTTATATATCAATGCAACTATATCATTGGTTCATTCCATTGGTTGCAAATTACATTCGACTGGGTTTCTTGCCATGTACACGAAGCCATCATGCATCTCAATCGTCCCACGGATGAGGCCAAGGTTCATAATCCGATTTTAAAATCTCTTAATCTGATCATGTTTTAAATCCCAATTAATTCGCACGATCGTATAACTACTGTCGAAACCAATTCCTATAAAAACACGTACAATTGATACATGTACATTATTCATGATTATTTATTGTAACGAAAACAGCCAAAAGTAAATCGGACGAGAACTCGAAGTAAATTAGTTAATCACTGGACTGATAATCACAAGGGATTCACCAAAATAAATAAATTAATTGAATTTAAGTCCGTGGTGACGAATGTGACACCTCGCTATAATCCATACACAATGTCACATGCAGTGCTTTGAATAGCTTACCACTTTAAGTCACTACACATGCGACTATCATCACCTGAACCATGTTGATTTATAATAAATAAACATGGGGTTACCCCCCCCCCACATTCACATATTCAGTTGTTTTATAATTAATTTTTGCATGTACCATAAAGAAAATTATCCGGGTCTCATACATATGTGTTTCAATTGATATGTTATCACTCACCTCGTATACGTTTTCGAATATCGGTGTTGATCTAGCAGGACCAGAATACACTCTTCGCTGCATGATATGATGTCCATTTCCGTGGTCGTGCAACCAGGGAAGATGCGGTTTGTGCCTTTTTGGATTTCGCGTACCCGTGGAACCGGTCGCAAATTAGCGGTTAACAGTGCCATATCCACCCGAGCTATCGACTTGGGGGTTGGAACTATGGTCCATTCGGGTCCATTCTACACGTTAGTGCAAACCCCATCACGCTCGGACTCATAGGAGCGGTCCGGTCGGCGGGTGTTAATTTCGGCATTTTTGCGTACATTTATAGCGAATTCGGCAGCAGCGTATGGGTTAATTTATTCACTTCCGCTGCAGCTAGCGACTTGTCCGATCGCCCATGGATGCATATGGGTATTCACTTCATGATATAATGTCCATTTCCGTGGTCAGGCAGTCAGGGGAGGTGCGGTCGGCGCCTTTTCGGATTTCCCGTACCTGGCGGAAACGGCCGCCAGTCAGGGGTTAACAGTGCCGTGACCGCTCGAGCTATCGACTTGGGGATTGGAACTTTGGTACATTCGGGTCCATTCTACACGATAGTGCAAACCCCATCTCGCTCGGACCCCTGGGGGCGGTCCGGTCGGCGGGTGTTAATTTCGTCGTTTTTGCGTACATTTATAGCGAATTCGGCAGCAGCGTATGGGTTTATTTATTCACTTCCGCTGCAGCTAGCGACTTGTCCGATCGCCCATGGATGCATAGGGGTATTCACTTCATGATATAATGTCCATTTCCGTGGTAAGGCAGTCAGGGGAGGTGCGGTCGGCGCCTTTTCGGATTTCCCGTACCTGGCGGAAACGGCCGCCAGTCAGGGGTTAACAGTGCCGTGACCGCTCGAGCTATCGACTTGGGGATTGGAACTTTGGTACATTCGGGTCCATTCTACACGATAGTGCAAACCCCATCTCGCTCGGACCCCTGGGGGCGGTCCGGTCGGCGGGTGTTAATTTCGTCGTTTTTGCGTACATTTATAGCGAATTCGGCAGCAGCGTATGGGTTAATTTATTCACTCCCGCTGCAGCTAGCGACTTGTCCGATCGCCCATGGATGCATATGGGTATTCACTTCATGATATAATGTCCATTTCCGTGGTCAGGCAGTCAGGGGAGGTGCGGTCGGCGCCTTTTTGGATTTCCCGTACCTGGCGGAAACGGCCGCCAGTCAGGGGTTAACAGTGCCGTGACCGCTCGATCTATCGACTTGGGGATTGGAACTATGGTACATTCGGGTCCATTCTACACGATAGTGCATACCCCATCACGCTCGGACCCACAGGGGCGGTCCGGTCGGCGGGTGTTAATTTCGGCGTTTTTGCGTACATTTATAGCGAATTCGGCAGCAGCGTATGGGTTAATTTATTCACTCCCGCTGCAGCTAGCGACTTGTCCGATCGCCCATGGATGCATAGGGGTATTCACTTCATGATATAATGTCCATTTCCGTGGTCAGGCAGTCAGGGGAGGTGCGGTCGGCGCCTTTTTGGATTTCCCGTACCTGGCGGAAACGGCCGCCAGTCAGGGGTTAACAGTGCCGTGACCGCTCGATCTATCGACTTGGGGATTGGAACTATGGTACATTCGGGTCCATTCTACACGATAGTGCATACCCCATCACGCTCGGACCCACAGGGGCGGTCCGGTCGGCGGGTGTTAATTTCGGCGTTTTTGCGTACATTTATAGCGAATTCGGCAGCAGCGTATGGGTTAATTTATTCACTTACGCTGCAGCTAGCGACTTGTCCGATCGCCCATGGATGCATAGGGGTATTCACTTCATGATATAATGTCCATTTCCGTGGTCAGGCAGTCAGGGGAGGTGCGGTCGGCGCCTTTTTTGGATTTCCCGTACCTGGCGGAAACGGCCGCCAGTCAGGGGTTAACAGTGCCGTGACCGCTCGAGCTATCGACTTGGGGATTGGAACTTTGGTACATTCGGGTCCATTCTACACGATAGTGCAAACCCCATCTCGCTCGGACCCCTGGGGGCGGTCCGGTCGGCGGGTGTTAATTTCGTCGTTTTTGCGTACATTTATAGCGAATTCGGCAGCAGCGTATGGGTTAATTTATTCACTCCCGCTGCAGCTAGCGACTTGTCCGATCGCCCATGGATGCATAGGGGTATTCACTTCATGATATAATGTCCATTTCCGTGGTCAGGCAGTCAGGGGAGGTGCGGTCGGCGCCTTTTTGGATTTCCCGTACCTGGCGGAAACGGCCGCCAGTCAGGGGTTAACAGTGCCGTGACCGCTGGATCTATCGACTTGGGGATTGGAACTATGGTACATTCGGGTCCATTCTACACGATAGTGCATACCCCATCACGCTCGGACCCACAGGGGCGGTCCGGTCGGCGGGTGTTAATTTCGGCGTTTTTGCGTACATTTATAGCGAATTCGGCAGCAGCGTATGGGTTAATTTATTCACTTACGCTGCAGCTAGCGACTTGTCCGATCGCCCATGGATGCATAGGGGTATTCACTTCATGATATATGTCCATTTCCGTGGTCAGGCAGTCAGGGGAGGTGCGATCGGCGCCTTTTTGGATTTCCCGTACCTGGCGGAAACGGCCGCCAGTCAGGGGTTAACAGTGCCGTGACCGCTCGATCTATCGACTTGGGGATTGGAACTATGGTACATTCGGGTCCATTCTACACGTTAGTGCAAACCCTATCACGCTTGGATCCATAGGGGCGGTCCGGTCGGCGGGTGTTAATTTCGGCATTTTTGCGTACATTTATAGCGAATTCGGCAGCAGCGTATGGGTTAATTTATTCACTTCCGCTGCAGCTAGCGACTTGTCCGATCGCCCATGGATGCATAGGGGTATTCACTTCATGATATAATGTCCATTTCCGTGGTCAGGCAGTCAGGGGAGGTGCGGTCTGCGCCTTTTTGGATTTCCCGTACCTGGCGGAAACGGCCGCCAGTCAGGGGTTAACAGTGCCGTGACCGCTCGAGCTATCGACTTGGGGATTGGAACTATGGTACATTCGGGTCCATTCTACACGATAGTGCATACCCCATCACGCTCGGACCCACAGGGGCGGTCCGGTCGGCGGGTGTTAATTTCGGCGTTTTTGCGTACATTTATAGCGAATTCGGCAGCAGCGTATGGGTTAATTTATTCACTTCCGCTGCAGCTAGCGACTTGTCCGATCGCCCATGGATGCATATGGGTATTCACTTCATGATATAAAGTCCATTTCCGTGGTCAGGCAGTCAGGGGAGGTGCGGTCGGCGCCTTTTTGGATTTCTCGTACCTGGCGGAAACGGCCGCCAGTCAGGGGTTAACAGTGCCGTGACCGCTCGAGCTATCGACTTGGGGATTGGAACTTTGGTACATTCGGGTCCATTCTACACGATAGTGCAAACCCCATCTCGCTCGGACCCCTGGGGGCGGTCCGGTCGGCGGGTGTTAATTTCGTCGTTTTTGCGTGCATTTATAGCGAATTCGGCAGCAGCGTATGGGTTTATTTATTCACTTCCGCTGCAGCTAGCGACTTGTCCGATCGCCCATGGATGCATAGGGGTATTCACTTCATGATATAATGTCCATTTCCGTGGTCAGGCAGTCAGGGGAGGTGCGGTCGGCGCCTTTTTGGATTTCCCGTACCTGGCGGAAACGGCCGCCAGTCAGGGGTTAACAGTGCCGTGACCGCTCGAGCTATCGACTTGGGGATTGGAACTATGGTACATTCGGGTCCATTCTACACGATAGTGCATACCCCATCACGCTCGGACCCACAGGGGCGGTCCGGTCGGCGGGTGTTAATTTCGGCGTTTTTGCGTACATTTATAGCGAATTCGGCAGCAGCGTATGGGTTAATTTATTCACTTCCGCTGCAGCTAGCGACTTGTCCGATCGCCCATGGATGCATATGGGTATTCACTTCATGATATAATGTCCATTTCCGTGGTCAGGCAGTCAGGGGAGGTGCGGTCGGCGCCTTTTTGGATTTCTCGTACCTGGCGGAAACGGCCGCCAGTCAGGGGTTAACAGTGCCGTGACCGCTCGAGCTATCGACTTGGGGATTGGAACTTTGGTACATTCGGGTCCATTCTACACGATAGTGCAAACCCCATCTCGCTCGGACCCCTGGGGGCGGTCCGGTCGGGTGCGGTCGGGTCCGGTCGGGTCCGGTCGGGTGCGGTCGGGTGCGGTCGGGTTTTAGTAGGACCCCGTCAGCCATTGAGTTCCCGACATCTTCATCCCCCACAGCATATGGAAAGTAAACTCGTGTTATTACACTCATGTGCACCATTTACATTGAAAACGCCGTTAATTGAAAATGGTAATGTTACTGGTGAATTATATCATTTCTCGTTACCTCATTGACGTTACGTCGCTTACTGATCTCACCTAAAATTTCGATGGTTATTCTTTCTCCAAATGGAGACTTTCATGCATTAAGTATGTGTATTTTAATCATATTTGGCGAGCCAACATGATGCAAGTGTAATTAATTCCGAAAATCAGGTTAAATAATTCTTTCAGGGGTGTGTACCGGAAATTCTTCAATGAAAACTTCAATTATTCTTTCCATGTCCTCAAGAAAGACCAGTGCCTGGTTTGTACAAAGTACAGCAGGGGAAAACAACAAAATGGATCAGTGTCTCCAATGACTGAGGCTAAATTTTTTGCCCATCAAGAAAGAAAGGTTAAAGCTAGAGAACAAAAGGCTGCCGATAAACAGTTAGCAATTAATAACAACACTGTTAAAACAGTGTGCTTTGATCTGGAAGCCGTTCTGCCATCACCTTGTGGTTTGGTTAGTCAGCTATTTTACAAAAGGAAGCTGAGTTGTTACAACCTTTCCATGTACTCTCTCGCAGATAATCAAGGGCACAATTATGTGTTGAATGAATTGAAGGGAAAAGGGGTTCGTGTGATATTGGGACTTGTCTATACTGTATCTGTCTGCTCTTCCTATTCACATCCAGCATGCCATCTTATATTCAGATAACTGCACTGGGCAAAACAGAAACAAGTACGTTGCTGCTGCTTTGCTCTCTTTCATAAGAACATCCACCCATATACATACAGTTGAGCACAAGTTTCTCGAAACAGGCCACACACAAATGGAATGTGACTCAATGCACTCAGCAATTGAATTTGCAAAGAAAAAAACTCCAATATACACTCCGAGTCAATGGGATAGAGTAATACGAATGGCCAGGCGAAAAAATCCATATAAAGTGGTACCAATGAAACATGGGGATTTCATCGACTTAAAGGCGATTGCTAAACAGCTGCTTAGAAATACAAGGACAACAACTGATGGCATAACAGTTAACTGGCTAAAATTTAAATGTATTCAGTTCAGGAAAACTTCTCCAAACTCAATTTTCGTGAAAATGGACCACGCTGACACAGAATTTAAAGAGATAAAGCTGCTTCCAATCTCGGCGGCAAAAAAGAAGGTCCTTCTGGAGTTGTGTGGTGATCCCAGAAGAATTCCACTCTTTATACCAAAGATTGAATGGAGAGGATGGTGTCGTCGACTATCTACCTGAGCCGGATAATGAGGAGGCAGATGAGGACACAGATGAAGATTAATTCACTGTATAACATTTTGTATTATATTGTACATGATTTATATAACAACAATTATGTCATATTAGTGGATTAGTTGTTATGTTTCGATGTTTAGGAGCCAATCGGTTTGTGATTTCCTTAGGAATGTTCTAACAATGTGAGTACCATCTAAATGCATGCTATGCTATGTCTACATTAATGTACTTTAAACCAGTGTATAGTCTATAACGGCGAACTAACATATTTAATTATAATGTATCAGTCACCGTTGCTAATAGCTCAATGATACAGCCAAACAACATGTTAGCGAAATATAGCAATCATTGTTGCACCAACTCATTCAATGAGCCACATTGGTGGTTCTTATCTCAAATTGAAGCAATATATTGTCTAATTACAGAAATGCAATAAACTAGCAAAATACAATCATGGGTCTTGTTACATCAGATACACATTTCAAGCTGTCTACTTAACATGGTAGAATTTATCATTGCCAGATAAGACCGTCTATTGGAACACGTGCTAGCTATATAATGCATCTGGGCTGTAGTAAACACCATTATTAATGGCCGCTTTATTCTTCCAAGCCGCTGTGTCTCAAATGTGCTTTACTGCTGTGTTGGTAAAAGCACTTATCTGACACAGGCCTCATTAATGGCTTCTTAATTAGTATATATATCTGCATGCGCCCACCAGAAATTGGGGTTTTTATAGCGCATATATTGATGGCTCTAATGCAAATAATATATATATTTATATGTCACTGATTGGCATAATAATTTAGCTTGAAGTTAGTTTTCTCTCTCCTGCAAAATATATGAATATGGATATACCGGATTTTAGTTCTAAGCCATCGACTTGTTACTTACCGACGTCTTTCACTTCTAGTGAATTATGTAACGTAATTCTTAGAATCAATTGATTACTCTCTATGTATTCCATGTGATGTTTTATGGGGGAGTTCACTCGTTGCATTTTGTGTGATATTTCCTAGGGGGAGTTAACTCGGTGTATTCCATGTGATATTTCCTAGGGGGGTTAATTCGTTGCATTTTGTGTGATATTTCCTAGGGGGAGTCAACTCGTTGCATTTCATGTTATATTTCCTAGGGGGAGTTAACTCGTGGGATTATATCTGCTATTTCCTGGGGAGTTAAACAGATATGGACATATACTTCAACACGTTTGCAGTCGTTTCAATTGTTATATAGTACACATGATCGTGTGCCCATGGAACTGAACACTTATCGATGGACGAACCAAACATCATAATGTCACCGCCGCCCCGGGCGACATATGAAATGCCTGACCCTATTTCGCCCTCTATGGGAGTTCTATGTGTTCGTGTTTTTAGAATTATTATTATCGCATTGCCGTTATTTCTTTCAGCGGGCGTCTCTCGAGACATGCTTGATTGACCCATGGCTTGTTGTTAGCATGCCAAGAAGTACGAGCCGATTTATTGTAAGGAGAATTCGCGCGTTAACCATTAGTGCTCTGCGCGTTATGTGTTTCTATTGTTCTTTAACCTGCTTTGTTGCAATTTTATTTGAACATCTTTCATTTATTTCCACGTGACATCAATCGGAATCCTATCGACCTTTATACTGCATGTGGATTTGATGACTGTATGAGACATTTAATTCGATCATGAACCCTTCGAGCGGTTTCTTTATATCGGTGTTTAACATGTTATTTAATATTGTTAAGTAAACTTTTTCATTTGTTACACGCGACAAATAACGGCATGTTAAATTATAAATGAATTGGGATGGTAATTATTAACCAATTCCCACGTTACTCCTTCGTGTAGTTTGTAAATGTGGCTTTTCATTTTTTGTATGCGGAATATATCTGACCTATGAATAGAGATGTTATTAACAAACATACCAACAGTAACCTTCACATCGGTTGTTCAACATACAATGTGGCCTAATTCTAAATATCAATTTTATTTATGCGTACGGATCATATATCAGAATGCTATATACATCGAAGAATGTTCAGAAATTACCCCCTCCTGGGACCATATTGGGAGGCATATTTTAATTAGTTCTCATTGAACCGTATTTTAATTGACCCTCATGTGATATATTTTATTTACGCCCCGCCCACAGGATCGTAGTTTAATCAACGCTGATGGCACCATATTTTATTTTCAATTAATCCTCATAATGGGACTATATTTTAATTTTAATTAACTCGCATATTACCATGTTTTAATTGACCTTAATTGAACCATATTTCATTTCACCCCCTTGGTTCATATTTGTTTTAATCATCATGGGACCATATTTCAATTAACAATAAATGTTCAATTTAATTAACCACAATGGGACCATGTCTTCATTAACCCTCATTAGACCATATATTAAGTAACCCTCATGGGGGTATATTTTATTTAACCCTCATGTGACCATATTTTAATTTAACCTCATCGGATCACATTTCAGTTAACCCTCTCTGGGTGCGACCATATTTTAATCAACCCTATGGAACCACATATGTATTTTAATTAACCCCATGAGGGGCCATATTTCCAAAGGTGATATCAGGAGTGCATTACCTGGGTATTTACGACTTGAACCGTGTAACAATGATCGAGAGCTTTTGGCTTGATTATTATTTTGTATGTTATGCACTATTCTTTTTATATATAAATTATAACAAATACCAAAGAAAACACACGTTCCAGAATCCAGCAGAAAACAATTCAAATGTCGTATACGAGAACCAATAATCGACAGTTTATCGTAGTACCACAAGCTGGCAGCGCGTCAGCACAATGAGGTGTCAATCGTGAAGGCGTTCGTCACTGTTTTTGGCAATGGGCGTGTGGTTACTGGTGTATCAATGCAATGGCCGTTGCATATTTGGCGATGAACATTCCAAGCAAGTGGAACGTATGCGCCCCTTGTGACTCATATCGTACGTGACATATGGTGTTTAGATATTTGAAAGTAAACTTTAGATTGGCACGTCCGATTTTTTAAATCTGCTTACAACCATTCTCACCAAGTACACACTATACCCACATATACAAATTATCACACATATATACAATATGTAGTTAGTGCTATCGCTTAAACGGTTTATGTCCGCTCGTGGGATTTGGGCATCTATTGGGCGACGCTCTGCCGAGTCCAATATATGCCAAATCCCCCGAACGGGCATAAACCGTTTAAGCGACAGCATTGGCTACATTTTGTATTTACCCATCGCGCAAAACTTGCCTTTTGTGGGGGAATTTGGTCGTTTTCCTAAATTTGTCATTCGTTACTTCATTTATGAGGTAAAGCAAACTAATTAGTATTCATGACGTGGAAACCCGAAGTTCAGCTTAGTCGTTTTTTACAGTTATTTTAAGCCGACCTTGTTCTGATGATTTATTGATGTTTTAGAGCTAAAAAGTATACCCGTTTACTTATTTTGAATAAATAACAGTGCATTACGGACGATAAAAAACGTTTCCAAATCGCAGTGACGTAATTTAGGCCTGTTGATGTCCCTAGTTACCTGCGCAATGTGCATATATAATTACGTCATGAAAGTAGTATTGACCCGATAAAGCTATGTTGACCTAATAGAGCTACATTGACGTAATAAACGTAACGTTAATTAGGCAGACTTTATGTAGTCAATAAAGGTAGTGAGCAGTGGATACAATTCAACTACATAGACGTTACCTATATACCGATTTTTCACAATCACCAGATTAAAGTTGCGATATTCTATATACATGTATATAGAGAATATCCGCATAGTGCATCTGAATGGATGATTTATTTTCCCGAGTATGTGGGTATCTATTTCGCGAGCCTCTAGGCGAGCCAAATAGTTGCCCACATACGAGCAAAAATAAATTTTCTATTCAGCTACACAATGTGGATGCTCTGTTTATCCACCGAACAAATTTAAATGTATTGTATCCCAGTTCTTTGTCAAAAACATGGCAAAATTAGCAGGCTCCTTATAGCGAAGCGATGACCTACTTAGCGACTTTATCTGTATAGTAGAGACTAATTAATTATGAAACAGTTTTGTATCCATGCGACTGCGCAGCGAAATAGTCCGCCATATAATTTCTAAATTATGCCGGAAAATACAACAGCATGGTGTAATTTCTAATAAAATATAAATGATTTGCGTAACGTTAAAATATAAAACTGAAATGTACGAGTATACCAGTAATGTGAATTTGGATGTTTGTGCTTGAAACTTATTCATGTATTTGAATGAAAGTATGGGCCCTGTTTCATGAAAGCAACTTATGACATAGTTGGGACTTAAGATGGTCATAAGTTCAAACTTCAGTCATAAGTGCGTTTCACGAACAAGGTCTTAACTTAAGATGGTCTTAACTTTGGTCTTAACTTTAAGACTGCTGTGAGGTGTCATAAGATAATCTTAAAGTTAAGACCCACGTGATAAGTGGCATATCGATCACAAGTATGGCGGCCTATGTTATTTTGCAATTACGGAGATATCTGTACACTGTCTGGGTGGGCAATTCGTCGTCTGGTATACAGGGTCGTGGCTACAGAGTGAGAGGGGGTGTTCGCCTCGAAATGTCCAACTACACCCCCATTAAACAACACCAAATTATCTTTGGGTTTAAACATTCCAACTGGTTCCTCAAACTTTCCAAAACCAAAGTTTGGAGAGGGCAACCCCCCCCCCCCCACCGTATGACCACAGGGTTAGTTTGGTAAAAGCAATTCAGAGTACAGGTTTATCATCCGGGACGTGGCGAATGGGGTTTGTGTGTTCTCTACCCCCCCCCCCCCCACACACACTTTGGTCAAAATGTTTAGCAATTGGAAATTTCATGCCTGACAACAACATTAATCGTACACTATATATAGGTTTCAATTGTTTGAATTTCTAACTAGTAAAGGAATGTGTTGTTTTAGACAAACAGCAGCAACCGAAAATCACCAACTTTAGGGGCGTCAGGTTAGAAATTTCGAACTGTTGGAATATTTGAGATACCAATTGGAAAGTTTAAATCCAACGGGTGGGGTGGACATGGCATTTCGCGAACATGGAAGTTTGGCCCGGTTCAATTAAGGGGCGGGTGCAGCTGGAAATTGCACGATGTACCCCCCCCCCCCCCACAGAGACCAACTAGCCACCCCCGTGCCTCGTCCAATGTAGGATATAGTAAATTATCAGCTGTGTATGTGACCTATAGATAATATATATTATAAAATTGTATTACCCACGAATTAAACCTTTAATAAGAATTATGACCTAGCCCAAAGCTCACAATCTCCTCTATGTTTTTCCATATGTGTGTGGGGAGATGGGGTAAAATTAGATCAATTAATGTATTGATTCTTTCCTCTTTCCAAATTTCCGTCGGCTGTTTACGAAGCAGATATGTCATATAGGAAAGGTAACATAAACGCTCTTTATCAAAATATGTTTTAGAAATAGTGACAATTTTCTATAGAGAATATTATTGTTATTGAGTTTATGCCCACGCCCATATGTCGTGATTTTCAAGGCTGTTCAAATTTTTGTCATGTTTTTTTTTTTGCAGCGGTGGGATGACCGTAGTACAGCATACTTTATATATGATATACACACCCGTAACGATGACACCCTTTAATACGATTGTGCTAATGAAAACGTAGTTATATATATATATCCATGGTATGACAACCGCATAAAACATCTGCATAAAAATAATAAAAAAAGTTACTCTAACAAATATTTTTCATTTCCCTTTGAATCGAAAAATGACCTATGTGTGTCCTGATGACATCGCCGATTTATTATGATTATTGCTACACGTAGAGAGCGGGGGTCGATAATATACGAGTTATGTGGGCTCACATAAACAAATCGCCGCCTGATCATTGCTCTCAGTGGATTAACTCGCTGTGAATGCATGGTCGCAGTCATGCATCGATCCATATAATTATATTGTCTTATTTCTGACACCGCCACTCGCCAGTAAACACAAAGCTCGTCATTTTAAGAGTCTGCGATGTACTCTTTTTCGAATTCACATCGTGGAACTCATACAAGTCTAAGATCCATATGCGAATATAAGGCCACTGACTATAGACACTAAGATACATGCGCTGATTCGCCCACCCCACCCCAACCGCTATCCATCATCCCTGTCACACAATAATGTCAACTCGGACTCGGCGCTTTCTCGATAACCTCTCAATGCCGTACATACAGATTGCACAAGCCCACATTGTTCTGGACTGTAGAAAATTGTCGATAACCAGTCTAAATGAGCGGGAACTTAACTTACTACTTAAGTAGGACTGAATCTTGTTTTGTGAAACGCGTTCTTGAAACGGAAAAGTTACATCATAAGATCCACCTTAGATCTAGCTTAAGTCCATCTTAAGATAATCTTATGACCTTGCTTCATGAAACAGGCCCCATAACTTTAGCTACCAGCGCCAAGATCGGCAGTGCAAATGCACCAGCTCACGGAATAATATTTTATACTTTATAGTGACAAACTGCCAATTGCTTAATCAAGTTATATACATTGAAACATTCTATTTGAGTGCGTTTTGGGGCGCATCCTTTGATCTTTTAGAAAGGTGTTGCCACTGATTGTACAAAAATACGTTGCGGATTTTGACGTTTCTAAGGACGCTGTCACTAACAACGGAAACCAGCATGGTCGGTTCTAATGATGCTCCATAACGTTGTTACGACCCAGTGAAGTCACTCTTGTAACATTTCTTCTTCGCATATTATTAAGTTTATGTGCCTCGTAGATGATGCGTTATCTTCCTAGTATACGGCTAGAGGCGTGGTTTGTCTGTCTAGTATACGGATAGAGGCGTGGTTTATCTGCCTAGTATACGGATATAGGTGTGGTTTATATGTCTAGTATATGGATAGAGGTGTGGTTTATATGCCTAGTATACGGATAGAGGTGTGGTTTATATGTCTAATATACGGATAGAGGCGTGGTTTATATGCCTAGTATACGGATAGAGGCATGGTTTATCTGCCTAGTAAACGGATAGAGGCGTGGTTTATCTGCCTAGTATACGGATAGAGGCGTGGTTTATCTGATGGGCTTTATCAGCCTATTAGTATACATGGGTAGGAGATGGATAAGCCTAAAATATATGATTTTGAGGGCAAAACCATTTCTGACCATGGTTTTCTTGCACAGTCTTGTTACAGAATATCGCCTTATATAACAATAATACTATGGTTTTGTGTTGTAAGATATGTTATTCGCGTTAATAATAATAATGTTATGCATACGATTGCTGTGCATTAGCTTGTTTATCAGCCATAACCGTTATTTATTAATGTTCCCATCTGTTGTGCATTCTAACCTAAACATTAAGAATTAAACGGATGCAGCTTTCCACTCATATTCAATATTCGATGAGCTGCTATGACACATGGTGTCTGCAAAAATAATTTTATAAGCTTAACAGAAGAACTTATAATCGTTTGGCCTTTAATAGAGAAAATTATGACAAATATCACGCAAAATGAAACACAGGGCAAAATCATCGATCCATGTCCAACTTGGCTTAAATTTAAATTTAAATACACTATGATTTGACAGCACAACAGTTGGTCGAATATTGGCATTTAAACACATATGCGCGGATATCAAAACTAGGGAGAGCACATAATTGTCATTGCATCAAGCTACCGGCCGATTGGAAGAATATTTATGGTTATAATTGGATTTGATTTCAAGCTGTGGACATGTCCATTCTGCATAACTGTATTGATATATATGGTATACTTACAGGCACGCCGGCGTAGCTGTAGACAGGATTTGAACTGATTGGTCTCCCCGAGGCCTGCAAACAAAATAAAGTGGTTTATATATTATTCATGTGACCTTCTGGCATTCTTGCATGCCTACTATTCTTTTTATATTTATAGTAACAAACTCATTTCGTGAAATAGGGTTACCGCATGCAGATACGGCCAATCTTAAGCTGATACCTTGTGAGAGATACTTATTGCAGTATTGGTATATCATTATATTTATTGGTGAATTGTAATGATCTTACAAAATGGCTATGTCTATTGAGTCACGACATTCATATGGACAGAAATATTAGGTAATTTCAACTCTTGAGATTATCATCGGCTGAATCATGTCGCACACAACTTCACAAACTAAGTTTTTGCTTGCATAACCACCCATGAGTGTGGTTTTATATTATGCATCTTGTACACTAAAATCAGGAAAATAACATCAAATTTCGATTTACTGAGCTTAACATCTCGAATACAACTTCATAAGCAGACATGACCCCAATCTTAGTCAGTGTTCATATGGAAATCGAACAATGTTCTTGGTCAGCTTGTTTGTGAAGTGTGACATTGGCATGACCTTTGGCACGATATGGCCTCATTCCGCGAAACATCCACATCTGTTGATAGGTAAGAACAGAACCACTCTCGAACTCTGGATCACAGAATATATTGGCCCATTCTTTTGGACCTGCACGTTTCACATTGCTGGTATCCTGGCTCGTCATGGACGTGTTTGGTGTAGCAGATGGATTCACTGACTCGATAGGTGCATGTACAAAGTCCTTATTCACACTGAATGATAATACGTGATCCGAGTCACTGGACGGTATCAAGTCGCAGACCTTATTTATTTGAAATGTAAATGATCATGTGTCCATGTCAGTCATTTCCAAGTATTGATCTGATACACCTGTCATAGCTGAGATACCATGGTCATCAACAGATTTGTCCCACTTTACGCTTAGTGTTTCGTGCTATAAATAAATGGAGTGAGCCATACTGTGGTATTTGCGCAATGTGAATGCTTTCACGTGTTTCTGATTATATGTTTCACTCTGTCCATGTGTGTATACTGTTGTGACTCTGATGGTTATCTGACCTTTGACCATTGTAGTGGGGTCCCTTAGACCCAAAAAATACCATACTGTGACTTTAGTGACTAAAGTATGTAACTTCAAATATAGGTTGCTTAGTTATAGAAAAACGTTTTGGAGGGGGTGCCCGGTGGGAGGACACCTGTCGGGATAAAATCAGGTTCCCATGGCAACGGCATCAAATATTTTGAGAAAGTTTAAAAAACCCGCTGTTGGGAATCAATGAGCCTTGTGTTCAAAGAAATGACGTTGACGCATAGTACCATTATTAGTGCACCAAACGGATGGGTCCACAAGGATATATAAGGTCAAGGTCAATTGTCAAGGTCAAGTTCATATTTTGGTCGATTTTTTCATTAATTGTCTCCTATTTCGCTACCCCTAGAGCCTTAGTCATAAAATTAATCCCCATCATAATGCACAATAATTCGGGCCCCATCATCACATTCTTTTGGTTATATGACACATTTGATATGTGACAACATTTAATGTATACATAATCACATTTTAGGTACTAATTTGGCAATACCAGAGTCAAGATACATTACCGTCAATATACAATCATACCAAAATAAACACGATTATGTGTCTTTAGTAACCAAAACTCGATACTTCACATATATGTAGCTTATTTATAGTGCAAAAGTTTTGGACAGGGTGCTCGAATGAGGAGTCAGGTTTCTGGATGTAATTTGGTTTCCATGGCAACGGCATCAAATATTTGGAGAAATGTTGAACACGCCCACTGTTGGCAAACCGATGAACCTTGTGATTGAATAAATGAAGTGAACTCAATCGTTCGTCAAACGAACTGAGCCAATAGGACCTATATGATCCAGGTCAATTACTAAGGTCAAGGTCATTAAGAAAAATCAATCTATTGCTCTATTTTATATTAATTGCCTCATATTCCGCCAAACCTAATGCATTAGTCTTGAACGCAATCCCCATGATAAGCGAGATCACTGAGTCGCTATCATATTGGATCCATCTAGCCCAATTCCGTGCATCCATGGCTACACGTCAACGTTCTGGCGTAGAATTCCATGTGCAGAGATTTTGAATATTTATGAATTCCATATATGGAATTTGTGAATATTCAAAAGTCCATATATGGAATGCTACTCAGAACTTTGTCATGTATATATTAACTGCGGATTCGGGGCTGGATGGATCCAATATGGTAGCGAAGCAGTCTTCTCACTTATAAAGCACTCAATTAGGCCTCATCATCGCGTCCAATGTGATATCACACTTGATTTAAGATGGATAATGTCTACATTTGACAACAATAATTTATATAATCACATTTTAAGTACACATTTCGGGTTTAACAATACTCATTTCTTCCCAAAAAAATATAATTAATGGACTACTTGTTTATGGTGGAAACACAGCCTGTTTATTTCGTTAAAGATAAATCAGGTGATTCTTAAGTTTATTCTTATGAAAAAAATATTTAAAGAGCCTTATAACGTTCATATAGAGCTCAGGTATTTTATTATTATATTTTTAAGGTTGGGTTATAACTTTCCTGATTAAACAAACTTGTTACCATGGCAACTGTGACATTTTCGATTGAAATTAATTTTAACAACTGGTCATATATTAGAGGTTCATTCACTTCACTGGGCATATATAATCTCGTTTCCATAGCAACAATTAACGCAAATATTGACAAAATTGTCATTTTAGTGAACTTTTTGCTGTATTACTATCTCAATTTCTTTCAAAAATATAGAATACAATCCACTGCACTGTATAACTTAATCATACTTCTCCATTCAAAAATCTATGTTGAGTGGTGGATACAATGCTCCTGTTTCCATAGAACTGTTCGAAATGTTATCAAATTGGTCACTTTTGAGTGGTCTGTTTACAGAGGGATGGAATATTTAATAGTCACACACATCTGCTCGTGTTATGGTTAGAATCACATTATTCAAAATATATTTATGTAAGATTGCTGCGAAATGGTAATTGTATAAAGTCTCAAATTCCTGATTGATCAGTAAACAAGATCACCAGTAACGGAATATTATCACCAGCTGAATGAGACAAAGATTTATCATGAATATTCATTACTCAATGCCGTAGCTTAGATATATAACTGTAATTTATGGCCATGCGGATGACATACTTAAAATAGGAAAAACGGAATTCACACGGACGACACCGTTGTTTATAGTTGTTTGTCAAATATGTACATATGTGATTGTATAATGAGTTGTCCCAAATGAACATTTTGTCAAATGATTCCATCCAACTATGTTATTACCTTTTGGACAAGGCACCTCCGAAAACTCTGGGAATCATAGATTGTAATACCTTATGATACATTATACAACATGACTGGGGTGAATGACCTCCAATATATGTATCCATGGTTCAAATATCACAAATATATGGAGTGTTACCATTTTTTACAATTAAGGCAGCTGACAGAGATCATAATTGGGATTTTAAAGATTTTAAATAGAAATACAAGCGGGTGTAAAAAAAAATGGTCTTGGCTACTTTGAAACCCACAACAGCCCTGTCATACATTTCTGCTTATTTCTAACAATCCCCACCTTCTCCTCTTTTTTGGCTCAACTTGCACATACAAGCCACTTCCCTGATTTGATCATCAACATACTATATGTGTGTCTTCGTGGTGATTGCTGCATGGGAGCAATATTTTGTTCCCCCTAAATTAGTTTTAAAATATGGCAACCATTATGATTTTCACATTTGAATCTATCAGCACTCTGCAGCCAACATTAGTGGATCAATCTTCTTACAATGTACGGTCATGTTTATGATGGACGTTATCGAATTTGAACGAATTTTGAACCAAAAACATGGCAGCCATCTTGGATTTTTCTCTCTGCACAACAAAATCCAGCCATCCAGCTGTTTTCAGCAAATGAGAAACCAATGTCAATGATTCTCCAAAACAGTGCATAACAGATTTAATTGAAATTGAATCTGCTGGGTCTGACAGCCCTGTTGAATGTTCAGAATGGTGTATGATAACTAATTTGTTTTAATTCAAATGATCAATATTGGTATATTCATAGCAACCACCCCGGTGGGTGTTTATACCTAAGGCGTGTGTGAATGATGACGTCATATAATTTTTCTATATATATTTCTATACGATGGAACGATTTTCAGGAAAGAGTGTATGCTATTTAGCGAAATTGACACGTGACTTCCGATTAGCAACTGTTTAAAATTGCGGAATCGGAAGTGGAAGAACGAGATGAAATGCCACGGCTCATGACGTCATTTACGTCATGTTGGCTTCGTAGGTGCAACATTAACCCTTTCACGATGGGATACGCGCTAGTGCAGCATTTATGTTTTTATTACGGGAGCTGTGCTGGTGAAGCATTAACCATTTCACGACGGGAGTTCTGCTGGGCACCATTAACCCTTTCATGACGGGGAGCTGGGCTGGAGCAGCATTAACCCTTCCATGACGGTAGTTGAGTTGGTGCAGGATTAGTTATTTCATGAAGGGAGCTGCGTTGGTGCAGCATTAAATATTTGATGATGGGATCTGCGTTGGTGCAGCATTAACTCTTTCGTGACGGGAGCTTCGCTGATGCAGCATTAATTATTTCACGAAGGGAGCTGCGTTGGTGCAGCATTAATTATTTGATGATGGGAGCCCGAGTTGGTGCAGCATTAACTATTTCATGGCGGGAGCTGTGCTGGTGCAGCATTAATTATTTCACAACGGGAGCTGCGTTGATGATGGGAGCTACGCGTTGGTGCAGCATTAACTATCTCATGACGGGAGCTGCGCTGGTGCAGCATTAATTATTTGATGACGGGAGCTGCGTTGGTGCAGCATTAATTATTTGATGATGGGAGCTGAATTGGTGCAGCATTAACTCTTTCATGACGGGAGCTGCGTTGGTGCAGCATTAACTATTTCATGACGGGAGCTGCGCTAGTGCACCATTAATTATTTCAGGACGGGGCTGCGTTGGTGCAGCATTACTTATTTCATGATGGGAGCTGCATTGGTGCAACATTGACTCTTTCATGACAGGAGCTGCGCTGGTGCAGTATTAATACATTTCATGACGGGAGTTGCGTTGGTGCAGCGTTAATTATTTGATGATGGGAGCTGCGTTGGTGCAGCATTAACTCTTTCATGACGGGAGCTGTGTTAGTGCAGCAGTAATTATTTGATTATGGGAGCTGCGTTGGTGCAGCATTAACTCTTTCGTGACGGGAGCTGCGTTAGTGCAGCATTAATTATTTGATTATGGGAGCTGCGTTGGTGCAGCATTGACTCTTTTATGACGGGAGCGGCGTTGGTGCAGCTTTAATTATTTGCCGATGGGAGCTGCGCTGGTGCAGCATTAATTATTTCATGACGGGGGTTGCGTTGGTGCAGCATTAGTTATTTGATGATGGAAGCTGCGTTGGGGCAGCATTAATTCTTTCATGACTGGAGCTGCGTTGGGCAGCATTAATTATTTCATGATGGGAGCTGTGCTGGTGCAGCATTAACCTTTTTTTATGACGGGAGCTGTTATGGTGCAATATTAACCCTTTCATGACGGGAGCTGCGCTGATGCAGCATTAATTCTTTCATGACGGGATCTGTGCTGGTGCAGCATTAATTATTTAATGATGGAGCCCGCGTTGGTGCAGCATTAACTATTTCATGGCGGGAGCTGCGCTTGTGCAGCATTAATTATTTCATGACGGGAGCTGCGTTGGTGCAGCATTAACTCTTTGATGACGGGAGCTGCGTGGTGCAGCATTAATTATTTGATGATGGGAGCTGCGTTGATGCAGCATTAACTCTCGCATGACGGGAGCTTCGCTGGTGCAGTATTAATTATTTGATGACGGGAGCTGCGTTGATGCAGCATTAACTCTTTCATGACGGGAGCCGCGTTGGTGCAGTATTAACTATTTCATGACGGGAGCTGCGCTGGTGCAGCATTAGTTATTTCATGACGGGAGCTGCGTTGGTGCAGCATTAATTCTTTCATGATGGGAGCTGTGCTGGTGCAGCATTAACCTGTTTATGACGGGAGCTGTGTTGGTGCAGTATTAACCCGGTCATGACGGGAGCTGCGCTGATGCAGCATTAATTCTTTCATGACGGGATCTGTGCTGGTGCAGCATTAATTATTTAATGACGGGAGTTGCGTTGGTGCAGCATTGATTAATTTATAACGGGAGCTGCGCTGGTGCAGCATTAATTATTTCATGACGGGAGCTGCGTTGGTGCAGCATTAACTATTTTATGATGGGATATGTGGTGGTGCAGCATTAATCCTTTCATGACGGGTAGCTGTGCTGGTCCAGCATTAACCCTTCCATGGTGGGACGATGACGGCAGTTGCGTTGTTGCAGCATTAGTTATTTCATGAAGGGAGTTACGTTGGTGCAGCATTAACTATTTGATGATGGGAGCTGCGTTGGTGCAGCATTAACTATTTCATGACGGGAGCTGCGCTGGTTTCAGCATTAATTATTTCATGAAGGGAGCTGTGTATATATTTCTATACGATGGAACGATTTTCAGGAAAGAGTGTATGCTATTTAGCGAAATTGACACGTGACTTCCGATTAGCAACTGTTTAAAATTGCGGAATCGGAAGTGGAAGAACGAGATGAAATGCCACGGCTCATGACGTCATTTACGTCATGTTGGCTTCGTAGGTGCAACATTAACCCTTTCACGATGGGATACGCGCTAGTGCAGCATTAATGTTTTTATTACGGGAGCTGTGCTGGTGAAGCATTAACCATTTCACGACGGGAGTTCTGCTGGGCACCATTAACCCTTTCATGACGGGGAGCTGGGCTGGAGCAGCATTAACCCTTCCATGACGGTAGTTGAGTTGGTGCAGGATTAGTTATTTCATGAAGGGAGCTGCGTTGGTGCAGCATTAAATATTTGATGATGGGATCTGCGTTGGTGCAGCATTAACTCTTTCGTGACGGGAGCTTCGCTGATGCAGCATTAATTATTTCACGAAGGGAGCTGCGTTGGAGCAGCATTAATTATTTGATGATGGGAGCCCGAGTTGGTGCAGCATTAACTATTTCATGGCGGGAGCTGTGCTGGTGCAGCATTAATTATTTCACAACGGGAGCTGCGTTGATGATGGGAGCTACGCGTTGGTGCAGCATTAACTATCTCATGACGGGAGATGCGCTGGTGCAGCATTAATTATTTGATGACGGGAGCTGCGTTGGTGCAGCATTAATTATTTGATGATGGGAGCTGAATTGGTGCAGCATTAACTCTTTCATGACGGGAGCTGCGTTGGTGCAGCATTAACTATTTCATGACGGGAGCTGCGCTAGTGCACCATTAATTATTTCAGGACGGGGCTGCGTTGGTGCAGCATTACTTATTTCATGATGGGAGCTGCATTGGTGCAACATTGACTCTTTCATGACAGGAGCTGCGCTGGTGCAGTATTAATACATTTCATGACGGGAGTTGCGTTGGTGCAGCGTTAATTATTTGATGATGGGAGCTGCGTTGGTGCAGCATTAACTCTTTCATGACGGGAGCTGCGTTAGTGCATCTTTAATTATTTGATTATGGGAGCTGCGTTGGTGCAGCATTAACTCTTTCGTGACGGGAGCTGCGTTAGTGCAGCATTAATTATTTGATTATGGGAGCTGCGTTGGTGCAGCATTGACTCTTTTATGACGGGAGCGGCGTTGGTGCAGCTTTAATTATTTGCCGATGGGAGCTGCGCTGGTGCAGCATTAATTATTTCATGACGGGGGTTGCGTTGGTGCAGCATTAGTTATTTGATGATGGAAGCTGCGTTGGGGCAGCATTAATTCTTTCATGACTGGAGCTGCGTTGGGCAGCATTAATTATTTCATGATGGGAGCTGTGCTGGTGCAGCATTAACCTTTTTTTATGACGGGAGCTGTGTTGGTGCAATATTAACCCTTTCATGACGGGAGCTGCGCTGATGCAGCATTAATTCTTTCATGACGGGATCTGTGCTGGTGCAGCATTAATTATTTAATGATGGAGCCCGCGTTGGTGCAGCATTAACTATTTCATGGCGGGAGCTGCGCTTGTGCAGCATTAATTATTTCATGACGGGAGCTGCGTTGGTGCAGCATTAACTCTTTGATGACGGGAGCTGCGTGGTGCATCATTAATTATTTGATGATGGGAGCTGCGTTGATGCAGCATTAACTCTCGCATGACGGGAGCTTCGCTGGTGCAGTATTAATTATTTGATGACGGGAGCTGCGTTGATGCAGCATTAACTCTTTCATGACGGGAGCCGCGTTGGTGCAGTATTAACTATTTCATGACGGGAGCTGCGCTGGTGCAGCATTAGTTATTTCATGACGGGAGCTGCGTTGGTGCAGCATTAATTCTTTCATGATGGGAGCTGTGCTGGTGCAGCATTAACCTGTTTATGACGGGAGCTGTGTTGGTGCAGTATTAACCCGGTCATGACGGGAGCTGCGCTGATGCAGCATTAATTCTTTCATGACGGGATCTGTGCTGGTGCAGCATTAATTATTTAATGACGGGAGTTGCGTTGGTGCAGCATTGATTAATTTATAACGGGAGCTGCGCTGGTGCAGCATTAATTATTTCATGACGGGAGCTGCGTTGGTGCAGCATTAACTATTTTATGATGGGATATGTGCTGGTGCAGCATTAATCCTTTCATGACGGGTAGCTGTGCTGGTCCAGCATTAACCCTTCCATGGTGGGACGATGACGGCAGTTGCGTTGTTGCAGCATTAGTTATTTCATGAAGGGAGTTGCGTTGGTGCAGCATTAACTATTTGATGATGGGAGCTGCGTTGGTGCAGCATTAACTATTTCATGACGGGAGCTGCGCTGGTTTCAGCATTAATTATTTCATGAAGGGAGCTGCGTTGGTGCAGCATTAATTATTTGATGATGGGAGCCCGCGTTGGTGCAGCATTAACCATTTCATGGCGGGTGCTGCGCTGGTGCATCATTAATTATTGCATGACGGGAGCTGCGTTGGTGCAGCATTAACTCTTTGATGACGGGAGCTGCGTGGTGCAGCATTAACTATTTGATGATGGGAGCTGCGTTGATGCAGCATTATCTATTTCATGACGGGAGCTGCGCTGGTGCAGCATTAATTATTTGATGACGGGAGCTGCGTTGACGCAGCATTAACTCTTTCGTGACGGGAGCTGCGCTGGTGCAGCATTAGTTACTTCATGACGGGAGCTGCGTTGGTGCAGCATTAATTATTTGATGATGGGAGCTGCATTGGTGCAGCATTAACTGTTTTCATGACGGGAGCTGCGCTGGTGCAGTATTAATACATTTCATGACGGGAGCTGCGTTGGTGCAGCGTTAATTATTTGATAATGGGAGCTGCGTTGGTGCAGCATTAACTATTTCATGACGGGAGCTGTGTTAGTGCAGCACTAATTATTTGATTTTGGGAGCTGCGTTGGTGCAGCATTAACTCATTCATGACGGGAGCTGCGTTAGTGCAGCATTAATTATTTTATTATGGGAGCTGCGTTGGTGCAGCATTACTCTATCATGACGGGAGCTGCGCTGGTGCAGCAATAATTAGTTCATGACGGGAGCTGCGTTGGTGCAGCATTAATTATTTGATGATGAGAGCTGCGCTGGTGCAGCATTAATTATTTCATGACAGGAGCTGCGTTGGTGCAGCATTAGTTATTTGATGATGGGATCTGCGTTGGTGCAGCATTAACCCTTTCATGACATGAGCTGTGTTGGTGCAGCGTTAACGCTTTGGTGACGGGAGCTGTGCTGGTGCAGCATTAATTATTTCATGACGGGAGCTGTGTTGGGGCAGCATTAATTCTTTCATGACGGGAGCTGCGTTGGGCAGCATTAATTATTTCATGATGGGAGCTGTGCTGGTGCAGCATTAACCTTTTTTATGACGGGAGCTGTGTTGGTGCAGTATTAATCATTTCATGACGGGAGCTGCGCTGGTGCAGCATTAATTATTTCATGCCGGGGGCTGTGCTGGTGCAGCATTAATTATTTAATTACGGGAGCTGCGTTGGTGCAGAATTAACTCTTTCATGACGGGAGCCGCGTTGGTGCAGTATTAACTATTTCATAACGGGAGCTGCGCTGGTGCAGCATTAGTTATTTCATGACGGGAGCTGCGTTGGTGCAGCATTAATTATTTCATGATGGGAGCTGTGCTGGTGCAGCATTAACCTTTTTATGACGGGAGCTGTGTTGGTGCAGTATTAACCCGGTCATGACGGGAGCTGCGCTGATGCAGCATTAATTATTTCATGACGGGATCTGTGCTGGTGCAGCATTAATTATTTAATGACGGGAGTTGCGTTGGTGCAGCATTGATTAGTTTATAACGGGAGCTGCGCTGGTGCAGCATTAATTATTTCATGACGGGAGCTGCGTTGGTGCACCATTAACTATTTTATGATGGGATATGTGCTGGTGCAGCATTAATCCTTTCATGACGGGTAGCTGTGCTGGTCCAGCATTAACCATTCCATGGTGGGACGATGACGGCAGTTGCGTTGTTGCAGCATTAGTTATTTCATGAAGGGAGTTGCGTTGGTGCAGCATTAACTATTTGATGATGGGAGCTGCGTTGGTGCAGCATTAACTATTTCATGACGGGAGCTGCGCTGGTTTCAGCATTAATTATTTCATGAAGGGAGCTGCGTTGGTGCAGCATTAATTATTTGATGATGGGAGCCCGCGTTGGTGCAGCATTAACCATTTCATGGCGGATGCTGCGCTGGTGCATCATTAATTATTGCATGACGGGAGCTGCGTTGGTGCAGCATTAACTCTTTGATGACGGGAGCTGCGTGGTGCAGCATTAATTATTTGATGATGGGAGCTGCGTTGATGCAGCATTATCTATTCCATGACGGGAGCTTCGCTGGTGCAGCATTAATTATTTGATGACGGGAGCTGCGTTGATGCAGCATTAATGATTTGATGATGGGAGCTGCATTGGTACAGCATTAACTTTTTTCATGACGGGAGCTGCGCTGGTGCAGTATTAATACATTTCATGACGGGAGCTGCGTTGGTGCAGCGTTAATTATTTGATAATGGGAGCTGCGTTGGTGCAGCATTAACTATTTCATGACGGGAGCTGTGTTAGTGCAGCAGTAATTATTTGATTTTGGGAGCTGCGTTGGTGCAGCATTAACTATTTCATGACGGGAGCTGCGTTAGTGCAGCATTAATTATTTGATTATGGGAGCTGCGTTGGTGCAGCATTAATTATTTGCCGATGGGAGCTGCGCTGGTGCAGCATTAATTATTTCATGACGGGGGTTGCGTTGGTGCAGCATTAGTTATTTGATGATGGAAGCTGCGTTGGGGCAGCATTAATTCTTTCATGACTGGAGCTGCGTTGGGCAGCATTAATTATTTCATGATGGGAGCTGTGCTGGTGCAGCATTAACCTTTTTTTATGACGGGAGCTGTGTTGGTGCAGTATTAACCCTTTCATGACGGGAGCTGCGCTGATGCAGCATTAATTCTTTCATGACGGGATCTGTGCTGGTGCAGATTTAATTATTTAATGATGGAGCCCGCGTTGGTGCAGCATTAACTATTTCATGGCGGGAGCTGCGCTTGTGCAGCATTAATTAGCTCATGACGGGAGCTGCGTTGGTGCAGCATTAACTCTTTGACGACGGGAGCTGCGTGGTGCAGCATTAATTATTTGATGATGGGAGCGGCGTTGATGCAGCATTAACTATTTCATGACGGGAGCTGCATTGATGCAGCATTAATTATTTGATGATGGGAGCTACGTTGGTGCAGCATTAACTCTCGCATGACGGGAGCTTCGCTGGTGCAGTATTAATTATTTGATGACGGGAGCTGCGTTGATGCAGCATTAACTCTTTCATGACGGGAGACGCGTTGGTGCAGTATTAACTATTTCATGACGGGAGCTGCGCTGGTGCAGCATTAGTTATTTCATGACGGGAGCTGCGTTGGTGCAGCATTAATTCTTTCATGATGGGAGCTGTGCTGGTGCAGCATTAACCTTTTTATGACGGGAGCTGTGTTGGTGCAGTATTAACCCGGTCATGACGGGAGCTGCGCTGATGCAGCATTAATTCTTTCATGACGGGATCTGTGCTGGTGCAGCATTAATTATTTAATGACGGTAGTTGCGTTGGTGCAGCATTGATTAATTTATAACGGGAGCTGCGCTGGTGCAGCATTAATTATTTCATGACGGGAGCTGCGTTGGTGCAGCATTAACTATTTTATGATGGGATATGTGCTGGTGCAGCATTAATCCTTTCATGACGGGTAGCTGTGCTGGTCCAGCATTAACCCTTCCATGGTGGGACGATGACGGCAGTTGCGTTGTTGCAGCATTAGTTATTGCATGAAGGGAGTTGCGTTGGTGCAGCATTAACTATTTGATGATGGGAGCTGCGTTGGTGCAGCATTAACTATTTCATGACGGGAGCTGCGCTGGTTTCAGCATTAATTATTTCATGAAGGGAGCTGCGTTGGTGCAGCATTAATTATTTGATGATGGGAGCCCGAGTTGGTGCAGCATTAACCATTTCATGGCGGGTGCTGCGCTGGTGCATCATTAATTATTGCATGACGGGAGCTGCGTTGGTGCAGCATTAACTCTTTGATGACGGGAGCTGCGTGGTGCAGCATTAATTATTTGATGATGGGATCTGCGTTGATGCAGCATTATCTATTTCATGACGGGAGCTGCGCTGGTGCAGCATTAATTATTTGATGACGGGAGCTGCGTTGATGCAGCATTAACTCTTTCGTAACGGGAGCTGCGCTGGTGCAGCATTAGTTATTTCATGACGGGAGCTGCGTTGGTGCAGCATTAATTATTTGATGATGGGAGCTGCATTGGTGCAGCATTAACTGTTTTCATGACGGGAGCTGCGCTGGTGCAGTATTAATACATTTCATGACGGGAGCTGCGTTTGTGCAGCGTTAATTATTTGATAATGGGAGCTGCGTTGGTGCAGCATTAACTATTTCATGACGGGAGCTGTGTTAGTGCAGCACTAATTATTTGATTTTGGGAGCTGCGTTGGTGCAGCATTAACTCTTTCATGACGGGAGCTGCGTTAGTGCAGCATTAATTATTTTATTATGGGAGCTGCGTTGGTGCAGCATTACTCTATCATGACGGGAGCTGCGCTGGTGCATCAATAATTAGTTCATGACGGGAGCTGCGTTGGTGCAGCATTAATTATTTGATGATGAGAGCTGCGCTGGTGCAGCATTAATTATTTCATGACAGGAGCTGCGTTGGTGCAGCATTAGTTATTTGATGATGGGATCTGCGTTGGTGCAGCATTAACCCTTTCATGACGGGAGCTGTGTTGGTGCAGCGTTAACGCTTTGGTGACGGGAGCTGTGCTGGTGCAGCATTAATTATTTCATGACGGGAGCTGTGTTGGGGCAGCATTAATTCTTTCATGACGGGAGCTGCGTTGGGCAGCATTAATTATTTCATGATGGGAGCTGTGCTGGTGCAGCATTAACCTTTTTATGACGGGAGCTGTGTTGGTGCAGTATTAACCATTTCATGACGGGATCTGCGCTGGTGCAGCATTAATTATTTCATGCCGGGGGGCTGTGCTGGTGCAGCATTAATTATTTAATTACGGGAGCTGCGTTGGTGCAGAATTAACTCTTTCATGACGGGAGCCGCGTTGGTACAGTATTAACTATTTCATGACGGGAGCTGCGCTGGTGCAGCATTAGTTATTTCATGACGGGAGCTGCGTTGGTGCAGCATTAATTATTTCATGATGGGAGCTGTGCTGGTGCAGCATTAACCTTTTTATGACGGAGCTGTGTTGGTGCAGTATTAACCCGTTCATGACGGGAGCTGCGCTGATGCAGCATTAATTCTTTCATGACGGGATCTGTGCTGATGCAGCATTAATTATTTAATGACGGGAGTTGCGTTGGTGCAGCATTGATTAATTTATAACGGGAGCTGCGCTGGTGCAGCATTAATTATTTCATGACGGGAGCTGCGTTGGTGCAGCATTAACTATTTTATGATGGGATATGTGCTGGTGCAGCATTAATCCTTTCATGACGGGTAGCTGTGCTGGTCCAGCATTAACCCTTCCATGGTGGGACGATGACGGCAGTTGCGTTGTTGCAGCATTAGTTATTTCATGAAGGGAGTTGCGTTGGTGCAGCATTAACTATTTGATGATGGGAGCTGCGTTGGTGCAGCATTAACTATTTCATGACGGGAGCTGCGCTGGTTTCAGCATTAATTATTTCATGAAGGGAGCTGCGTTGGTGCAGCATTAATTATTTGATGATGGGAGCCCGAGTTGGTGCAGCATTAACCATTTCATGGCGGGTGCTGCGCTGGTGCATCATTAATTATTGCATGACGGGAGCTGCGTTGGTGCAGCATTAACTCTTTGATGACGGGAGCTGCGTGGTGCAGCATTAATTATTTGATGATGGGAGCTGCGTTGATGCAGCATTATCTATTTCATGACGGGAGCTGCGCTGGTGCAGCATTAATTATTTGATGACGGGAGCTGCGTTGATGCAGCATTAACTCTTTCGTGACGGGAGCTGCGCTGGTGCAGCATTGGTTATTTCATGACGGGAGCTGCGTTGGTGCAGCATTAATTATTTGATGATGGGAGCTGCATTGGTGCAGCATTAACTTTTTTCATGACGGGAGCTGCGCTGGTGCAGTATTAATACATTTCATGACGGGAGCTGCGTTGGTGCAGCGTTAGTTATTTGATAATGGGAGCTGCGTTGGTGCAGCATTAACTATTTCATGACGGGAGCTGTGTTAGTGCAGCACTAATTATTTGATTTTGGGAGCTGCGTTGGTGCAACATTAACTCTTTCATGACGGGAGCTGCGTTAGTGCAGCATTAATTATTTTATTATGGGAGCTGCGTTGGTGCAACATTAACTCTCTCATGACGGGAGCTGCGCTGGTGCAGCATTAATTATTTTATTATGGGAGCTGCGTTGGTGCAGCATTACTCTATCATGACGGGAGCTGCGTTGGTGCAGCATTACTCTATCATGACGGGAGCTGCGCTGGTGCAGCAATAATTAGTTCATGACGGGAGCTGCGTTGGTGCAGCATTAATTATTTGATGATGAGAGCTGCGCTGGTGCAGCATTAATTATTTCATGACAGGAGCTGCGTTGGTGCAGCATTAGTTATTTGATGATGGGATCTGCGTTGGTGCAGCATTAACCCTTTCATGACGGGAGCTGTGTTGGTGCAGCGTTAACGCTTTGGTGACGGGAGCTGTGCTGGTGCAGCATTAATTATTTCATGACGGGAGCTGTGTTGGGGCAGCATTAATTATTTCATGACGGGAGCTGCGTTGGGCAGCATTAATTATTTCATGATGGGAGCTGTGCTGGTGCAGCATTAACCTTTTTATGACAGGAGCTGTGTTGGTGCAGTATTAACCATTTCATGACGGGAGCTGCGCTGGTGCAGCATTAATTATTTCATGCCGGGGGCTGTGCTGGTGCAGCATTAATTATTTAATTACGGGAGCTGCGTTGGTGCAGAATTAACTCATTCATGACGGGAGTTGCGCATGCGCAGCATTAATTATTTCATGACGGGAGCTGCGTTGGTGCAGCATTAACTATTTTATGATGGGATCTGTGCTGGTGCAGCATTAACCCTTTCATGGCGGGTAGCTGTGCTGGTCCAGCATTAACCCTTCCATGGTGGGAGCTGCATTGGTGCAGCATTAACCATTTCATGAAGGCAGCTGTGCTGGTGCAGCATTAATTATTGTATGACGGGACCTGCGTTGGTGATAAAAAGCAAATTCGGGATACAGCATGTGTGGTTGCTCCACTACGTGTCACGTATGATTCATATTAAATATAACTGTTTGCCCCCAAGTGTGGATCTGATAGATAGGCCATTAAAAATAAATACCAATATATGTGTTATTGGATAGTTACATATGGGAAACTTGATGAGGGTGGATAATTGTTATGACTACTCATTTATCCGTCAACATCTTCTGAAGAACCGCATGTCAGAATTCAGTTATAGATATTGCGGATGGTCCCCAGTTGACTGGGATTCTGATTTGTTCAAATGGTGTCGAAAAGGAACTGGGTCGACAAGTTATTAACTTGACATAATTATGTGGACTGTCGTAGGCTTAGAGAGAGAGAGAGAGAGAGATATGTTTATTCCTCCAAATATGGAGACCATTATGGTTCGTCGTGTGATTGCAACTGCATAATTTATGCGGGGATCCGCATTGGATTGGATATTCGCCCAGCATGACCTGATGACGTACTCATCGCACAACAAAACGTTCAGACTTTTTCATGACGAATATTATCAATAATTAACTTCATTTCCCTCCCACAAGCTATAATCGAGCCACTGCACGGGTGGTTCGTGTACGACGTATGTATATACTAGTCAAGTATTGTCTAAGTGGATTAACGCCAATAATTCAGTATGCGTGAAGGGTTCTTGACGCCTGTCGATTCTTCAGTTTGCGAACCAAATATCGCGACCCCCAACTAAGCGCAAGCGTTACAAGAATAGACTCCAACTGTTCTAACTTGGATATGTTTTCCCGATAGTTCAGTACGAAAGGTTCTGGTTTCCTGCCGATTCTTCAGCGCGATTCCCTACTGGGTGTATGTGTCCTTAGAGAAAACTCAAACTGCTTCGAACTTGAATCGGATAGTGTGTTTGTCTCTTCTGTAAATCGAAAATATGTCATGTGAAGCACGGTGCCCCAGTGCTCAGTACGTCTTCGCTGTCAACACAAAGAAATGAGTTCGCAGCCCGCGGGTGGTTTATTGTGAATTCACACAACATTGGCTTGACCGCTTTGAGCTACGTGCAAGGTCGCTCTAGTCTAGGAAAGTATGGACATAGGCGTCGCCTCGAGAAGGTATTTATGAGACCTACATTTTTGGTTAGCATGAACACTTAACTTTCGGAATCAGTATGTTGGTCATTTTTTCAATTAAGCCGATATATTTGATTTTTTAGAAGAAATATTCGTCTAATTTTGATACCTATGAATGGGGCGATAACCAGAGTAAGGTATTACATGTAACCATTGAATATCGGAATGACAGTCATGACGTCATGTGACGTCAAATAATGTTTAGTGTGAGAAGATTATGACGATTCACCCAAAGCGTTGTTTTTCGTTTTCATATAAAATCAGAAGTAAGATGGTTATGCCCAATTATGTTATACCACGGAAACTACTGGCAATTATCTACGTTCTACTATATCACTTTTCGTTGTTGGTCGCATTATTTGTTATCAAAGGCGGAAAAATCAACCCTCCCCCTAAAGATGAGAGGCGGCATGATATGGTGTAAGGCACACAGAACGCACGGTTGTGTGCCAAATTGCGAAATTAACTCAACGGCCGTTGATCGACTGATAAGGCATTGTCTAATATATATGTTTCAATTGACACAGTCGACCATTAAAGTATCAATATTACATAATGTTCATCCTGACTTAAGTTTTTTTAAATGTTTTGATTTTTTCCCCAAAAAGATAATCTAAAATGCATTTTGTCTTCTTCCGGGAGGCAAATATGAAAAAAAATGTATTACGGGTGAATTTAATTAGTGTATATGGTAGTTTCATTCCTTCTTGGTTTAAAAACTGGCCTAATAACCCGAGATGGTGGCCGTTATATAGGTGGGAATTGCGAAATTCGTAAGAACACACGATTACTTGACAAAATTTGTTTGCTAACACAACGGCCGTTGATCAACTGCTAAATTTTTGTGTATAGTATATATATCCAGATCCATCGACTAGAAAATTTAAGTGAAACCGGTACACAAAGCACCTCGTGGTCCCAATTTTGGATTAAATTTTTAATTACTTTAGTTCAAAACTAATCGAAAACCTATTTTTGTCATCTTATCGCAATGCATAAAGACAATAATGTAGCGTGGATTGATATAATTTGTATGTACGATATGGATGGAACTTGTACAATTTGTCATGTTGCAATTAACACCACCGGCGCAATGCAATGTTCTATAAAACCAATAGTCCTATTATATTCATATCGTTTTGCAATACTAGGACGTAGCAGTGGCCAGTTCTATCTAAATGACAACCAGATCGGTACCCACGAGTTAGAAGATCGACACATTTTGCATTCATTCGCTCTCAAGTAAGATTATTCTTCGAAATCGATGGCATGTCGTCCAAATTATTTCACAATAAAGATGATTGATTTAAGGCAGATGGCTGTCTGACTATCTTTGCGAAAAGAATAAGGGAATTATCTAGGTTATATTAAGTCTAACACGACATTTAAGCATACTTGGCAAACTCTATGGCTATTTGTAACAAAATGCGACCGCAAATAACAAAATTAACCAATTAAACAATTCGGATATATATCTCATCAAATAACTCAGGTTGATACGAATTAACTCCATCCTCAACATGTACACACATCATCGAAGATAACCGAATAAATTATATATTCCAATTAAGAAGTATTCTCAGCACATAATATGATAAACGACAAGTTCTCGAGACAGGCTTTCGGCGCAACAGGTCGCACGTTATCGTGTGTCTTCACTTCACTATTCCGGGAGGCAGGATAAACACCAGCTGACAAACAATCATAATATTTATGGGGCGTTGGGTATATCACGGAAAGATACAGTAAGCGCCAGAACTGTCGTGCTCTCTTGACAATTTCCAATGTTGTGGATGGGGTGGTTCGGGGTGGTAACGCCGAAACTCAATATGGGTATTGATCAACATGTATGCATACCGTATGCATATATACCGTTGTATGTATATACATCTAAACATTGTATGCACCTGTGATTTACATATATATATATGGGCTTACTCATCCTTGTTAATAATTATTAATTATTGATCACCATGTATACATACCATATGCATACATATCGTTGTATGTATATTTGTATGAATATACATCTATACATTTTATGCACCTGTGATTTACATATGTATATGAGCTTACTCATCCTTGTTGATAATTATTCATCTTTATAATCTTTATTTGATAACATACTGACACCAGGTTGGTCCAGGTCTTCTCGTGCTGAGGCCGGCTGGGATATTGGGATGGCGAGATGCCGGCATCTCGCCATCTCAGTATCTTAGCTGGATTTAGTACGAGAAGCCTTGGATTAACAACAGGTATGCTATATTTATACTTTCACCAGAATTTCACGGATAAACCTCATATTGTTATAATTCCACCAAAACTTGAATTAATATTATTAAAATGATATTCGTATTTGTTTCCACGCATACGTATCGATCTTCCGCACGATGACATACACATATGGCGATACCAGGGCGTACATTACAACAATTTAGAAATTTCAACTATGTCTGCAAATAGCATAACTTTGAGTGAGGTTAGGGATACGCAAGCACACAATTTCGCGGCAAAATGGTCTCAAATAGAAGGAGATGAATTCGATCCCGATAACATCCAACTTTGGAATCAAAATACATGCCAATATTTCTCGCCTACACAGGGTAAAAAAATGCTCTCAAATAATATAAAATTCTCTATCTTCGGACTAAATTGCAGAAGCTTTAACGCAAATTATGGAGATCTAAACAACCTACTTTGTGATTTGAAAATAGAAGAAAATTTGTTCGATGTTATAGCCCTAACAGAAATATTCAAAGTGCATAGTTCCTCAGATTGTTCACTTCCAGGATATCACCCCTTAGAATTCAAATCTCGACCTGACGGCGATGATGCCAGAGGTGGTGCTGGTATTTATATAAAGGGAAATCTTCAATATAAACACAGACAAGATTTGACAATATTTATACCACACGTAATCGAAACCTTATTTATAGAAATACACCGAGGAGCGAACGATAATTATATAATATCATGTATTTATAGACCAAACACAGCACCAAAGGCCGACTTGGACAAATTTATGTTGAAATTCGATAATATATTAGAACAATTGAACAATGCCAAGTCTTACATAATAGGAGACCTCAACATCAACCTCTTAAATTTCGACATGCATAAAAAAACTAACGATTTCATAAACAATGTCTTCACTAGAGGATTCGTGCCCATGATAACGACACCTACAAGATTGACTGAGCACTCTGCTACCCTAATTGATCACATCTATACCAACAAAGTACAAGGTGGTCACCAAACAGGGATAATTACTTGCGACATCTCGGACCATTTCGGCATATTCCTCTCCGAATTAAACAAACACAAATCCATAAAACACTCTCATAAAAAAGCCACGTACAGGAACTACACCCCCAATAATGTCAATATTTTCAAAAACTTGTTAAAATGATGTAAATTCGACTAAGTTCTCAGTTGTAACTCCCCTGATAAGGCATATGAATTGTTTTTAGACATATATATGAACGCGCATGATCTAGCTTTTCCTCTCATAACACGAAATGTACCCAAAAATATATAAAGCGCGAACCATGGATGACACCTGGACTAATCAAATCCTCTATTACTAAGCAAGAATTATACTCTAATAAACTGAAGGCACCATCAGAAACAAATAAAATCACCTATTTAAATTATCGTCAATTATACAATAAACTAATAAGGAAATGTAAAAATAATTATTATTGCGATAGTCTAGAAAAAAATAAGAATGATAGAAAAAACACATGGAAAATTCTTAACAATGCCATCAATAAAAATCAAAAATCATGCAACTACCCTCAGAAATGTAATGATAACGATACAGAGCTATCTGACCCTAACATAATAGCCAAACAATTCAATGACTACTTTTCAACAATCAGTCGAAATACCAGCAACTCTATACACACTGAAAATGACGCAAATTTCAATGATTATCTTCGAAATAGGAGAACAACTTGAAATCGAACCTACATCGATACAGGAAATAGTATTGACATGTTATACAATGAAAGGGAAACTGAGCAAAGATTACATTCAATTGAACCGGATAGGGAATCTTGGGCGTGAATCATCGACACGATTTCTAGGTATCCACAATGATGAAAACTTGACATTCAAAAAGCACATATCCATAATCTGCTCCAAAATATCACATGCAATCTATTGCAACAATAAAGTGAACAACTTTGTCCCAATTAAATCATTGAAAACATTGTACTATGCACTGATTCAAAGCCACTTAGTTTATGGTATCCAAATATGGGGTCATGTTCCGGAAGTCAAGAAAATATTACTATTACAAAAACGAGCATTGCGTATACTATGCAATAAGAAGTACAGGAGTCACACAGATCCACTCTTTGAAAGAGAGAAAATCTCGACAATATATGACTTACATACTCTCAATTCCTCAATTTTCATGCATGACTGGTGTTATAATCGCCTGCCCGCGTCTTTTGGAATGATGTACAACAAACGAGCAAAATCAACACCTAGACACCATAATCTCGTGCTATTAGAACTACCTAGAACTGACTGGTCTGGAAAACTACCCCACCACGCCTTCCCCACAACATGGAACAATATGGAAAAAGATTATACATCTTGCCAAAGCAGACACACATTGAAGGAGCGCTTACAGATAGCCATGCTGAGAAATTACCCAGAAAATGTACGATGTAAATCAAAGGATGTCCCGACTGTGCTCTTAAATGAAACGAACATTCATTGTATACTTCACACCGGTGTTCACACTATGGCATTCTCGCTCCTAAAAATGCCCATATACTACCATACATGATAATACTACCGTACATAATTACGATTTCTCTAACAATGACTATGACCCTATACCACTAGACATACATATAAACATTCTATATATGTACTGTTAATTTGAATTATCCCTAAACCTCACTCAACAAAAATACTTTCCGGTGATCTATATAGATTCCTCTTATAAAAACTAAATATTTTGTTCTTAAAATAACCATGGAACTGGAATCGAAACTGTTCATATGATTGTGTTAGAAAATATGAACAGTTCAAAACATTATAATGGAGAGATAATACATTATCGATCTTATAACTAGTTTGGGTTGTCTCACAACCACACCAATACTTGTTTGTGATATGCCCTAAATACTAGGTTCTAGATACTTTTATATGTATATGATTATAGTTTGTACGTGTGCGTGGATATGAAATGCAAGCCATCGATTAAATTATTTATAGTGATATAGGGGGTAGCAGGAAGACAGCCCGATAGGGCTAGGCTAACCCCCAACGATATACAACATCACCTTTTATGTGTTACTTCCATTGTAAAATTCATGTGTATATTGTAAATAAATTATCCTATCCTATCGTTAGTTACCTTCTATCAACGAGGCGTGGTTACTTATAAGAACGGAGCTACTGATACATCAGGTCTCATGCATACAGTTTTAAAATTAAGTATACATGGATATACATTACCAATAGCAATTGCTGCCCAGTCCGCAATAGGACATATCCAGCAAATTATCAAACCGTCACAGCACACAGGTTCGTTCAGTTTCACCATCAGCAATAGACTCGTCTGTATTCTAACATTTACCGGATTATTTTCGCACACAAGGAGATGGAAACCCGGTTGATTTTCCTCGTGTAGTTTATCAGCTGTGGGGGGTATTTGCTTGTACTAACAGTTAAATAAGTTGCAAAGCAAAGTCATGGTTCTAAGCGATATTTCCAACAACGAAAATACCAGCAATGTGGTAAATCACATAAAACTGTCAAACTATGTTCCTATATACTTCAATTGTATCTTACTCTGTATAGTATGGTAATGTAGTCTCGAGTCACCACACGAACCCTCGTGATTTCCAGAAGTGACTGAACAATTGCTTGTAAGACGAGGTACCCTAAATATGGACAGTTATCCCACGATAAATGAACACCCATATGACCCATATCTTTCTATGCCGATGAGAAGGATTGTAACAAAGTCAGTCAGGTGAATATCCATCATAAAGTATTAAAGTACAAACTAATGTAAATATGACTCCGAATTTTGAGTATTTACAAATTTGTTGTTTGGATGTTTGTTTCAACGAAGGCACTTATAAGAACAAGAATATATCTTATTCCAAAGCTTGAGCGATGTTCATGAATTATGCACATACAAACTATTTGACATAGCATATGCATCTGCTAATATGTAGACATGAATATTAATAAATTACGTCATTCTATCCTGGCAAAATTTCGATGTGATGTGATCCATCTGAGGGTCGAAACTGGGCGTGTTAAAATGAGAAGCTCCTTGAATGCATTTGTGTTATATGTAATTTGTTCGAATAGGAGATTCACTTCCTATTGCGCCGCCCTTAGTGTCATAACGCCAAGTATTCCTCTTAAAATCTCTACCTGAATGAATTTATGAATTGGGATCCGAAGATAATTTTGACGAAGCACTAATTGAAATAATATATTACCCATGATATATATTTTAATACCTCTCCGACGCATTCAACGAAAGAAAGAACTGTTTATACGGAAAATAAACTACGTATCCTGGTAACGGTTAACACATATAATACAATGAATCAAAACCAATGTTTGAATTTGAATTTTATTTTGCCAATTTTATTTAACAGAAATCGATATGTAAAATATTACTTATACATATGTGAAAATGTTATATTAAACGTGACATAAAGACTTATAGGCCGGGTGTTTATTGTAATGTTATCATTAGTTTGTATTTTGCATAGGCATGTCAGGTAAATAAATGATACATATATATCTCTATCTATACCTGTCTTTGGAATTATTTGAATGACAATAAGTGGCCACCTTATATATGGTATCGAGCCGCATACGACTGATTAAACAAACTACATGGTCAACTTTATTTTCCCGAAATATATATTTATCATTGATATCGTATCTCCGCTTACACTAAATGCTGCTCACGAAGATGTCCTTAGCTTTACTGTCCCAGTTATATTATATCAAGAGTTATTGATATGTATTACTCTTATTGTATCTTTGTTAACACATATATAATGTATGGAGAAGAGGAAGCTATTGAAGAACGTTCCAATCATCAACTGGACAGTGCTGTCCGCTGAGTCGGAAACTAGTCACATTATACTTACCAGATAAAACACTGTGCTCTCCGCCTGAGTCGGGAACGAGCCACATGACCAATCAATGTATGAATCCGAGAGAAAGGAACACACACCGCCTCCTGCGTCAAAATTCGCAGACGTGCACCAATAGTTACCCAAACAGTACAGAATGCATGCCTCGAGGGACGTCACAGTCATGCTGCCAATGCGCGAACTGTCGCCATAGAATGGCGTCGATTTTCGACCGTCACATATGATGTTTCGGACACTCATCATGTTCTGTAACCCGGACACGGACGATACGATGCACACAATTGCCGAGAACAACATACTAATAATATCCATCGTTATGTGCGTGTATTATGAGTCTTGAATTTGATTTGAGTCAGTGGTGACCGCCTCGTAACACAGTCGTTTGTAATCTGGTGCGATAGTCAGGCTTATTGATCCGGTGCGCATGCGCAAACATACACACAATTTGAATAGAGGATGGCTGTAAATACATCGATTGTGGAAATGTGGACTAACCATAGACTTTGCATCTTGCAACGGACATCGATAAGACTGTCAAACAGACGCAGATTTATTTGTTGTGTGTGACGCCCTCGGTTTCAATTGTGATCGTTTTGTATATGAATATGATAACTTTTACGACACATACATTGGCCGCGGACACACGTGTCACAGTAGAGATGGCATAGTAGGTGTGACAATTAATTATGGTGCAATTTTGGTGACAATTGGTCGTCATAGTCCTGTGCCATAGCGAGACATTTCGCCCGCCGCACATTCACACAATGAGTATTTTCCAAGCTCTATCAGAGTCGAGATCGACATCTCAATGATTTATCAAACCGAATGTCTTGTCGCTGTTGATCGTTACTCAACACGCAATGTTATATTTTTAATGCTAACACAAAAGACAATTCTGGACGATCGGTCGTGCAATTTTATGTATCGTAGAGAATACAATGTGGCTAAACGTAATGAGTAGAGATCAACCTTGGTGAAACTCAATGGTCCGAATCGGCATCTCTGGTTTAGACTAGGTTTTATTCTAGACCAGGTTTAACTCCAGTTTAAACTAGGTTTAAGTAGGGTTTAAACTTGGTTTTACGGTAGTTAAACTAGGTTTACGGGAGTCAAACTGGGTTTTAGTGTAGTTAAACCAAGTTTTGTGATAAACTCAGTTTAAGTGTGTGGAATTCGATCTCAATTATAAACTAGGTTTTATTGACGTTATGGTAATATTACTAATTGTTTGTGGTGAATTGGCTATATAATCATCAGTATAACCTTCGGTATATATGATTTATACGTACCATACGTCTCGTCTCGAAAATATACCTTTAAATATACTTTGAAAAAACATCAAAGTTAAACCACCCTACCCCAGGTTTTACTAAAACCTAGTTTTTTGGGTTTAATTATTCGGCCGATTTTGTTCGCCCAGTATTGATGTTGTTTCTTCGAATATATGGGAGTGTTTATTTTGAATTGGGGGAGGCGTTTATGCGCGGGCGTTTGCACTCAACGTACATGCATGAGAGTCTTAGTGGAATTCGGGGAGGCTATGTCGGTACTTATGAGATAATTCAAACAAAATATGTGCCAGTGTGATGGATGTTTTCTTGCTATATATGTCTGTTTGCAATTCGCTCGTTCGGATGTCGCTTTGACGGTTGAGAGCATGGAGGGATCGGACTGATCAATTTGACACGTTAGACACGAACATGAATTTTGAAACTGATTCCTTATTCACAAAAAGGTCTCTTTCGGTCAATTTGACGCATGGGTCGGTGGCCTGCCCAAATACCCACCAGAGACACCCCAGCCCTCACCCTGGGGAGGGTGACGGTCACCCTGATGGGGGAATGGAGTATGGACTATTTTGGAGAACTGTAAGGATTTCGGCCAATTTGATGGTATGTGTGAGTGCCTCGCCCCAAATAACCCATAGAAACACCCCACCCCTCACATCCGGGGATACCACCCGAGGTGGTGAACATGGGATATGGACCATTTTCGAGACCGGTATGGATTTCGGCCAATTTGACGGAATGGATGGATGGCCCGCTCAAATGTCCCATAGAAACAGCACACCCGTCAACCCTGGGGAAACCACCCCAGGAGGTGAAAATGGGGTATGGACCTCTTTCGAGAAGGGTAAGGATTTCGGTAAATTTTATTTCAGGAGTGTGGGTAGTCTGCTCAAACTACCCCCTAGAAACACCCTCACCCGGGGGTACCACCCCGAGGGGGTGAAATGGGTATGGACCATCTTCGAGAACGGTGGGTGGCACATCCAAAATGCCCCCCATAGAAACACCCAAACCCGCACACCGGGGTCCATATCCCATTTTCACCCGCTCGGGTAGAACCACCCGCGGTGGGGGTGGGGTGTTTATATGGACTATATTTGAGGGCGGGCCGCCCACCATTGCCGTCATATTGGCCGAAATCATTACCGTTCTCGATAACGGTCCATACCCCATTCCGACACCCGGGTGAGGGGTGGTGTGTTTCTATGGGGTATTTGGGGCGGGCCACCTATACATGCCGTAATATTGACCGACAGAGCCATGTTTTATGAGAATAATCAATAAAATGCTCCATTCCCATTTTCACCCCAGCAGGGTGGTACCCTCCAGGGATGAGGGTAGGGTGTTTATATGGGATATTTGGAGCGGGCCACACACCCCTGTCATCAAATTGGCCGAAATCGTTACCGTTCTCGAACATGGTTCATATTCCATCTTCACCCCTCGGGTTGTAACCAACCCCACCCCGCCCGGATGTGAGGGGTGGGCTGTTTATATGGGTTATTTCCACCTCCTCGTGTGGCACCCACCCTCACCGGGGATTATATGGTGTATTTTGATAGGTCCACCCACTCCTGCTGCCAAATTAATTAGCCTAAATCCTTACCTTTCTCGAAAATGGTCCATACCCCAGTTATCCCGGGGTGAGGGGTGATGTTTCTATCGGGTATTTTGGGCGAGCCACCCATTCTTGCCGTCCAATTAGCCGAAATCCTTTCCGTACTCGAAAATGGTCCATACCGCATTTTAACCCGTCCGGATGGTACCCCCCGGGGGTGGTGGTGTTTCTATGGGGTATTTGTGGCGGGCCCCCAACCATGCCCTCAAGAGATATTTTTGAGTTCCAAAAGTCATGTTCCTCCATGATAATAGATAATATCTAACCGCTATACAACAGACCGTGCATTCGTCGTGATTTCTCAAAGCGCACGGTTATTCGCCCGATTAGGAGATTAGATAGCGACAACAGGTCGCGTGACCGGACAATGCATTGATAAGTAGTGATAATAAACAGACAGACCACGCCTCCTATCCTTGCAATTGGACAATTGTGGCCCACAGGTAACGCAATCGACCAAATCTATGTCATCCCAGAGGTGGAGAAAAACTTGGTTTTACTACTAAAACCCAGTTTAAACAGGTAGTTTAAACTAGGTATAAACTGGAGATGCCGATTCGGACCAATGGATTAATTGGTCAGTCGACTCACTGTGCGAATATGCGGCGCGCAACACGACTCCCTATGGCATATAAATTATGTTGACCAATTGTCACCAAACTCTACCATAATTAATTGTCACACCTACTATGCCATCGCTACGGTGGTACGTGTGTTTGCAGCCAATGTGGCCACCGTGTATCGGGGCCCATCGACATTCTTAGATCATGCCATGGATATCTGATGAGACTACGCCCGTAGAGATTCATGGCATGATATAACATATCATACATACAACGTATAAAGCTATCTTTAAATATTACAGTTGAATTTGAGAGTGCAAACTAAATTATTTTATATATATATATAGCCAAATCCCATGATTTCCCAAAATATTTAAATTACCAGAAGCGTGCACAATCACGATCAACTGTGTTCGATGCCTTTTTTTACGGATTTCACGGTGATTTCTAGTATATCTCTCTTTTTATTGCCTTTAGGCTGAATGTCCAACATATATGTATCACATAAAAACTAAACGATAATAGGACATATAGTCGTTACTCCCTTTTAGTGTAAACAATATTTTATTTCTCAAGTAGGCACATAAATACAAATATAACATACACAAACAAACATAAGAGATAAAGGGATCTGGCAGTGAGCCTAAGCTTTTTCGTGGCCATTTCCGCGTTATAAAAAAGCTTCATAATGTTTTGATCTCGAGTGATAAATTGTCCGCTCCACAAACACCCGCGAGCATATCCGTGATTGATCGCTGCACGCTCGACACCCCCACCCCGTATTACATAATGTCTATGTGAGAGAGCTCTTATTTATTTGCACTACTCTTAATAGCTGAGATATGTATATTGGTTAGTGATGGTACTAAGTTAAATCGCTTGGTTCTATCTATGAACTTTTGGAGTGACATGAAAATGACTGTATTTTTACTCTCCGTTAAATTAACCGATCCATTAAATAAAGTGTTTACATTTAATGTCATAATAGGGCCCACACAACAGTTATCTCTCTCTCTCTTTGTTCTTTGTAAATCGGAGAGTGAAGTAAAATATTTTCCGCGGTCTTCAGTTTCCCACAATCGCAGAATGGATTATTATTTAGGTGATTACAAAACAGGTCATATTTCAAGTTAATGCAGTAGGTTCTCAGACGACAGTGGTAGATTCGATTTGTCTTGTAAACGTTGTATAACGATATGATGGTATGGTATTACGAATTGTTTAGATATAGCTCTTGAATTCGGCTACTGTTGTTGATGGGTGATTCCGGTCCCATACAAGCTTCTCATTGGATAGAGGCAATACAACTTATTTGGAACTGGACTGATGTATATATGTATTTCAGTATATCAGCACTATATGGAGTCGTTAGCATCTCTGTAATATATAGCTAACTGTGGCATATATATATAACTCAATCACAATCGATAACGGTGTCTAAGCGCTTAATTACGTGTCGGCTAATCTCAATAATTTTGCCCGTATAAACTACCAAACACATGAATTGGTAAAATTTAAAACAAATCGCGATTTTTCCAATATTTGTCCCTTTACGCGTTTCTGAGGAATTTCCCGAAAACGTCGACCTACCCCGGTCGACTCGGGTGCAGGGCGTTTCGGCACCTGGACACTTCGGCACCTGGTTTTCAAGACGTGCTGCTACCTGATTTTTCGGCACTTGGATATTTCGGCCGAAGCACTTTTGGCACATAGTTAATTGTTTTTACATTGTTTCTTGTGCAACACATTTCTAGATACGTCATCTTGGGTTAGTTAAATCACAAACTGAACAAAGTCATGTTAATCAGCGCATCATTGACATTCATTCATGGAATGAAATGAATCGATTAATTTTCTGACACCGTTTGTTCACTGTACACCATGAACACATACAAACAAATGTACATGGTGCCATGGGTGCATGCTTCTGAATGGCAGACAGCAGTTACCCACTCTCAGTTTATTATAATGCGTATCGACAGCCATTCAACTTTGTACACAATAAATTGTATAGAAACTTGAGAATTTGTATATAATATCTGATCGGAGTTAGAGTTCTTAATCATTACCTCCTAATTAGTTAATTTGTAAGTAAATCGATTAAAGAGTGAATCTATTGACACCCGTTATCGGCAACAATTGCATTGTGCTCCTTTTCAAAATCTTTGACCGTATACCCTTTTACAACAATGTGGACACCTACGTCAAGAAATAAATTGAATCAATACGTTTTGTCTATTGAGTTTCGTGGCATATATCAAGCGCCGTGAGGATACTTGAAGTACCTTCAAGATGAATTAATTTGATGGTGCGGCATATGTTCTGGTCGATGATGCACGCTCTCACTTTGACGTTAGCTACCACCATGCATATCAGTCCATGTCCTGAAACGGCATAACTGCATCCCAGGACTTAAGTCCACTCAGTCACTTTCTTCTGTATCATGTTGCCCAATCAGGCAAATGGAAAAACATATTTTTATTACAAAAAATCATATGGTAAATATTGTTGGCAAGATGTTTTTTTTTAATTATTAGAAGAAAACTCTAGTCATATCACATCGTCGAATCTGGATTAAGCGTTATGTGTGCCGACTTACATACAATGCAATTGGAATTGAAGACAATTACTACGGCACTACTCTAAACTGTATTAAGAATGAATACGAATGTACTCTCAAATATACTCCGGCATTGGAATTGTCTAGTATGCATATTGTGAGAGATGTGATCATATATGATGACAAGCAGATAATACCGTATGAATTCCCATTCATTTATTATAATGATGTTAGATGATTGGATACTATCGTCATTACACGGTCTTGTATATAATAGACATCACTACTAATTAATAAGCTGGAATTATGTCGCTACCCCATCACAACATGGACGGAATGGGTTTAATTGTATTGGCATATTCAAGCCTGTTGAACGATTCAATTATCACACTTTTTACGAGAAGATTCTTTCACATCTATCACTGTTCATGTTTCAGTGTAAATAATTATAACTGAAGTATTAATTATTTGCACAGCAGCGCGAATAAATTGCACTGGAGCGCAATCATTTGCACCAAAGAGCTAATTCTTAACGGCATCTTTATCCCATAGTTCTCGTAGGTTCTAAATATATAAATTGGTATAACATATTATGGGGGCCGACTTTTTTCTGTCTTGAAAAAAATATGTTATGTTACCATAGGTGGTGGCTCTCAAATCATTGTAAAATTGAGCGTTTCCGAGCCGTCAGTGTGCAGGCATCACTGTTAGAATTGCATTAGTTCAATAAAATACCTAAGATAAATGAAAAATTGACAGTAATCGTTGGCAATTGTCACAGCATTGAAACAAATAATCAGATTTTTGACAACCAAAATATGAAATTATTCGATTTCGATATGATCTATGGTGTATATAATAAACCAATTCTGGGTCTCGTAGCTTTGTTTTGATGCATACATTAGGTGGTACACATTTTGTAAAGGAGACGATATTGTGATACCGACTGTTATTGTTATCATGATTTATAATCCGACTGTGTGCCAATTTGTTGTGTTGGTAGTCACTGACGTATGAAACTATATGGATCTAAAATATGACCGAAGCCGATACCTTATAATATTTAAACAATATAGGCATGTTAATATGAAACTACTCCAACCTTAGCAATTCAAAATAGGCTATAAGAGAGAGATATATATATTTCTTTGAAGGCCATTTAAAAACACACGTATTTACGAACCTTTATGCTACTGCCTTGACTGTATCTATCCTTTAGCTTCATTTCACTACTGGCTGAATTTATCATTAAAATGTACTTAGGAACATGTTAAAACCCCATTAATTCATTAAAATGGGGCTAAATGGGGTATTAATTGGGGTTTAGTTAGTTTTAATGGCGTTATTAAAATGTCCTTAATAACACCTGAAAAAATGATATTTAAGACTGTTCATTCATTAATAATACCAAGGTTTTTTTTAATATCATTACAAAATACTTAAACTCCGGCTCTTATTAATGACATCAATTTAAAAAATAAAATCATTAAAGTTATCAACCAGCTTTTCTGTTTCATTTAATGTCATTAATCTACCCCCCACACCCGACGGTTTTTTTTAATAACATTAAAAACCCTCAACCCCCGTGTTCGGCTCTTATTAATGACATCAATTAAAAAAATTAATCATTAAAGTTATCACTCAGCTTTTCCATTTCATTTAATGTCATTAATCCCCCCACACACAGTTTAATACAGGCAAATCGTCATTAAAATTATAAAATCACATTGGTTTTTTTTTTCATGGGTTCAAATTAACTTTAATATCATAAAAATATATGTTTTTTATGTTCATGCCATTAAATTATCGAAAAAATAAAACACATTTAAAAAATGGCAGTTTCACAAGTCATTTCCCGCTATGAAAGTGGCATTAACTTTGTTAAAAAGATACCACCTCGAGCTCACAACCAACGTTGCTGCAATGAACACTTAATGAGTGAATGTATGTTTTCAAATGTATCTTACTTTTATTGTTCAGCAAACTATGTTTGCCATAATACAATCGGAATAGCTTTATATATATTATTTTAGTGTAAAGCGTTTGGCAAATTTTTTCCAGAAAATACACCATGCTCATAATGTAAACAGACCGAAACATGCCTGAAAAATTCCTCTCAAAGATATAGTTCACATTTGTTATTGGCCGACATTGGTGGTATATTGTGTTACTGGCAGTTGTATGTCACACCCACATAACTCTTGCTGTTTTTAACAAGCATTCAGCTCTATTTAATTAATTTGTACTTTTAGCAGGAGCCTCTGTCTATGCGAGGGAAGATGACTTGTAATATAAAACTAATAGCACAGATATTACACACTATATCTGCTTAATAGGGAATAAACAGCATTCTGTGACATAAGCTGTCATGTTTGTCCAGTGTTTCTCAGACCAAATAAATAACACATGCCCATGCTAGTGGAAATGAGAAAATTGAAATTACATGTATATTTACAAATTACTAACTTTTAGTAACTTTCTATCCTTGAACCTGATCGGCATAATTCGCTTCCTAATGGCAGATAAATATTATCAATTAATTACATAACAAAGGACAATTAGTAAAAGCAGAGTTTAATCTAACTATGATGTGATTAAATACTGTTTCTATAAATTGAGGTGAAATTACTCTCTCCGTTCGTAAACAATATAAACATTCTCTTCTTCAATGGTTCATGGTTGCAACCAAATATGGTTGTTACGGGACATGTAAGAGTGATTCTCTAATAAATTGCAATGTTGACTTCATCGGGTTTGTAAACGGATTTCCAAAGCCAAGCAGATCATTAGAGAAATGCAAGCGATGTGCGCATGCATGTGGGCGAATGAATTTCGTCATCGCAGATGCACATGTATACAAGAACACATGCCTATGTAGTAAACATTTCGCAAATGGTAATTGACCAACAGCGTAATACCCAGACACGATTATCAGGGCAACATGCACGTTTGTATTTTAGTATTAAAGGCACGGGTGGTCTTCCGTTGTCGACATTTTCCTATTTTTTTAATCTGCCATTAACAGAAAGAATATTAAAATGTATATAGTATTGTTCATATATCAACCATAATAATCGCGTAAATAGCATGCTATCGTAAATACCTACAATGTTTTACGTAGTCATTATCATGCAACAGCCTCATTGTATTACAAATATAAACGCTCTTTATTCACTTCATATCAATAATACAGTAACGCTATTTATGTTTGCCATATCCGGATCGGGAAAGTATGCATCTATATCGTAATGTTCTTTATGTTAATGACGGTTGTTCACAGAGGTGAACATTTTAACAGCACACCACCGCGAAGGCCACCCATATCTTTAATAAACCTTGTGTAAGGTGACCAGGGACGTGCCAACAGGGGGGTTTGGGGCGGTGTCTCATCCCCAACTTTGGCCAAAAAATTCAACTGTTGGAAATCTCATACCTGACATAACATTAGTTTGACATTTCTCACAAACAATTGGTTGAAGTTGTTGTAGATAGATTTTTCAACAATTTGTTATAGAGAACATTTGTTGTTTTTAGACAAACATTTGCATATTTTCCTACTTTTTATGAAAATTTTGGACTGATGTGACCAGCAGTTGCAATTGTTCCAACCTTAGATGTATCAGATTGGAATATTCAACATATGTAATGTTCGTGCCCTGGTCCCCCGGCCAGTCAAAACTGTGTAAGAAGACAATATTATCATACATTTAGTCTGAAATTGTCTACAGCTCATACACTAGTTTATCCCATCATATATAGATAGCTCCAAAATAAAATTAAAATGCTGGAAACGGACATGCATGCGATAAGATGAGTGACAAAATGAAAAGTGCAGAAATCACGAAATTAACAAAAGCAAATGAGGATCTTGAATATGAAGTAACTGACCTTCGGTGTAGATCGATGAAAAACAATTTGATTTTCACTGGGATCAACGAAGCTGCCAACGAAAACTGTGAAAATACTTTACGAAATTTCATTAAGGACGAACTACACATAAGAGAATCATGTGATATAAAATTTTGAAATGTTCACCGAATTGGGAAGATGAGACCAACGGATCAACGACCAAGGCCTATAATTGCGTGCTTCATTTTCCGCGAGGAGTTCCGTACTGTCCTGTTTAGTGGCAAATCTTTGAAGGACAAACCCCACCATTCCATTAAAGAGCAGTTTCCTAGGGAAATTGAAGAGCGTCGCCGAGTGTTGTACCCTGTGAAAAAGGAAGCGCGCAAAAATGGGCAAAAAGTAAAAATGGTCAGAGATATTCTATACATATATGGAGCCCAATATACGCCGCGTACACAATCACGCGATGAAGATTCATTATTTGGAAATAACCAAAACCAGACACCCATACTGACAGGTCGTCAGAGTAAACGTGGACGCACCGGATCTTCACCGTCATAGGGAAACCGTGGAGAGAGAGACCAAATTATACAGGACTTCACTCTGAGAGTGTCAACACAACAACAAATGTGAAACATTATAATAATAATATTTTGAAACTGTTGTCCCTTAATGTGTGCGGTTTCGTTTCACGTCTCAGGTGTCCAGAATTCCAGGACTTATGCAATGAATTTGACTTATTGTGTTTTTCCGAATCGAAGACAGATGATTGTGACACTTTGAATTTGCCCGGTTATGTATTTGAAATGAAAAACCGTTATAAGTGTTCAAATAGAAAATCTGGTGGCATTGTGGTTGGGTACAGACAATGCATTAATCAGTTTGTTGAAATTTTAATAACAGATTGCAAATACGTGCTGTGGATAAAAATAAACCGTCAATTAGCTAAAATGAGCGAAGATTTGATTATGGGCATTGTCTATATCCCACCACACAGTTCCAGATATTCCGTAAATGACCCATACCAGCAGCTTGAATGCGAATATCTTGGGCTCGCAAGTAGATTTAGCGAAATTTTATTAACAGGGGATTTCAATGCCCGTACGGCAACTGACAGGGATTATCTAACAATCGATGAAACCGAAAAACTAAATGACAGCATAGTTAAGTTTACAGATGTTGAAGCCGAACTTATTGAATATGGACATGCCGCAGAACGGATTAGCATGGATATGATGAAAAACAGTTTTGGAAAAAAACTTTTAGATTTCTGAAAATATAATGAATTTGTTATTTTAAACGGCAGAGTGGGTCACGATAAAGGAAACGGATCATATACTTGTAAAAATGCATCAGTTGTGGACTATACAATTTGTAACTTAAATGCGCTCGGTCTTGTACTCGATTTCGAAGTGCTTAGTTTCAGTTCCCTGTATTCCGACGCCCATAACACCTTAACATTGAAACTCAGTGTGAGAGAATCCGCCAATGACAAGCATACGTCACTTATAAAAGTGGATGAAAATGGCATCAATAAATGGAACCCGGATAAAGCAGATGAATTTGTATTTAATTTAAACCAAGGTAAGATGAAAATAATAACTGAAAAATTGGAGAGTAATAACGAGTCATCAGAAGAGTTTGCTAGCGATGTAGTTGTGGAAATAGCTGGGGTGCTAAAGGACGCAGCACGAAAAGCATTTGGCATCAGAGGTAAGCAAAAACAGTATTCCAAGAAAAGTGGCAATCCGTGATTCAATTCTGAATGTAAAGTGTGCAGGAGAAATCTATGTAAAGCCAAACAATGTCGCAAAAACAATCCTACCGCATATAACAAGGCAGAAGTGAAACGGCTTAAAAAAATGTATAAACAGACACTTAGTAAGTCAATACAGAGTCATAGAAAAAATATCCAATGTAAAATGGATTCCCTGCGCCGCAATGATACGCGAAATGTTTTGGAAATTGCTCCAAGCAAAAGATAGACACATACAATGCAATATCTCTATTGATGCCCTGTACTCCAATTTTCACGAACTGAATAACCCACCAAAGTCCACTGATAAGCCACTACCAAAGGTATGTATAGAAAACAATCGTGATTTAGATTTACCAATTACATCAGATGAGATAGAGGTATGTATTAAACATTTGAAGAATTATAAAGCGTCATCAAATGATTCTATTATTAACGAATATATGAAGGCATCACGTGATGTCATGTTGCCAATATATGTTGCACTATTCAACATTATACTCAATACTGGTCATATACCCAGACATTGGCTCATGGGCGATATTGTCCCTATATATCAAAATTTAGGTTCTAAGAAAGATGCAAGTAACTACCACGGCATCACCATACTTAGCTGCTTCGGTAAGTTATTCACTGCTGTAATTAATAATCGTCTGAAAAAATAATCAGAAACTTTTTCCTTGATTAAAGATAACCAAAGTGGCTTCAGAGAAGGCTTCTCCACCAGTGATATTCTGATAATTATTAATTCTCTTATCGAACTTTCATCTCTACTCGGATATAAACTATACTGCTAAAATGCTTTTGATTCGGTATGGCGCGATGGGCTATGGTTCAAGGCAGAATTTGTGGCATAAGGGGAAGATGTTACGAGTAATAAAAAATATGTATAACAATATAAAATCAAGGATTACTTTCAATGGTGAAATCTCAACCACATTCAACTCATATATAGGGGTTAGACAATGGGAATACCTTTCACCCTTCTTATTTTCTCTCTACCTCAATGATCTGGAAAGTTTTATATCGAACACACACGCGAAAGGCATGGAAAAAGTATCTGCTGAAGTAGAAACTTATTTGCAAATATACATGAAACTCTTCATTATTCTTTACGCAGACGATGCTGTCCTATTTGCCGAATCATCACAAGACTTGCAATATCAGCTTTATTTATTCTCAGATTACTGCGACATATGGCGACTGAAAGTGAATGTCCAAAAAACTAAATTGATGTGTTTTTCTAAACGCAAACCAAAGCAGTATCCCAATGTTGTTTATGATGGAAAACCGTTAGAATTTGTTGATGAATTTAATTATCTAGGTGTTCTGTTTTTCAGAACTGGGTCCTTCATACAAGCAAGGAAACATGTATGTTCTAAGGCATATAGAGCCATGTATGATATTATTAGACTGAGTAGGTTGAATAATTTGTCTATAGAATGCACAATTGACTTGTTTGATAAAATGGTTGTACCTTTAATGCTATACGGTTGTGAGGTTTGGGGACTTATCATCAACACAAAATTACATGGTCTACGGTGAGACTGGCAGATATCCAATGGAAATAGTAATTAAAACAAATATAATCCGGCGATGGTCATCTCTAATATCCACTGAAAATGTTAAACTTTCGTACATAATATATTGTTTATTGCATAAATTTCATTCTGACGGACGACCCAGTCCCTCTTGGCTATCGTTAGTAAAGGAAACCATTGACAACTGTGGAATGTCACCCCATGTTTAACAACTAAAATGTGGCAGATCTTATATATATAGCCTCGGAGAATGGTGTGATTCCCGTCATGAAATGGTTAATTTCAGATTTCAAGAAGCTGTTTCTTCTCAGTGTCCCACACGTTCCCCTACCCAAACGTGATGTCGAATATGAGAGGTTTTCCGTGTTTTTCGGCAGCGAACATTTGGCAGATGTTAGCCTTGGTGAATGGTGTGAGTCTGTGAGTGACGTTCATCAGCAGGATTCCGTCAGTGTAGAGCTGGAATGAAATGTAAATATTGTATTGCTAAACATGACATTATATTAACCAGAGTAACTTTATCACAATTATCCCCAACCTGTGTAACTTTATCACAATTTCAGTAACCTAGATAACTTCTTCACATAAAACTGGTGCGAGTGAGAAATCCAGCATTATTGGAGGGTTGATGGAAAACAACTGCCTCAGTAGCAAGCACCTCCCTCGCTGTGGGGAAAATAATCCCACACAAAGGATTAAGGCGTCCTGATAAAAATCGTGTCATCTTCTGTGCAGATGAACAGTAATGTTTATTATGCAATGTCTTCGCAGTGCCCCACGCGTTCGCCTACATGAACAAGGTGTGAGATGTGAGAGGTTTTCCGGATGTCTCACCACTGAAACTGTGGCAGCTGTTAGATTTGTAGAATGATGCGCTCCCGCCATGAAATGGTTAATTTCAGCTTCCAATGTGCTGTTTCTTCTCAGTGCCTCACACGTTCACCTACATGAACGTGATGTCGAATATGAGAGATTTTCCGAATTCGTCGGTATTGTAAATTTTGAAGATGTTAGCCTTGGTGAATGGTGTGAATCTGTGAGTTTTGTTCATCAGCAGGATGCCGTCCACGTAGACCTGGAATGAAATGTAAAGTGTAATTTCACCCACACAGAGCCCCAGACAAACATGAGCAGACGACACTCTTCTATATGCTTCTATATGTGTGTGGGGCTCCCTGCAGGGTAATGAATGTTTTTTTATTTTATGTCCTAAAAATTGTAAGAAACATTTATTTAAAAAAAATGATAAACAATTGTTAGGCCAATGCATTCTCTTATATATGCGAGGCGACCTGTGGTCGACTCGCATATATAAGAGAATGCATTGGCACAGGGTAAAAAATTGTTATTTTGCTGTGTTTGGCTAATCCGATTTGAGAAACATCTAGTTCCGAATCGGCATCTCTGCTTTAGACTAGATTTTATTCTAGACCAGGTTTAACTCCAGTTTAAACTAGATTTAAGTAGGATTTAAACTTGGTTTACTGTAGTAAAACTAGGTTGTATGGGAGTAAAACTGGGTTTTAGTGTAGTTAAACCCAGTTTTGTGATAAACTCAGTTTAAGTTTGTGGAATTCGATCTCAATTGAAACTAGGTTTTATTGACGTGATACAGTTATGGTAATATTACTAAGTGTTTGTGGAGAATTGCCTATATAATCATCAGTATAAGCTTGGGTATAAATGATGTATACGTACCATACGTCTCGTCTCGAACGTATACCCTTAAATATACTTTGAAAAAAACTTAAAAGTTAAACCACCCTACCCCAGGTTTTACTAAAACCTAGTTTGGTGGGTTTTATTATTCGGTCGATTTTTTTCGCCCAGTATTGATGTTGTTTCTTCGCGTATATGGGAGTGTTTTTTGTATTGGGGGAGGCGTTTATTCTCGGGCTTTGTCACTGGGTGTTTGGGTGGTTCCCGAAAATCTATAGCACTTTACAGCAAACGGCTGGCAAACGAGAAAGGCTAATTTGCCTTCGTTTTAGGGGACCCCAGTCCCTATTTGAAGTCTTGCACACACCACTAGCTGAAGGCATATGCTATCAATATTACCCGCGATTGTGTCCGACGAATGGCTGTTCTATCAGAAAAGATGCAATGTTTAATGAAAGGTTAATTCACGAAAGCATGTGGCACCTTACAAAACGCAGATGTCAAACGATAAAAAAGGAATTGTGAGGGACCCCTACATCATGTAAACTATTGATCACATCACACACTCAATTGATGAGCTCTCGATGTCAAACGATGGTATGGACATCAGGAAATACGCTGTTGTTGTAGATGGGTTGATACCCGACAACCAGGGACACTTTACAAAAAGCGGCTCACAAATACTAAATGTGATTTTCACTGTTTTTAGGAACTTCTACACATTTGAAGACTAGAACACACCACGAACTGGAACAATATATTCTCAATATTAACTGAGTGTATGGACAATGGGTAGATTTATAAGGAAGTACACAATTTATATAGATGGTTTAGGTTCAGAAAACGTGAGCAGGTTACTTTACTAACATAAGAAAGGGAAATATTTGAGGACCCACTACCCTATTTTAAGTCTTGAAGATTCCACAATCATGCTGACATGATATGCTCTCAATATTAACCGAGGGTGTGACCGAATGTTAGTTTTTATCATGATAATTTATACACACCATGTATGTGTTGGTTCTCGTAAGCCATCATCGTGTGACACTTCAGTTCAAGCGGTGGGCACACGTTCACTGTTTTATGTACCCCTACCCTAGTTTAAGTCTTGAACACATCACGCACCGAAGGGATTATGCACCCAATATAAATAGATGTTGTGGCCAAAGGGCTATTCAATCCGGCATTGTTAGATATATAAGGCTGTGTTGGTTTCCGACAGCCTGTGACACGTTACAATAGGCGGCTGGCAAATAACAAAAATGCAAATTTTAACTACGCTATTTTAAGTCATGAAAACACCACGAAGTGAAGGGATATGCTCTGTTTAACTGAGGCTGTGGACAGAGGGTAGTTCTATCAGGAAGTAAACAATTTATAAGGATATGTTAGTTCCTGACTCCTGGGAGTCTAGAAGAGTCAATCATCGGCTGGCAAATAGATTTTTGTATTGCTTTTGTGACCCCTACCCTATCTGAAGTCTTGAACATACCACGAACTAAAATGATGTATATGTTTTAGCAGAGGGAGTGGCGAAAAGGCTATTCGATCAGGAAATATTTAATAACTTTGGAGGGCTCGTTTTCCGAAAGCCTGCGGCACCTTACAAAAAGCGAACAGCAAAATGATTTGGAGACCACCTACCCTATTTTAAGTCTTGAACACACCAATAACTGAATATATGACAACGTTCTAACGTTCTATCAGCTACACATCACACTAGTTTGCTTTTGATTTAGATATACTGGTATATAAAACGGAGAGAACTGCCACCTTGGTGAGACTATAGTGGGGATTCAGTTGAACATAATATTTATTTTCTATATATTACTTATTATTTAGAGGGACACTAACAATCACTTTCACAACAAAAGTTTGATATTTTTGAGACTCTATTTAGACATTGTCTGTTATATGTTGTTTATAACAAATATTTCAGTCATACAAAGTCGACGGCGATGCATGTTTATGTATAGCTGTTATCAATAATATGTGTTTTTGTTGTTGTTGTTGTTGTAACTTGGGGTTTGGAAGCCTGACCACGTCTTTAATCACTTCCGAAATGTTCCGGGCCAAATTTCAGCAAACTAGTCATGTTGGGTCCCATTATGTTAACTTTTTCAACCAAAAACGTTTTTGGGGGAGGGTAGCTAAAATCCGTTATTTCACAAACCATTGTAAACTTCTGTTCACTTCTGGCTACATATGCTTTTTAGATAACTGCTACACCATATGGATTAAATAGTTTGGCATTGTTGTAATATCCATTTGAATAATGTTTGAAAACAAAATATTATTTAGAAAAAACAGCGATTTTTCAGCAAAAAATAAATATTTTGGCCGGACGAACCAAATTGACCAAAACTGTTTTCATATCAAGTACATATATGATATTATGTAGTAATTTTAACACCAACATTGTTGGTAAATAAGTTATGACATAGCCGCAAGCCTCGCTTTGCCAAAATCGTTAATTTCTGGAAAAAGTCACTGGTGGGTATCGTTCATCGTCGATTTGACAATAGCCACCACCAATTCCCTTATTTTCTTGAAAAATGTATATTTCTATTAAAAAGAAGTTGTTTTCAACTTGTTCTATCGTGGGTATGGGTGTCTCGAAAACAAGAGTTCTTTTTCGATTTGGCCGCTGCACTAAATTATCCCGAGTCACCATACCAAAATTGGTCCGGTGGTCTTGGAGAAAAATTGCGAACCGACAGACCGATAGACAGATGTTACTCTTTTAAAACCTATAGATATTTTCTCGATAAAAGAGACCCAACAGTGTAGTTTTTCGAAGTGGGACCACTCTTGTCGGGAATTGGGATCACAGGAGGGAACATCACAATTGATAAAACATTATTTTCGCTGTTTTCCTACCAACGTATATGCGTGTCGCAGCATACTATAAATTAACGATGTGTCGGAACACATGGGAATGGTTGTTTGACGTCACGACCTATTGTCCATGATTCTATTCACAATCTTATATACACCTGTGCATTCTGGATAACTGAATAATATAACTGTGAACCAAGTTCACATTTTGTTCTTGCATCAACTGGCGTGACATCGTATAAAGAGACCAATGTTTTTCTTGCAGTTCTTTGTGTGATACCATTAGCATTATCAGAATGCACCAATTGCCCAGTTCCTGCAATTAACCGTATATAACTGTTCTGAAGGAAAGGTGCTGAATTGTTCATTACTATTGGCACTGGGTGGTGAACTGCGTCGTAAGAAATTGTTCGCGTCCGATAAATTCAAAAGTCTGCATTCATCACGAATTTCGATTTCAGTATTCTCTCCATTGAGATTTTCCCACTCCACGCGCGATTTATATTTTAGGCCATCCCAATTCAAATATTTGATAGTGCTGTCGTTGATGTCATATATTCTCAATAAAATGTAAACCACTTCTACGAATGAACTTCAGTGTGCATAATTGCGATAGTAACTCCCCTCATTTTGGATCGCCGCAAATTGAAAGCCACACACATTTTTTTCTCCGATTACGACATTAATGCTTTAACACCGCCGATCTACTGTGCGACAAAAGTGATCGCAAAAATCCAGTGTCGAATTAGATAATAATTGGTGACGTCACATAATCAAATATCTGTAATATATATTGTGGGACTTATGTATGTTTGGCTGTCCGTCTGTCTGTTTGTCTGTAATGGCCGGGAAAACTGCCGGACGGATTTCGACGAAATTAGATACTTATGGGAACTTTTGTCATGGGAGTGTTTTGGACGGGTCAAATAGTGACCCCGACCTGAACTTGACCTTCGAAATTGTCAATTCATGGTTAAAATCCCGGACCAAGCTAGTCTACTATATATTTTGATACTTCCGAATATATATATATATCTATTATATATTTTGGAAGATCTGTCTGTGTGTGTGTCTGTCTGTGTGTTCGCGATGAACTCGAAAACGGCCGACCCGATTTCGATGAAACTTGGTATGTGGGGGTATTTTCGGCCGGGGGGTTGCATGGGCCTATTAATGTGTCCGTGCAACGTGACCTTGACCTTGAAATCGGGTCATTCCAATGTCAAACGCCCGAATATCACGGAATTTCGATGAAACTTGGCATGTGGAGTTACCTTCGTATGGGGAGTCTCATAAGCATATTAATTTGCCCGAGCGACGTGACCTTGACCTTGAAATCGGGTCAATTCAAGGTCAAATCACCAATTTTGATGGGATTTCGATGAAATTTCATAAATAGGGTTACTTTTATCCACTGAGTGTTTTGGACGGGTCAAATCGTGACCCCGACCTGACCTTGACCTTCAAAATAATCAATTCAAGGTCAAATCGGGTAAAACCGGATGGATTTCGACGGGCACGTTTGTCGGGTACTTTTGTCAGGGCAGTGTTTTGGACTGGTCCAATCGTGACCCCACTTGACCTTGACCTTCAAAATGGACAATTCAAGGTAAAAGCCCGGACGAAGTCGGGTCACCTTCTAGTATATATATATATATATATATATATCATATATATTTTGAAGACCTATGTCTGTCTGTATGTCTGTCTGTCTGTATGTCATTTATACAAATCTACGATTCTCGACCGATCGGGACGAAACTTGGTACCTGTGTGTAGTTTGACCAGGCGGCGGACGTTGTCGTATTGGCGAGCCCGTGCGGCGCCCGCTTCGCGCATGCGCAGACGAGATCTCGGAAACGGGTGGAGCTATCGACTTGAAGTTTGCTATGTGAATGTATCTTGCCCCGGATACGAATGTTATCAGGTCGCCGAGCCCGTGCGACGCCAGCTTCGACGCATGCGCAGACGAGATCTCGAAAACGGGTGGAGCCATCTACTTGAAATTTGGTATGTGAATGTATCTTGCCCCGGATACGAATTTTATCGGGTGGCCGAGCCCGTGCGACGCCAGCTTCGCGCATGCGCAGACCAGATATCGGAAACGGGTAGAGCTATCGGCTTGAAATTTTAGTTTTTGAATAGCACGGAAAACGTCGGGCTGGGTAGAGCTATCGACTTGAAATTTGGGTTTTGAATAGCCCGGTCAACGTCGGGCTCATCGGCTAGTATATGTATATATATATATATATATATATATATATATATATATATATATATCCTTTATAGACTCGAAAACGTCTCGACCGATTGAGCCCAAACTTCCTATCTATGGGTAAAAAGCCACGATAAGTGTCATCACACCGCTTCTGAGAACGTCTGAGCACTCCTTCACCATTCGCCCTGCCACCGTCGTTGGAATTGAAGGGTTAAATGGGTTAATGCTTAAAGAGCGTTCGTATCTGCGGTGTCGTTATTAAATAGCGTTTATATACAAATACGGCTCAATCGACCGTCTCGGAAACTGGGGATATCGAGACGAAATTTCCTACCTAGGGCTTCCAAGGGACGGTGGAGATTTTCGTCCGGTCAGTTTGTCCGCCTGAGGTGACATTGACCTTGAAACGGTACCCACACATGACGTTGTGCGATAGCTCGGTCGTCAGCGGTGATATCGACGTGAAATTTGGTATGTATTGTCAACTCGGGGCGGGGAATATTGGTGGCGGGTTATATGATAGCATGCTGTCGGCGTGCCTGTACGGGATTACCTTGAAAAACAAAAATTAATGGATCGACCAAATCCGTGGGACCAATCCCGCCAGTGGCGGGTTAATCTGCTAGTTTAATTATATTTTGGGACTTTGTCTGTTAGCAATGGCCGGGAAAACTGCTTGACGGATTTCTACGAAATTTGATACCTAAGGGTACTTTTGACCGGGGAGTGTTTTGGACGGATCAAATCGTGACCCAGACCTGACCTTGACCTTCAAAATGGTCAATTTAATGTCAAATCGTGCCTTTCGACGGGATTTCGGAGAAATTTGATACATATGGGTACTTTTGTCCGGGGAGTGTTTTGGATGGTTCAAATCGTGACCCCGACCTGACCTTGACCTTCAAAATGGTCAATTCAAGGTCAACTCGCGCCTTTCGACAGACGGATTTTGACGGGTAATTTTGTCCGGGGAGTGTTTTGGACGGGTCAAATCGTGACACCGACCTGACCTATTCGACTTTCCTATTCGGCATACCCGTTTTTCAGCCAACAGTCTGATTCAAGCCATGTTTGCATATGCAACATCTCGAGGTTTGGAGATCATTGACATAAATTGGTGAACGTTATCAGGCAAGACACAATTATTGCCAACACATCGCGCTTTTCATGTATAGGCGTGAATGACGTCGTTAATTTTGACAATACCATGAAACAGAATTTCGACGCGATCTAGAGCGGCGTACAAAATAGGGGTTTAAATCACGTGACTTCCGGTCAGGTATTACTCTGCAATTGGTACCCCCCCCCCCCCCCGTGTGAGCAAATGATCGACTTGTTTCAAATTGCGTGATGGGGAAATTGATAAATTGGGAGTTAACATGAATATAGTTCCAAACTTATTAACCATTTAAAACCATTAGATGCATTGATTGTACGAACAAAATTAATTTTGTAATTTTACTTATTGATAATGGTAATTAGTTTAGGAAAATCATGTGTTTATATACAAAACGAGCGAAAGAAATATAAATATGTGTTAGTACGCACGATGAAACCGGATCAAGAGTCCATCGAGGTTGTTATTTGTTAACTAACTAGTCTAAAACATCAACAACAAAATAGGATTATGACAACGACAGCATATTATAAAAACAACTGAGGTAAGCAATGTGTGCAGATTTACGAAGCCCAACTTGTCCAAATCCTCTCAGAAAAGCGAAATCCAAAACAAAAAAATCTTCGAATTTTGTTGTTGAACAATGGCAAATGTCATGGTTTTCTAGACAGTACGCCACGAAAGTGTCCTCCATGGACCTGCTGAGCGTTATCTAAACCAACACTAATTAACTACCAAATAACACAAAATATCAACACAATAAGGCTTATTATTTTCTTATGGGTGTATAATAACCATGACTGGTATAAATTTACCTTTGGTAAGCATAGCATAATCCAAAATAAAAACATTATTTCCAATTCCAAAAATGGAGTCCCATCTTGAACATGTGGCATAACATATTATTGATCAAAAGTGGAAATTCCACCAAATAATTCCCTGCCACACAAGATGTAGAACCCGGTTTTCCCAAAACACGTGATGTCTTTCCTGGACATGTTCAGGGATTCACCATGTTTGTGTGTCATTCTAGGATACAATGTAAATTTATACCAGTCATATTTATTATATATCCATAAGAAAATATCAAGGCTTATTTTGTTGATATTTTGTTTTATGTAGTAGTAATTTGTGCTTGTTCAGATAACACTTAACAGGTCAATGGAACCAATCAGGCGCTACTACTGATTGAATGTAATCAGTAGTAGCGACGTTGGGTCTATGGTTTTCGCAAATTCGTCATTCAACTTGAATTTCAAGTTCAACTCATTGCACAAGATAGGTTTTGTACAGATTCAAAACAAACTACATGCAGTAAATAGATGGTTCAATCTATAATAGCTCATTATGGCTAAGAAAAGTATGAACAAACGAGCAAATTCTGTTATTCGATGACTTGTGCAAGTTGTGCACATTGGTCACCTTCATCTTCCGTTTGTGTCCAAAAATTAGCATTGCAAGCAACTGCCCATGCAATTTAAAACCTTATGTGCAAAAAGATTGTGCTGACAAACAGACTATCCTCTTTCCTCACGCGGTTGCAATTAAACATCGCAAATGGAGAAGCTTGAACGGCAAAGCGAAGGTTATCCACATGATTAATCATGTGATGGCATGTACAGCTATACTTAAATAAATTGACCATCACTAACGCGGTGTCATCTTCGGTAATACTGCGGTATTATACCGCGGTCACCTCCAACATCACGATAAGGCTACCGCTTCAACATTGGTTGTACCACCGTTGCACCACAATGCACGCGGTCCCAATTCGCAGGCATGGAAATAAAATGCCGTGAATCTCCTTATATATGTGGCCTTCGTTATATGTTATAATTCAGAAATATTAAGTTACAAAATTATGAAAATTTATGAATATACTAATACATGTAGCATAGAATAATTATCGTATGAGTGTGTTATTATCCAGAAAACACACTTTGTGTGAGCTGAGCGTTTGTTTATATACAGCACCTAAATAGTGAGTGATAAGCAAAACACTCAACACTGTGGCGATTGTGTAGGAGAGTGCTTCATGGTTACCCATTCAACACCGAAATCTAGATAGGTGAAGATTAGCGATAGCTACACGGGTATGTTGCAGACAACTTGGTGACATTTCTAACACTAATTTATAATTAGTGGGGGTCTCCTCGGTATAGAGTGTTTTGCATATTGCATTCTCTTTGCGTACTGTTTGTTTACATAACATGGCATTTGTTTACATAACACAGAATACTAACATGACAATAACATGCCACAATTTACGCGATATTTATGACTGTTATAAAAACGAAGTACTAGTATGTCTATAAGATAATATTATTTTTGGTTACCACGGTTTTAATGGATGCCACTATTTTAACAGCATTTCATACCGCCAGCGCTTACCATTCTTTAACAAGATCCTCATGGACGTATTATTTTCTTCAACTTGTGGTGTGACAACCCGCTGATAGACTGTGGTATCATAACCGAACGGTACCGTAACTCCACCGCAGTGACCATTTCGATACTGCTGTGGATACCGCATACTACCGGTAATAACGTGGTCATCACCAGGGTATTACCCCGTTTTCCAAGTCAAATAATTTGATTATAGTGGTACCATAACATTGACACCATGGGCATCGTGGCTAATACCGTTATCCTCAAAGCTATCTATTAGCGGCTTATCACACCATAAGTTGGAAAAAAAATACACCCAGGAGGATCTCGTTACACATATACAAGGATAATCACTGCACTTGATGTTCATGTCCGCGTGTCTACACATATTCTCAACATAAGTGTCCTCTCGACCATGTTAGATCCGACGTGAGACCACATTGGAAAAATGGTTACCAGGGGTTTGCGTCAGCCATTCGCACGTGCGTTCATCCACTCGTCGACAAATCATGTGACCTCTAGATGGGGAACCTCCTATTTTTACAGAAATTAATTAAAAAACAACAGCCATCTTGGGACATAAAATTTGAATTCATCGGCATACTCTGCATACCGCATTTATTGGAGATTTGTTTTTATAATTTACATGCATGTTTAGAATCAACTCTAGATGGGTGCTATCAAATTCGAACAATTTTCGCTGAAATACATGGCCGCTGGCAGCCATCTTGGATTTTATTCTTTGCATGACTAAATCCTTTGGCACACCCTGCGGACCACATCACTGATCCGATCATCAACACATTTCATGTGGATCTTTGGGGTGACTAAATGACAAGGGCAGATCCACTGAGGGGCGCACCCACTTATTTTCGCCAGAGCAAGGATTTTTTGGGAGGTGTCTTGGCACCATTCGTCTCGATGCTAACATGCATGTAAATACATCAGTTGACATGTTTTACACAACTCAAACGTATACAGTTATTTTAACTGTGGGTTGAAATTACTTCAATTTGGTATTTCATGTAATATGTATACAGTATTGCCAAGCAAGGGACGAATCAAACATCCCGAGACATCCCGTGGGCGCTGCAGGCTTATTTTTCACCATGCAGAGCAAACAATTTCAGCGACATTTTGTATCGAAGTGTCAGAAAATATCTCGCCCGGTGCCAAGTTTTGGGCACCCGTGTTTCAACACTGAATATTTCTAATAAATAAATAGAGCAATGCTGCAATTTTAACAGTGTAGTCAAAAGTTAGACAATTCCATCTACCGGTATATGTGAAGAGCAAATGAATGATAAACTTGAGTCGACTACACTCCAGGCTATACAATGTAGTCCAATCATTGTAATATTACGGCGGTTTGCCTCAGACTGTACATCGAGCCATCAGACCATTGAAAGCTCGGGCTATAATGCAGACGGCAAATAATGACAGTATCATATTAAAGAGATTACATGTATGTATGCACATTGCACATATGTCATACTGCTATGAAATAGATGTACCGTATACATAGTATATTTTCAAATTAGTATATAAATACAATGCTGGTTCGTTTCAATCCAGTCGTAAGTTGGGATTTTTCTTACCCTGTGCCAATGCATTCTCTTATATATGCGAGTCGACCATAGGTCGCCTCGCATATATAAGAGAATGCATTGGCCTAACAATTTTGTATCATTTTTTTTTAAATAAATGTTTCTTACAATTTTTAGGACATAAAATCAAAAAACATCCATTACCCTGCAGGGAGCCCCACACATATATAGAAGCATATATAAGAGTGTCGTCTGCTCATGTTTGTCTGGGGCTCTGTATGGGTGAAATTATAAAATTGTTAAAGAATACAAGAACAAATTATTAAAATTGTAAAAAATTGTTAGGCCAATGCATTCTCTTATATATGCGAGGCGACCTATGGTCGACTCGCATATATAAGAGAATGCATTGGCACAGGGTATGCATGGCATTTTAAATTGGTCATATCTTCCATCACATGTTGATTCACCTTAATTTGCAGGAAGGTATGCTGGTGTGGGTGGCCCGAGGGACTTAACCCTTTACCCAACAGAACGGCCCTGTGCCAATGCATTCTCTTATATATGCGAGTCGACCATAGGTCGCCTCGCATATATAAGAGAATGCATTGGCTTAACATATTAAAAATTATAAAATTGTTAAAGAATGTAAAAAAAAATGGCCAATGCATTCTCTTATATATGCGAGGCGACCTATGGTCGACTCGCATATATAAGAGAATGCATTGGCACAGGGCATAACTGTAACCATCACAATGTGGTTAAGGAGCCGGTTCCAATGATATCCATATTTGTATGGTTCTATTAAGACAGACCGAAGATATTTTATGCTGTTGAAGCTTTATTTGGCCGGTTTTGGCCGGTTTGTTGGGTAAAGGGATAAAACACATTTTTTACAACATCATGCAATGTTTTTACTAAAGATATGTTGTGCCCATAGTTGACATTTGTAACAGTTCAAACATATTATAAGAATTTATAAATGCAAAAACACCATATTTATGTTACTGGGATCTCATATGGGCCTGAGTGGAGATGACATTAAGCTATGGCATGTTGCATATGGAACGGCCGGGTGAACTATTCCTTCCCGACACCCTTCTGACAGAAGCTTCGAGAAATGTAAAACTGAAATAAATAAACTTGTCCTGATGTAACTAAAGCCTAGATCATTGTGTGCATGGAAAAAGAGCGAGCAACTGTCTCAAGCATTAATGTGACTATCAACATCAATGGCTATAAAATAACTGTCATCAAGCCAATCAGTGAATTAGTTGCATGTCTATCAACTCAGATGATCTCTCACAAGACCTAATGTATCCACGTCTGGTATAGTGCTGTGACTGCTTATCATCTACCGGTATATATATAAACAAGTAAGATCTGTCCGGATTTTTCTCTCAGACCCCTGGACCCAAGTTCAACCAAATTTGGTGTGGTTACTCGGGTTACCCTGGGTTAAATTGAGCAAGGGGTTCAATTTAAACGATATATATAAATCAAAATGTTTCAACGATCAAAATATCCTTGAAGAGCACAAAGGGGCTGCCACTGAATAAATGCTATGTCTATAAAGACCAAAATGTGAGCAAAGTCACAAAATGGGTACCACAGGTCACTCCGACACTGAATATAGGGAGCCTGTTTCAGCTAGTTTGGTATAATACCGGTATAAGTTGGTCCAGCAGACTAACATAAGTGGTATGGATGTTAGATAATGGACTGGTTGACGAACTAATCAGGAAATAGTTACAAATTATGGAATTGTGTGTATCCTGCACAATGACCTAGGTTTACAGATGATCATCAATGTATAACTGTTAAACTGTTATTTGAACTAAATTTCCAGTCATATTAGTGACATCAGTAGAGTTTTATGCCATTGTAGACCAAATTTAGTGAAATTTGGGAGGGGGTAAAATTTGGGAGTAAAACATAATGTTTGTTTTCCAGGTTTGGGGGTGGTGGGTCCCCAAAAGCGCCGATGCAAAAAATAACGGCATACCTTGCTGCAATTGTGTTACTATCACCTTGTCTCTGCCATTGCTTAATAAAAAAAAGAGTCCCGAGTCCTTCAAAACATTGGTTTTCGTGTTTCGTTATTATTATTAGTCAGTTAATTGACCGAGGTAGTAATGCATGATTTCCATTAATTTTGGCCAACCTGGGAGGGGTATACTGTATTTTAAATCTATGCTGAGCCATTATCTTTGGCATTGGTCCCATCAGGCATGTTTTCGAGAGAAATTTTACATGTACGGTAGGTGTAATCATACGTCTGTACTTTAGCTTCAGTGTAAAATTTGACATTGATTTATGCCCCTTGGTTTGCACACATAACACTCAATGTTACCATCTTTAGCTCAATATTACTTGTAAAGTTTGAGCTATTACCATGGCTTGTATCCGTCATCTGTGTGTGCGTGTGTGGAGACGTCCGTCAACAATTTCCATTAGTATGGGCTACAGGTCGTACCTTTAGTCGGATAATTCTGAAATTTGTCACGGCTGTTGACATTGACATGTATATGGGAACGAGTCATTTTGGGGTCATTCGGCCAAAAAAATGGCTGCCGGAGGCTATTTCGGATTTCAAAATGTAATCCATTTGAACGGACTATAGGCCGTACTGTTTGTTTGATCATTATGAAATTTGTCATGGATGTTATCATTGACATGTAGATGGGGACGAGTCATTTGGGGGTCATTTGGCCATAAAACATGCCGACTGCAGCCATCTTGGATTTTACTATTTGCATGACTAAAATTGTTTGGCGCGGGCTGAAAGTCGTACCTTTGGTCAGATGGTTATGAAATTTGTCATGGGTGTTGACATTGACAAGTAGATGGGAATGATTAATTGTGGGGCCATTCGGCAAAAAAATGGCAGACAGCAGCCATTTTGAATTTCAAAATTCAATCCATTAGCACGGGCTACAGGCCGTACTGTTTGTCTGATCATTATGAAATTTGTCATGGATGTTAACATTGACATTTGGTTCAGAAAAACATGGCCGCCAGCAGCCATCTTGGATTTCAAAATTCAATCCATTAGCACGAGCTTCAGGCCAGAGTGTTCATATGATCTTCATGAAATTTGTCGTGCATGTTAATATTGATATGTGGATGGGAACGAGTCATTTTGGGGTTATTCTGCCATAAACCATGGCCACTGGCAGCCATCTTGGATTTTACTATTTGCATGACTAAATCCTGGCTACTGGCTACAGGTCGTACCTTTGCTCGGGTCATTACGAAATTTGTCATGGCTGTTGACATTGGCATGTACATTGGAACGAATCATTTTGGGGTCATTCGGAAAAATACATGGCCGCCAGCTTCATCTTGGATTTCAAAATTCAATTCATCATTCCATTTATTGCTCATCACAAACATTTAACTTCTTCGCAAAGTTGAGCTACAGTGGCATGGACACAGTCATTTTAACTCATATTGACCATTTTCAACCCAAAAGCAGACCATGACAGAGCGACTGTCAGTAAAACATTGTCGTACAAAACGACGTATTTTATCGCACCGGGTTATATATGCGTAACCTTAAACCAAAAATTTGGTACAAACATAATCATGTTTGATCACGAGATCTTTCACTCGTATCTATCACTACACCATACCGCATGACAGTTCAGATAAGTAAGCTATACACTGATATTGCGGAGTACTTAGACGAATATAAAACATAATTATAAAGTACAAGTATTTTTGGCAGTATTGCTATTTAGTTAGCGAACGGGGATAATTTGAAGAGCAGAATAATGGGAACTATATCTTTGGCAGGGGGATGCGCGCAGTTATACTGCGTTAAACATTCTTTACAATAATGTATTTGCTGAGGACAGTCGCTTGTGTTGACACCGGTATATTTCGTTCATAATTTTTACGGCATGGTTCGAAATTCGAAGGCCTTTTCTTTCACATTCATTGATAAATCGTTACGGTGCACGCTTATGTCATGGCATTCATTTGGAACACAATTGAACTTGTCCATGCCTTAGGAGCGCTGTCTTTGTCAATTATTGCACCGGCGATCAATGTTGTTTAAAGTAGTTTCTTTCACGCTTCGTAATTCACATTTACTATGCCCACACGTCATTCTTATTTATGAATTACCTGCTAATTTAGTATACCCCAACTTTCGAAGCAAATGGGAGGGTATACTGGATTGTCTGAGTCTGTCCATCCGTCCAACTTTCTCCCTTCGTGTGTCCGCCCGTCCTTCCTCATAACTCGATTTCAATAATTTCTTGTATGCAATCTCCTTAGGATTGCCTCTCCGCATGAGGCCAATTGCGGCGCGGTCCGACTTTCTTTTTTTTATAAGATACGCCTTACTTTTCTACTTATTTTGACTTATCATGGGATAGGTGCGGTTAACGTCAGATGATTTAATGGGGCACTTATGCTTAATTAAAATAATTACATATCTAAATTGGTTGGGCCCATGGAGCTGAAAATTGTTATACAGGCTTAAATTGACCAGGGGAATGTCATGCGATAGGTACCTTTCACATCAAATGATTTAGAGGAGGACTAATACATTATATTAACAAAGATAGATGATTGTCCCCATCATGATGGAGCTGCGATGGTGCAGCATTAAATATATTATGCCATAGCATTCTCTTATATATGCGAGGCTCCCTGACTTACACGATCAAAGTAAATACAATTAGGCCACTTCCCACGAGGAAAACACAGCGAGAGCACTTATTTGCTCACGTAATATAAGTTGGGTTTTTCTAAAACAAAATGTCATTGTGGGATAGACATATGTCCAGTTAAACTTTCGCATGCCCATTATTTAACAGAGATGGGAAAGGAAATATACCTTCTAAAATTTCAATATTTAATCAACTATTACAGTGACCATGAACATTTTTACAGCCGGATGAGTGCAAATTTTGGCACCTGCGAATTAAAAACTGCGAGCAATTATCGGTGCGAGAGCAATCACTCCCAGCTCCTGGAATGGATTGGGCCAATGCATTCTCTTTTATACTAGTATGCGAGGCACCATATAGTATGCGAGGCAATATATTTAATGCTGCACCATCGCCTAAAATTTCAGGAAGCTCCAGACAGGAAAGGGTTAATAAATAGCATCAGCTTAGAAGCAGTATCATCTTAGAAGATAATCGATATATGTAGGAAAAGTAATACACAGGGGTACTGTAACTTGACCCAAGGATTGTCGTGGGATAGGTGCTGTGTTTCTCAGATGATTTTAAAGTGGCACTAATAATTAGCAATAAAGAGCGTTTATCATAACGCTTAGAATATACGGAGGGGGATAGGGGAAACTTTCCCAGGTGTATCATGGAATATGTGCGGTTTACCCCAGTTAACTCAAAGAGACACTAATAATTCACTTGAATGACTTGTAGGCGCAATAAGTATTTAACCTCATTAAAGCAAACTTCTGGTATCCCAGCTAGTATTTACTAATGTTGTTTTTAATGTTGACAGAAATGCTATTAAATTAGATGTCAACAATGGTTGTACTCAGTAGTTCAAACTGCTCGGCACCAAAAAGAAAGGACTGTTAGTCGTTCCTTTTATTTAACAGTTCAAACTCCCTGAAAAGAAGCCACAGTACTTACTATGTAGAATACACTTGATCAATTGATTAGTTGTGCAACCAGACTTATTAAAATAATTTATATGTATTATTGTATACTTAAAGTGTTTTATGTTCTATGTTCAATGACATTTCGGATCTACATCCTGCTCATCACACAAACTAGATCTACTATCAGAAGTTCAACTCTGTGATCTGACATTTACTGGTTCTGAACACAGTGGAAATTTTGCTGTTATCAGAGTGTTGATGGTGAGGGTTATTGGTGTCTATCAAATTTAACACTTTCATGACTGGAGTTTCCGGAAATATTGCGAAAACCCTGTGCCAACGCATTCTCTTGCATATACGAGGCTCCCTGTATAAGAGAAGGCACTGGTACATGGTCTATAATGCTGCAACAGTGCAGCGCCCATCATTAAAAGGTTAAACAAATATTGCAGGAAAAATACAAATAGTCACTAAAATGCATTAAAATTCCCGGTTGTATGGTTAAATCTATGAGTTTAACACTTCATATTTGGCACTGTAATTGAAGAAACATTGCTAAGCAACTGCCATATTGCCGGGATGTATATACACTTGTGGGAAGGGTCAGTTAGAATATGCCGTTCCAGCGTGTGGTTAACAGCCCCGCATATGTGCGTTACTGGCCCATAGTGTATGACATATACTTGCATACGTCGCGTAAGGATAACAATTTGTATTTGACAGATCGTGCGATCATTACGCCATTGCACTCGTCCGACATAGGGCAACAATAACTCGCACATGCGATTTTGTGTATATATTCCATACCAAGCGTGCGATGTTGATATCGTGTCAAGTGCGTCCTTATGCGTGCGACATACATTATGGCAATAGTTTGACAATCCGTTAGTGATATACTATGTTCAATCGTGGCTAGTTCTTAATTTCACATTGCGTTCTAGAGTTGAGATAAGTCGATATTCCGGAAGGGGCGCTCACATGGTTGCGACATCGTTCCCAATGCATCCTGGCATATGGACTGAATATTGCTATATTGACATAGTAGCGCAGTGCACAAAGTTTTGTCCACAAACAAAATAAAGCCTTAAAATGGTTACATAACCAGTAATTGGGTACAGTATTCTCTACTACGTGTATGACTGAATGTTGATGCTGGTGGTGTTTGGTGTCCGTATTAACTTTAAGCAGATATACCAGTTATCGCAAGAAAAATACAAATGAAGTCACTAAAATGCTTAACATTTCGAGGTTTATGGTTAAATATATGAGTTTTTTTTTACCTGAAATTGAGCACTTTCATTCAAGAAACAGAATTAGGCAACATCCATCTTGCAGGGATGTAGAGACATCGGTGGGAAGAGTAAGTAAGACTTTATCGGTCGAGCGTGTGGTAAACAGACCCACATGTGTGTTACTGGCCGATAGTGTATGCCACTCATGGACACGTCTCTTAAGGAGAACAATAATGGTTTTGGCAGATTATGCTATCCTACGCCATTGAACTCGTCCGATATACTGACAACATTAACCCACACACGCGGTTTTATGTATATATTCCATACCAAGCGTGCGATATTGATATCGTGTCATAAGTGAATCCATATGCTTGCGACATATACTAGTTATGGCAATAGTCTGTCCAACCGGTAGTGGTATACTGTATTCAATCGTGGCTACTTCTTAATTTCACATTGCGTTGCAGAGTAGGGATAAGTCGATATACCGGAAGGTGCGCCCACTTGGTTGCGACATTGATCAACACAGCCTGTATATATTGACTGAAAATTACTTTAGTGACGTAGTAGCGCAGTGTACAAATTATTCATGTAGGAACGCATTACACTCAAACAAATAAAGCTTAATAACGTTGTGACATAACCTGTAATTGGGTACAATATTCTCGACTCTGGTATGACTGAATGGTGGTGAGGATACCAATTAGGGTATTGATTGAACGTACTGTCCTTACACATTGCAATCGTTCGATATACTGACACCAGTCACACACGCGTGCGGTTTTGTGTATATACCCCTCATATTGAGATAGTATCAAATGCTTGCGTTCATATGCCTGCGACATACGCTATGACATAGGTCTGTCAATCCGTTAATGTCACTATGTTCAATCGTTGTTAGTTCTTAATGACACAATGTGTTCTTGTGTTGGGGTATGGAAAGAGCACCAATATGCTTGCGACATGACTGTAACAGGCTGTTGTTCCTTCATATTGTGAACTGTACTATACGATATGACGTCACCATGGCAACAGAAAATGGGATGTTATGACAATATTTGCAAAATATATATGCCAATGACTGTTTTAATCCAATTAGCAGAGTGTGGACTTCTAAATTTGGCACAAACATGGGATGTTATGACAATATGTGCAGACTATATGCCCACTGACTGCTTTAGTCCCATTGGTACAGAGGTAAGCCCTTAATTTATCGGAAACATGACATGTTATCATAATATTTGCAAAAATAATATGCACAGATACTGTTTTAATCCAATTAGAACATGGGGACCCCTTCATTTGGTAGACACATGGGATGCAATGACAATATTTGCAAAAGGTATATTCCCAGTTACTGTTTCAATTCAATTAGCAGCGTGGGCACCCCATAATTTGGCAGAAACATGGCATGTTATGACAATATTTGCAAAATTTATATCCACACTGACTGTTTTTATTCCAGATAGAACAGTGGGGACCCCTTAATTTGTCAAAACATGTGCAGAATTTACATGCACAGTGATTGTTTTAATCAAGGAGGCCAATTTTCCCCTGCCTTACCCCAAACATGTCCTACCTCAAACTATGCATTTCTGGTCATTACTTTCGGACAATGGTCTCTATCTTGGTCATTTGTGGCCGAACTTATTTCAATATAAAGTGATACAATCATTAAAATCAAAACACGTGTTTGGAAACATGGCATGTTATATGGCCAGTGACTGTTAACCCAATTAGCAGAGTGGGGACCCCTTAATTTGGCAGAAACATTGGTTGTTATGACAACATTTGCAAAATTTATATGCCAGTAACTGTTTTAATTCAATTAGCAGAGCGGGGACCCCTTAATTTGGCAGAAACATGGGATGTTATGACAATATGTGGAGAATGTATATGCACCGTGACTGTTTTAATCAAATTGGTACAGAGGGGAGCCCTTAATCGGGGAGAAATGTGACATGTTATCACAGTGTATGCATAATTTTATACCCAGTGACTGTTTTAATCCAACTAGAACTATGGGGACCCCTTAATTTGGCAGAAACATGTGATGTTATGACAATATTTGCAAAATGTATATGTCCAGTGACTGTTTCAATACAATTAGCAGAGTGTGGACCCTTTAATTTGGCCGAAACATGGCATGTTATGACAATATTTGCAAATTGTATATGTCCAGTGACTGTTGTAATCAAATTAGCAGAGCTGGGACATCTACATATGGCAGACACATGGAATTTTATGATAATATGTGCTGAATGTATATGGCTAGTGCTCCTTTTAATCCAATGAGCACAAACGGGGCCACAAAGGGGAGCACAAAGTGTCAGAAACATGGCATGTTATCACAATGTTTGCAAAATGTATAAGCCCAGTGATTGTTAATCCTATCAGCAGATTGGGAACCATTAATTTGGCCGAAACATGGGTTGATATGACAATGTTTGCAAAATTGATATGCCAGTAACTGTTTTAATCCTATTAGCAGAGTGGGAAACCCTTAATTTGGCCGAAACATGGGTTGATATGACAATGTTTGCAAAATTGATATGCCAGTAACTGGTTTAGTCCTATTAGCAGAGTGGGGGCCCCTTAATTTGGCAGACGCATTGGATGTTATGACCATATTTGCAAAACATATGCCCATTGACTGTTTCAATCCAATTATCAGAGTGGGGACCCCTTAATTTGGCAGAAACATGGGTTGATATGACAATGTTTGCAAAATTGATATGCCAGTAACTGGTTTAATCCTATTAGCAGAGTGGGAACCCCTTAATTTGGCCGAAACATGGGTTGATATGACAATGTTTGCAAAATTGATATGCCAGTAACTGGTTTAATCCTATTAGCAGAGTGGGGGCCCCTTAATTTGGCAGACGCATTGGATGTTATAACCATATTTGCAAAACATATGCCCATTGACTGTTTCAATCCAATTATCAGAGTGGGGACCCCTTAATTTGGCAGAAACAGTGCATGATTTGACAATATTTGCAAAATGTATATGCGCAGAGACTGTTTTCATCCAGTTAGAACAGTGGGGACACCTTAAGTTGTCAGAAACATGGCATGTTATCGAAACATGTGCAGAATTTATATGCCCAGTGATTGTTTTAATCCAATTATCAGAGTGGGGACCCATAATTTTGCAGAAACATGGGATGTTATGACAATATTTGCAAAATATATATGCCCAGTGACTGCTTTAATCAAATTAGCAGAGAGGGGACCCCTTGAATTGGCAGACATATTGGATGTTATGACAATATTTGCAAAATATAAATGCCCAGTGACTGTTTTAATCCAATTAGCAGAGTGGGGCCCCTTAATATGGCAGAAACATGGCATGTTATCACAACATGTGCATAAGTTATATAGCCAGTGACTGTGTTAATCCAGTTATAACATGGTATATAATGACAATATGTGCATTGTCTGTTTTAATCCATGAATTTACCTCATAATAATGGTGAAGTTTTGCTGCTGTAGATTGATTTGTGGGGGCAAGTACTGTTACAGGTCCGTGGTGTCATGTAAAGGGGCCGGTATAACTACACGATGATGACACCAGTTGGTCTCTAACTACAACATAAATGGTAGACATCGGTTGGTAGTTATATCGTTCGGTTCCTCGTCGGGATGGTAATACAAACAAGGGTGTGTGTGCATGTTTGTTAGAAACTGCTAGACCAATCCCACTCAAATTTGGTACCGGGCATGTATGCCTACTGTGATCACGGGAACAATATGGGCAGTCCAATTTCACGTGCGACCGCGTCCTTGGCATTGACCTTGACCTCGCTCATATACGCTCTTGTATGCATGTTTCTGAACCGATCAAACAATTGTTGTTTTCTTTATCCTAATACTTTTCAATGTTGTTCCCTGAATAGCCCAGACGAAGTCGAGCACATCAGCTACATGTAGTAATGTCATTATTAATGATCATAGTATGAATGCGTTATTATCCACAAAACACACTGTGTGTGCGCCGACCGTTTCTTTATATAAAGCACAAAAATAGTGAGCGATAATCAAAACACTCGACACCATGATGATTGATTAGGTCGAGAGTGATTCACGGTGACCCATTCAACACCGAAATCTTAAGATTTACATGTAGCTCTACCGGTATGTCATAAATAACTTGGTAACATTTCTAACAAAAGTTCAATTAGTGCGGGTATCTTCAGTGTTGAGTGTTTTGCTTATCGAATACTCTTTACATACATGTACTGTTTGTTTGCATAACATGGCATTTGTGTACAATGTAACACAGAGTACTAACACGACAACAACCTGCTGCAATTTACCTCATATTTATGATTGGTATAAGAACAAGGTTTGTTTTTAATATAATAATATTTATCTTTATGGCGGTATTGATAGATGTGACTATTTTAACAGCAATACCAACTGCCAATGCATACCGGAGCTGTAACAAGATCATCATTGACATATAATTTTCTTCAACTTTTGGTTTGACAACCCTCTAACAGACCGCGGTATCATAACCGAACGGTACGTACCATAACTCCACGGCAATGACCATGTTCATCCCGCTGTCATTGTCAGTTCATTAAAGCGATACTTCAATTCATTATCATTACATTTCAGTAATTTCACATTTTCAACTGCATATACGTGTCAACCAATTTCATCATTGTTTTCTTCATTAAAGAAATTTTTTGCATTCATGAACAAATAATCCATTACAAATTTAAACCTACACTTGCGGTAGCGTTATTGTAGACATCAAGGAACTGTGGGCCTGGTTGAATTCACTGCGGTATGATGGTTCACTTCCTTCATCAAGCTATTTATGCCATTTAATGACATTTTGTTCTAACGTGCAGGGGTAGATAGGCTTGAGACCCCACCATAGTTCAATTCACACCAGGTTCGCAGCTGTTATTTTCAGATGTTCAAACTTTGGTCATATGTTTGGACTGAACATAACCGGGATAATGTTGTGATATACATGTACATCAAAGCCCCATGTACATATCATTATATGGCAGACTACGCCAGTATCAAACTGCCCCTATAACATAAATCATATTGTGTTTTGCGTGAATCCCCTAGTATTTCATTCGTGACTAGTAGTGGAATTATCAATTTTCGACTTGCGGCATGCGGTCGCTCATTGAAAATAGATATTCTCACTGCTAGAAACTCATTCAATAACTATGGTATTTACTCAAACACCACATATATTATCTACAGGTATCTATTTTTGCTTTCAAAACAACACATTTATCCGATAATATTTGTGGAATATCAAACTACCAGGACAATATCATCATAATTGTGTCTGAAAGATACAAATAATTTGTAACTCATGGTTGGTAGTTTGGTGGGGGGCAGAAGTATTCAGCAATGTAATGCTGTGTTTGAACAGTTAACACGATGCGTGATGTCAGGTACTAGTATCCCGGCTATTGGTGACTACATACGATTATCTCAACCCGACTTCTAACATGGTACTTTAATGTGATGATACAGACATCTTCTCGGGTGGTGTAGTACAGGTACATGTAGTACGTAATATCCTATAATTATTGTCATATTTAACTTGATGATCACATTGGTGGTTGCTCCGTTACGTGTCATGTACGATCATATTATTTGTTACTGATATCGTATATCCGTTTACACTGATAGTTACTCACGAGGATGTCTTTAGCTTTACGGTCTCAGTGTTGTTCTATTCATATTTATATTCACTGATATCCTATATCCGTTTACACCGATATAATTTATTATCATCAAGAGAAGAGGAATCTGTATCAGAACATTCCGATAATCATATGGAAAGTTATACTTACCAGGTACAACACCGTGCTGTCCGCTTGAGACTTGAAAGAGTCACATGACAAATCAATGTAGGAATCTTTGAGCAAGGAACACACACCACTTCCTGCGTCAAAATTCGCCGACGTGCACCAATAGTTACCCAAACAGTACAGAGCGCATGCATGCAGAGACGTCACTGTCATGCCACCAATGAGCGAATTGTCGCCATAGAATGGCATGGCTTTGCGGCCGTTACATATGACGTTTCGGGCACTCATCATGTTCTGAAATCCAGCGACGGACGCCACCATGCTCACAATTGCCGAGAACAACATAATAATAATATACATCGTTATATGCGTGTACTACATGTATGAGTCTCGAATTTGTTATGATGACCGCCGCGTAACACAGTTGTGTGTAGTCTGACGCGATAGTTACGGTTATTGATTGGGTGCGCGTGCGCATAAATACATACGATTTGAAAAGAGGATGGTTGGAAAAGCATCAATTTTTAAATCTACTGCGCAAGTACTGGTATTCACTTAAATAGAAATGCGCAGATGTAGGCGGATCGTACATATGCAGGTGCCTCTGTCAGGTAGGCGTTCGGCCACAAGTCTGTATTGAATGTGGAATCAGTATAGATTTAACACCTAAGGCTGCCAAAGAAGCGTTCATTGCTGTGTTGTGGAATGTGTGCTGTCCCCTATCGGCTTCCAGTGTAAACCGCTTTGTATATGGAAATGGTAGGGAACATGAATTAGTGTAGCGATCGTTTATCGAGGAAAATCTGCATGCTTCGATCATGACATGAATAACTGCATATGGACCTTGTCAACCTGATTCACGATTTAATTTAGCGCCCATGTACAACAATGCTTCGATAAGACGGCCGACGCCAATCAAAACAAAATTACTGGAACAATAACGCATGTACTTTGTCCACATGTTCTGCTTCCGTTGTGACATAACATATTCACGGAAGGACAGATAAACAGATATACAGATAAACAGAGATCCGGAGAGACCGAAAACATTACTTGCGTCCAGCATTGACTGGCGCAAGTAATAACCAAATGGTTACGAACGTAGGCATAATAACCACATAGTTATTATGATAACAACGTAACTTACTCCTTCCAAGGCCATGATATGTAGGTATACAATTAGATTAGGTGAATAATAATTGTACCCGTACAGGTTGATACTTTGAAGTATATTCTCAAGTCGCATTAATGAACGTGTCGGTTTAAATCTGGTATCAATGGTGCTGTGTTTATTTTTATATTTCACCGACGTATACCGGTATATAACAATTAAATGTATGTGCCACGCCCTGTTACTGAAAGTATACCTGATATGTGGACCTTGCTGGTTAAAGACACGAATGGTCTTCGTTATAGGTTATAATTTAGAAACAACAGTTACTAAATTATAACATGTTGTATAGAATATACTATAACGATAGTATGAATGCCAGATCGTGGGGTTAGAGCAACAAGGTACCATGTAGGTTTTTTAAAGTTCTGAGATAATCGCAAAACAAAGTTTAAAGTTATCGATTAACAAATACCATTGGTCTGCGTATTGAATCGTTGTTGCTATAATATTGACCCTGAGCGACTTTAGTTTACACCAAATTTTGAATGTTAAAGGTCAAGGGCAATACGTGAATTCAAGGTAATTTATAAGATAGTACCTTGTTGCATAGCTCGTTTTGGAATATTCTGAATGCAACAAGGTTCCATCTCACGACAGGATGCATTTTGCATTCACATATTCGCAAAAATCTCATCACTTAATTGAAGCCTAAAAAGATAACCAGAGAAATTAGTATTCATTAGCATAATTAATTGTTAACCATGCAAGTTTCATGCAAAATATTTATATTATTGTGTCCTTACAAGATTTTAGTCCCCGTTTAATTATCAGCAGCATGGATAAGTATAGAATACACAGTTTTTCACTCTATAACAATAATCTAGATAACAAACAAACTATTTCCCTTAAACAGTGAAAGTAGCTAAATCCAATCATACAGTAAGAATATGTAGAATAATGTACACGGTACGTTCAGATACTAATCAGCATCATCTGGCTCACTTTCCGAAAAGTTAGGATTTTCCAATCTGTCTTTGGTTGATTTGCTGGTGGGTAAGTTGCTGTAGTATTGGTGATATTCTTCAGGAATAATGTCCGCCTGACATAAGGACTCCAAGTCATTCTTTTTTGAAATGGAAATATGGGGTTTAGCTGCATAACACTGTTTGATTGAATATCTTCCAATGTTTGACCGAGGTCTTACAACTTTTAGTTCCTGGAAATTGCTTTCATCAAATGTGTAGTTAATGAATATGCTTTCTGCTGAATCTTTACGCACCTGGATCCATCGCATATGCAGCCAATTAATTCTTTCCCCCTTGATGTTGATCTGCATGCCCCTCATGTTGTCTTATTTAAGCGCTTTCATATCAGAAAAATCATTATATGTCATGGGTATTACAATGTATGGATTCGATTTTCGAGCCATTGTAATTATTGTACCCCATTGGCTCGGAACATACACCTCTGTACATTTTTTCGCCCTTTCAACTGCAGAGTGTATCGAGTCAGATTCCATGTGAGAATGTCCGGGTACAAATAATTTATGGTTGATTTTTGTTATATGGTTGTGAATGTTTAAGCCATACAGCATACCACTTGCAACATATTGGTTGCGATTTTGTCCTCCGCAAGTGTCTGAATAATATGTTATTTCTTTAACTGTCTTGTTTTGTTCTGCCACTGAAATTATGTTATTTATCAGGCAACTACCAATTTCGTTTGAGCCTCTAGTTCCTTGTACTTCATCCCATAGGTAACAAGTACCCTTTTTGTCAGCCAAAGAAAAGAATGACAGGTTATAGCACGAAAGCTTTCGTTTGTAATACAGCACGCCCACCAGCGAATATGGAGTTGTCAAGACTGATTCCAAATCGAATGTCGCAACATGGAAAGATTAGTCATTTTTGGCATTTTCTTTGTCCTTCTCTTTCTCTTGTCTGTCTAGATCCTTCATTTTTCTGTGGTTGTTATATTTCTGAGTGTCTTCCTCTTCTAGCAATCCACCTAATTTGTTTCGGTCATATGTCGAACAGACTACACATTGATCGATTTTTTGGTTTGTGAAAAGATAAATTATAATTTTCGCAAAAGGTCCTCCTGTACAAAGACTCAGAGACTGGACATTTAGTGTTTCTGAAATGGTGATCCTTGAAAAGTCTATACATAATCTTTATATTAAGCTCCTGACCCAAGTAAAGCTTTCTAGAATCTTTGCGAGCATAGTGCGACTCCATTGTTGGAAATGATTTGATATGTGAATGAATTAACTCCAGAAAATTATGAGGGGTTTTGTTAGCTGACGAACTTGCCCCTCTGCTATCCTTCCCAGTGAATTGACCATGACATGTTTTCTTGAGATCATAATCGACAGTTGTTCGTCCAACATCAAGTGTATTTAGAAAGAAAGATTTGCACACCCGATGCCTGTTACTTCCTACTGTGACATAATATGCATAGGCTATCAACTTCAGCTTTGCCTTCTTTGTATCCTGCTGATTAACATGCTGACAAATGAATGCTCGCTGTCTTTCATAATTTCCAAGTCTCCAATATGTTTCGAAAATTGATTGGCTTTCTTCCATAGATATCTTCAATGAACATTTAAATCTACACTTGGCACAATCAATGTAGTCCGTTGATCGCGCTTGAATATGTTTTTCTCTTGAAGATACATATTCGCCGCCAATATTCAGAAGATTTTTCCGCTTGTTCCTTTTCCACTCAGCCGCCGTGGTTATATTTCTACGAAAAAGCCTTTTTCGTGGGGTGGGGGACTTTTATACTTTGCTAGCTTATGTGGTGTTGGAACATTGCCCTTTTGTGGAGTTTGTTCCGGAGTTTTTAGTTGCCGATCTTTGATGGGGATTGCTTGCAAGTTCTCAGTTGGAAATACTGAATCATAATGTTCTCTGTCCCTTATTGCAGTATATGCCAATTCAATGTAGTTGTTGGAACTGGTTTCTACTAAATCCGGTACAACATCGAACACTGCATTGTGAACTCTACTTGAATACATCCTGATCGGGCGTTTGTAGATATTTGCCAGAGCCAGTGGCACACAATGGAATATATCTGTTTTCCAGATGAACAGATAATGACTCTCTAAGACTATCGACAGTAATAGATGGTTGATCATTACTCAGCTGTGACAAAACCGCATGCATAAAACAGTTTCCATCGGACATGACTGATACTCGGATGCGGTGATTACTTGTTGACAAATTGTCAAGTCTATGATGGTGATACTTATCTATCACACCACATATTTTTGAATTTGTACTTTTTATTGTTATGCATTTACGCTTCCGTTTGCGAAATGTTTTACTCTGTCCCACCTTTTCCGATTTTTCATGAGGTATAACGTCAGAATCTGATGAGTTCACATCATCTTTCGTTGGTCTCTTCGCAAGTCGAGCTAATGGTACATCATTTGAACTTTCTGACTAAACAGCAGAAGTACAGTTCGTCTGTGACCTCTCAAGTTTATCCATCTGGTCGTGAAATACGGAGTCTGACCAGTCAGTATCTGATGAGTTCACATCATCTTTTGTTGGAACAAAGGTTGTATCCATGTCATCGCTAAATGACTCATGTGTATCATCGTCAGTACAAGAAACGGTTTGTTTATTTTTGAGTCTCTTGGCAAGTCGAGCTAATGGTACATCATCCGAATGAACGTTTAACCAGTCAGGATCCTCATCACCTTGATACTGAACAGACATCTGAAATAATAAGTGTGAATAATAAATTTTCGCATTGGTCACAACCACAAATTTAAAGACAATATTTGGGACAACACGAAAAATTACCACAAATATACACTGTAAACATGCTGTTGACTAGAAATGTTGACATGGACATCAACATATACTGTACATTACAAGTGGTAGGCAGAAGTTAAAATAATTTGACTTCAAGTCTGCAAATAGCGTGTCTGTCATTTGCTGAATGAGGTCCCCAGAAGGTGAATATAGTCACGATATCCCGCATTGTGGGCTAGCATCACTAAATTCACCCTCAGGGACCTCATTCTGCTTAGGCCTCATCTTCTGGGAAGTATCTATGGTATCAAATTAACATTGTTTTTAGTTACGTTTTCCAATCTGGGAAGTTTCTATTTCCCCTAATTTGCAGAAGATACAATCCATAATTGAGGCGCACAATGGGTGAACATCACCACCTTCAACTCGGAAACTTAGGTCTGCCATAGCAGTTGAGGGCCTAAGCAGAATGAGGTCCCCAGATGGTGAATTTAGTGATGCTAGCCCGCTATGCGGGGTAGCGCCACTAAATTCACCCTCTGTTGACCTCATTCTGCAAATGACAGACACGCTATTTGCAGGCTTGTTTGACTTGATTATTACATATATGCATATTACTAGTAAGACAAAATGGAAAAACACTCTATAAAATGCCAAATTAATTGAGCGATCACATGTGATACATATACCTTTAAGTTCACATGTCAGCCATTAACACCGATTGGAATTAACTGCTAATTGGACATTACATTCGAAGTGCACAATATACAAGACAAAGGATACCAAAATCATAATAACATACCTTTAATAAACCCAGCGTAAGATCTTCACTGCTTCGGAATCAGTCAGTTAGTATGCGTGATGTTAAAATTGTAGTATACTCCATGGTCCTTGTGAACTCCTTGTTAAGTGAACAATGTCTCTCAAAAAATACTCAGATTTGATATGCACACACTTCCTTATCACACAAAAACACATGTTATGATATCTGCTAACAAGCCAATAACGAGGTGCTATAAGTTTTAAGTGGTAGAAATTGATACCAATTAAATTACTTCTTATCAGCAGCAAGGTGCCATATCGAAGATAGCACCTTGTTGCATGCAACAAAACCCACATGGTACCTTGTTGCTGTAAACATATTGGCAATAACCGAGATGGTACCTTGTGGTAATTAATGAGTAGACTAATTAATTAGTCAAATTGATCTCCAGTATTTTTACACATGAAAGTATTATTAATTTGCGTCCCAATTAAAAAAAACAGTAATTTTCACCAAAACGTCGACATTATACAGTTGTCGCCCGCTGTCGAGGGAGACATTGAGATTTGTCACCCGCTCGAGAACGGAATGTCTCCCGAGGAGCGCAGCTCCGAGGGAGACATTCCGTTCTCGAGCGGGTGACAAATCTCGATGTCTCCCGAGAAAAAGGGCAACAACTGTTTTGTTATCCGATTATACCACAGGAAAAAATCCTTGCCATCCACACGCACGATGTTGCGAGTGCTATTTTCCCCGATTATGTATATTTTCAGTAACTACTTATCATCCTATAGGATTTATGTTCCATAAACGATTGTCAAGCCGCCAAGCGTTTGATAATCAGCGTTTAGTTACGATGATTTTGGTGGTAAAATCGTCAATATCGGTCCATGCAATGTAAACCAATAAGCCATAAGGTATGTTATCGCCTTCTGCAATGTGGCATATTCAATATTCGCGACAAACGTATGCATTACGTTGTCCACCAGCAAACATTTATAACCAACCAACCTCAAGGGATCCACTCTTTCAATCTTGCATCATAATGTCGACATGAACATATTGAATCACCGAGATGTTTCGATGTAAAAAGGACATAATAACGCTTGTCCGATAAAAGTATCAACTTAAAAGTTCGAATATTAGTGTTCCTTAAATATATGCAAATTAGCAAACACCACAACTGGTGTGTTTTGCGAATCCGTGGGTATATAAGATCTATGATTTTTTAGTACATCGTAGTGATGTGAAATAGGTGAGTTACTGTAGTGTGTGTTTGGAGATATTCTTGCAATATAACACCAGGCGGGCGACAAAAACAATGTCTCCCGGGTCAGCGGGCGACAGTGTGATTTGTCGCCCGGCACGTGACAGCACATGAGCCAATCAGAAGGGTGGAAAATAGGGAGGAGGATAACAAGGTACCTTGTTGCTCTAACCCCACGATATTATCCTCCAAACACAAATTGTGTGAGTCGAGCGTTTGTTTACATACAGCGTGTAAAGAGTGAGCGACAAGCACAACACTCAACGCCGTGGAAATGTTTTAGGAGAGTGATTCATGGTGACCCATTCAGCACAGAAACTTTGAAAGGTGAGTGTTAGCTAGTGCTATACTGATACGCTATAAACAATTTGGTGGAATTTCTAACCAAAGTTCACTTAAGGCATGGGGTATCTCCGGCGATGATTGTTTTGCTTATCACATACTCTTTACATACTGTTTGTTTACATAACGTGGGGTTTATTTACATGACTTATACATAGCATTTAATACAACTTTTAGTTAAGTCCAGCGTTTAGGTTCATTGTACCTGGGCACATCTGGTGGGCTAAGTCCTCATTTTGGAAGATTCGTCAGAAGAACAATATGAGTCAGGACCCTATATATCAGCCATTTATTATCTCTGATATGTTTGTAAAAGTAAAACATAAATGATCCCGACCGACTGATGGTCAAAAACCAAAGCACTGCCACTGATGGTTATTTAAACCAAATTTCCGGCTAACACCTTTGACCAAAAATTCTTAACCAAATATGTACTATGTAAATTTCCATTGTTAGCTGTTTCTGAATACTGAATAGAACCTGGTATAAAAGTGTCTACTATGAGGGTTTGCGAGCGGATAATTTAACCCATTCACAATACAAACCGTTCATAACACCATGCATACATGGCCGCAATATCTCGAAGTCGAGTGTGACTCGCCACACAGTAGTATTTCAAACAGGCTCTACTCATGATTCATTCTATGAACTGGATATTGCATGTACACTTCTGCTAAAATATGATAGGTAGCACTATTGGTGTTGACGATAGGATATCATATACAGATCGTGATTCAATTTAGTCTTATTGAAATTTCAACAAGCAGTGACATATGGTGGCCTGGTGTATTGATAATTTTGTTTTTCATTTATAATAACAAGCCATTCCATGTATAAGCAGTATCCGGAGAAGTTGGGCACATTATTAGCTCAGAATATTCATTGCATGTACGCAGCATAACCCATTTCAAATAACTTGAAGTATAGGTATAAATCAGGCAGAAATGTAAAAATTACAGTAAGTTTGCACAACCTTCCCTGAAGCACCATGCAATTTTCCCGAAAGTTCCACAAATAGAGAGCGCCACTGTGCGGTAGGATTTGCATGTCATCATGACAAAAAAGCAGTATCCTTCTTGCTTATTCTTACTTGTGTGATCGATCCATCGTTTAGGACAACCACTTATCCGTGTATGTATGTATACACCTCCACACCACATCGATATCTGAAATGCCCTTTTCAACAACGCCACCACATATATTAACTATATACATGCCACAGCTGTGTGTCTTCCACCACTAAACACACTGAAGGGAGATAACTCGTATTACACCACCACCTGAAATTTCTATCAACTTGCGTCCCGAAGGGAGGAATTTTTACAGGAAAATTTTCCATCAACCCGTGGCTCTTTGTCCACGGTATGGGTCTTTATCGTGCTCACATGGCTGTACACAGGAGAGTCATTTACGTCCCCACCTGATGGGGTGGCTTGATCAAACCAGTGTCATCCATGTACATGACAAATGGCGGGAGAGGATTGCCGCTTAACGACACATCATCGAGGCATACACAGTACTTTATATAGGCAATCTCGGAGCTCCGGACTTTTGTTTTTGTCGAGGATCAAGGTGAATCGATCCGGGTGCGAAACCTTTGGACGATAGTCGAACACGCTAACAACTCGGCCATCCAACTCCAGCAACGCTTTCACTTCGATGCTTTCACTATCAAATATATTATCTAATTACAAATACAAAATTAAGTAGCAATGCATGGCAATATTTCTCAATACATTGAATAATTTCACAATACTACTATACTAGTATCTCTTTACTTTGGACAAAATCAAGAGTTATGTTACTTTCACCAACTGGCAGTATTCATATTCAAGTTAAACAAAGCTGAATGTATTTATATAATCCTTGAATTCACTATGTAAATGTGATCACGGTAATACGATATTCACCGGCAATCTTGTAATTAGAATCGGATAATTTTGAACTAACGATAAACCCACGTTGAATGAAAAGACGAAGTCAGAATAATTCCTCACGTCCAAGATGAAGACTAATTTAGTAATTACCAACATACTTCTTTAATAGTACTACTAAACAGTCATACACGTGATTCCTACAGGTTAATCATCTCCTTTTTCATTTAAATTTCAATGATTTTCCACATTTTTGTTTTGAGAATTGTCCCGACCCTGGAGGTATAACCGGGAATGTGCTTTTATTTTTGTTATCGGTCTTCGCTAATGACAACTGTTGTTAAGCTTTGGAGTTGGAACAGAGACTGCGGATAATTGATAAATTAGTCTCCTTTTTGCGATTGAATTAAATCAGTTGATGCCTTGATGGCACCTATGATCTAGTTATCTAGCCAAGTTAACTTACAGTAAATCATTCATTGAAACATGAACGACAATAGCGAAGACGCAGATATTGAGACTTTCAGTTTCAAAGTTTCAAACACAAACTTGACCAAGTCAAAGAACGGAAGTCTCTAATCACAGTAAAAGAAGTGTTTTTTGTGACATTTTTTCCGTCCGAAACAAGATATGAAGTACTATTTTTAGTTAGATCACTCACCGTCTATGTATATAGCTTTCATCTCATCCTTTTGTTGTGTGGTAATTGGTAATTTGTGGAAATACTAACGACGAGGTGGTGATTTCTGTATTTGAACTACAATGCTTAGCAACAACCATGTCAATGCAACGTCAAATCTGGTTGGTTAAGATAGACAATGTGACCAATAAGGAAAACGTTTTTATTGCGCCTTTTCCTAACGAGAGCGCCAATTAACGTTACGTTATGCGCGTGCTCTGATACTATTCTAGGTAACGTAAACTATATATAGAACACAATAATACAGCTTCATAGGTATACGGGTATCATGCGAGTTACCTTCATGAAAACTTTCAGATTTCAGTTTTTTATAAATGTATGCACAATAACGATATAGTTATACAGCAAGCGGTCACTTAAACTAGCATTAGCTATACATTAATAAACTACAAGTATACGCATTGTTGTAATTATATATGAGAATCCGCAGAGTGAATAATTGAATAATACAAGCGTGCCTTAGCTTCCAAACGTGTCAAATAGCAACTAAACTAGTACATGGCATAATAAACGTACCAGAAGACAAGTCTTGGACTCTATGAGTCTACGACCCTGGAAAATGTACTGTTGAGAAAAAGCGGACACTATAACACCATTAGCTTTCTATTGAATGAATAAACTACACGTATTCGTGTTTTAGTATACATATAGCTGTGTATCCGAGAAATGTGAATAATTGGATATCATCTGTGAAAAAAATGTTCGTGAGTACCTGTAATATATGTTATCTTAATAAGGTTGACAAATACACATATTTATCTTACAATTTAGATATATTTCCTCAAATACACGCGAAAACGCCTAGGCGGTTTCCGATCTTGTATCCTGGATGGCAACAAGGATATCGTGGATGGCAACAGCTAGTGCACGTGCGTTTCGGCAACTGGCTTTCAAAACAAAACGTCTAAATAACCAATTAAAAGTCATAAAATAATATAATCGTGTGCTACAAACGTAAAATTATCAATACGTATTTCAATAAAGTGGACAAAATGTGGAGACATGACCGAAAAAACTAAAAGATGTCATCCAAAAATGTGTTGGAATCCGAAAAGTTACGAACGTTACACATTGTTTACAGCGCACACGAATACGGACTAATTTAACAAATTCTATTTCAGCGAAGTAGGGAATTCCCCGTAATTCAGTACGGTCTTGATCAAAAGCTACTGAACGCATTTTCTGTTCGATAAAATACAGAAGGGAAAATCAAATTAATTTTATCTCATGTTAAGGATATAAAACAGAATACTTACGAAAAGTCCGTGATTTATTTCATTTCCTCTAAATGAAGTTTAATGGGTGATTTTAGTGCGAATCAGAACTCGATTGTTGAAGTGTCTGAAAGGACAGTCATCTCCGGCAATGCTTATCGCCAACACTATCACAATCCAAGGAGGTTGCACCATAAAATAATACAATTATCCTGTTAAAAGTGACAATTATGTTGAACATTTAAAACGAAAATATCGTCGCCTCATCATTGAATCGGATTCCAGCCAAAGTGAAATTGAATAGTGACGTGAATTTCTCAGAATTTGACTTATCACAACGTCGCGTGCTGAGAATTGTGTACGTTGTGTGTTGCGCGTAATAAAATAGTTCCTGTTTTAAATTGAGTTTTATTGCATTTTTATGGGACGAATTGTAAGATAAATTGGTTATCATCACCCTGTGTGTTTCCGAGACCCGTATTCAAGACTCGCTGCCTTCTCTGGGCTCTCTATCGACTTGTCCCGCGGACTCGTCGATAGACTGCCCATAGAAGGCAGCTCAGAAACACACATGATGGTGATAACCTATATGTATTATATTTTCAGTAACTTGTTCTACCAAAATAAAAACCGTATACCCACTTCCGGAAGCTCCATGAATCCATGATGTTATCCTACTTTCAGAGGTTTATCCTACGCCCAGAGATGACGGACTATTGATCCCAAAACTTACGAGTCGCGAGCACGTTCTGAGTTACGTTCGACATGCACGTTTTCGATTACTTCCCTTTCATCGAAATCATTGTCTAATGTATCAAGTTTCTTTGCGTCGAGCTGTCAATATGTCAATGGAGTTGTCAGATATGGATTTAAAAACTATTACTGATGACTCTTTACATCAACTGTTGGAAGCTGACATATTATGGTGCAGTTGATTCAGTGACTGTTGGTGCCAGTGAGAATGGTGCGGGAGCTGAAAAATCGAATTCTGGATCCTACAGAGGTTCCAAATGATGGACGATGAACAATTGACTAACTTTATAGCCGAAAATTAAAATCAGATCACAATAAAGAAAACCACGTTGGATATTCCATTTTTCTAGAATTTCTCGAAGGCAAAATACAAAAAGGCAATTTGCGGAACTCGAGACTGTAGCTCTGTGAGTGCCCATGTCTCTTTGTTGTGTTTGACAGACGTTATCTGAAGAATGCTGGCTACACTAAGTGTATTGTACAATACCCATTTTTGCTAGAGTACGGATGTTATGAAAACAAGACAAGAACATTTTAAATCCATTGAGAAGGGTAACAAACCACTCGAGCCCGAAAAATTAGCAACTACAGAAATTAATCAGCTTTATGGGAAGAATGCATTGGGCTCATGCTCTCCAAAGTCATTACTAAATGCAGGTGACCTAATACAGTACGATTTGTTGTGGGGCGACTTTCAAATTGGAAAGTGGAAAACAGTTCATATTTATTGAGAAAGAACGCCACACCAAAACAGAATGGGCGGGGATGTTATTAATAATATAGTTTTGAAAGCAAAGGTATATGAAACAACAACACTAGAAAGGAATCCTATTTATATTTACAATCTATTCAAAGAATATTGTTTTCTCCATATTTTCATGTATTTAGATGTTACTATACTTCACGTCATTTTAATATTTAAGTTTCATTTCCAAACAGGGGCGATAGGAAGACGGCCTAGCTGGCCATGCCGCTCCTGTACAATATAATCATGTTTATTTCTGTATATTTCACTGTCAGCGTTATGTTTATAAATATTGTACAAAATAAACAATCAATCAATCAAAAGAGAAAAGTCCTATTATCATGCTATCGCCAGATTCGCCATTCTGTATGTCTAGGTTATCGGATACGCAGAAACAGATTGATGCAAACACATACGTCGCGAGTGGGCAATATTGATACACAAATCAGTACCTGTGTATAACGAAATTCCGGAAATGCATGCAGCAGATGCAAATTGATGGTGAATTGTCTGCAGAGAAAAGACTCACTAATCACAGCACAAGGAAACGTTTTATTAAGGAATTAATCGATGCTGACATTCCATCACACCATACAGTTCAAGTGTCTCGGCATCGCAATGTCAATAGCGTAAATAATTATTCAAGGATGAACACTCACCAGGAAAAATATATATCTGATATTTTGTCCAACGATTCACCTTCTCAAATTGCGGAAGATCCACCAGTTCCAGACAACGTAAAACAAAAAAAACATCACCAAAACACAGACCACCAATGTGTTATCGACAACAAATTCCAGCTCAGTAAATTGTCAGACTCAACATCAACTGGGAAACATGTTCGGTTGTGTTACACTCCGAAATCCAAAGATCGAAATTGTGATAAACAATTTTTCCCACAAGTGTATTTGCACCAAGAAAATGAAATCAGTGTTGAAATCCATTTCATGTCTCCAATCATGTTCGTGTGCAGATATCAATTGACTGAGCACTCAGAGAACTCAACGAATTGTGGCACACATACATTCTAAAAAAGTTACTAATTTAGTGAATACAGTTTGTTTATTTGTTTGAAAAGACCCTCAGCAATAGGAGAAATCATTCAATGAAATTACCTTATATGGGTTTGAATACTATTGGCTGTGCGGCAATAGTAAAACATCATGAATGAATGAGGTGAGCAATGTATCTTATTTTGATTGTTATGTTATCCTTGCGCGTAATTATAACAGAAACATTCAGGAAAATGTTCAGAACTGGAAACAACGTGATTATTATGGTGATCTAGACCTGATACCACAATTTGGCCGTACGTATTCAGCCAGTTGCAATTTTTCCCGACAACTGTAGCAAACTTGCCCAATCGTCGTTGGATAGACTGGGCAGCAGTTCCGGCTGGCATGGTGGACCATCCCATATGACTTAAATAACTCATAATACATTTCATTCCAGCTCTACGCGGATGGACTCCTGTTGATGAACGAACCTCACACCATTCTCCAAGGCTAACATCTTCACCATCTACGGAAAAGAACATTCCGGAAAACCTCTCATCTTTGACATCTCGTTACTGTAGCCGATTGTGTGACACACTGGGAACAAGCAGCTCCCTGAAAGCAGACATTAACCCTTTCATGACTGGAGCCGTGCTTGTGCAGCATTGAAGATCATATGTCATGATCTTATGTGCATGTTCTCATATATACCAGTCTCCCACAGGGAGTATACCATATAATAAGATAATACACTGGCTTACAGGGTCAAGGTCAATATTGTTAGACCAATGTATTCTGGTATGTATGGTAGGCTCTGTATGGGAGACTGGTATATATAAGAAAATGCATTGGCACAAAGTTTTCGAAAACAATTAGGGAAGCTCCAGTCATGGAAGGTTAAATAACAATTCTAACTTAATTATGTCACAAGCAATGGCAATGAAAAAGGAGAGCACATAACCTGCTCGTTCAAAGTTTTGTCCCAAAGTCCAGTTTATCTATGCTGATATTAAAGAATAACGTTATATTACGCAACGTGTTACTTACTTCAGCAGTATTATGTGGCAATACGACGAAGCACTAAATTAATATACCTGAATTATATTAATGATTGCTGATTGTCGTAAAACGATATGGAAAAACGTTTTGACTTTGGTAAAGTGCCTGATAACAGGTATCGTTGTATAGCAATGGTGTTCAGAGAGCATGCTTTGCATCATATATGCACACTGTAGTCAACGAAGCAACATGTTCACAATCATATGATATCGGTATTGTATTGTATTGTATTCTTTTATTTCAGGCAGTATTGCCCATATATAGGTTTTTAGACGTTAGAAGTATTGAATACTTATACATGCAGCAGAAGATTCCAAAGTGTTATTAGTCTCGCCGACGAAACAACGCTCATTTCATATATTGCTTGAACCAGAGAATTTGTGCTATTGGATACCCTCTGTATGAAACTGTATATCGTCTCCTCCTTACTTCAGGCAAAGAACCAACCTGATACCATGCGAACATTCCGCTAGCGCTGCAATATCGATCGTATTTAATTAGCATCCTGTAGGCGTTATTGTAGCACACTATGAGCTTATTATAGGTTGTCTTTTTATAACTTGCACACAAGTGGGTACAGTACTGAGGAGCAACAAAACGTTCAAATAAGAATCTCAACATGACTAGAGCACTTGCCAAATTTTCGTATAATCGTATTTGAACGGGAACATGTAGAGCGATATTGCCTTTGGATGTTCTCTTCATCGTCCAGGTATTTCGTTATCACATGACCGATGTACTTGCAAGACGAAGCCTGCTGTATAGACGAACCGCCCAACGACAATGTGAGCACTGTATTTATATCAAGGGTTTTCGGTATGAAGGACATCGCAACAGTTTTTAGCGGGTTATAGACCAGCTTCAGATCCCTGGCAACAACCTCACACACTTTTATAAGCCTTCGCAAGCCGTGTATGGATGGATCGAGAAGACACATGTTATCAGCATATGCAAGGTGATTCAAAAGTCTCCCTCCAATCACACATCCAGCGTTAGTGATGTTTAGCTCTTCGCTAATCATGTCAATATAAACATTGGATAGCATGGGGCTTAACATTTCTCCCTGTCGTACTCCATTTCTCGGAATGAATTATTTCGAGTTTGAAGACCCCCATCTTACACAATACCGTTGATGTTCGAACCACTCTCTCAGCAGTCTGATGAAATATATGTTGACACCACGTCGCTCCAAGAACTCGAACAATTTGTCATGGTCAACTCTATCGAAAGCCTTATTAGCATCAAGGAAGCACACATACACCGATGTGTTATTTGATAAATAGCATCTGATTGTTTCTTTCAGTGTGAAAATACACATATCCGTTGAATGCTTATCCTTGAAGCCAAATTGATTGTCATTCCTGGCTAGTTTGTCCTTTATTCTGCTAAATATGACTCGTTCAAGAATTTTCGATAGTAAGTTAGATAAAGCTATTGGACGTTAATTTTCTTTGGAGGATAAACTACCAGTTTTGTTCTTGACGATGGGAACGAGCGTCACTTACATCATAGTACCATTGAACGGGAACATGTAGAGCGATATTGCCTTTGGATGTCCTCTTCATCGTCCAGGTCTTTCGTTATCACATGACCGAGGTACTTGCAAGACGAAGCCTGCTGTATAGACGAACCGCCCAACGACAATGTGGGCACTGTATTTATATCAAGGGTTTTCGGTATCAAGGACATCGTAACAGTTTTTAGCGGGTTATAGACCAGCTTCAGATCCCTGGCAACAACCTCACACACTTGTATAAGCCTCCGCAAGCCGTGTATGGATGGAGCGAGAAGACACATGTCATCAGCATATGCGAGGTGATTCAAAAGTCTCCCTCCAATCACACATCCAGCGCTAATGATGTTTAGCTCTTCGCTAATCAAGTCAATATAAATATTGAATAGCATGGGGCTTAACATACTGCCCGTCGTACTCCATTTCTCGGAATGAATTATTTCGAGTTTGAAGACCCCCATCTTATACAATACCTTTGATGTTCGAACCACTCTCTCAGCAGTCTGATGAAATATATGTTGACACCACGTCGCCCCAAGACCTCGAACTATTTGTCATGGTCAACTCTATTGAAAGCCTTACTAGCATCAAGGAAGCACACATACACCGGTGTGTTCTTTGATAAATAGCATCTGATTGGACGGTCATTTTCTTTGGAGGATAAACTACCGGTTTTGTTCTTGACGATGGGAACGAGCGTCACTTCCAACATAGTATCCGGTAGATGTCCATATTTCAACATCAGTGTGAACAAATATGCCAAATATTCGTTGATTTTGCTGCAACAGAATTTCAGATGCTCCGCTGAAATAACATCTGAACCACATGCCTTCCGATTATGAAGTTTATGTATAGCGCATTGAATGTCAGAACTGTTGAATGCTAAATCACTCCCATCCATGCAATATTCGGTCTTTGATTTGGAATCATGTGTATTTCCACATTTTCCGCTCAAAATATCCGAAAAGTATTCTTTCCACATTTCGCAGATGGTTTGTTGTCCCGAAATCCCATCGATTGTTACAGCGTTTCCACATTTCTCCTGTTTTGACCTCGATATTGAATTCCAAAATTGCGTATAATTCTTATTGTTGTATTCTTCTACAATCCGATCACAGCGCATCTGCTCCTTGTTTGATTTGCATTTACGTAACGCATGTTTGAAATCGCTGCGAGCTCTGCACATAGACTCAAAAATATAACCATGCCGTGGTTTCCCGACTTTAACCCAAAGAATGAAACGGTCCCTTGCAATTCCATGGAGTTTCTTAAGAGAGGAGTTCCATCCCATTAACTGTCTATGTTCACCTACAGTCGGTCCACATGTTTCGACAAAGGAATTTTCACATTATAAAAGTCAGTATAAACTTCAGGCGAGTTACAATGTAAGTCTAGTTTTAATCACATTATAAAAGTCTGTACAAAAAACTACAGTCGGTCCACTTGGTATAGTAGCTTGTGCCGATCTGTCAAGAGTAGGAATAATATATTGATACGAAGTATCAATTATCGAAAATCGTTCTTTATCTGTGCTAGCTACTCTACACCTGGAGTCAACAGATGAAATATCTATATTATCCAGCACGACATAACACATGTTTCGATAATTTCCCAGGTCGGTTGGTTTTGCGGATTTCCAATTTACGCGTGGTTTATTAGACGATGAAGGCGAATGTGTTGTCCTAGAGAGTGAAGAGAGTTCAGCTGTTACGATGAGTGGGAAATGGTCCGAACTCATGTAATCGTGTGAAATTTCCATCTCCTTTATAGCAGAGTCCTCATCTGTAGTGCATATGCAATGGTCAAGCCAAGACACCGATGAATGCGCTACACTGTATAATGTTAAAGTGTCCGATTGTGATCCGAAGAAATTCACATCGGAGATGATCAAAGGAATTTTCACATTATAAAAGTCAGTATAAACTTCAGGCGAGTTACAATGTAAGTCTAGTTTTAATCACATTATAAAAGTCTGTACAAAAAACTCTACTGGATCCAGTCATCGGAAGGAAGTTTTAATATATGTTTAAATAAACTAAAATCACCACAACTCAACACGATCTACGCGTATCTCAAAGCTTTATTTTCCAACTGATGCACAGCAGTTGGTCAATACTGCATGGTTATGTAGAGACTATACCGTGCGAAATAAGATAATAATTAATATGGATTTGAATGTTATGAGAAGTCTGCATACTATTACTTACATGCATCTGATAATCCATATATATCATATTTTCTTGAATAGAGTGAAAACACATACTTATGAACAAAGCAGAAGATACATTCAGTTTCATGCGAATTCGGTCAATGGTGAAAGTTATACGATGACGTTGTTCGTCGACTATCGTTGAAATCGACATGATGACATGTTATGAATTATGAAATGAACACCCTGAGTATCTGAAGCGGGGAGCTCCTCCTGCACGTCAAGTAATATAATGGTTAGTTTCAGTTCCATGCACTCTCGACAACATATATAACTATTTATAAGTACCCCACCAAACATAAGACTTATGCATATGAATCTATTTGTCGAGAATCTATCAAGCGATTTTGACTATCGTTGTTTTAAACGCTACTGCAGAAACCCCTATGTGATTGTTTTAGCTTTTGTTCGTTAATTACGCTGCGTATGATCATATTATGGAATATGTTGTATATGATGTGATCTGCTGATTCGAAAGTTAAGTCGGTCTGTAAGAACGAAGCCACATATCAGAACATATCGTCGCCTTACAACCGAATGACGTGCGTATAATTATATGTGTATCAGTATACGTAAGTTGGCGTCTAACATCTAGCACGACTGCCGGGGTAAGCGAACACTACATCTCGCACTCTAGACGTACATAGACACAATGAGAGAAATGGACTGTCAGGTTCACCAAAATGCCTTTTAGAAAGTAAAACAAGGAGATTAGTGAAAAGAAAACCGGCTTAAACCATTTGCCGCATATAATGCTGGTTATTAGAAATTAACCGGCATTATGGAAATTGTACAGTGATTTGTCACATTATCCATGCATACTATTATGTTCGAGGCACACCGATCGAATTATAGAGAGGAATTATATATAGGGGTAGTATCTTAAATATAGCTGCAGCCATTTGGAATACTAAGTATATTTATAAACGAGTATGATTATCCTCAGAGACCAATGGAACGATTTCAACCAATTTGGTGTAGTGACTCACGGTACACCGTTGAGTTATAACAGCGTCATTGTTTTGTTTTTTGAAAATGTTATTTAAAAAGTCACTTAAATAAAAACAAATGATACACCAAGCAAAGAGTTTAATAAAATTAAACAAAATTAATTTGTCAAATAGTTAATTCATCTATTTCGCAAATAATCCACATTTTCCCGAAATTCTGGAAAATACTTGAATTATTTCTTCAATCAGTATTACCGCGTTCCAAATTCAAACGAGACGTTTCAGAAGAAATTATCAATAGCTCTTTCGATATCATTTATAGATGAGAACTTACTACGCGTATATTAATGAAAACAATCCAATGGTGTTAAGCCCCTAGTTTGTCAAACTATGTCATCAACCATTCTATAATTGAAAAAATCAGCTTTATACCATAACTAAATGATTAATTAACATACTGCCATTTACGCTATGGACATAATGTGAATCACGTAATTATTGTTGTCCATAGTATATATATGTATACACAACCAATAAACGCGTCGTTGCAGGGTCTCAGAGTCGTAATAGAGTTAGTTAACTGTGTGAGTGCACAGGAAGACGACCAGTTGGTCATGCCATCTCACAGTAATATATATTATGTTTTTTTTATTTTGTATTATGCGTTATCATGTTTGATATAAGTATACTAAATACAAATTGATTGCATTGTTATTGTTCCGCTCTGTGCTATATAACAGGCGCAAGTCAAATAATCTAATGAACGGGCAGTGGGCACATAGATACTTTTAAAGAATTATGTAACTGGAAACAGTTCATTCGAAAGATGTAGAAGGTTTGAAGATTTCGCTTGAAAAAGTAACGGAAACGTCGATTCCTCGAAGTGAACAGCAGTCTGGCAGTTTGTGTATAAGCCAGATTGTACTATGCCGGCATGTGAGAGCTGCGACGGGACAAAATATGTCAAATTCACACAATGTGATCAGTACCTGTGCTCCGTATGCATAAAACAGAAATACGGAACTGGATCGAAAGAAAAACGAAAGGAGGATCAGCCTCGAGTTGGCCAGAAGAGCGAAAAGACCGATAAAAAGAGAGGAAAAGGTAGATGCAGTGCAGTTATCAAAAAACAATAAAAGTTTGCCGGAAAAAGGATACGGCCAGAGGCGGACTGGCCGATCGGGAGACCGGGAAAATTCCCGATGGGCAGGAGGCCGTGGGGGGGGGGGGGGGTATATGTGGTTGGGCCGCAAATGAAACCGACGTGGGCCGCCACATGTGTTGTTTAACCAGCTAATTGGCTAATCGTAATTTTGTCATTAAATGAACTTGTCAGCATCATATAACACCACGTAAAGACCCCGTTAATACCGAATTTAACGGTAACTCCCAGCTGTAAATCCTAAAAACAATTCTCACGCACCCCTCCCCCAATTGAAATTTCCAACACAATAGGAACACTTCAGTTGAGGCCAGTCTATATGCTAGGATTGGCGATGTTCTTGTATAGTTTTCTAAATGTTCTCAACCCGGGCCGAACAACCATGGACAGCCCGGTGTGTCCTGGTATCTTGTCCGTAGCCGTGTGAATTTGTCTGGAGTATAAATGCTATATGTTAGAATTTATGCAATGTTTCAGGTAAAAATATCTGATTGGTATCATATCGGGAATATATAGAACCATGGTTTATGAATATATAGGATATTAGGCCAGAGCACTGAGGTGCAAGGGGTGCAAATGGAATTATGCAAAAACATGTATTTGGTCTTATTCTGATTCAAGGGGGATGCAGTTGGAATTCAGATTCTGATTCAAGCGGGGGGGGGGTGCAGATGGGCCGGTATTATATTCATTTCCCGGGCCGGTTTTTTGGCCCAGTCCGCCTCTGGTTACGGCAATGCTATACAGGCATACGATGTAACAACTTCGCATAATACGGAACGTGATACGAGCGCGTTCGAGACTCCACCCGAGTATGTCGATGTCGCTGATGCTGATGGGAAAAGAAAAGACATATCATATGCACAGGCCTTGTTGAAAATTCCGGATGGTAATGACTTCGCAGAAAATGGTTCGTATAACATTACAGGCTTTCAAAGAGTCAATGGACGACGGAAACGCAAACCTCCAGTTATTGGAACCTCAAGCGATGATGAATTGAGAACTGTCAGAAACTCCCGACCCATGTCAGTCTTCATATCAAGGTTAGCTCCCGATACTTCTGAAAGCAGCGTTGCACAATTTGTCAACAACAAGTTCAACACAGCAGTGATGAAGTGTGAGAAACTACAGATCAGATATGACAGTTATGCTTCGTTTCGCATCGAAGTTGACGATAAAGATGTTATGAATTCGTTATTGGATGCGTCTAAATGGCCGCGGAATGCCTTGGTCAGAAAATACTTTGAACCAAAACGTCGACGTACGCAGGGACTTTCCAATTCCTGGGATTTATAAAACACTCAAAACATGGAACAAGTTAAAATAACAAGCTTCAACTGTAAGTCCGTTAAATCATCACTTGATGCCGTCAAAGATCTTTGTAACACATGCGACATTGTTCTACTACAGGAACATTGGTTGCTTAAAGAAGAAATACCAATGCTGAGATCCATCCATAATTATGTTTTGGCTGAAGGGATTTCTGCCATTGACACAGAAAAGGAGCTACGCGTAGGGCGCCCATTTGGTGGCACTGCTATTTTGTGGCGCAAGGAAATAGCAGACAGTGTCTGCTTTATTAATTACGAAAACGACCCAAGGATAATAGGGTTACAATTGGCAACAGATGACATAAACACACTTATCCTTTGTGTCTATATGCCAACCGATGAATCGAGTAATTTTGCCGAATTTACAGAATGTTTAGGAAAAATTGATGCTATAATAGAAGAAACGGGAACAAGTTCTGTTTTTGTGATGGGAGACTTCAATTCATGTGCTCACAGGAAGAACGGACAAATGCGAGAACTTGAGAAATTCTGCAGTGAAATTTTTCAAACATCACATTTAACAAATTCAGAAGTTTTGTCTTCGATGTGGTGTGCAAACAATTTAGTTGTAACGCAATAATGGACGGCAGTCTATCTGTTCATCATTAGCATAATCCAAGCTTCCGATCAGCCAGGTGTGGTACTATTTCTCGGGCACATGAAACTGTGGCATCCCCCATTGTTCATTCTAATGTGGGAACGATACAATAATATCGTTTTGAAATCAATCTAGATACCCAAAGTATATCAAATTTAGATAACAAATCACCCAAATTAGAATAATTTTGATCACTCGTTGTCAGTCTCAATTAAACCGGTATGTTCGTACACATTTCTTGTCTCTCGTTGCCATATCACGTGTAACTGTGTCAGGTTAAGATTTGCCAAGCCTGCTTACATGTAACTTCAATTATAAGAACTAACTACTATTTACTAGTATATGTTACGATACCATGTCTGACACAGGGGATGTCGGATCTGAAAACTCCTTGCGGTCGGAACAATTCCGGGAAAGGGGCAACATAGACCGGAAGTAGGCGGATATTACCTGCAACTTTAAACAATGAAGCCCTTGGAAAAACAAAAACAAGAATATATCACGAGGAGTGATCAACACTGGTGTTTCTGCAATGTATGATAATTGCATAATATCGTCAGCAGCGCTGGTGTTTGTGTAATATGTGTTAATTGCATAAGATCGTCCGCAACACTGGTGGTTATGAAATATATGTTAATTGCATCATATCATTAGCAACACTGGTGTTTGTGCAATATATGTTAATTGCATAAGATCGTCAGAAACACTGGTGTTTGTAATATATGTTAATTGCATAATATCGTCAGCAACACTGGTGGTTATGAAATATATGTTAATTCCATCAGATCATCAGCAACACTAGTGTTTGTGCAATATATGTTAATTGCACAAGAGCGCGATCAACACTTGTGTTTGTGAAATATATGTTAATTGCACAAGAGCGTCAGAAACACTGTTGTTTGTGCAGTATATGTTAATTGCATAAGAGCGTATTCAACACTGGTGTTTGTGAAATACATGTTAATTGCATAAGATCGTCATCTTGAATTTTTCTTGAACATTCGATCTGAAGATAGCCACATAGTGGCCCAGTCCTGATCGGTTTGACATATATTAATTTCCGGCGATGCATTGTAGTGTTTTCGCAGTCACAAATGCAGAAGGTCTCTTGACATTTTGATCAAACCCAAGTACTGAGGGTATACCTCAGCGGAACATATCGGTGGTCAATGTACGTTTTTGTACGAAAAGCGGATAATCGAAAACTAGCCCACCAGCCGCCTCGGACTATCCTTCGAATTATGGTCGGGGCAAATACTGGTACATAGCTGAAGCGCTGACCCGTTTAGCCACTGTACATAGCAACCTCCCGGTACCTCCACACGGTGAGACATGCGTGAACAATACACGAGTGAAACATTTGACTCTCACGAATACGGAATGCAGAGGCAACAAGAAACAACACACATGACAAACAAAACACACACAATTAGACAATAGGAACACAATAAAAACAATGGCAGATATATAATCTGAACACTGATTGATTAGCCGATTTATTGAGCCGGGTCAACTCAAATACCCGTCTCGAAGAGATGCAGGGCCAAAGAGGACCACCAGCTAAGTCGTATCCGACGTGAGGCATCGACCCTAGTACTCCAGGACTCCTACGCCACACCTCACGGGATGCACCCCACTGTAAACAGGGTGCCACATTAGGGGATTAGTACCCATCGCAGTGTGGGCGGTAGACCTAGTATATTCGGGCCCACTCGGGGGCGCTAGAATGATAGCAAAGACATCTTCGCAATCAGTTTTGTTTAGCATAGAAATTGTCAAGCTTTGCGCCAAGGTAGTAGGAATTACGAGGTTTAATGTGTTTCCATCGCTTTAGGTTAGAATGAACTAAATAAGTAGAAATACGTACCTTTCATTTTACAGGATATCTCGAATATGAGATAAACAAATTGTGGCACGTGATTGGCGTATAATATTCAAATGCAATTACAACTCCAAGAAATATAATACCCAATGCATGTACAAATGTGGGGTTTCCCCGAGTCTGAAATGAGCTGGTGTACAAACAATGCCCGGCAATTGTAGCTGGATATTGGCTTTAGTCAGCCATTCAAATTGTGTGCAAAAATTGGTAGAGTACGAAAATTACTCCCAACTTGACAAACACTTCGTAAGGTTTGGTCTGCACGAACTCATGCACTGTACACGTCGGAACTCGCGAACCCATACACCGTAAAGGCGGAACTCAGGTAACGAGTCGACACGCAATGTGACATGCGCTTAGCGTGAGCGTGTCCACACGATAACCATATGACAAATGTTAACATTTGATTCCTTCTAACCTGTACACACGATCGTTATATCCGACAAAGCAACAATGGAGTTATGTATCTTATTCCGCTGAATCAGACAGAGCGGTGTGCGCAACTGGTTCGCACGTCGTGCCGCGTGAATCAGATGTTAGGGTTATAATTAACGATTACCCTAATTAACCTATGTGAACGTATGGAACGTATTTTTTAATAAATAACGGAGGTTTGTCTCAAATAGTTTATAACATCACAACTTCTCAAGTGATTAGCATTGGTCTTAAATACGTCAAATTTATGATGGGGGTATACTGGGGAGGTTTGGAGCCGGTCTTGTAAACACACTTCTCTTTAAGTTTAAAAGTAGTTTTCTCTGGTACATGTGAGTATTTAAATCCAATTGGCGGTTTGCGGTCCAAAATACAACTAATATTATTCGCTTTTGAATTATTCCTCGCTATCGAAGTAAGTCGATATATAATTTAACTAACTGTCTACGAGCATTATATGCCCCATAGGGACACATTGCAGGCATAAGATGGAATCATTTGAGCAAACAAAAAACAAAAAACAGCCATTTTGTCGTCATGAAACAAAAAGAGCTTTCCTCATTAGTTTATTCCTTTGAATACTATGGTAGAAATAACGAGTGTTTGTGCCACTACTGCACGAACAATTGAACATAGCTGGAAAATGGCTGTGATTACGGGAAGTACTTTGTATGACATACGGAGCCGGTATATCAATATGTTGTAATACTTGTGTGTCGGTCAATTTACCTTAAACCTCTTCGAAATTGCGTGTCGTCATTTGGAAGCTCGAAGGAGCCATGTAATTTTCACACAAATTTATTTACTTTCTTATTATCACCGTTATTTAGTCAATATAACAATTCCAAAAGGAAGAACTATTTATGTCATAACATTATGTGAGTCATTATCAATTTTGGCCCACATTCTTGTCCTTTGACACTAGCGTCTTCCAGACAAGGTGTATGCTGACAAATTATGATTGTATATATGGCCCGCACTGAGTTCTATAAAACAAGTAACATATTGTTCATGTTCCAACAGTCTCCCAATAACAACACGCACCGAGCGCGTGCATGTGATCGGCTTGAAGTGACGAAGGTGGTTCGTCGCTTTTTAAGAAGTGGGCGCTGCAGTTATTGGATGGTGGACTTCGGGAACGTTCGTGTAAAGTGCATGGCGAGTTGTACTGATCCTTACACTCTAAATCGCCTTGGGTAATATATTGGACAATGTTTTTACTCAACTTTACTTTACTTTAAACATATTTTATTGTAAATTCATTACAACGGGATATGGGTACAAGTTTTAACAACTTACAATGTCTCCGCTCCCAGATACAATATATATTTATCATATGACTCAAGCATTATTTACGTTGGAAAGTATGTCATAAATCAATTTCATATCAATTACTAGTTCATATCACATTCCGATAATTTGATTGGTTTGTTGACAAAACGTGTGTTCTGATTGGCTGAATGGCAGCCGGGGCCGAGCCGCATCTCTAACTAAATGCAGGTCAAATTCGTGCGCGCCAGTCAACGCGATGCCGAAATTCTCGCAATTATAATCTTGAATTTTATATAGTTTTGGACATTGTGATACGATAAATAGAATATGTAATTCGTATTTATCTAATAAACATACGATATGATGTCACAAACTGAGAACAGAATAGCGCACTATATCTTCGCGTGTATATTATTTCTGCTAGTTCACCAGGTGTAATTGGGCTTCCGATGCAATGAAGTGACGTCACATTAACCTTTTGCTGCCGATGTCATATAGCTATTTAGTGATTTGTGTGCGTTATGGACATCATAATCAATGTATAGGTGTCATATGATAAATAGAATATGTAATTCGTGTTTCTCTCATATGATATTTATGAAACTCGTCACGAGGCTCGAGAAAACTGAAAATTCTTAGACTCGTTTCATAAATATCATATGAGAGAAACATTTATTTCATATCCTCTATATATGAATTTAACAAGATGACAGAGAAAATATACATGATGAGGTTGCAAATTTGTCAACAAAAAAGAAGATAACTTGTGTAAAGAGTGTGTAATAGTCCGGTTCTGTGTTTGTATAAAACGAGCGTTCTGCCTGTCCTCTCTCTCCATGGAAATAGAAACTGAGAAATAGTGGCCTTTGTTTAGAAGGGTATTATGTGCTACAGTAATGCCCTAATTAATCGACTCCTTTAACCACATCATAATTATGGGTAACGTTTCAGGATTTAGTCGGAAATATGGCTTGTTGCCACTCCCCGAGAGCTTTCCGATGAATGGCAACAAGCCATATTTCCGACTAAATCCTGAAAAGTTACCCATAATTCTGCTGTGGTTAAAGGAGTCGATTAATTAGGGCATTACTGTATATGTTTGCATTTGTTGCATTTGTTTGGTCCGGAGCTTTAATGTAGTCAGACAATTATTTATTCAGTATCCGTATTGTCCGGTTCAAAACGCTTTTTGCAGCTATATATGCCTGAACAATACGGAACATCTTTTCATTTATTGATGGAGTTTCACTTGAGTTTCCCCAAAGTAATTGCTTGTAATTGTTAATTTTAAAGTTGAGGTCGTCCAGTTTACGGTATAGTTATAACCGTTGTACATTATATAGGGGGCAATTTAGGAAAAAAAAATGCATATCACTTTCATATTCGTATCCACATCTACAGTTTGGGGTATCTGCTATATAATTTTCGAACATATCTAAGCGGAGATCATTGCAGGAGTTTCTTATCCTACAGTGGAAAATACAATATTTTCGGTTTCCTGATTCAAAATATGTAGGCGTCTTTCTAGTGGGTTCTATCATATTTAGGTTATCCTTAAAATCTAGAAGATTTTCAGCATCCGTTATATGTGTGGGTAGTTTGTTCCATGAAGTTACATCGAAGGGGAAGAATGATTGCTTAAAATGTTCAGTTATAATATAATATGAATGGAATCTGCCTGGGTTTCGCATGTTATAGCTGGAGACTTGTACCGAGCGAGGTGGGAGTAAGCAAGATAAATAATATGGAGTTTCGTTATTTATAATTTTGAACATAGTTCGTAATTGGTGCTTCTCTCTGCGAAGGTTCAGAGAAGGCCAGCCAGCTTCGCATAGGATCGCATTATTGGGAACTGAGCGCGTGAGCCCTGTAACTATTCTAACGGCATCAACGTGAATCCGGTCAAGTTTATTTAGTAAATATGCCGGCGCGTTTTCCCATGTTACGTCAGCATAATCTAGGAGAGGCAAGATATAGGCCTTGTAGATCTTATCGAGTGTTCTTCGATCTAGGTTGAACTTGTATATTCTGAGTATCGATAGTCGCGGGACAACTTTTTTGACTATAGATTCAATTTGGATATTTCAATTTAAATTGCTTTTTATTTCAAGACAAAGGTGTTTATGCGATTCAATTATGTCAATTCTTTTATTTTGGAAGGTTAAATCTATAGAGGGACCTCTCTTGGGGTCAGGGAGAACAATATTACCTTAGTTTTGGTTGGATTAAAGTTTACAAGCCATTTGTTGACCCAATCTGATATTTTATTAAGATCTTGGTTTACACTTCTTTCTATCAGCTTTATGTCATAGTGTTTGGACGTGAGACATGTATCATCTGCATACATTCTTGTTTCGGAATTTAAATTATCTGGGAGATCATTTAATATACCAGGAAAAGGAAAGGTCCGAGTATAATCCTTGGGGAGCTCCGACTGGAATGGGTTGGAAGTTGGAATATGAATTGTTTATTAAGACTCGTTGTTTTCGATTACTGAGGTAATCTTCCAGCCATTTCAATAATGGGCCGGATATGCCGTATTGTTCTAGCTTATATATCAGTCCCCTTTGCTAGACTCTTTCAAATTCCTTTCATATATCGCAAAAAACTGAACATGTGTATAAGTCATTATCGAGAGTCAGACAGAGGTTATGATATAAATCTGGTAATTGGAAGGTCGTGCTATATCCGGGAATAACATTTAAACAATTTACACGGTATTAATTTCCCTTCTGCGTTGGGCGATTTTTTTTACCCGTAAATAAATATTGGGTAAATTGTTAACCTGCGTTTAGTAAAATTTACCCTACGTTCGCGCGGTGTTATGTGCACCATTGTGTTGGGTATAATTTACCCAACGTTCGCGTGGTGTTATGTGCACCATTGTGTTGGGTAAATTTTTACCCAACGCGATTTAGGGGGTACAGGCGCTAATTGTGTGAATGTAGAGGGTGTGTGATTATTGTGGAATATAGTTGAACTCAGCCCTACATACATGTACATGTATAATTGTGTATATTGAATGTAGAGTCAAATGGTTATAGTACGTGTGTGACTTCCGAGTATGCGCATTATGATGCACTCGTTTCAAAATAACAAGCGCTTTTACGATTGCCCACATCGTGCGTCCGATTGCCCCATTGTATTCCCTGGATTATATTGACAAGTGTTCGAATCGCTTGCCTTGTCCCACAACCGACATCCGAGAATACCCTGCTTCACAGACTGTTTACGGCGACAGAGGAGAATCACCGAATTAGTTATCTACGCACGTCTTGGTAGATTAGCAAAATGATTCCTTTTTATTGTGTTAGAAGCAGGGTTGTGTCTGATCAATTACAGCTCCGTAAATATTCCGTCCCCGACAACATGACGCATGGTCCACATACCTATCCGCCGGTATATACGAGGCCCACAGGACACCGGGAGGGCATTGGCTAGCAATTGATTCTGACAGCTCGATGACACCGCCGTAATTAATATATGTTCGTAACTTGTCCGCCGGGAGTGATCTTACGATTGTTGTCATTGCGAGGAACATGATTTGTGTACTTAGTAAAATTGCAGGAGATTGTGGTAAGTCCAGAAGAAGACAGCGTTATGACACAGTATTGACGCTAGTAATGACTGCGGATACACGTACCATAGTATCGGTGGCATGATCACCCGTGTACGTGGTACAACCAATCCGGAAGGTATTTTCAAGTATATGATATGGGAATGTGTGTATCTCATCGTAAAATTGCAGGAGATTGTGGTAAGTCCAGAAGAAGACATCGGGGTTTGTCAGGTTCTTATGAAGAACAGAACATGTAACCTCTGTGAAGACGCTATTGGTGATGAATTCCACTTCGTGATTGAATGTAAGAAACTTAATGATCTTAGAACTAAATATATAGCGGAATATTATTGGAACCCACCTATAAGAGAAAGGTTTTACAAGGTTATGACTCCAAAATATACCTATTTTAACAAGACTGTGTGTTTATAAAGCTTGGATTCAAAAGATTGGAAACCTGATAAGTAAATTTATATAATTTTGTTTAATCATGACTATGGAATAATGCTTAAACTTTGTTCGCTCTATGACTGGGGAACATTTGGGCAATTTGTAAGTAATTCTTTATATTAATGCATATCTTCACACTATCGGGGCTTACCATAGTGTGTGTGTGCATGTTTGTCAATGTGTTTACACATATTTGTGGAGTATGTTGTCATTTTGCATGTACATGTATGTTGTTAATCATGTGTCATGTTCCATATTAATGTATGGCTGATGTGTTAATGCTTACTCGGTACAGCATTATGACACAGTGTTGACGCTAGTAATTACTGCGGATTCACGTACCATAACACCGGTGGCATGTTCACCCCGTGTACGTGGTATCACCAAACCGGAAGGTATCACTAAACCAGACTGAATGGGAAAGTCATTTTCACGTATATGATATGGGAATATGTGAGTTTGTCATACTAAAAACAGACAACAAACAACATATGTATACGTCCGATGAAGCAGGAGTATTTACCTACCCGATGTCAGTCAGTTCTCCCAGATCAAACCATTTATTATTTTTTAGCGAATTATTTCAATAGCTCTTTTGCTTTTTCTCACTCAAATTTTCGAAAACATCTGTCCACTACTATAACTCCCGGCCTTCTATGCTGCCAACATAATTGCCGATATATAACTGAATTTGTCAATGAAGCATAAGGCTGAACAGAATTAAAAAAAAATAAGTGTCATTCTCAACATGCGCGCGATATGACGGGACGACTGTCGAGTAATCCATCAACTCATTCACACAAAGGGATGTGGCAGTGGACAACATTTTCAACATTTGGAAACGTCTTGCCCAACACAATTTCAGTTAGAAATTTCTTACTAAAAATTGGTTCACATTTTTTTAGTATTTAGTGTGAACATTTTTGTTTTCAGACAAAAAAAGCTATCATTCGCTCCCAACTAGAGATAATGCCCAGGAGATCCTTATGATGTTGGTGCAAAATATCTCAGATCGAAGTACTTACTACTGTGCTGATCAGTCATCATCTACATTATTTACTCTGACAGTCAGTATTTTAATAACAGTGGTGCCATACCGATAGGCATTGTTCAATCTAAGGTTCATGTCGCAATCATGTTTGATTAAAAATAATATGATTTCCTTTATTCCTCCCAATACATCTGCGATATGCCCATTCAGCCCAATTGTGTCCCGTTATATACTTATATACTTATATTTTTCAGAATGAATAATCCACAAACCACATATGATCTTATTGTGGTCATTTCCAAAAAACAATAAAACAATTGATTTCCACCTGCCCTACATTTCTACCATATGTAACTGGAAACAACAAATTAAATTAAATAATGACCTGAGAACTGAAATGGTCACCAGTTGAATAAATCCAAACTTAGGGATTGTCATATCCAACAACTGGAATATCCCGACGTAAACTCGATGAAAACTGTAACTTAACGGGTGTGCAAATCTAAGTTCATGCAAGAGGGTGCATTAAGAATCCTAAAGGTGAACACCCCAAACAGGGACCGCCTAGCCACGCCCCAGCTGACTCGTAATTTACACTGATTTAATGTTTCCATTCGTTGTACAATTATAGGCCTACACTATATAATAGCCAAGCATAGCCTATACTATTATTTAATAGAACATTAGAACATAAAGCACAAACAAACATACACGTACACGCCCTTGCACATGCACCCTCACCCTAAAACTGGTCCATGTGCATACCTGTCCGAAAGATAGTTGGGATATTTTCAAACATAAACGGTCGAAATGGGAAGTATATCATCCGCATCTTGGATACGGTTTGGTCACATCTCATCGCAGGATCGATCCGCGGCTTTAACACCCGAAATTATGATGTACCCACAATTGGTCGCGGATAGTATTTTTTCGAATCGTAGGGTAGATGATTTTATGTTTATCAATTGATATGCATTATCCGCTGTCAATGGATCCTACTTATTTGTCAAACGAACTACCGAACGTCTGAAAGTATCTACTATATATAGCAAAATCGGAAATGAGCCGTAGTTTTCATTAAATTTAATGGAGTGAGAGGAAACTATGGTCGCTATCCCATTGATGGAACAATCCGCGTTACGAAATTTTGTTTTGAATAGAGGATGTCATCATTCAACTGGAAGATATATAGATTCAACTGAGGAGGATATGTTAATTTTATCAAGACCGTATGGTCTGGTTTTGTGACACCTTCCGGCTTGGTAATATCACGTACACGGGTGACAGTAGGTGTGCCGGCTTCTTACGGAGTTTGTCGTCATAACTACTATGGCATAGCTAAACATGTCGCCCGCTGAAGTATTTGATCAAACAAATGACCAATTCGAGGGGAAAAATAAATACCACCAGGAAAATGGCAGGGATATTTTCATATTAATATTCATGAAAATGTATGTATACATGATTATACATTGGCATAGGCCTAAAAGAATAACGGAAATATATGTAGGTCCATTTCAACAAGTCATCCACCCTAAGGTGTGCACGATCTCGCTCATCTGGCCATCTACATTGACGTAACTTTGCCACCCTTGGAGGAGCATATAAGTATCACTCCTTGGAATGGTACACCTGCATATTATTGCGGCGCGTAATCTGGCATGATCGTATGGAAACATCATCAACCAAATATTCCCACCCCATACAGCCCTTCCACATACAAATGTGTAATCTGCTTCCATCCAGGATGTAGCGTGTGGACGCCGCGCAGACGCCGAGATGCGTCCGGTTACCGATATGTTATGACAGCTAGGTGAAGCCTCTGTGATTATGCCACGTTCGTAACTGTCTTGTCCGCGGGGAGTGGTGCTTGTTGTCATCGAGAGGTGCATGAATTGTTTACTCCGGAACATCGCATGACATCGTGGAGTCAAGGGGAACGCATGTGGTTCTTACAACATTGCGACACAGTACTGGCGCTATTAATTGGACCCGATTATATCATAGCGTGATCGTCATGTTAGCTGAGGATCGAGACCGCAGGCTCGTGGCCCAAGGGAAAACACATTATTATTGTTTACTGTGAGGTTATTGGTTCGCGAATGTTGAGATGATCAGAAAATCAGAAGTCCTGCCTCTTCGTGCGCCGGTTTATATAGTAAAAAAACCTAGTGCAGTATGTACGGTCCTATATATAACGCATTATGGTGAGTGGTAATAGCAACGTTCACTTGTATGATCCGAATTATCAGCCCGAATCAACGTTAGCGATTCAAATAGCACGTACTTTAGTGGCCCTGATTGCTTCCAAAATGGAGTCACGTGCGCAGGATGGATTTCAAATAATACAATCACCCGCAAGTAGATTATAGGCACAATTATTCATTGTATTTGGTATATCTCTGTACTGTCAGCTAATTATGTCTGATTTAAACAATATTTTATTTGCCCCAATTAATATTACATTTATGATGAACAAAAGTTTGATGATGGAAACATGAGTAGAATAGAAAAGGGGAAGAGGATCTAGCAGCAAGCAGATATCTGCTTTTGTTGAGCTATCTCAATCCAATTGTTTGTTATCATGCTGAATGTTGTCTTGTGGAATTGTACCGGATTGCTCTCTAGCAGCAGTTATCTCAGTAATATGTTGTCAACTCAAAACACCGACATACGTGGGATCTCATTATCGTGACACCCTGAACATGACGCTTACTTTCTGGAACCAAATTATCGTTTGCACGCAATTTGTGATGCAACCAAACATGTACTATACAACGAGGGATATACAAAGGAGGTGTCGCCCTAATTATGGATAACAGCAAGATAACAGTTTAGACATGTCCGACGATCGCATTTGTGGCATTCAGTTTGGACTCAGACCGGGGCTATATATCTATATTTTTCCAGTTATACATTCCATCTACCAGTTACGCCGTCGACTTTAACAGAATATATCAAATTGCTCTCGGATATAATCAGGAGTTATTTCTCCTTGGTGCACTTGATGTTGATAGGAAAGAATGGTAATTTTCCACAAAAAAGGACGCTGGAAATAGGTCATTCTCCATATGTTGTGAATGAAAGCAAATTCTTCTCAGCAAATTCCAGCCCGATTAACCCGACATACGTGTTGCGCACAATGGAAACGAAGGGAGCATAATCGACCACATTCTTGTACCCTCCACAATACATGATGTTAGTCTATAAAATTGAGGTATTGGGTTGACTCCCAATTAATGTCTCAAGTCATCGTCCAATCACATGCACATGTATATCGTACGGAGAAAGCGCCAACGACCCAAGCCTAAATTCGGCTCGTATAAAACCTAACTGGAAGAAATTTGAATCAGCGAGCGAGAACGTCATACATTATCAGGCCCAAATAGTCTACCACCACATTCAATTGCGTCCAAGGAAGACATCAGTGCTTTCTACAACAAAGTCATATGTACAGTTGCTGACGCAGCTTAAATGTCTAATCAAGTCACACCCTTTAAACGACACGTGGATAATTACTGTAATGACAACCTAAACAGCTGCACAAAGCTATGAATCACTGCCGCACGTTTTGGATAATTTCCGATAAACCACACGACAACACACATCCTGACTACACAAAATATGAGGATGCTAAAATCCTGTTCCGACATAAGCATAGAAATGCTAATGGAAATTTTCTGAGACAAATGGACGACATACTAGATCATATGGCAGAGTCCATTATAATAACCTTTCAGGGGTTTCAATTGCAATCGTGGTCGACGGAACGACCATTCACACAACCTTTTCGAAGTGGATGGTAATCCTCTGCGATAGCCCGATGATGTAATAAATGCACAGACTGATTACGTCGAAACTGGATGGTAATCACCAGCGAGCGCCCGGTGATGTAATACATGGATGGGCTGATTAATAAATGCATGGGCTGATTACGATGATGTAATAAATACATGGGCTGATTACGTTGAAACTGCATACTCCATGTTTGACTATTGATCGCGAACATTTTAAATATGCCACTGATTCCGTCTCACAAATAATTACTATACAATGTTCAAAAGAAATTGTCGCCTTATCATGTTATGAAATAACACCAGAATAAGTGCCCAAATGCACTACAATATGTCGATAAATACAAAATTATTTTCTGCACCATTCATTAAGTATAGCATATTCTCGATTTGTTCTTATAGTGGAAATGAAAACAGGATTCATGATCCACATGTCCACATATCAAGGTAGTATCAGAGTGTAGACTGATATTGCTATCGTGTGCTTAAATCATACTGAGATGTATATGGGCACATATATCATCGGCAACTAGAGGCACCACATGCACGGAGGCCGAGATGTTACCGGCTACCAGAGGTATGACATATGAGTGACGCCGCCTTAATTAAGATCAGTTCGCCATTTGCCTGCCGGGTGTGATGTTGCTCGTATTGTCATCGAGAGTTTCATGATTAATACACTTAGGAAAATGTCAGAAAATTGTGGTAAGTCCAGAAGAATGTTGGATGTTTGTCATGGGCTTACAGCATTATGAAACAGTATAATTCAGTAATGAGACTATTGACACTATAGTAATTGGACGCTGCCACATCATGCAATGATCGTCAAATTAGTGTAGGTGGCCGGTAGGTTTAATGTTGTGCGTCAACACATCCAGTGTATAATAAATCGTTGATAAGCGTTGATTGCTAGATTCAGCACGGGTTTCTCTATTGTTCTTAAGTGTGCTTGAACGCAAACGCATGTGTTACCGCTCGTTCAACGTTCAGCTTATAAGGTGCGCGGTTGGCCAACTCTCGGACACACATTTAGAAACGTATATCGGCTTTCGCAAACAGTTGATCATCAATACATACTGCAAAAGTTAGTTTCATTGTTTGATACACGTTTGAAACGAGTTAAAACATACATGGTATTGGGACTAGCGTTGTATCCCCCCTCCGCAAATGAAGACAAATGTTAAATCGTCACAGAGATAAATTTCCGGAAGCTGCACAATGTGATTGATAAACAACTGAACCATTTGACCCGATTCGTCATCTCAGGTTTAAACCTGGTCTACGTAAACCTCTAGGTTTAAACCGCCGTGAGTCAGCAAAATCCGTGGTTTAAACCCGCGACCGCATGTCTAAGTGACGCATTCGTCATCTCTGGTTTAAACCTGGTCCAGCCAGACCAGTGGTTTAGCAGTAGTGTCTCTGTATCGTCGAGAAAAATAATCGTACTTTCCTAATGCGGACCGCCTCGTTTTATTGATTGCAAAAATCAATAATTACGACAGCGACCATATTTTGATTGGAAATTTATAAGCGAGAAGCACTCACTCCTATAAAGCGTGTGGGGATAAGTTTTTGTCAATTTCGATGTTTTATTTGCGTTTTATAAGCTTAAACCGGCAACTAAACCATCTAATTCGGTGGTCCAGCTAAACCAGCTTTCTCGAGGCTAAACTTGAGATGACGAATCCGTCTTTTCTTTATCGCGGTTTAGAATTGTCAGACAATCAATCAAAGGGTGGAGCTGTAAATTATCTCGAGTCAGGGCGTGTCCAAGTGGCGGTTGCCGACTGGTGTTATCATGTCACAGTTGATTCATTCGCATGCGAGCTTTGCTCAGATATTGACACGTTCCTTCAGTATGATTTTACAACTATCTTGTGTGTTCGTTTTTTTTTTTGGCTTGTGGCAATCACAAATACTGGTGTTTTCTACGAATTCATTTGAAGGGTTCAACGTTTTAATTTTGAAACCAAAACGATGCTACTGCATGATCAGATATGCTATACACATAGTTTGCAATCCTAAACTTATATTGCTATATGAGTCAAATTTGATAACTTATTTTTATGTAGATCATGCCACGAAGCGCTACTCTGGCTCCGCTCATAATTTTCCATAATATTCCACCAGTTCAAAACCTGGGAACTTTTGGATTTTCTGCATGATGGAAATTTTTTTACATTGACAAAAAGCAGCGCATGTAATATATTTCTTTATTAAATGCTGTGCCTCTATATAGTTGCCCACTTTAAACAGTTCAGATGCCGCTTCTGGTGTGTACTCATATGCAAATTGCTTTTACTTGACTGACCTCTTGGTCCAGGATTGACACGATTATGGAGCCTTTATTCATGCAGCGTCAGAGGGTCATGCGGCCCCTTCGTGCGACAGGAGCCTGCGTCACATTTTCGCACATTTTGATCATTTGAACATTTTAATTAATTTTGTTTTTAATTATATTGAAAACAAACAAATATTAATTTAAATTTAAATATTGTTTCTTGTTAGATACAACTCCTTGCTCAATTTAACAACACAATTTTATCATTTTATTTCAAATTAAATTATTCTTATTTTTAAATCATTTTTAGAACAGTTGCAAACAGACTAACGGACAAACATATATACAGCTCCTATATCCTTTAATATATACAGATATACATGTAGATACACCATATTTTGTCTTTGCGGGTAAAGCATCTTGTAGAAAATCAATCACAAACAAGGTGATAAACAGCGCGTGAAGCTCGTGTTGAGAAACATGCCCTTTGTCAAATTGATTTAAACCCACAAAGAGATCGGATTAATGGTACATGAGCGATACTCATTTCTCAATGAATAAATCGTGCACGCGTTCGCGATGATTTATGACATGTCAATGACCATTACATCGGCTTGTCTTTTGGTCCGATAGGTAAGAGAGTAGTTTGACTGTATGCTCATATCACCAAATCGAGTTGTCAATTAGTTGGTAACTGAATGACAAAAACGCCCCTTAGACCCGGTTTGGCTGGACCGCCAATGTAGGTTTAAACTCGGAGGTTTAAACCGGAGATGACGAATCCGGCCTTTGCGTCCGTACAACCAATACGAATGGCGCCAAGTGAGCGTAATCCAAGGGACAGAAATGCGCATGAAATCGACATATAATGTGAACTAGATACATAATGTGAGTATCTGATTCCAAAATTAGCAGATAATGGATCATATCCGTTATTGCGTTTTATGGAGCGGGCCACAATGAAAACACATGTTAAAGAGTATTCTCCTGAAAAGTCGTGAGTTGGCTTACTTGTGTTATTGTCTGCACATAATCTGCTTAGAATCGCTTCATTATGATTCGATAATGTGACTAAAATGCTTTCATTTTCAGCACACTATCGACTCAAAATGACGCGAACTAAGCAAATTATCTATATACAACAAGCTCTATTATAAGCATATCATGTGCGGGTTATCAGGAGAACAGTCTGAGTGGATAGAAAATCAGTGTCGCCGCGCTGAGCGCTTTTGGTTCGGGAATGTTGAGTTGTAAGCATCCGCAATAATAACAGTCCGGAGCACTGTATATGAAAGACAAGCATTATATGCTGATGTATATGATGAATAATGTATGGAATCAACTAGTGTTAATGAGCACTTGTATTGATGGCAATTATGGCTACACAACAAAGCGTCGTAGCTATAGCCATTAGATAGATATTCAAAGACGGGGAAATTACAGGCAATTGCACTATACGATGGAAAAAAACGTAGATAGAAGCCATTAACATATACATCAGAACGCACAATAACGCAGCGCGGACGACATGGTTTATCGGCTACCAATATATTACAAGAAAACCATAGTCAGAAATGGTAACGCCACCAAGATCATATTATTAGCCATAAATATAAATTATAATATAATTATAATATAAAATATTATTCATTAGTTAGCGCTAATATAGGCGCTAACTAATGAATAATATTATTTGATTGACTTGTTAAATAACATCTAATAAATATTCATCTTATTCACAACTTTAAGGAGTCCTTCTGGCACACGAGAATGTTTATCGCCGTTTGATTTGCACCAAGTGAACTCGGGGCATATATAATTGATAGAACAGACCTCTATTATGATGATCGTGTCGTTATTTGTTTAAAATACGTATCAATTGACATATACGCACCCGTTCCCTCATTAAAATATACATATATCGCCCATTTTAGGGGAACTCCGCGAAATCGGGGACTTCCGCATAGTGACGTCCGCAAATAGGGACCTACTGCAAAACGTCGCACCCAATGCAATTTGTAAACAAATACGATTGACATGCGTTTTAACGAGGTGAGCTTTAATTAAATGAAAGAAGCAATGCTACATAAACTATTTGCCATGGACTCAGCCAGTGTGCCATATATATGTGTCAACTAAGGTCGCTTTGCGTGGTAAAAGTGAAAAGTGAAAGTGGAAATTCGGAAAACCTATTGAAAATGAAAGTAGCCTTAATTTTGGCAATTCCGCGGAAGATTTCAGTGAATCTATACTATTGAAAGTTAATGTACGATTCCTCGAATTCTATCAGATATCGCGACTATGCTCGTTTTCGTGATCATAGGTTATATAGGGCCTATATGACCACGAAAACGAGTCGAGTCGCGATACATTCATCGGTACAAACAGATTGTGTATACGATACAATTTTGACTTGATCACCGTACTATTTTGGCTTCAAAATATTTAATTATACGGCCGATGACCTTTGAGTTCATTTAACCTTGAGTACATTTAACCTGTGACCGTTCGCTGCGCATGGCGGATGAAATTTTGAGTTCATTTAACCTGGGTACATTTAACCTGTGACCTTCCACTGTACCTCGTCTTGATAGGTACTGTCATATCGATATCGATTCCCGCCCGTGTGGGGGGCTGGCCCGGGGGCCATTACTTCTAGACTTTTCGGTAATTAGAAAATTAAAGATGGTGGTTACTCCAAGTGTCGATTCAACATAACAGACATGCGCACTCCAATTAAAATTACCCATAACTCACTTCACTACACCAGGGGCTCCCAATGGGTTGTACATTATTTTCAGGCTATCAGATTATTTATATTTTCAAGAACATATTATTACACCGGTGACTTTAAGTTTACAACTTCAGTCTGTCCTGACTATATCGATACGATTGTGTCATATTTTCAAAAACATATTATACACCGGTGGCGTTAATTTTGCAAATTCAGCATCTACGTGATTATATCGGTACCATTGAGTAAGGTACAAAAAAAAATCTCCCACGATACATTCGCCCACTGGACCACAGAATCTCAAAATCTGCAAAACTAGCAACACCACCTTGTGGCGTAATGAGAAATAAAATCACCTCTATAAGATTCTGTAACGCTTGTATCGCTCTGTCCAAAGGGTTACTACTGGGACGCAGATAATCACTAGAAATAAAAACGATTCCTTAAACTGCTGTAACGCTTGTATTGCTCTGTCCCAAGGGTTACTACTGGGACGCAGGTAACGACGAGAAATAAAAACACTTCTCTAAACTTCTGTAACGCTTGTATCGCTCTGTCCCAAGGGTTACTACTGGGACACAGATAACGATGATAAATAAAATCACCTCTGTAAGATTCTGTAACGCTTGTGTCGCTCTGTCCCATTAAGGGTTTCTATTGAGACGCAGATAAAGACAAGATATCCCACCGCTTTAGCTAAATTTACCTTCCTACAATATCCATAAAGAGGATCATATATTATATACCCACGGTTTTAATTATAGAATATAAAATATATTGGTTTCGCGAATGACCAACTCAGAATTCCGTTAAAATAACAATAACAACCAGCACCTATAACGAACCGTTTTACTGGACTTGGCCTACTGGTCGCGTAGTTCCGACTTTTAAATAAACGGAATTTCCAACTCTATAAATAAAAGCCCCACAATGCATTCGCCCTGTCCACCACGCAATATCAAAATCTCAGCAGCTAGATACACCACAGGTGGCGTAATAAATGCTCTTTATTATTTCCATATCAGGAATACAGTAACAAACAAGACAGCAGTAAAATAAATGGGGACAAAAAGTTAGTGTAATCATGTATGAAATTTCCAACTGTTAAAATTCTTTATAACAGTTGTGACTCCCACCCCCTCAAAATACCTCCATCATTCGATCCCCGTCCCCATCATAATGGGGACAATAATTACTAGTTGGGATACCAGGCAATGGTAACCATGTATTTTAACCTTTATGTTGTAGTGTAATAATGTATGAAATTTCCAACTACATGTGCATTAACTTTTTATTACAAAAGTTGTGAATCATACACACTCAACATCTAACTTCCACCCCCACCCCACTACACTGTCCCTTCCACTTAAAAACATTCTGGATATCAAGTTGGCCACAGGTGTTCAGTTATTATACCCCACGTGTCTTGGACTGTTGCCAAATTCACAGTGCTCCATTAGAGGGCCTGCTTGGACTGTTGCCAAATTCACAATGTTAACTGCAGAGAGGTTGTATGTTATTGGAGACGTTCTAATATGACAATAGGCTGGCCTAATTAACGAACCATGCACAGCTAAATACACACAAGCAACTTTTAATCTTAAATAGATACAATTGTCGGCCTCCAAAATTCAATATACTTTCTTATATACAAACAAACATTGAACTCATACCATTGTTTCACTTAACCAAAATAGCGAATTTCCCCAAAAGAACGCATATAGACTGCGCATGCGCAATTATATTAAAATACCCACAATACACTTCACGAGGCTCACAATGGGTTATAATATTTGTTTTCCAAATTTGTTTTATCTTCAACTAAAAACAAATAGTCTATCGAAATAACTTTCAAATTAATATTACACGTTTCTATAAATAAGCAAATTAGTATATATAAACAAAGCGTATTTCATTAATATTTGACTACAAAAAATACTCGGAACACAACTGTAAATAAACTAACTTGAGACTCTCAGTCACTCACACCGTCACAGTCTCAGTCTCACTATCGAGCTGACACTCAGGACAGCATCCGAAGCCGGAAATTTGGAAATTCGCCATTTTTCTTCAAACAATTTTATTCTTTACAAAATACAAATTATCGGGTTAACATAAAACCATTCAAAAATGGAAACAAACTTAAATAATAAATAAATTAAACCATAAACTCTTACCATAATTACAGAAAATAAAAGATGGCCGTTACTACAAAAAAAACAGACATGCGCACTCCAATTAAAATTACCCATAATTCAGTTCACTACACCAGGGGCTCCCAACAGGTTATACAATATTTTCAGGCTATCAGATTATTTATATTTTCGACTTTAAGTTTACAATTTGAGCCTGTCCTCACTCTATCGATACGATTTATCATAAACATATTATACACCAGTGGCGTTAACTTTACAACTTCGGCATCTACGTGATTATATCGGTACGATTCAGTAAGGTACAAACAATCTCCATAAAATACCCACAATTCAGTTCACTACATGCAGGGGCTCCCAATAGGTTATTCCCATTTATTATGGGCTCCCAATAGGTTATACAATATTTTCAGGCTATCAGATTATTTATATTTTCAACAACATATTATTACACCGGTGACTTTAAGTTTACAATTTGAGCCTGTCCTGACTCTATCGATAGGATTTATCATATTTTCATAAACGTATTATACACCGCTGGCGTTAACTTTACAATTTCGGCATCTACGTGATTATATCGGTACGATTGAGTAAGGTACAAACAATCTCCAAGAATACATTCGCCCTGTACTCCATGCGATATAAAAAAAACAAATGCTAGAAACACCACACTAGGTGGCGTAATGACAGCTAGATGACGTTGCCGTAATTAATACATGTTCGTGAGACGTAAGTCGTCTGCTGGGCAAACATATTACGCTTGTTGCGTAGCGAGGAACATGATTAGTTTGCTCAGACTGATCGTACGGCATCGTGTGATATCCTACACACGTGGAAAGCATTCGATATGACGTGTGATATCCTACATACGTGGAAGGCACTCGGTATGATATCCTACATACGTGGAAGGCACTCGATATGATATCCTACATACGTGGAAGGCACTCGATATGATATCCTACATAAGTGGAAGGCACTCGGTGTAATATCCTACATACGTGGAAGGCACTCGGTATGACATCCTACATATGTGGAAGGCACTCGGTGTGATATCCCACATACGGTGGAAGGCACTCGATATGATATCCTACATACGTGGAAGGCACTCGATATGATATCCTACATACGTGGAAGGCACTCGGTGTGATATCCTACATACGTGGAAGCCACTCGATATGACACATTCGCACCATTATGTAATGTGATTCGATCGTAAGTTATGTTCTTTTAATTAGAGGAGCCAAGGAAATTTGACAACTTATGTCAAAGACCCGCAATCTGAGGACAAGCATCATAACCTTGGTTAAATTTAAGTCAATTAAATGTTGCCAATTAAATCATAAGTCAGTTAAGTGTGTCCTTATTACTAAATCCAGCAGCCCAGTGAAGTGCCATTTTAGAACACGTGCATGTATATGTGTCGTGGCTGCTGTTTAATCATAGAGAGCATACGAGTACTCTGCATGGTAGGCATAACTAGTTTGCCCACAGTCGCCTTAAACGCACCGCGTGGTCGCCGCGAAGTTAGGAAGGCGCCCCATACTTAAGTTCAAACTATACATTTGAAGGAACAAATCATTATCCTGTATATGTTATAACCAATGTCTGATATAGTACTATACCAGCACATCTACACCATCACGATATGAAAGATGTAAAGTAATGTAAAGAAAAGGTGGTTTTAAAAAATATAAACAAAAATGGTCAATGCTGGTCATTGGAGAGTTTGCCAGGAAATATTTGCAACACACACTGATTTATATGGAATGCCCTCAGTTTACTGTCAGCAACCATGAACGTCTGCGAATAAACACAAGCCGTCAGAATGCTTGCACAACAACCGACATGGGGCGTGACAAATACGACATATAAACAAACAGTGCAAGGAAAATAGTCCTGAACAGTTGAGTCTGTGGAAAAGTTTGTTATGTGAGTCGGTTGTTAAATATACAAATAACTTATTTTTGTGTCCAATTTCTTTCTCTCACGTTGTCATAAGTTGTGTCTAAAAAGGCCGTGCATTTTAATTACGTGCGCTCGCGCAACAGCATGGCGATCAGACAGATTCGTACGTTGGTGTCACCCTACTCCGGTTCACTCCATGACGTCACCAAAAACGACGTAAAACCTCGTGGCGTTCTGACATTTTTACTGTGCCGCGTTTTTGCTATGTTTATTTTATGTGTTGTTTTCGATTATTTGTTTGTCGCCGATATCGCCATTTGTCGGGATTCCCTGTTTCTACATTTAAAACTGGCATGCTCGTAGTGAGCCTCGATTTCGATTTTTTTCTCCCAGGTCAAAATACTTCAGAGTTATGACAAAAATAGATCGACCTACATTTTCTCCATCATAACTCTACATCAAAGAGTCTATAGACTCCTCGGGACCTACATAGACTCCTTCATTTGGGTATTTTTACTTATAATTGGGAAGTTTTATCATTTTTGGTTCGTGCGAAGACCTCTTTTTATCGTGCGGGAAAAGAGAGACATTCAAAACGCGATTTCGTAATTCGACGCATTATGCTGAATAGCCTAACCTTCAGCCGAGTTCCGGGTCAAATACGACGAATGACATAACACAAAACAAAACGCATTTGTTGACACAAACACCGTTTGAAGAGTTTATTATTACATAAAATTATCGTTATTGATTAATTATTGATTAATTATTGATATTTATTGTTGCATATTGGCTGCTATCAATATTTACACTAATGGTATTAATTATTTCTTATAATTGTTCCTTTGGTCAACTTTGACTATCGGAAAATGAAAATCAAAATATGCCGCTGAAAAAATGTAATCGATATTAAAGTCTCATCCTTTCGGCAACATGGAATTTGTTTTAATTACTTAAATGATTAATATAGTAATTTGCCTTTTATCTGTGTTGAAATGAAAAATGGTAATTGTCTTTTTTTGCTAACATTAAATTAAATTAAATAAATTAAGTAAAATACAGTGAAATTATTTTTTAAATTATTGTTTATTACATTTTGCGCACGTTGGCATCTCTCTGAGTGCATTCTAGTTTTAAATTGTTTTCAATGACAGGTTGTCGTATTAGAGAAAAATATATGATGTTACCCAAAACGATTGGTTGCAGTAATGCAGGACTGTGTAATATGAAATAGTAATCATTCTGTGATCGTGAAAGTTATTAGTTTCAAGTTTGTGGTAAACTATTCTTCTCTGGTTGGTTCGACATCAAGTATGTATTTCTTATCTGTTATATGTGGCAATGGTATAGTCATAAGGCGGGTCAGAGAAAAATCACCTATAAAAACAGAATACAAATTATCGGAAGTAGATATAATTGTCTGCTCTTCGACAAGTTTGGTTTGCTAAAGTAATTAAATCAATTTCTCAGCGTGTAGCTGATCTTTAAATATCACTATTTGTTGCCTGTGGCGTGATTCTTGAGTAAGAGGGCCGTAGATTTAGTTGCCCAATTAACTGATAAACATCGATGAGGTTCGATGGCTGGCATTCAGTGTTACTGAAGTATTAGCTGCCACGATGAACAAAAGCTGGAGTCACACCTCGGCCGCTCGTGCTTCGCTGGCACCGTATATAATGTGCGTGGGTCGATACACAGTCTCCGATCCCTAACTAACTTAATCGCGACTAAAAATCCTCACGATTTCATGTACGGATTGTATTGAAGTCGTACGTGTTACCGCTGCATGGGGGGAGCGCGGTTATTAATATAAAAGGATAGTTAGATATCGACGACATCGTGTTACCGCTGCATGGGGGGAGCGCGGTTATTAATATACAAGGATATTTAGATATCGACGACATTGACTTGTTATTAACACTATGCTGGATATTCTTTGGAGTTTAGATCGTAATGCGCTATAAGAGATATCCGGATAGAATGCACTCTGGCTGATCGTTTGGAAGTTAGAAAGTTATAACTTCTCCTAAATGCTTCCAATCGCCAACTACGTTGTCACTGTGGGCTTGTTTTGCGGATCACGAACGTAATTTCCATTGATATACACGATAATTCCATACATATACAGGATACTTCCATACATATACAGGATACTTCCATACATATACATGATACTTCCATATAGTGTTGACGTCTCTTCATGATAAGCTGACGTTTCTTCTGCTTACCACTGCGCACTGATTGTTCGTCAGGCCACGGTATAGATATTACTGATTGTTCGCCGGGCCACGGTATAGAGATCGCTGAGTGTTCGCCGGGCCACGGTATAGAGATCACTGTTCGCCAGGCCACGGTATAGAGATTACTGTTGGCCAGGCCACGGTATAGAGATTACGTATTGTTCGACAGGCCACGGTATAGAGATCACTTGTTTCTCTTCGTGCTCTAGCTTATGCTATATATTTATCAGCAACTTGCGTAATTTGATTTTTGTAAATGTCTTAAATGTGAGGGGGTGTTTCCGCTGTTCGTGTACATCGTATTTAGAATCAAACATAAATAATACATATATAGACATGCTCCACTATAGGAGTACACGCAAATGTAATTTGACATCGCATCGTTGACACGCATGAACATATACTCTGATATACTGATAAGCTTGTCCATTGTTAATTTGCGTGTCTTTCGAATATAAATCTGCATCGGACTATGTGGAGCGTGTGTGTATTCTTCTAAGTTCATGCCTTGCTGGATATACTAGCAGATGTTTCGTGAGGTACATTAGAGGATGAGTTATATTCTGACTGGGAATATGGACGCATACTGTCATAGCCTTTCTCCATGTTATCGTTCCTGATTACGATCCAGCTATGAATTTGACAGTGTGCAGGGACACCCGTGGCTATTTCCCAGTGGATATTTACAACGCAGTTACATGTGTTTGGTGTTACGCTTACCTATTCTACAAAGAAGGGACAGAACTCTATCCGAATACCCATAATTCGCATCAGTTAATTTCGCGGAATGGAACAATATTTAAAACTGGAACGACAATAACACCTGATATAACCAACTCGACAGCTGTTGAGCTAGTATGTAGGACTGTGTCAGGACCAAACTGCGATCGCTGGAAATCATGTTGTTTCGCAGCAAGGGATTGTTGTTCTCAGCAACTTACGACCGACGAAGGCACCTTACGTGATAAACTTACGGCCGACGAAGGCACCTTACGTGATAAACTTACGGCCGACGAAGGCACCTTACGTGAGCCATATTGTCCCAGAACATGGGATGGATTTGGTTGTTTTCCCGATACGTTTGCAGGAGAAGCCGCGGCTGTGAACTGTCCCAGTTACATCAAGCATGTTAGTCAATCAAGTGAGTGCCCGTTTTATAGTTATGCCACTGTGGCCATATGGGTGTAGAATCCGCGGCTGTAAACTGTCCCAGATACATCACGCATGTTAGTCAATCAAGTGAGTTCCAGTTTTATATTTATGCCACTGTGGCTAATGGGGTGTACTATGTGGCGCGATGCACGAAGCATGTGTATTCTATGCACGCGTGTACCCAAGGCTTATACTCAACCAATGCACACGTGAAAAAAGAATAATTATTTATTGTATATAACCCTATACATTATATTTCACTTTCGGCGTTTTGATTTATGCTATAGTTGTATATACATGATACAGTCAATGAAACATTTTTCGAATTTAATTCGAAAGTGTTGGTTGAACTGTAGATTGCAAATATATGGAATGTTTGTGTTCACGATTTTATAGGAATTTCAATTCCATTCTTTTCAACCAAAACTTATTACGAAGACCTTGCGGGGTTTTTATATAATTCTAGTATCATCAACTATACGAAACCATTAAAAAATACGGACTATCTATCCATTGCATAACAATGTGTTGCTACATTCGTACGCGCCTGTCTACCACAGCTACAATACGGACTGCATCCCAGTCAGGGCTGTGGGATGCAAAATTTACCGAAATTCCCACACAGTGTCAATTCAGTACAGTTGAGCAATATGGGTAGCACATCAATGATTTAAAACAGTGATACCCAAATGAATAAATGGTGGGGGTGCCTATACGTTTGAGGAAATTCCATAGTTTTCTGAAAAATAGCAGCAAAGTCAAACCAAAAGTAATATTGATTAAATGTCACGCTATCACGGTGGACGTCTGCTGATGTCTAAGTTAGGACAGTACATGTACATGTATGTCTCATTCTCTTGCGAGCTGAATCACGTATTTTTCACAGACATCACAGCTCTTACTAATATACTTAAAACAACACACTACTTAAAGGCACGTGAGGCCTTAGTTGTCGAAAATAGTCATATTTGTTCCAATCACCGTAAACAGAAAAACATTAAAACGCATACAGTTTCGTTCATATATACCATGACCATCGCGTAAACAGCATGTTATCATAAAGACCTACTATATTTTACCTAAGCAAGAGCCTGATTGCGTTACAGAAGACAGCACAATGCTACTGGCTAATCACACAAATGGCATAAACGCTCTTTATTACTTCCATATAAGGAATTCACCAACAAAGAACGCTCTTTATGTTTACCATCATAATATAAACAAACACCAGAAAAGTAACTTTTGATGCTGTTGTTTACATAACAATGGTCAAACATATGACAATACCATACTGTTTATGCGATATTTCTTATTTGTATACGGACAAAGTCTGTCTACATTTTGATGTTCTTTCTGTTTGTGGCGGTTTTTGACGGGTGGAAATATTTTCACAGGATACCCACCGCCAAGGCCAACCGTACCTTTAATATAACAAATGTGGGAAACACTGTATACTGGGGTGCTGCCCGCACGCACTATCAACTCTCCCAACAACTGCATGTGGTATGTGCTAGTCTGGAAGGGTCATGTCGCCGTGTAACTGGCATAAGAGCATGCGCACTTCTGACATATCAGTACTGCGATGATTGCCGACTCTTGGGAATACAGCGGGAACTTGACGTAAATGGTCGTTGTTATATCTGGATGTATGTAAATCTGATATTGTGATTACTCGGCTTCTGTTTTATTAATGACGATGACATTTTAGCCAGAAGTGTGCTGATATCGATTGTTAACTATAACAGTATGATGTAAAAGGTACATGTATCGATAATGTATATATGTACGCCGTATACACCAGAGTACTTGGTGGTGGTCGTCGTCTGACAAGGAGTTTCATGAAGGATCTTGTTGTTGGTTGATGTATTGACTATTGCTATTATAACAATGACATTGTTTATGAGGATTGAGACCATTAGGGATTATTTCCGACGAGGCTTTAATTATTAACATCCCACTATCGTATGTGGCCAATATGGTGGAGGGGCGTACATCACTTTTTGAAGGCCGCTAATAAGACCGTACTACCGAACACATTCATCGTCATTATTAATATGGTCACAGGTGTTCCATGACACATATATTGTCATGTATAATGCATGTCATTTACTCGATTATTACACGCTTGTTTCTAGAAGTACGGCGACGTAAAATGACGTACATGACGTTCTCCTCAACCATGAAACTGCAACTATTTAAATAAAAGAATAATCACACATGACAAACACGCCCTGTATGAGCCTAAATAAACCTTCTAATCTTGTATTTTTAATGCACGGATTCTAGGACGCGAAGCGTGTAATAAACACAGAACGACACGACGTGTAACTGAGTTTGTCGTTCTGTCGCGGAAGGATAGAACTCGAGGCGCAAGCGCCTCTCGTTCTATCCTTCCGCGACAGCACTCGTGCCGTATCGACAAACTCATTTACACATCGTTTCGTTCTGTGTATATATTCCATCACAACCATGTTCTCAAGTGTGTTTAACGTTTACACATGTGAACAAAATGAAGTGTGGTACAGACGCCGGACGACGCTTACCTTTATGTGAGAACATTTCAGTTGTCACGTCCTTGGCCTCGTCGTTAAAGGGGATGGCGGCTTTTTTTGGGGGGGGGGGGGTGGGAATTCCTTATCGGTCCGCAGGGAATCATAATATGTCGTCGCACCTGTAAAACTATATGTCAAAACTCTAGGAACGCATTGCACAGATTTAAAATAGTGTGTAACTTGTATCCGAAATAAAGGATCATCGCTGAAATTACAATGTTCTGTTGGCAACGTCTTGTCATCAAGATCGTTGCTAGATGAACAATAATGAGCATGTTTGAATTAGCTCGTATGGTATGCATGTAATGTGCCGTCAATTAATTTAACTTTTGGTGATGCAAGTAGCATCGTGGTTTATAGGCCGATGAGCACACACCTCTACCGGTGCTATGGTAGATACATTACATCGTGGTTTATAGGCCGAGGAGAACACACCTCTACCGGTGCTATGGTAGATACATACCATCGATAATTAACTATATTTACATGGCCCGTGTGTTACACAAAGTCATGGATGGTGATTTGTCAAATGTCAATTGAGTCATGCGCTCTATATGAAGTTATATCCCAATAACACACATCATAACAAGAACTGATGTCACACCTTGCTAACCTATATCGCTAAAACAGAAAATTGAATAACTGGTCGCGTTTAAGGGTATGGTTTTGCAGGCATTTCGTCGTAGAATAATGTGAACGGAAACATGCATATCACATGTATATTTACCAAAGCGAACGACATGAGTAGTAATATCGATGTAGTTACACTCATAACAGTGCTACTGACATTTGAAATCAAACACATGTATGATTTATTATTGCGCGATAATTGCATGTTATTTACAGGCAAATTCCGGTAGCATAGCTACATGTGGTACTTCATATATTTAATTCGCACGTTTAGCTGTGGTACAGATGAATTTAATATTTCATATTCTGGCACCATATCGTCTTTGTCTGCAAACCAAATATCGCTGACTTTAAGCCGTGCTTACTCAGTAATAACCTCTCTGAAACATCGTAGTGTCTCGCTGAGCACGTCGATTTTATGTAGCTGCTCGGTCATGTATGACTGGATAACAGAATGCGCACACGATTACTTATCAAGACAGTGATGATTATACACTTGTTTGCTCTTTCTTTTCTTAATCAATAGAAACCACTATATTGCTTTGTGGTTAAACAATTATAGGCAAATCCTTGCTAATTTATATTGATCTACGTTATAGGTCAGACATATGTTACAGTGTTTGCGGTTCTAATTGGTGCACACTTGCATTATATATCTGTGTTATATAACTCCAAATTGATCTTTTCCTTCTTATTGTATTTTAGTTGCTTAAAGGGGGGACTGTACGGTCATTTATGGGTTCGATACCTTTTATACTAAACAAATATATGCAACCAATTAATGAATTTGAGCCATGGATTAATGTAAAATACACTCATGAACATTGATTAGTACCGTTACCGGGAAAGGTATATGAAACCTGAGGGAATTGTGAAAGTGTATAAAATATATTGAAATATATGATAATTTGTTTGGTGACATAATAAAATAGATGTCACCTACTATCACATAATTAAATGAAAGTATAACTGAAGTTTTATTTATTAACGTGTCAACCTGGAACTATATTTTCCCACGGTGTCATTGCAGTTCCTACTGTAGGTATATTACTTTGCCGCTGAAATCTTATGGGAACCATTTATACATACAACATGCCTTTGTATATACAGTGGCGATTACTAATTGTGTATCCATACTAACCGTTAATAATATAGTAGAGTGTACTTGATCTTCGTATAAATAACCAACCTTGAAGTCTCTCTCGGTTATATGAACCCCCATCGTAGTACATATGAAACAAAACATGCGGATATGCACTTTGTCCCTGATACATAATATGGCGGAGGTTGAGTTGCCTGATCCATGTTGAGTCAAACTGCTTGATAGGTGAACTATGCTAATGTTCATAAATCATGTTCTCATCAGTGTTACTGTCTCAATAAAGGATATAAACCGGGAGAAAAGTCAAATAATTCACGTTTATTAAGCCCAACTTTAAATTTATATTCAGCAATAGTGTGCTGGAGAGTAAATCAGTTGTCTATCAAAATCACTTACTCTACTATAGTATTAACGGTCAGTGTGAAAAAACAGTTGTTAATCGCCACCATATACGTATAAAGGCACGGTGTACGTATAAACATATCCAATAACGTTTGAACGGGAAAGTGGTATACCTATACAGTAGGGAATATAATGCCTGTTAGTAGCACCGCTCCGTAGCAAAATGTAGTTCAAAGTTGACACTTTATTAAACAAAACGTTAGTTATACTTTCATAAATATGTAATATTATGTGACCACAAAATTGTTATCATCATGTTTTATACACTTTCAGAATTCCTTCAGGTTATATATACCTTTCTCGGGTAGCAGTAATAATATACTGTGTTGCCGTAACATAACTGCGCGTGCGTTTCACAGTTCAGCCGAATTGCACCTGAGGCAAGTTATTTGAATCGATCAGTTATCTTCTCTAAGTGCTTGGAAAAGTTATATTGGGCTGACTTAATGTGCTACGTAGGCTGGTCTCAAATTGTCAGCAGATTAGGTGAAAATAAATAAGAATACACTCAGTTTTTATAGGAATGGAACATCAAAATGCTAAGTCAAGAAATCAGTGTAGTGGTGTGTATTACTGTTGGATAGGTCGCTGTGGCATTTAGCGAAAATGGCTTCGCGGTTCACACAATGTGCCCCAACGACCACAGCCCGTACCCCCAATAGTATACACCCACTACATTCATTAACGAACACAGCCCGTATCCCCCAATAACATACACCCACTACATTCATTAACGACCACAGCCCGTATCCCCCAATAACATACACCCACTGCATTCATTAACGACCACAGCCCGTATCCCCCAATAACATACACCCACTGCATTCATTAACGACCACAGCCCGTATCCCCCAACAACATACACCCACTATATTCATTAACGACCACAACCCGTATCCCCCAATAACATACACCCACTGCATTCATTGACGACCACAGCCCGTATCCCCCAATAACATACACATACTACATTCATTTCTGAAATACTACTAATCGTGGTCTACGAAATTACAAAAATATATATCATTTGAATCACGCTTGATCACTAATAATACGATGCCTCAGCTGTGTAAGAATACCAAGGCACGTGACTTGAATAACTCAACAGTCAAAACAAAATGTATTACCAACATTAGCTAGGTATGTATGTCTCTCCCTTAATTTTTAGCGTGCGGGACAATAATAATACAATGAAATGCATCAACTCTTAAAGGAATATTAAGGACTTGTTCGGGTGCGTGTAACTGATACGTTAGTATTCAAGCGATTTGCCAATTGGAGGAATATAGCAATCTACTAACGACGCCGGAAATCTCAAGAAAATCGACCGTAATACTCCATAGAAGACATCGCCTGAACTGCGCTCAATTGTAGATATTTACTTCTCGAATCGGGACGATATCGGGACGATATTCACTACATTTAATTAATATAAAAGATTGACGGTGTGTGTTGTCATTGGGGTTTAACATTTGTAAAAACATAACTACTTTGAGCAAGATTATTCTCCATTTTATTTGACCGCCCTTACGGAATGTTTCAAATCACTTTAATATGAGTGGGTGATTAATGTACATCACAGTTAGTTCCAACAACGTGTATGTTCGCCATAGTTCTACTGCACTCTGGACATAGAGTATGCTTAAATTATCTCGTAGTGCGGAGAAAATTAATATGTTTTTCATTCATGCGCTGATGCTCTTATGAAAATATATTGGAAACATAACAGTATGAATGGAAAACTCGTTTGGGAGATTATTGTAAATCATATTGCCTCTGTGGAGCATATCCTCCAATCTAATACCGCAAATTCGATCATTTTGTAGAAATAATTAAGCGATTGCGATTGTTATACGGATTCATAAATCTTTGACTAATAGCTTAGTACAGGAACGACAGAACTATGGCACCAGGTCGCGCACACCCAGGCGCTCAAAACTCGCCGATGCTTTATAAGAAACTTCACATTCACATACACAGCTCACATTTAACAGATTGGAGTTTGAACAGAAACATGTCTATAGACAAGTCTGAGTTTAATGTGCCTGTCAATAGCAGAAAGAGATAACCATAGGGTGAATTTAGTGAAGCTATCCCGCATAGCGGGCTAGCATCACTAAATTCATCCTATTGTGACCTCGTTTTGCTTAGACCTCATCTTCTCAGGAAAGTTTCTTTATTATAAAATTTCTATATCTTCACATATATTCCATATATTGTTTAGTCTCGTGTCTCTATATCCTCAAATTGGCAGACAACACATTGCACAATCGAGTTTCCCAATTGGTATACATCACAATATTCACCATTTGGGAACTTCAAATATGAGTCTATGTCTCCCATAGAAGATAAGGCCATGCGGAATGAGGTCCCCAAAGGGTGAATTGGGTAATGCTAGCCCGCCAGGGTGATCAAATAGAAATGGAGAATAATCCTGTTCAAAGTAGTACCTGTTTACTAATAGTATATCTAAATTGACAACAAACACCATCATTCTTGTATAATGCAGTGACTCTCGGTGGTGCAATCGTTTTCGTTAGTTTATCGCCGATAGATGCGTCCCGAATCAAGTAGTACATATTTACAATTGAGCATAGTTCAGACGATGTTTTCTATATAATAGTGTTGTCGATTTGCTTCCGATAATCGGTGATGTTAGTAGAATGTTACATTCCTTCAGTTGGTTTTGCGACTGAATACTATTTTATCAGGTTCACGCAACCGACCAAGTATATGACATATATTTTAATTACTTGACTGTCGTTGCATTCGGGGGAGGAGATACAGCTATGTGGTCATAGATGTTCCACCAATGGTATTTAAAGGCATGGGCGGCGTTCGTTGCAGAAATATTCATATTTATTCAAATCGGCATCAACAGAAGGAACATTAAAATAGATATAGTGTTGTTCATATGCCAAACATAATCAGCGCGTAAATAGTATACTGTCGTCAAGACGTACGATTGCGTACGTAAACAAGAACCTGTTCGTGTTACATAAGTCCTGCTTCTGTTTACGCAGCACAGCGTAATTCTATTGGTTAATCACACACAAATTATATACACGCTCTTTATTATTTCCATATCAGGAAAACAGAAACAAATAACGCTCTTTATGTTTACCATATCCGGATCTAAACAAAAGCCAGGTTATGTAATGTTGTTTAGCTTTTGTTTACACAACAAAGGAAAACTATTTGACAATAACATACTGTTTATGCCCTATTTCTGATTTGTATTAGAACAAAGTCTGTCTATATTTTACTATTCTTTCTGTTTATGACGGTTTTTGACGGAGCTGATTATTTTAACAGCATACCCACCGCCATGCGACCGTATTTTTAAACCAATGTCTCGCTGGAGTGACGAACGTCGAATTCCAGAAGAAAGACTGTACCGATTGTCAAATTAATTGGGAAATAACTTTTTTGCACATATATAAACCACCAGTTATGTGGATGTAATGCAAATGATGAACTTGTATAAATACACCAACCGGGTTACTTATATGGACAACTTGACATAATTTGGCGGTCATCTCTATAACGTCACAGAAAGAGAAACTGACGCCGATGTTCTGTATTAATAAACTTATCGGTAATAAATCAATAAGGCGATCGATAACAAACCATTTGTTTATACCGTATTGAGTAATCACGTTTCCTAATGGGCAATAATGACATAGTCTGGAGATTTTGGGTATATGGTCATGCGTTGGCCGGCTTGCTTTCCGATGTTGGCTTGCCCTAACTTCGGAACAATAATTCGTAAATAATTCCGCTACGACCGAGAACACAAGTCATGTCAGACTATGATTTATTGCCACAAAGTCGGACGTTTTATTGGGACTGCTCTGACAGATGGGAATACATTATTACCAGCAACACATTCAGAGGTTATATTTGGTGCGTTGCGTGCTATCCCCAGCTTATACGTTGTCGGCGCAATCTTGGAATTGACGATATGTGTGACAAAAGACATCACCGGGATATAAATGGACAAACGATTAACCGCAGTAATGAAGTAATATGTTCCACCCCTCTCACCAGTTAAATGAGAGAGCAGTATAACGCGCGCGAATTAATGACACCCCCACAACCCCAATATAAAGCTACTATATATGCATCACTCCCATAGTGCCCCAACCCAGGTCACACCCACTCCCATTTGTGCCAATTATATAATTTATATTCCCTAGATGCCCCACACATACACATGTATGTGTAAGTGATAACATGTGATATTGTTGTACCCCACCCTCTCCATGATTACGCGTATACCGTATACATATGCATACACCGACACACGAATGTGTTTTATTCATATGTATGTTATATGAGTTATGTGCATGTGTATGTATTCACTCAAGTATACAAATATCTATGGTGATTTGAGAAATAAATGAATGTGATGATATATGAACACATTTACGGTCAACATTTCCAGTTTCCCTGAACACTTGTATTAATCGGACTTAAAGTGACATGGAACAATCCGAATGAGTGATTGGGTCTGAGTAGATGAAGACGCCGCTAGAATCGTAACCGGCCTAAATCGTTCAGTATCACTTAACAAGTTATGGCTTGGGGTAGGTTGGCGGACACTACACAGGCGTAGGCAACATCGCCATTTGCAAGCAATTTACAGAATTATCAATGAAGACGCCCCTTTGTATCTGACATATCTCCTACCGGCACGCTCCAGAGAACGATCGGATTATAATCTTAGATTTCCAAATAAATGTTATTCCTATTTCGCTAACACTGAGCATTTTAAACAGTCATTTCTCCCATCTGTTGTTCTGGAATGGAACAAATTACCTGTGTATGTAATCAATGCAACCTCCATTTCCGATTTCAAAGCCAATTTAGGGATTATAGACCCAATAATAAAACCACCCTCTTATTTTTATACAGGAAAAAGGAAAATTAATACAATACACTGTAAAATTCGGAATCAGTGTAGTGATCTCCGTTCGGATATGTTTGATAATCACATATCAGATTCGCCTATATGCCCCTGTAACTTAGACATTGAAGACGCCAATCACTATTTTCATGTTTGCCCTTTATTTGTAGATCAGAGAATTGACTTTTACCGAAATTTAAGTATTAATGGCTTTCAATCATTAGAAGCAATTCATTTCTTATATGGGGTAAAAGGTATATCAAATCAAAAGAACACTACTCTTTTCCGCATTACTCAATCTTTTATAGCTAAAACAGAGCGTTTTGAACAAACCTATGTATGGTAAATTTCGCTATTCATCTTTCAACTCACTGAGTTCTAGCGTTTTCTTCATAACCGAGATTGGAATACAGATGGAAACCCGACATCCGCAGCACACACACTCTGCACTCTTCTTTATAAACAGTTTGCTATATCTGCTATGTATTTTTATGTATGTTCCATGATTGTATTAGGAGAGGGGCAAGTTTGTAAGTTTTGTAACTTGTGCCCTGATCCCTATGTATATTTTTTCTAAATACATTAAAATATGTTTAAAGTAAAAAAGTAAAAGTAGATGATGGACTTGTTCAAACTGGTTATACCCAAATTAACAGCGCACAACTCCATATTATATATGGGTAGAATCCTTACGGGTTTAACTTACCTTTAATATATTTGTTTCGAACGTAACAGGGGCCAGAGTACGATTAAGTTTTAAAATTTGTGCTTCGATTCTATACAATATACTCACAGATACATAATCCGATACGATGGTCCCCGTATCATTACGTTACAACAATAATAAACAACGGAATTCCGTCAAATGTCGATAAATGTTGATAAATACTCATAACAATACAAATGAAAGGTCGCTGAACAAAAAGTCCCTCGACGCGAAGGTGGCAGGTTTGAAGGATTTCTGGTTAATACAATGCAATACACCAGACAACGAGCTGAAATTCAAGAACAATTGACAAGAACTCTGCCAAAATGATCAAACCAAACACAGAATCGTCAAACCAAACACAGAATCGCAGGGTTTCCAATGATGCTTACTATATGTGCCAAGTTTAAAAAAAATTGACTGGACAATTGCAGAATGCAGGTTATGACAAGACAATGATGCTTCACAGTATCTACGATTATATGTCTAAAAATGGCAATAACTCCGTCAAAATCACTGCGACTGAACTTAAACTATCGCAGGTGCGCAGGTTCCCATGGTGATTGACATCGGTTCCAATTTTTAAAAACAACAGGCTTGAACATGACATAATGCAGGCTCTGACAGAAGATACGTCCCAGGATGTGACTATGATTATTTATTCATAACTCATTCATATGATATATACAATTATATACACAGTGTAATAGTATACCATTCAATGAGCTATCGGGGACAGCATAACCAAGAAGGTTGTCTACCTGCCGTCCCCAGGATGTACCATTCTATGTCGAAAAATAACAATAACACCGCCAAAATGAGTCCGACCGAACTCAAAATCGAATGCGCGCAGGTTCCCCTGCTGTTTGATACACAGATATGTGCCAAGTGTACAAAAAGGACCAGAACGTGACAGAATACGTGCTCGGATAATGTGCCGGGCGGAAGCCCGCATGGACGCCCGCAGTCACGGGCGAGGTTCATTGCTATAGTCGTAAGATGGAATGTCGGGAGACAAAGGTATAATATATGACGAAAAAGTCCTTTAATAACGTTTTTTTGTTTGGCAGATCTTAGGATAAGCGAGTGTGATTTGTAACTTCCATATATGATCATTATGATGCTCATAGTTTAAATGAAATTACCCACACGTATCATCACAAATGTAAACAAACAGATATCCATATGTAACCGGCATACTTTTATATAACATGTCTATTTGCTAGAATAAAACATGATGACCGATTCGTAAAAAATAAAGCTGCTTATCAACTATCACAATTTACCTTAGAGCACAATCCCATTGTTACAATCGTTCCCTGATTTTTGGTAAAGCACACCAATTTCCAAGGCTGGCGAAGGAATAGTTCAGTGATTATCCCATTGTTAGGAACACGCAACGCATAACAGACAAATCGCACGGGCGCTTCAAACTGGGACCAGTCCGTGTTGTTTCGGACATATATATTCACTTTCAACGGCGATCAGTTCATTTTAATCACGTTTTTGGGCGTGGCTAACCGGGATTGTGTCCAATCGCGGCCAGCGCACGGATTGTGCGTTGTTGTCAAAACACGCTCAACGGCAAATTTCCAGTTGATTGCATTATGTGGGATCAATTGTGCTCTAAGTCGGTCAGAGCATGCGAATAGTTCTTTCCCAGTATAAACCTCGTCTTCGACTCGATTGATTATGGTAAAGAACAATTATTGTGCTCTAACCCTTACTTATTTGTTGTTGCTGGCGTTATTGTTCGTCGTCTTGTTCAGACAATAATTTGTGATCACCATGGAAAGTCACAGCGAACTGTGACGTTACTGGACCTTCCGAACTCTCGCAACGGCGTCATCGCATGTCCGTATATTTTTGGAAGAAGATAATTGGATTTTGTGCTAGGCCGCCAGTTATTTGATGAGTCAAAAATAGCATATTTAAAAAACCGAAATATGATCACTCTGAGCTTTGGTAAGTGGGTTCTTCGACTCAAATCAACTATCTAAATCAGAGTATGTATCTTTAAGATAGAACACATTATTACGGTTTGTTTACTGGCGAACAGCTGATCCCGGATTAAGTTGTACATATGGTGGTGTATACCATTGTAGCTTCCAGTTGTACCAACGATCAGATGGCGTATGACATCGACGACGTTCTCACGTATCGATAAAGAAGTTTCATATTTATCCGTACACGAGTGATGATGTAGACGGAATTAAATCACGTGATTATATATAGGTAACAGTGCTTGATGTTAGACGGAATTAATAGCGTGGCTGTAACTATACCATGACCTGGTGTTGGATGGATTCAATCTGGTGATTGTACTGTTGATAGGTGGCAGTGCCTGCTGAATTAGATATGTGACCGTGCCTGATGTTTGATGGATCCAATCGGGTAACTGTAAATAGGTGACTGTGCACTATATTAATCACGTGACAGTGCCTGATGTTGGAAGTTAGAAAGCTCGAGCTAAACTGCCATAAATGTTCTTCAAAGGTTGTGCGGTCGCCACTACCTGTAAAAGAATAGAATATAGAATTGTTTTGAATTTCATATTTGTGAGGTGTTGGCATGCTTTCAGCTAGCCAAAAATGTGAAACTCCTATAGTAATAATTTAAATGAAGTGTTAAAGTGGTTGTGGTATTAATCTTTATTGATTAATTCACAGCTAAATTGGGCAGGATGGAGGTATTTATGAGCTATGGAATGTTACCATGTGCTCCGTCTGCCACTGTCTTACCCCAATCCAGTATAGTCCGGAGATCCTGCAACCCCAGATAGCATGTAACATGTATGTCAGAAAAATAACACCAGCTTAAATTAAAATGTAGTGTTTCTGGAAAATCAACCGTCGAGTACATCAGTCCCTATACAAGTCAAGCAAACACCTTCTTTGTTGTGAAACAAATGTGTATTTGCTCAAATATCGAAGTACGAAAGCTTATCCGCGTATCGACTTTTTGTTAACCATCATATGGTATTTACTTGGGAGATAAGTTTATTTGGTTGTTAAATATGCGACGATATTCTAGTGGCTTTGGTGTATCGATTTTTACATGAAATATGTTTTGTTGGTGAACCCTTATAGATTACTTGAAGGATTAATAGCCTATGTGTCAGACAAACTGTTGTTAATAGACGCTTTTATTCGATTGAGTGACTTCAGTAAAGTTCGACGAAAATTTCTTTTCGTAAACGCACTGGTAGCCTTGTCGAGTTCGTATGTTAGCCGTACTTTATCAGACGCACCCTACACCGTTCATAAGAACTGACCGCGGTTGTTACACACGTAAGTACACGGATGCATTTCACACCTAGTGGCTGAACTTCTAGCCGCATTTGAAACTGGTTGGACTTTGGCAGATATTATAGCACATGTTATTCACCTGCGCCAATTATTAGGCTGTTACAAGCCACCTAAAGTTGGCGAACCTGCATCCATAAGTAGAACGTTGAGGGCCACCCAAACGGTGACGAAGCTGGTTCGATCCCGATACGTGCGAATTTGTGATCCACGTAAAGGGAGATTGCTTTCTGGCAGTCGGTGGTTTCTGTCCGATTAGCCATTCAATTAATTATGTGTGTTAGTTCCTCCACCCGTAAAACTAACCACGTCGTGCTGTGTCCTAGCGGATGGAATTACATATACGATACGTCGGTGGTGTTGATGCGATTTACGGTGAAATTAACACTATGTGCGTTCTTTCGTCCATCCGTAAAACTGATCGCGACTGAAGCTATGATACATTCAATAAATCAACCAACCTACATGTATATACAGGAATGCCTGACCTACATGTACATGTATATACATGAATGCCTGACCTACATGTATATACATGAATGACTAACCTAATGTATATACAGCAATGCAAATCTTGGTCTGTTCGCCGATTGTGAAATAAATATACACTATAGCAGCTCAGCACAAAGGTATATTGTATGATATCCCAATCGAACTCGTATGCGAGCCGCACTTTGCACAACTAGAACTGGAATCCCGATGCCAACATTGAAAGTGCGATACAGAATTGCATGTAGAGGCAGTGACGTTGCTCTATGCGTTTATCAGCAGGATGTTTAGCCTACTTCATTTGAAACTGGTTGGAATTTGGCGAGAACTCATGTTCTAAGTACTAGAACAAATGGTTGGCTGCAGATATTTACATGAACGCATATATTGGTCTTTTAATCGGTTGCGAACTAATCAGGTTAAAAACTAAACTCAGAACATACGTACTCTTTCACATGTCGTCGGTTTTCACTGTTCTTTGTAAATTGAAGCCAGCTATTCGTCGGCCTGAGTGGACCCATATCATTGCACGGTTACATGCTATGTATAGTCCGAAACACATGCACTTCGTAAGGAACCATTATTATGTCATTGTCAGCCAAATATCGACAGGGCGCACGGTTCTTATCATGTCATTCAATCGCAAAGCCGGTTACGAACGTAGTGGCATGTGTACGGATCGTGAACTAGCGACTCGAAGCAAGTTGGTGACATACGTACATGTTTAACTCGTTCTACATGTATAATAAATGGATTGTCCCAGTCAGCTAAACACTGTACATGGGAGTGGTATGTTATTAGTTTGCAGGGATACACAAGTAATATAAGCAGACAACATTTAAATACAAGTACAGAATCGAGGGAAATTATTTGATAATAAGTCGAATGTTTGTTGAACGTGTTATCTGAACATTTCATCTTGGATAACTACTAATCACCAATGCTTTAGTATTGAAATGGTTAATGTAACAAATCGTCTGTATCCAATACCGAACCGGGAGTCAGCCATTGTCAGAAATACAGCGGAAGAGTGCACATGGGGCAAATACAACCCATTGCTCGTCCAAAACATCATCTATTCCAACTTTTGAATACGAACTTTGGAAGCCAGATACGACACATACGTGTATCAGTGGAGATATGCTTGATGTTATGGGTTCAGTAGAATCGGAGCGCATTAATCAGAATTCAGCGGTCTACCGAAATGTGTGTGCAACATATTTGGTCATATTCTGGTTAAGTGTGGTGCTACTTTAGGCAGGCTGTATCCTGTCATTCAATGACCAAAGGTACAATGGTGAACTAAATCTGGTACAATGTAATATATGGTCTGTGTCCAATACCAAAAGTTCGCTGAAGCCGGAACTTCGTGCGCAGCCTGTTCTCCCGACAATACGCACATTATCTGCTTATAACATAGCTTGTTTTAGGTAGATCATCTGCTGAGCATCGCCTCATTTTGTGCCATATTAAAAAAAAAATATTTGTCGATATGCAACTGGTCCTTAAAATAAAAGTGTATTTCCAATTCGGACACACCATCTGAAAGGAATATTACATATCGAATCGCAAGTCGACCAATGAGTGAAATATGACGGATGAGTGTGCTAGAAGAAATGAAACGCATTCATCATCCCGAAAAGTTTCTATACTTCAAATCCGGAGCGAAGCCATATAGGACGACAGATAAGAGAGCAGATAGGCATGGCAGGGTTACGGGCTCAGGATTAGAGAGAAGATATGCATGACAGGGTTACGGGTTCAGGATGAGAGAGAAGATAGGCATGACAGGGTTACGGGTTCAGGATGAGAGAGAAGATAGGCATGACAGGGTTACGGGTTCAGGGCATTCTGAGTGAAGTAATTGGAAATCAGCGCTAACGGAACTATTTAGGGGACGTATGTCTCACCCATGTGACCTCATTATAACGAACGAAAGTTCCGAAATAACTTCTGGCGATTGTTTATAGTCAAACACAAAACTGGTTAAATTCAATTATGTCCTTGTTCGCTGGCTTCAGCCATTCAATTAAGATAATACACATTAAACATTATATATACGTTATAAGCGTGGCGTCCGTATTGTATAAGAAATTAAAATAAAATCAGCCCGAGAAAAATCACAATCGAGTATAAGTTTCCGTCACCAACTAAATATTTCTGCGGTGACCATTTTTTTAGATTGCAATCGGTGGACAGCGCCGATGATGAGTTCATGGACGGAGTCTAATGTAGCATCTCGCCATCGTATACGATGTAGTCATTATCATACACATTTTGAATGCTAGACGTTTCGGCACCTGGACGTTTCGGCACCTGGACGTTTCGGCACTTGACTTTTCGGCACCTGCTAATTTTCAGACGAACGAAATTATGAATGAAGACTAAATTAGTTTTTTCTTTATTCTTTATTTCAATAAAATGTGATAAAACATGTAACATGGTAACACAAATAAACACTTGGTGGAACGAATGGTAACGTTGTTGAACATATAAAGAGCACACATCCGCCAATGCTAAGGAAAGAGTGCTGATCGGAACAGCACAACACACGGCGAACATCTGCATTCAATGTCGGTTCTACTGGACTATGTAAACACGCTTTAGTATGTACTATACCGAATCATAACAAACGAATATAAATGCAACATCAAAGACAATATTATATATGAAAAGAAAAGGAAATGAAATAATACTATATATGAAAAGAAAAGAAAATGAAATAAGTGCCGAAACGACTTCGATGAAGTTCCGACACGTCCAATAATTTGCATTCACGTACATACCCTATGTTAAGTTAACAAATATAAATCACGATCCGACTGCTGATTGAACTGATCAATAATTGTTAGATTAAAACAAAAATAGCTAATTTTGCTTGAAGCCCTTTATCGTTTGTTAATTGATCCGGGTTATCGGATTTAATTATTCCATGACAAATTATAATTTCACCCATACAGAGCCCCAGACAAACATGAGCAGACGACAATCGTCTATATGCTTCTATATATGTGTGGGGCTCCCTGCAGGGTAATGGATGTTTTTTTTATTTTATGTCCTAAAAATTGTAAGAAACATTTATATAAAAAAAAATTGTTAGGCCAATGCATTCTCTTATATATGAGAGGCGACCTATGGTCGACTCGCATATATAAGAGAATGCATTGGCACAGGGTAAAACAAATTCCGACTTACGACTGGGTCACATATCTTCTATAGATATAATAGAGTATGATCTGTCAGTCAGCCATTAGCCTTCAATGTGGCCGACCGTTATTACTCTAAATATCGTTCAGCGACTCCCTATGCTGCAATCGGTCTATCGTGATTACATTCGTGTATTGTGCTGTTGCAACAGGGGGGGAAACTACCAATGTGCCAACCGGCGTTCAGAAAAGTAGACGAAATATATCTCGGAAAGAGAGAATGCACAACTTTGGACCATATTTCCAATAAGAACGACTTCATCCGGGTAGGGTATTGGTCTTCGGAATATGCCCAACATATATGGATTATTATTTCACTGTCACTCAGATGTTCTCGAAAATGTATACGCGTCCATCTCAATGGTGTAAGATACGCGTCCATCTCAATGGTGTAAGATACGCGTCCATCTCAATGGTGTAAGATACGCGTCCATCTCAATGGTGTAAGATACGCGTCCATCTCAATGGTGTAAGATACGCGTCCATCGTAATGGTGTAAGATACGCGTCCATCTCAATGGTGTAAGATACGCGTCCATCTCCATGGTGTAAGATACGCGTCCTTCTCAATGGTGTAAGATGTTTGTCACACTTCGGGTCTCTCCATAAAGTTGTGTCAATCAATTACCGGCCAACAGAACGGCCCTGTGCCAATGCATTCTCTTATATATGCGAGTCGACCATAGGTCGCCTCGCATATATAAGAGAATGCATTGGCTTAACACATTAAAAATTATAAAATTGTTAAAGAATGTAAGAACAAATGGTAAAAAGTGTTAAAAAAAGATTGTTTTTAGGCCAATGCATTCTCTTATATATGCGAGGCGACCTATGGTCGACTCGCATATATAAGAGAATGCATTGGCACAGGGCATAACTGTAACTATCACAATGTGGTCAAGGAGCCTGTTCCAATGATATCCATATTTGTATGGTTCTATTGAGAAAGACCGAAGATATTTTAGGCTGTTGAAGCTTTATTTGGCCGGTATTTGGCTCGTTGACTTGCAACATATCCAATACTAACCAATTCAAGTCAGTCAGCTCAACGATTTGTCCAATGTATTTAGATATTACATACATTATATACTGTTGTGATTTAGATTATCAATGTTTAAATGCATTGCTTAATACGTGTCGCACTTCTCTGCAGTTGCTTGTGATGAGAACATTTGGTATCACAGCTTATATGAGTAACGCATTCCTCCGTGGACCAATGACTAATCCATTAATCAAGGCGGATGGTGCTAGCCAGGGTACGCGCTGGACCGAAATTTACTTTTGCCAAATGAAAATATTTTTTGCCAAATTCTATCAGAATTGTTATCCCTGTTAGTATCATTTTTTTCAACCTTATTTGAGTTTTATGTTTCAACACTCGGGGTTTGAACAACGTTTGATATCGATAGGAAAGCAGTTAGTTAATAATTATACTCGCATATCTATTGTAGTTTATCTTACAACAATAAACCAATCACCGAACAATAAATGGTAGAAGAGTTGCTTCATCACAAGGGAACATCACAAGATGATTAGCTATGTAAACACCGCCACCACACTAAATACTGGTAATACATCCACCCATCGATGATAATATTACTAACTTACCAGATTAACTGCATCTTAATTGAGATTTTAACTTTTCCGAAACCATATAAACACCACTAATATAATTATATTGTAATAGTTTCCTAAAATGAATGGTATTGATTGACCGATATTTGTCAACTTTATTGAGGAACTAAAAAGTGACTTGCCAAATGAAAATATTTTTTGCGAAATGTGAATTATTTTTGCCATTGGCAAATTTGGCAAGTGGCAACGCGAACCCTGGACTGCTAGCATGATGTATAGTCGATCAATTCGGTCAAGCCGCTGCTGTGTGAAACACTCACTTTACAACAGCGGCGGGCTGCGAGCTCATCTAGCTGTGTTAACGGCGAAGGCACGTCCAACGCACTAACCACTGCACCACGGAATTCCATCAATGGCATGCCAACGAACCAACCGGCCCCCTATGTATCTTCTACATTAAAGTGATGTGAAACACTCCGGTAGGTGATCAAATATAAATGGAGAATAATCTTGTTCAAAGTAATAATTTTTTACAAATATTATATCTAAATTGACAACCCAAACCGCCATTCTTATATATTAATTAAATGCAGTCACTCTCGATGGCGAAATCACTTTCGTTAGTTTAATCACCGATAGATGCGTCCCGAATCGAGTAGTAAATATTTACAATTGAGCGTAGTTCAGATGATGTTTTCTATGGAGTGGTAAGGTCGATTTGCTTTATATTTTCGGCGATGTTAGTAAAATGCTACATTCCTCCAGTTGGCGTAGCGTCTGGTTACTAACTGATCAGTTTCACACACCGAACAAGTACAATATATGTATTTAACTCGAACGGGACCATGTATACCCATTGTCCAAGTTTCCTTCGACGTAAAGTTTTACATCGAAGGGAAGAAACTTGGACTAGCCCACCCCGCACGTGCATATACGATGGTCCAAACAAGGGTTATCACCACAGCCATGTGTACTATAGACAACCAGCGCGCAAGTATAGCAGGTCTCACATAGGATGGGTATAGTACCAATTTCGTGTATTCTTTAACAATTTTATTATTTCACCCATACAGAGCCCCAGACAAACATGAGCAGACGACACTCTACTATATGCTTCTATATATCGGTGGGGCTCCCTGCAGGGTAATGGATGTTTTTTATTTTATGTCATAAAAATTGTCAGAAACATTTATTTAAAAAACATTCTAAAAAATTGTTAGGCCAATGCATTCTCTGATATATGCGAGGCGACCTATGGTCGACTCGCATATATAAGAGAATGAATTGGCACAGGGTAAATTCAAAATGGGACAAACCTCACAGCCAAATGTCAGGAAATGGATATGCGTGTGAATGACATGTGCCCATAGAATCGGAAGATTAAAAATGAAATATCGACGGAATGACGGCCTGATGACCAATATGGCGCGGATACAGAACATTTTAAAGCTAATATGAACATGTCTTTTTTTCAAATTATAGTTCTATCTCGTTTATCGAAATCCCACTTTAGATTGAAACTGTATTGGCGCATACGTGATGCTGTTTAGTTCAAAGTGTGATTTTATAACATTGTAAAATTTCCAATCGAGTGGCATTCAAGACGAGGTTAGACGGACGCCATCGGGCTAATTACCCCCCCTAGTGTGTTATAATTAACTCAATTTCAATGTGAGTGATGCCTAGCGTAGGGCATACATGATGGTATGTGGAGGGGGCATCGGTTGATAATTTTATATGAATTTAGGAAACTTGAATGCATTTATTCCAGAATATGTTCATTAACACCCGATATCATTCACACACTACTGGTATCTTATAAAATATCGAAGCTTGTGATTGACTACCATGGACGTTTTGTATAGCTTCGGGGGTATCACATAATACGCTTACGGTTTCGGGGGTATCACATAATACGCTTACGGTTTCGGGGGTATCACATAATACGCTTACGGTTTAACACAATCAGTCTAAATTGTTTTAATTGGCAGACAAGTCATAAAAACGGCATAAAATTCACAGAAAATAACTAGCAATGTATCATATGTAGTACATGACACTGGTAGCAGACTTGTTTTAATATGTGACACTGACTTACAAACCAAAGTCATACTGTGTGTGCCCATACAGACATAAGTCATATAATTTCCATAAAAGAAAGCATATTGTGATTCAGGTGAACTCCATAAGAAATGTTTTGTTGAGAAATCCGCATTTGATAGTACAATAATGTATTTAATTGTTATTTTCCAAAGTGAAGGTGTGAGTAACTGTTGTGACTAATTTCAACATAAAGCACGCAGATCGATGGTTTGGTACTGACTGCACAAAGTGTCTTGTTTATACGGAGTGCCATGTTCACTAACCCACACAATCAACAGTTTAGCATAGCCAGCCTGGTCCAATCTCAATCAGGATTATTCAAGCGATTATTCAATGGATATTATGCCCACTGGCTTCCAGAAACTGGACACAGCGATAGCCAATAGATGATCTGTACGATACCTGGGTTTGCGACATTTCGAAATTCAATCACCCACTTCAAAATACATGGATATTAAGTCATGTTACGTTGTGTAATGTTGTCTTTATCGTCAACACAAATTATTGATATATATCTCCCAAATCAATATTTACGTTTATATCTGGATTGTGCACTAAAGACCATGATCATGCGCACGATACGGACGTTAGTTAGGAAGACACTATCACATGTTTCCAATTTATGTCATAGGTGAAGTAGTATTTACTGTATATTTTACATGGAGTGTTTTCACCAATCCTGCAAACTGTGTGTAAATTGTTTATATTTTTTAATTTACCCAATTTTCTCTCGGGGTCTATTAAATCTTATGTCAACGGGAGTTTCTCTCCCTCCAACATATCTTGTTCTTAAATTTGATTTCAAATATTCGAAAACACGTTTAACTAACATATATAGGTGCAAAACTGGGTGTTTTTGGTGTGTGTTTTTGGTAAAACAAATAATCGCAGTTTGTCTTGAATAATGATCTTCCCTGTTGTTTGCTGCTGCTGTTAAGGATCAGGGAACCATGATAATTGGGAACTTAAAGTTAGTTGTTGCAAAATATGTATTTTTTTAGAAGCAACAATATTTTATTTTTTTTATTCATTTGCCTTGTCATCAAATTGATTTGCTGAATGAATAACAATTTTAGTACATAATAGCAAATTTGATAATTATTTTAAAATTTAGTCTGAGCACACGTTTACATTGAATCAGGAAACAAGAAATTTTGCAGTGAAATTTTCAAGGTAAATGTCTTGTTTTTGTTATACAATTGCTATCTACAATGTTTTTCTGCATCTTTTACAGTTGGGTCAAATAGTGTGGAATGAATTGAAAATTTTAAATGGACAAAAACTGTTTCCAGTTCGATACCAGTTGAAGTCACCCGTGTTATTGTAAAGCCTACCGGGAAGGCCATCTTTAAACTCGAGTTATCGATATATACAATGAAAGACATAAACACAGACCACACATTTATTCATGCGATAGATTGACAGTTGAGCTAATATCGATATTGATTTGTTTTATTCATCAGCAAACAGACCCAAACACATTCGAATTCCTTGGAGTTAGTTAAGTAAATGACTTCCGGACATGAACAATCATACTTAGTTGACAATGACGGCAGCCATTTCCGTTAAGTAACGCATGGTCTAGTTCAATATAACTGTATTCCCACACCACCGGTTAAATATGCCGTCTTTAGTGATGGGCTATTTGGTAAGGAATTAATTGTTTAAACTCAACAAAGAAAATCAGAAGAACTTATGATCAAAAATATGCAACATATTTCAATATGTGAGCTGTTCACAGTGACACTTCCTTCATCAACAAAACAAAACAAAAGTAATGTTTATACATAATTTGACAAATTGACTAAAAATAAAATTCGCAATAAGGCAAACTGTCAAATTCAGGTCAGTGATTTTCAGTCATTTGGCCAATTTGACATATTGTCTAAAATAAAATTCAGTCATTTGGCCAATATGACATATTGACTACAAATAAAATTCCCATTATTGGCAAACTGTCAAATTCAGGGCATTGAATTTCAGTCATCAGGCCAAATGACTGAAACTGTTAGGCAATTGGTCAAATGACTGATTTGACATATTGACTGTAACATATATATATTACTTCATTTTTTCCCTTTATTCAAATGCGTCAATCAAATTTAAATCTCTCCAAAGCGTTGATAGCTCTTTCGGTTGTCGGAAGATTGGATTAGTCCCTTTCGTTACAACTTTCGTATGCTACACGTTGGACAAAAAACTCCTATACGGTGTGTCCGTGTACATGTAGGCTGAACCTGCTTGTTATATCATCACACACGCAGATGTGGAAACAGTGTGATGATTCGAATCGAAGGAAATCACGTATCAACCACTGAAGAGCACATATAGTTTAAATATGTTAAAGTGTTAGCATTGTTTGTGACAAAGGGACAATAATCAATTCTTGAATGATTCGTGCAGACACTTATCATCCTCGAATCGCTCGCATTAGCCAAAGGCCGCGACAATGCTTCACTTTTACCCACGGAGTCTCAATGTTTTTCTATAATGTCAGATGAATTAGCTTGCAAATTCATGGCGTTCAGATGTAAAGTAACACTGTTTAATATGCAATTACCCATAAGAGCGTTACACCAAATCCCTTTCATTTGTTCATTTATGTTCCTAGAATTGAACATGTATGCTAAAAGCCTAAAACGTATATGTGACCCGCCATATCAAATCCAGTCGGAAGTCGGGACTTTTTTACCCTGTGCCAATGCATTCTCTTATATATGCGAGTCGACCATAGGTCGCCTCGCATATATAAGAGAATGCATTGGCCTAACAATTTTTTATCATTTTTTTTAAATAAATGTTTCTGACAATTTTTAGGACATAAAATAAAAAACATCTATTATCCTGCCGGGAGCCCCACACATATATAGAAGCATGTAGAAGAATGAATTCTGCTCATGTTTGTCTGGGGCTCTGTATGGGTGAAATTATAAAATTGTTAAAGAATAAAAGAAAAAAATATTAAAATTTAAAAAAATTGTTAGGCCAATGCATTCTCTTATATATGCGAGTCGACCTATGGTCGACTCGCATATATAAGAGAATGCATTGGCATAGGGTAAAACAAATCCCGACTTCCGACTGGATTTGATATGGCGGGTCACATATATAGTCGTATTGCAGCAGTGAATAAAAGATTCATCGACCCAAAAGTTATTTTGACAATACAATGTTGCTTTATGTTCCATCCCGATCCTATTGACGTTGGAATGAGTCCCGTCATCATAATATACCTCTTAAACCCAGTCAGCCAATCTACCACCGAAAGTTCACCGCAGTTGCCACAAACTACTATTCAAGTTGCAGGAACTGTCAATATTGTCTCGTTAGCGATAGTGGCTTTGGGAAGTTTTGACTTATTTGATATCGCAGTTTGAACGGCTTCTGCTAAACCGAATTTACTTATATGGTCAATTATCGTACATTAATCGACAATTCTGGCATTCATGTTGCCGATTTAGCGGGTGTATATGGCGCGTGGCCACGGCATGAAACAACGCTATTTTTCGTCGGGTTGTTTTGCCGATTTGTCTTTTAAATCACCAGTTACACATAGTTTTTGTACCAAAACATGATTAATAATTAGTATTACTTGTCCCTAAAGTCGCATTGTTGATAACAAACCGTTATGTGTGTGATTTTGATGAATGACGACCTAAACAATGCATTTATTGATGCTAAATAGCAATATCCTAAGCAATATTGACAGTTCCTTACAAACCGTTGATACGAAATTAACGCTTGACAATACTTACCTATTTTATAATGAACGTGGAGTTCCATATAGATCGTGCTTTCCTATATTAACGACATACGTGTCTATAATATAGTCCCAAACATCCGATGAGCTCAGTGTATAGGATAGACCAAGTCTTCTCGATCCACAGCATCTTGGGGTATAAGTTGCTGTGTTGGACCGAGTCTCTCTCTGTTGCTCTTTTACACCGGATGTTACGCCCAGAATCGTGGGCGGGAGTCATATAGTTTGTACGTCTTCGGATTAGGTCAGATGGCAGATTTGCGAATATGAACATAGAGGGCAGCCTTTCCCAAGCATGATGATATCACACATGCATATATCAGAGGCCAGTTTAATTTCAAAGCAACGAGATGTAATTAACCCTTAACCCAACAAACCGGCCAAAACCGGCCAAATAAAGCTTCAACAGCCTAAAATATCTTCGGTCTGTCTCAATAGAACCATACAAATATGGATATCATTGGAACCGGCTCCTTGACCACATTGTGATAGTTACAGTTATGCCCTGTGCCAATGCATTCTCTTATATATGCGAGTCGACCATAGGTCGCCTCGCATATATAAGAGAATGCATTATATTCTTTAACAATTTTATAATTTTTAATGTGTTAAGCCAATGCATTCTCTTATATATGCGAGGCGACCTATGGTCGACTCGCATATATAAGAGAATGCATTGGCACAGGGCCGTTCTGTTGGGTAAAGAGTTAAACAAAGCCTAATTGTCCAGAGAATTTCGATTTGTTGCGCTATCAGAAAATGTTTGTAAACAATACATTAAACGATCTTATCATCACTCTACCTTTTTCTATCACGGTAGATGGTATATCATTTTGAAGAAAGATTAATCGCGAACATACCAGGTGATCACTTGCATTCAAAGGGTTACATGAATGCCCGTGCCCCACGGTTACATGTATAATGTATTTTTGGATGAACGTCCGTTATAGACGGGCAACGGGCGGGATTCGATCTAAGCACAGCATCATCCCAACCGATATCAAAATCAGTTGTGAGCCGAGAATAATGTGTCTAGGTTTAGGCCCCAATCGATGCTGGGAGCCAGTAATGGAAGGGTAAATATGAAGGGTGTGTGGTGGCGCCACATTGTGGATAACGTCCTGTATAGCGGCGGTAAGGTGAAATATACCGGAATGCTTCAAGCTATTGAACTATTATATATCTTGAACATTCTGGGTTCCATCAGACTTTGTCAGTTATAGTGTTATTTGCACGCATAGCAGGTGGGACTGACATGCTCGAGGAACTCGTGGGTTCATCACCATCATAGTCTGGGACTGACATGCTCGAGGAACTCGTGGGTTCATCACCATCATAGTCTGGGACTGACCCGCTCGAGGAACTCGTGGGTTCATCACCATCATATCATAGTCTGGGACTAACCCGCTCGAGGAACTCGTGGGTTAATCACCATCATAGTCTGGGACTAACATGCTCGATGAACTCGGGGGTTCATCACCATCATAGTCTGGGACTGACCCGCTCAAGGAACTCCAAAAAACGCAATTTCACCCAAAAATAACAATTTCGAAAAATCCATTCATTTTAAAATTTTCCAAAAAATGCTTTTTTATTTATTATTTTCAGACTCTCATATCATTTTCTCTTTATCAAAGCAAAGAGTGCTGGAGTGCTATGTCCTAAATCCAAAAAACGCAATTTTACCAAAAAATAACAAAATTCCTATTTTTTTAATACACAGTTATGAAACATACCACGATATTCATGCATATGGTGTGCTCGATGTTATCAATGGCAGCCATCTGACATAATATTCCCGAAAGGGATATGAAGACTGGCATAGTTCCTAGAAGGGATTTGAGATGCGTCTGTGATAGCAACAGTGCGGTCGTTGCCGATGTTATAATGTGATTAGAAGGATTTACGGCGGATAATTACGCGACTGAACACAGAACGTCCAATTCCAGGAGTGTCTGCAAAATGAAATCTCACAGATTGTCAGCGCTTCCCATATTCATAGCGCGTGATAACATCGACAGTCCCCGCGATTGGGACTTAACATCCAGTATTTTTTACGATAATGAAACCAATATTGTGATATCACCGTCATGTGGCATATGTCCTTCCAGCTGTGTGGGCGAGATTCTAGCACCAATGCCGTCTTCAATTTACACCCATGGTGTTAGGTTCAAATCAAGCGGCTCATTTTTACCAACTAATAAAAAACGTATGTCGGCAGCCAAATATAAAGAACATTCATAGCATGCAGCAGTAGCTATTGGTTGGATAAATATTGGTACGTACTTCGGATGTTTTGCTCCACAACATCAGGACTCTGTTGGACGTTCTTCGTCCATTTGCATCAGCATTATTTCATGTTCACGTACATGTATACGGTGTATAATTTTGCTTTCCCGAACAGGAAGTATTTCGTTCAGAGACAATGCATAGCTTCATATCGGGCCTATTTGGTTCTGAATTAAGCCCATAGTGGACTTACATGTATACCCGTTATTACACTTCATGGCACAGTTAAAAAAAACACGTTATAAAGAAAATACACGTGGTAAGTCGATTTAGGTTTACATAGAGTTTATTTCGGATTCCAATATTGCCTATATGGGCTTATTTTTATCGCTGGGGTGTAATACAAGCAACAAATGATTAACAAAAAACTAATGCTTTATTTCCCTTAATACATAGAACATGAGAGGAATATAGAAGATATTATATACACTATATCAATAGAAGGAGAAGGAACACACATCATTATGTACATAACATACAGCAATCTCCCGAGTCCCGATAAGCATGGCGTATGGTCCTTCATTTTCATTTTCATCATCATCATCATCATCATCACCGCCATAATCATAATCATCACCATTGCCGTCGTCAGCATAGTCATGACATCGATATTTGTATCCTCGTCGTCATCACCATCATCACCATCATCACCATTAATGTATTACAATGATCATCACCATCGTCATTATCGGCATCACCACCACCGACCATCTTCATATGATCACGGTTACAACAACAACAACAATAACAACAACAAAAACAACAACAACAACAACGACAACAACATTAACACGAAGAGTATACGTCGCTTCAAATCGTGATATGGGGAGAGGACTGTGATTGGTTATAATATAATCGTGATATGGGGAGAGGACTGTTATTGGTTATAATATAATCGTTATATGGGGAGAGGAATGTGGTTGGTTTGATATGGATCGGGGTGCAATGTTTCCGATTATAATCGTCAAGACGTGCATACTCTGAGTTAATTATAATCCGGCGGCACAATCATTACAACCTGCACGCCACCGTAATAGGAAAGATAGCCACCTAACATGCCCAGACGTTTAGCGACGGAAGTCGAAGAGTTGATTTCACATTCATGGGATATTAAGCCGCCATCAGCGGAAAAGCGTCGACTGTCGTCGGGTTTAATGCCAAACGTGACTTAAACCAAATCGCGAAATTAGATCGATCTGCGGTAAAATAGCGGTATACGTGCGCAAGCGCCGTGCCCCAAGGATTAAATCAGTGTGCAGAAACCAGCATTAATTTATAACTCACTCTGGTGTTCAGAACCGATAAGGATTGAAATGTTCCGGCGAATCGCCTGCCGCGCGAACAATTTCTCGCTGCATTGAATACAAGTGTAGTAATTCTACATTTAAGAGTAAAGTTTGATGAAATTAAACCAGTGATTATTTGTGTAGACGATATCCAATTACAATGTTTTAGGCCAGCCTGTTCTCGTATTAATAAGTGCAATACGGGGTTATTTCGAATGTCGCGTTTTATAGGCCATATAGAGCTTATTTGTTAAATTGTTAAAGATTGTAGGAAAGAAGAAAATGATACAAATTGTTAAATTGCGAAACCCTATGTCAATGTATTCTATTATTCGCGCTGCCGTTTGCCAATGGAAAAACATAATTTTAGTTTGGCAACATGCAATTGCATTTGGCAAATAATTTGGCAAGTGGATTTGAATTCTCAGTGTGGCTTAGATATTTATTAATAATAGTAACTTGCTTTACTAGCTCATTTGAATTTTGTCTGCGGTTTGTTTTTACATTATCTAGCTAACACAGAGAAAATTCATAGAATTTCATTCAATTACTCCAATTTTGCTTCAATTAAATTTGGCAAATCATTTTGAAATTTGGCCGAAACAAATTAATTTAGCAAAAACTTTTGCAACAGAACAGTTTGGTCCATCGAGAACCATGGCCCATCTGTCGTAGACTTGTAATAGTCATGACGTGGTTTTCGTATTATACTCCAATAAGAACGCTCATTCCGTGCCGGCCATCAATGGTGGCGTGGGGTGGCGATATGTCCGCTTAGTAACGAATAACAAATCACAAGTGTGTAAATACATGAATACTGGAAGAATAGGCAAAATCGGTATTGTTTGCAATTGGAAGGCCCAATCAAAATCACGTTTCAATAGATCCAAGTCAGTATTCCAATAGTTAACTGTATACAAAAAGGCCTATTGCCCTGATATTTTGGTATGTTTTCTTCTATGTCCACCGATGATCTATACGTACGAATATCATTGGAACTTAACATATGGTATATAACTTCACTGGCTGTATATATTTTTGGGTGTAGATCATTATATCAGTTAGACAGACATATAAGCAAATAATGTTACTGGAAAAATGTGTTTCTGCCATTATTTTCCATGAATTTGCACAGAACAAGTGGCCATTTTAGACCATTAGAACACATTTGTACTGGCAATGTGTCTTTTAGAACACTTGAAAGTGAAATATGTGCAACAACAGCTGTATCGCTCGTGTGTTTTCGGCAAACATATTTGAAATATCCCTTGAAAAAGAGTTTCATATAACTTTAGTTTGTTGTCTGAAGTGATAAAGCACATTTAATCAATGTTCGTGTCGATAGTTGGATCTATTTTGATTCCACCGTCTGGAACAATGAACATTCCGATGACGTTGCGTTGTGCGCGGATAATTGCTTGACTCAGTTTGACATTGAAACCTTTATAAAGTCTGTGTTGACTGCGACACTCGTTCTCCTACAATAAACTCCATGGGGTGGTATTCATATGATACGCCGAGACGAACGTATTCAGGTCGCACCCGCGGTGTCCGGTGGTTACATCTTGCAAGGTATAATCTTCGACCACAATAGATCATTGTTGGAATTCAAATTTCCACTGGGCGTCTATATCATTCTCTTAGTAATCAATGAACTCAAGTTACTGCAATCGATTAACACCACAGTAAGAGTACTTACACACGCATTAATGTGTGTAGGTACACCGTCCTGTATATAGTAAGAGTGTGTTGTCTGCTATCAGAAACGCATACCATCAGCTCACAAAATATGCAGTGATATGTATATCATTCCTGAAGTTGTGGTACAACTGACATTTTTTTCCAAAATTAACCTTCAGATATACATTTATGGACAAATCAATAACTGGGTTAATTTCAACCCTGTAATACACGGCAAAACAGTCGATGACACATCGCAAAGTTACCGTTCAAAAGTGTGTAATAGATAGCCATGTATGTAGAATTTTGTGAAAATTTGCCAGACGATTTTGCTAATTGCATTGATAGTCCAAGCACATTAGATGTGACAGGGGGGGGGGGGGGGGGTAAGGAAACAAATCGGGAAAATCTATTTATAAATATTATTTAGTCATAAGATCGTGATTGCGTCATGAAAAGTCCCATAAATACGAGTTGAGCTTTCTGAGTTACACCATTTGTTCCATCTAAGAAAACAAACCTTTGTCTGTGTCACAATCATGGAAATAATTGGATGATGTGACAATGTTTCAGCCTATAATATATATAAAGGACACTCGATATTGTTCAATACAACATTTTCCAATCAGAGACACCAATTCAAAGGGGAACTTCGACTGAATTTCGTAGATATGGAATAACACACTGAGGCAAAACAATGACGATTTTAAGACAAACTGTCGTATCCAATGTCGGATTGATCGGGCTCCCCAAAACATAGACGCGAGCTATCTATTTTAAATACTGCACAGACATCACTCCTTCGCTATAGTATGCAGAATTAGCGACTGCACATAGAGTAAGTGGTCAAACCTTATAAAAAAATGACACTGCCCCCTAAACTGTTTCTCAACGACCTCGTCACAGTTTGCTCTTTTATTTGTCTAACCTAGTCAGATTACTGTGGAGTTAGAGTACGATAGCGAATATAGTGCCACGGTCAGAAATCGCGGCCACGAAACGGCTGTCAAAATGGCAGCAACCCCAAGCCCAACCCCAACCCCAAGCCATGCCATGACGAAAGCAACATATTGTATAACCACCTCGTCGGGAAATTACTCCATGAATATTCATTATTTTCATCAACGATCTACCAGAAAGTGTTCATTGTTTCAGCGAAATATTCGCCGACGACACGAAGTTATTTGGGAATCATAAATGTGAAAATATTTAGAGTGACATAGTTGCGGTATGCCAATGGTCGTTGAATTGTCAACTTTAATACTGAAAAAAATACACGCTGTTCACTTTGGACACAATTGGAATATAATATGACTGATACACCGGAAAAACCACCAATAATTGTAAATACGTCAGAAAGAGATATTGGAGTAATTGTAGACGAAAAGCTCAAATTCGATATACACGTGAATTTTATCTGCAATAAAGCTTCTCAAATTATCGGCATATCAACAGAACTTTTAGGAACTTGGACATCGACATTTTCAGATCGCTCTACATACGCATGGTCACACCTATCAACGCATACTGTAACTCTGCGTGGAGCCCGCGTCACAAATAGCAAAGCATTGTGTTAGAGAAAATATAAAGAAAAGCAACGAAATTAGTTCCTCAAATCAGAAATATGTGCTACCGAGACAGAGTGATAAGACTCAAACTGATGTCTTTAACCCTTTACCAAACAGAACGGCCCTGTACCAATGCATTATCTTATATATGCGAGTCGACCATAGGTCGCCTCGCATATATAAGAGGATGCATTGGCTTAACACATTAAAAATTATAAAATTGTTAAAGAATGTAAGAAAAAATGGTAAAAAGTGTTAAAAAAAGGTTTTTTTTTAGGCCAATGCATTCTCTTATATATGCGAGGCGACCTATGGTCGACTCGCATATATAAGAGAATGCATTGGCACAGGGCATAACTGTAACTATCACAATGTGGTCAAGGAGCCGGTTCCAATGATATCCATATTTGTATGGTTCTATTGAGACAGACCGAAGATATTTTAGGCTGTTGAAGCTTTATTTGGCCGGTTTTGGCCGGTTTGTTGGGTAAAGGGTTAAAACATCGGAAGATTTCGAGGAGATCTAATCGAGGTATATAAAGTGTTGAATGATCGTTATAATATCGGTGCCTGTGACTTATTATGACTTCGCTGGTGAGACTCCAACACTCGACTAATTCTTCTATGATACGAGTTCGACGACAAGTATAACATATATTTAAGGGACTTAGATGAAAATATCGAATCACGATACATATATATTTGTAAACAAACATTGATTGTTTTTACCCTGTGCCAATGCATTATCTTATATATGCGAGTCGACCATAGGTCGCCTCGCATATATAAGAGAATGCATTGGCCTAACAATTTTTTACAATTTTAATAATGTTTTCTTGTATTCTTTAACAATTTTATAATTTCACCCATACAGAGCCCCAGACAAACATGAGCAGACGACACTCTTCTATATGCTTCTACATATGTGTGGGGCTCCCTGCAGGGTAATGGATGTTTTTTTATTTTATGTCCTAAAAATTGTCAGAAACATTTATTTAAACAAAATGATAAAAAATTGTTAGGACAATGCATTTTCTTATATATGCGAGGTGACTTATGGTTGACTCGCATATATAAGAGAATGCATTGGCACAGGGTAAAAAAATAATAATGGTGGTGAAAAATCGCAAATCTGATAACATTGAGTTTTGACAGTTGGGTTATATATTTTTGCTTATAGAAAAGGTCACAGAGTCAATTCATCGCTATTAAAAGTTCATTTAACAGTTCATGTATCACACGATTCATTGCACCGAACATTGCGCCCAACACGTGCATGCAACCGTTGTACGAGACCTTGCTTTCGCTCGTTCGAGAGAATGATTCTTGTATACGCTGCGATCATTCTTTTTCATACAATTCAAGCGTGTTGTCTTCTTTTTGGGACTATTTGTTCGATTTTGCACAAAATGTAATTTTCCTTTGATTTTGTCCATTTTTACGATCATTTTGGCACAGACATTCTACTTATATGGTTTACGACTATAAGCATTGTTTGTATATATTTCAATGTATTATGAATTCGGCGTTAATTGGTCTACACGTGACTGCATTCGCATATGGCCTGATGTAATTGCTTCAGAATTTGAACCATTCCGAAAAATCATGTATCTCAAAAAGCTCAACTCGGATTCTATGGGACTTTGCCATGTCGTTCATAAACATGTTCTTATTAATTCCTGAAAAAAATCAGATTTCCCCGATGGTTTTCCCCTGTGAATCCTAATGTGGCCGGACTATGAGAAATACACTTAAAGGTTAGTCAATGTGGTTAGCTTAGGGTTCTCAAAAATCACACGTATTCAAATATGCAGGCACATATATCGCCCAAAAGTGTTGAAATTCTATCAACAAATGATGTGTACAAACAAGTCAGAAAGAGATATTCGTTGTGAAGAGACGGTGTTACATGTAAATTTCGTCGAAACTACCGAAAATGCGAGTGATATGGCATTACAAATGATGAAAAAACAGGCATGTTGCTATTTTGTGTGACACATTTCGCAGGCTTCCAAATGTCGCCCAAACACACTCTATCACAAAATACGTTATTAGCACTCTCACTAATGGGCAACTAAGAAAATAAAACCATATAATTACCCGCGTCGTCAACAGCAAACATAATTATGTATTTAACACACAGAGCAGCCATTCCGGCTCAGATTAGAGTTTCATGTGCAGATCACATGCCTTCACGTATAGATTTAAAAGACGTTCGATGCAGAGGAAGATACACATTATCAATGAGTATTACACGTCATATATGTCAGAGGTGTAAATAGAGTTATTCTTAATGTAACTTAGTCACTATGGCTAAGGCCATAGTTAGTCAAATTGACTTCCTGAAAGGTATGCGTTAGTCAAAATGACCCAAACTGTTTGTGAATAACCCTAATTCAGCCATAGTTACCCGTTTTAGTGTGTGTAAACATAACATAACGCAGCCCCTCTATTGTTATTGTGATGCACATTAAGTGCTTCCAATCCGATTTGTCCACGCGTTTTTGCAATAAAACTAAATAATACAGTTAGATGGTTCACTTGATGACTGTCTCCGGACAAGCGTAGACACGCTTGTCTTAGCAGTAGTAAAAGCCGTCGAATAATTATCTCTCTCAAAACTACTAACAAATTGTCAACACAAATTTGCAAATACATGCTTTCACCAGCGCCCGGCCTATAGGAGGACAGGTGGGAGATACAAAATAGGAAACACTTTCTAACTCAACACACCTTCCGAAAACACACCAAGCAACCCAGACCGGCCTCGGCTGCATCCTCCAACCGAATAGACAACCAGGTCAAGGGGGTCTCACACAGGAGTGGAAGGCGGGCATTGCACAGTCCTTAACCCTTTACCCAACAGAAGGGCCCTGTGCCAATGCATTCTCTTATATATGCGAGTCGACCATAGGTCGCCTCGCATATATAAGAGAATGCATTGGCTTAACACATTAAAAATTATAAAATTGTTAAAGAATGTAAGAAAAAATGGTAAAAAGTGTTAAAAAAAGATTTTGTTTAGGCCAATGCATTCTCTTATATATGCGAGGCGACCTATGGTCGACTCGCATATATAAGAGAATGCATTGTCACAGGGCATATCTATAACCATCACAATGTGGTCAATGAGCCGGTTCCAATGATATCCATATTTGTATGGTTTTATTGAGACTGACCCAAGATATTTTAGGTTGTTGAAGCTTTCTTTGGCCGGTTTTGGCCGGTTTGTTGGGTAAAGGCTTACAGTCAGTGTCAATACAGCGTTATGTGTTCGACTCCAGCTTTCGGACGTATGAGTTTCACAACAGTGGTTAGGGTTCGAGCTAAACGGCGTGTGACTACATTGTTGTTACGATGTTCAAATACCACGCCTAGTTGTGACCCTTAAGCAAGGTCACTTGCACTGTTCGTACATATACATGAAATACGCTGAAACGGTCGTACCTATACATGAAATACACTGATATGGTCGTACCTATACATGAAATTCACTGAAACGGACGTAGCTATACATGAAATACACTGAAACGGACGTACATATACATGAAATACACTGAGACGGTCGTACCTATACATGAAATACGCAACTCTCGTACCTATACATGAAATACACCGAAACTCTCGCTGACTAAAATATCCACGCAACAAGTTTATTCATAATTAATGAGCGAGTTCAGTCGAAATTAATAAATATTTACACAATCGTTGTGTACAGTCACCCTAATGCTGGTCAATTTCAAGTTCAGTGCTGAGTATAAATTATAAACAACTTGTTGCGCACACTTGTTTACTCAACAATTTAGTCGACGTAGCTCGAAGCAGTCAATTATATTGTCTTTGTCGCTTCACTCAAAAATACAACATGAATATTAAGTCAGTTAACATTATGTACATGACATTGTTATATCCATAAATGTACCATGTACACATGCCGTGTATAATTAACAATATAATCTACGGTAAGTATTGAACGCTTAACCGTTTACCCAACAAACCGGCCAAAACCGCCCAAATAAAGCTTCAACAGCCTAAATTATCTTCGGTCTGTCTCAATAGAACCATACAAATATGGATATCATTGGAACCGGCTCATTGACCACATTGTGATGGTTACAGTTATACCCTGTGCCAATGCATTCTCTTATATATGCGAGTCGACCATAGGTCGCCTCGCATATATAAGAGAATGCATTGGCACAGGGCCCTTCTGTTGGGTAAAGGGTTAACCGTTCTCTTGTGTTGGTACTATCTGCCCAGAGTTGTTTCAGTTGTCTTCATCGGAGTTGTTCCGTTTTGACATTCAAGGACAACCATGGATTCCTGGACATATCTTAAATTCGATGTACGTGTTTACCCAAGATCATCGCATTAAATCGCATTAATTCGAGGTAATCTCCACAATTTGGTGTTGGTGGTTTGTAAGTGTCGATCAACTATCAAATATTTTATCGGCATTTAGTAAAATTGTAGCCCACAAGATGTTGAGTGTGGGCACCTTGATAGTTGAGTGAGCGCGTGAGTTATAGAAGGAGGTATGTGCATGTCGCTGCTGACGCTCTAGTGAAGCGCCTGTCGAATGGCAGCACTCATTAGACGCGACAAGGCCCAACAACTGGGTAATACTGCAACTCTTACAGTTCAAACACTTAGAGGGTCATGTAATTAAGCGATGTATACATAATATCCATTAATTACTTATTGTCAGATCAGCGGATTGAATTAGCATTTAAGGAGCCCCAGGCCGAGAGAACAATGTACTGATGATTGTAGTCTGTTTGGGTCCGTGTGAGGCTATTATTTTTACACTTCCATGACGGGCGCTGCGCTGGTGCAGCATTAAATAACATGTGTCAGCCTCCTATATATCCTAGTACCATAAAAGAATGCAGGGGCTTAAAAGATGAAGGCAAATATTGTTAGGCCAATGCATTCTCTTATATATACAAGGCGCCATATGGACGACCCGCATATATAAGAGAATGCATTGGCTCGGGGTTTTCGCAAAATATCATGGAAGGGTTATTTAACGAGAGGGTTAACGTACGGATTTCGAATATTATCAGATACCGACTGTGACGTGACGGTCACTGCGTCCGAAAAGTCCCAAAAGGGGGTCAAGAGCTGTCAACAAACTGAGGATGTGCTAGCTAGTCGTGATGCCAAACAGGAGAATACGATTACTTATATTTAACAGACCGCAACCACAGCACGACTGTGTCTGGTGAACCCTGAGATAAATGGTATGCTGGAGAACAGTTTATCATGGTGGCCTGCTAGACTGACCAATGCAAATTGAGATCTGCATGTACTAACAGAAGATCGAATAGCCGGCTACCGCGTCGTGTGATGTCCAATGAAATTAATATCGGGATCTGGTAGCGCCTCGCCAGATATTAATCTATCTTCGCCTGACATGACACCGTATTCGGTAAAGAATCACCATGAAACTAATAATCTAGAGTAATTAAACCAGAGCATGAAGTTGTCTAACTGACAATATCTCCAAAATCTATACCAGCGATCTTGAAAAATCACTGATCGATATAGAAACAAGTATTTGAAGTCATTTACCTGCCTTATGTATAAGCACCATCGGCGGTTGTTATAAACCACGACCACCGCTACACTAGACTCTCTATATTCAAATTCACCTAATCCCCTAGAATTCCGTAACGAATACACTCTCTGAAAATCTCGTAAAATTTAGGGGGAAAACACCCGTGAAATTGGTCTGAATTCTCAGACGCTGTCATTACTGTGGAGTTGACCGGGATTCGAAAATTAAGAGACAGCCACCGTGTAAGCACCACCGATTCCGCAGACAGCTGGTGCTAACAAGTTGAGTTTAGTTATATATTTTTATTCTTTTGTTTTCTGGCGCTGATACAGCATTATAACATAAGGCGATGTGTACACTATACACTATTCAATGCAAAACGTAATTTAGTGTTACCCTTTATTCTTTCCGGATGTGTATAACGTTTTATATCAACCAATATGTCTGCGCCCGTATCTTACGATTAAACGTGTTCGATTATAAACAATCTCTAAATTATCTCCATGACATCACATTGGAGACAAGGATTAAAATTAACGCATTAAAATATATCGAAATGACAAACATGATATCAGATGTTCCAGGATTTGATCCGAATCATGATGCATGTGATGTTGGTACACGCTGGGGAAAATAGGCCAAAACATTCCAAAACCTTATCGTAGCACTTGCGTAATAAACGAGCTATGTTGTCGATAGAGTCACCGATAGCTTCGAAACGATGCCAAATACGCACCGCGATATAATCAAGCAACAGTCTCTGCAGATGATATAGGTTTCCGTACAATGCACCCACAACCTCGCATCATATGTTGATATGTTATGTGAGGAGGAGGTCACTGATTGGTCAAAATTGCACATATCTACTTAATATATAAGTATTGTACAATGTACAATTACTCATATCGTCAGTGGCAGTTGCATGGGTAGGGTGCCAGTGTGGGTAAAATTTGTTCTACCAATTGTGATCAAATATTTAGCAATATATGCAGTATGACAAGACATTGTGAAAATATACACAGATATATAAATCTTCTTGAAACAACAGCTGAGTCAGGATGAACACGTGGTATTTCAGCAGACGAGACGTATCGTCATTATAATTTATTTTGGTTTAGTCACCCATTCATTATGATCGTCTCTGGGCTACGGAACATATACATGTATTTGGGAATTTGCAAACAATATCCATACATCTAATATACTACGAAGACCTTTAACTATATTTATCGGGAACTACATGTATATATTCTCATCCAATGCACACTGCGATGACCCTTAGCTATATTTATCGGGAACTACAGGTATATATACTCATCCAATGCATGCTACGATGACCTTTATCTATATGTGTGTAACTGTGGGTGTGTAACTTCTCTGTATACTCAATATATACATGTATATGCCTATACTATTATCGCATAATTAAAACTTCACATAACCGATGAATAATCAACCGTTCTACTATCCTAACTGTTTTTGTTGACTTTTAGATAGCCGTGGGTTCACGCCTTCCGGTTACCAGTCGATGCATCACGCGGGTTTTTATCTGCCTGCTCGGTGTGTCGGTGTGGTGCTTGTGGACCTTGCCAATAAGTTATCATTCCTGACATCCCCTTTGGCATAATTGCCATAAACCATAAAATCATATCTCGTCATGAAAGTATTACAGAAGAATGCTAGCAAAATAAATCAACTAGCCCACTGAATCGTATGACAAAAGAGGTATGACATTAGTAGAGCCACGATGGCACCTAATCTATTTGGGGAGTTCCACTGGATTTAGAAAAGAAACACATTCTTCAACACGAGTGTAAGGAATATGATTGTGCTGGATGACTCAATGACTTCCGCGAATAATGATTCCCGAACCAATGACTTGTTTAAAGAAGGTAGAGACCATCGCAATGTAACTGTCATAACACTGGACCAAAAAGTATACCATCACAAAAATCCAACACGCAGACTGAACTGCCAATACCTGATTACATTTACGGACGTTTGAGAATGCTAAAGAAAAACACAGTTATTTACTAGTTGACCTTAAAGGTTAGAAGGAACTAAATAAGTAGAATTACGTCCCTTTCGTTTTTACACCCACTCTCGAATACGAGTTAAAAAAAATCTGGCACGCGATTGGCGTATAATATTTCAATAATATTTTACAAATATAAAAGATATAATACTTATGGCATGTATAAATGTGGTTTTCCCAAGTCTGAAATGCGTTCGTGTCAAGACATTGACGGGAGAATAAGGCAGGGTATTTGCTTTCGCCAGCAGTTCAAATTTTGTGCAAAAAGTGGGGTAGTGTGGAAAACGCGTGTTGAAAAGTTGAAAAAGGTGTGGTCAGGATTGTACTCATACATGGTAAAAGATGCGCGAAGGGTTAGACTTCACGAAATTTACGATTTCGTGCAATTCGTATGTAGCAAATTTAGTGGGTGGGGCCAAACATTAACACTGAGGCCTATGGAAAACATTTAGTTCCTTCTGACCTAAACCAACGATAGAGGACTACCGTTTAAAACCAATATTTTAATCACCTGATAAACTATGTCTATAAAAATGATGATACGGCAACCCAACGAACTAACTACTTCGACCGTCACGAGGGACAAAGTAAACAATTTGAGGTGTGTGATGAAGTGAACAACGCACGTAACATCAACATGATTATGTGAGAGAATTGTGATGCACGAAGACGTATGCAAATACGATATGCAGAAGATGATAAACACTTGTGCCCAGTGAACCGGAACACATCAGAGACAAGAAAACTACGAATGGTCACACATATTATTCACGGCAATCGCCAACAAAGAGACGATTCGTTGATATACCAGAATGTCATCGACGAGGGAGAAGCCTTTTCAAATGAACATAGCAAATGGACTCTCACATACAGGAGCCGATACGACTTTCGAGTATATGGATATGCCATCAATTATTGCACAATAGTCGAGATTATTCAGTTTTTATTTCAACAGCAGCATGGTACAGTACATACAAACATGATGGGTGATGTTTACAATTTTATATCGAGATCAAGATGTGACAATAAGCAGCATGCTTCCGTTATGTTATCAAGATGAATAAGCACTTGCTGGAACATTATTGGTATCATCAGTGACAATGAATTTAGATGAATCAGATTCAGATTAGAATACTGGTGGCTGTACCCACTGGCTCGTTGTACGTTAATGTTTGGAATGACAATATTCAGCTCCTGATATACATTATCTACACAGAATATATTAAAAATAGTTACTTGTACCCTGCATTTGAAGAAATATGTTTATCCCGTATATTTAACGGTGGAGACATTTCAAAGACATGGTTGATGGAAGGTTAACGCCTGATTGTAATAGTCGTACGTCCTGGCCGAAACTCAAACTGGTTTTCGAGAATAGGACGTCCTATAACCGTACATTAAAGTGGCGACGATCTGACCTCATGCAGTTCAAATGGTTAAGACCGATGTTGCAGAAAGTAATTGAACAGACACCGATAAAGGAACGAGAAAGATAAAACAGTTAAGAAGACATGCTATGGAAGTCTTACTATTAATCAGTATAAGGAATGTAGAAAAATAGACTGATTTTCGAGTATATATCATGAACGAATACCGGGATTACAATAGTGACAACCACGATTATGGAGCATTTGTATAATCGTATACCCAGAGGTGACAATGATCGGCGTGTTATATCAGGATGAATAAACACTAGCAGTTTGTTTTGATGACAGTGAAGAACTGAAAGAGACTCCGATGGACATATTGAAGCAGACATCGATTAGAGTAATGGTGGCACAGAAGACGATGATAAGATACACGGATTGTGTTTGTTTTCGCTGTTGTTGACTTACATAATTTGCATTATGCTTTATATAATATAACAGTTTACTTCATCTCAGTTTCCTTTGTCTATAATCAATAATTCCCCCCAACTGTGCGCAAGTGTTTACACATTAGTCAGATATACACTATTTGAAAAGCAACCATGCCAGCGAACCTCCGTGCCAAGTTTTCGTTCAGCATAAATTTGAAGTTTTTCACATATTTTACTTCATATTTATTTTTATTTTCTTAAATTTTGAAAGCACTATTAAATACAAATAAATCGAAAAGTTGTTAAACTTTTTTAAATTTAATTAATTTAATTTTAAATTTTGATGCACTGTTTTAGTTTTATCACTTAAACAAACAGGGGCCCCAAGCGGGGTCCTTGTCAGATAAACGCTCTTTATTCGTATAAGAATCAGATTAAGTACGGGAAGTTGCACTCTGTTTTAAAGCAATCATGATAGCGAACATCCGTGCCACATTTGTATTTAGATATAATAACCCGTTTCTACGGTGTAACAGGTGTATAGTGTATATCAAGTAATCCCCCAAATGACTTAATTCACAAAGACGTACAATGATACTCCACTGATATTTGACACCCAATTGATAAATGACTATAGAAGTGTAGATAAAGTAATGTGTGGCGCAAATATGTGTGGCGCTAATTTACGTACTCAAATAAACGCCCCTAACATGTTCGCCGCTAACATACACCCCCCTAAAATAAACGCCGCTGAAATAAACGCACCTAAAATAAACGCGATATTTATGCAATATATTTTAATCTACTGTAAAATGTTCTTTCAGCACAGGCATACAAGCACTGCACAGACAACGGCACATGGTATAGACGACCGCACACGGACAAGGAATGGACGGACTATACTCCATGCCTGGAGGTCGAGGTTAGAACCATTCCATATACAGAATTACACCATGTTCGCAATGCAACACACACAATATGTGTTTGTTAATAAAACACAAAAACAATTGAACAAATGTGCTAACTACTCATAGATGAGTAGTTCCCTTATGAATTGTTCAGATAATAATTTCAAGGTCGTTTGTTGAACTTGTATCAGAACATGTCCCTCCAATGTGTAATAATCCTTCAGCACCGGTATTATATATGTTTTTGTCTGCCATCTGCTAATATTTTGTGAACATCACCCCAGCTGAATAAATTATCCAATGTATGATGGCATAATGGGTGGGAGAATTCATTCAGCAAAGAGTGGGTTAAACTTCGATGCTCACCACTGTATCGCATAATTGCAGGTAACCGTTTCTCTGAATATTTCAATCTGATCATTTTGATTACATGTGTGTTAGCAGGTTTGATACAACCTTTTTGTTTTTGATATGGAATATCATTGAGAAATACCAGACAAAAGCATTCCCATGTCTATCTTGATACGAATTTTGCCATATTATATAATTTAATTGGAGGGCCGGTGTTTAGAAGTAAGAGCAGGAGACGACGTGATCAAGTTACCTGAATCAAATTTAGTTACAACAATATAATTCACAATAAACCAACAATACAACTAGCCTGAATCAAATTTAGTTACAACAATATAATGCATAATTAACCAACACTTCAACTAGCCTGAATCAAATTTAGTTACAACAATATAATTCATAATTACCTAACAATTCAACCAGCCTGAATCAAATTTAGTTACAACAATATAATTCATAATTACCCAACAATTCAACTAGCCTAAATCAAATTTAGTTTCAACAATATAATTCATAATTACTCAACATTTCAACTAGCCTGTATCAAATTTAGTTACAACAATATAATTCATAATTACTCAACAATTCAACTAGCCTGAATAAAATTTAGTAACAACAATATAATTCGTAATACCCAACAATTCAAATAGCCTGAATCAAATTTAGTTACAACAATATAATTCATAATTACTCAACAATTCAACTAGCCTAAATCAAATTTAGTTTCAACAATATAATTTATAATTACTCAACATTTCAACTAGCCTGAATCAAATTTAGTTACAACAATATAATGCATAATTAACCAACAATTCAACTAGCCTGAATCAAATTGAGTTACATCAACGTGCTTTATATATATATATATATAATTACTCAACAATTCAACTACTATGAGTTACATGTTTGATATGATTCCGTTGTATTGACGACTGAATGTCGCACGAATGGGTACATGAATGGCCGGGGAACAGGAGTGACTAAGGACAAAACTTCTCGAACAATTAAAACTATTAATGTCTTAGTACAGGCGATCGTCAACTGGACAATGTAAAATTAACGAACCAATATTAATTATCGGATTATCATGGGAACCGTGCGCATTCGTGTGGTCCAGTTTTCGCTGGTAGAACACATCAGTGCTCATATCCACGCCTAGTAAAGTGGTCTTTCTAATATTCCATGATGATGGTGGGTCCTGCTGAATTGCTATGGTGCTGTTATGGCAAATAGGTGCTGTCAGGAAAAAAGTGTACCGTTATGTATTCTAACGTTTTATTCTAACGTTCTCATTTTCGCGGCGTTTGGACAATTCTGGGCATATCCAGGAAAAAGCAGTCTTTTTATCAAACATTCAAGATATACATATTGCGAAATATTTTAAGATTGGTTGTATTAGTTGTTGCAATCTTACTATGATACAGATGGCTATTCACGTCGTAATGATAAATACAGCGCAGCCATTATCCATTTTCCAAAATATATTCATGAATGTTTCATACAGTTATAGGCTTTTTCTCAAATTAGAAACATCTTGCAAAAGTATTTTTTCGGAACGACATCTGTTTGCCCTACCATAATCATAGCAATGCAACAGAGCTACTAGAATAATAGCAAATTAGCAGAACCACTTTACTGGATGTGAATAAGAGCACGCATGTGATATTTTTATTGATTTGGATTTAATGTCAGTTTTATGCTCTATATGAACCTAATCGACTTAACAGATGCTCTATATGAACCTAATCGACTTAACGGATGATTTTATGTTCTATATGAACCTGATAGGATAGCAGAACTCACCACAAAGAATTATCATCTGGTATGATCCACCTCGAGATCCCGCTCGCGCTGGCTTTTGGCGAACGCCTTGTTGTTTATCAGTTCCATTCTCTCTCTCCCGTATTTCTACACTCTCTCTAAACTCGCTCGCAATGACGTCACTTCCTTCCGCTTCAGAATGTACAGTACAGTCACACCCATAAACAAATGTCCATTCACCAAAACACATCGTAACATAACCTACTTGACTTAACAGATGAACGTTCTTTATAATGAGTTTCCACTGATGAATTTCCAGAACCGGTGGCGATTACACAGGAAACATATTGTGTCCCTTCATTTATTACACGCCAATATATTCTCATGTAAATAGGTTCATATTGGACCTAACTTTTCACATAATTCATATTGGGGTTATTATTTGATCCGAAATAAGAACACCCGTTATTCCGTTTTATGGCACAGGCCACAGTGAGTGTAAGTCGATTTAATATTGTAAATACCGCGGATAGTAGAATAAGTGGATCAAATAAGATCGATATGAACCGATTTGATTCGACGTAAGTTCATAATTATGGAAATTATATTTCGTTGAACGTATTACTACATTATTATATGGCTTATATATAAGATATAATATGGAAATCACATGGTAAAACCTATGTAAACTTCGAAGAGTAATTCCCCATACAACTTCTGAACTCACGTTCTCAGGACTCACCCTGAGTTCTCAAATCACAATGGTGTTATATCATCATTGAAATGCGTTTATGAACTCCCTAAGAGACCAGACTGCCATGGATTTGGCAGATGTCAGAGGAAGGCTAATAACTGTGATGAAATAAGATATTCCAACTGATGGTAGATGGGGTATATTATGTATCAGTAGCACATGCAAATTGAGTGAAACTGTCCCGAAACTTAATTAATACTTTCCGATTGACAAACAGCGCAGCGGGAGATTACACAGCCAGTAATATTGTTTTTTAGATCAAACCTAGTGACAAAACCCGCAGGTTGTTCACGCTTGTTAGAGTGCAACAAATATGATAATATATCATACTGTTTTTTTTTTGTAAAAAACAGCCACACAAGGACAGTTTGCTAATACAATGGATAACATTACATACAGAACGTGTGATTATAAAATATAAAATAATACAATTTCGTAATGTGCTAAGATGCACAAGGAGGCTCTGTCTCATGTATCATATCAATGGTTGCCAAACTATTGTTTGCTCAGCACGAACACTGAAGAAGCGACGGGTCATTTTACATATAGTTCGGCTTAGAGCGGGACTGCCATTTGTCAGTATAGTAATAAATTGATCGTTGACGGTAAAGCGTAGACAATTCGGATTATGGTTAACCATTGATTCGAGAAGTGTGGTGTGAGACCCGGCACGTTGTACGCTTGGCATTCCGAGACCAACGCTTAATATTATTCTTCCAAATTCACGAATATTCGGCGCTTCGAGAAAAGGTCAAAACTAATCACGATTTATGGTATAATCGATCAACTGATCTCTTGGTTTGTCATTTCGTTGGCATTTCATCATCTGCCTGACGCCTTATGGAATGAGAAGTCGGCTATCAGTGACACGGATGGTGCCCTTCTACTGTGTGTGAGCGGTTATTAGGTCGATTGCAATCTAATATATTCCGATGTATTTATTCATTTCATTTCTTTACTCCCTTGCACTGGACCTTTTGGGTCGATGTGTCGTTGGTTCAGACGACAGAGACACATAAGTAATCTAACGTCTGACACCTCGCTTAATATGTCGTTATATAGAGAGTAATCACTTGATTGAACTGTTGACGTGACATCAGTCACGAGAGGTAGGGGTATTGTTCAAACACGAGAGCGCATTGCGCTCGAGTATTTTACAAAATAGTCCCTAACTCGAATGGTCTGGGAGAAAAATCCGAACAGACAGACAGATCCTACTCTTTTATATATATAAATGACAAGCAGTCACTATACCAGACTTTGATACTTTAGGTTAGAGTGACAGATCAGATCATCTGAGTTGATAGAAATGCAAATAATTCACTTATTGGCTTGATGCACTCAGTTATGTTCTAGCCAATGAGAGTCACATTAATGTCTGAAACAGTTGCTCGCTCTTGTTCCACGCACACAATGATCTAGGCTTAAATGTCTTAATTACATCTGGACAAGTTTATTTATTTCAGTTTTATATTGCTCAAAGCTTCTTTCCGAGGGTGTCGTTGTTCACCTCACCGTCCCATATGCAACATGCCATAACTTATTTATTATACATTTATTATGTTCAAAACTGTTCAAATTGTCAAATATGGGCACAAAAGGTCCTTCGTAAAACATGCCGACTTACGACTGGATTTGATATGGCGGGTCACATATTATCACAGTTAAAATGATGACATTTCTGCCAATATCGGGGTGGGCTTGTGATTTTATTACTTTCCTCTGTAACTTTACGCATATAATGGTTGTCTAGAAACCCGCGGTAATCCCATAGCATATTACTGTGTTCATGTAAACAAATTCAAATTCATTGAGAGAGTAAACACATGCTACTATGCAGATTAGTTATTCAGTACATTATGTCATTTTCACCTTCCTGCGGTGACAAACAACTATTTAGCGAGGGAACAATAATTGGTATTTGCAAATAACTTTACACAATAGCACCTCCTATCACAGTTATTGTTTTTCTAATGTTTTAAACTTTCAATTATCTTCTTTCTAATGAGAACACGTTATGTTATGGTGTCATACGACTTTTTAGAAGTACAAAGTAGAAAATTACTAGAAATCTTGCCCATACGACATTTCGTACCAGTTTGTTTTGACGATTCCAGCTGCCATGTTAGTCCCTGTCACACGGGATCAGGAGGATACGCCATGGGAGATAACTCTATTCTTCTTCAAGACAATCCAATCATAATGATCTTAGGTTCGAGAATAAATTATACGACATTTTAGAATTAACGAAACTTTTAGACCACGAATTTCCCCGAAGAACACCAAAGAAAAACGCTATTTATACTTTAAATATTGACATATAACTTACAGGATGATTTTCTTGCTGATCAGATTTTCACTGCGGATATGACAGGGCGAGGGTTATGTATGAAACAGTTGTCCGGAAACAAAGCAGGCATTAGGCGTGTTCGATTGATTAGCCCGACGACCCTGGGCCACTACAATTGAACTGATTATGACAAATCCGTTACTTTGACATTCAGTATAGATTTTGAACTAAATGAATGTTTAGCTGTCAGACGACTCTTTAAACCGATCATGTTATATAAGCCAAGTTTACGCTGAATATGACGAACCTGGCCTCAGTTGCACCATCGTTAAAATCGCTATCTAACTGTGAAGTCGACAGTTGAATCGTGTGATAACTTCTATATCGACAATGTCCAATTTGTATTTCATAATATTTATTTCAGATTCGGATACATGTATAATGTGTATCGCATCGCTTTCCTTTCGTTGCAGGGTTTCCGCAGTTCAGTCGTCACGGGTATAGTTTGTGACGTCATTAGTATATGTTGCATCATTCCGGCGTTAGCCATTTTCCTGTGTTTCCGGTAAGTATGTGTCGGTCGACCTTGGGTGACCGTGATCATTTATGAAGCTAGTGCAGCAAATTTGGTCCCGTCGGGTTCAAATTTGTCCTCAGTCAAATGGGCGAAATTGGAACCTTAATTTTCAATTCACGGTGAGGAACACAATGTGTTGTGTATTATTCTCCCATCTGCATGTAGATATTGTTTTATGGTTTATGGCAATTATGCCAAAGGGGATGTCAGGAATGATAACTTATTGGCAAGGTCCGCAAGCACCACACCGACACACCAAGCAGGCAGATAAAAACCCGCGTGATGCATCGACTGGTAACCGGAAGGCGTGAACCCACGGCTATCTAAAAGTCAACAAAAACAGTTAGGATAGTAGAACGGTTGATTATTCATCGGTTATGTGAAGTTTTAATTATGCGATAATAGTATAAGGCATATACATGTATATATTGGGTATACAGAGAAGTTACACACCCATAGTTACACAAATATAGATAAAGGTCATCGTAGCATGCATTGGATGAGTATATATACCTGTAGTTCCCGATAAATATAGTTAAAGGTCATCGTAGTGTGCATTGGATGAGAATATATACATGTAGCTCCCGATAAATTCAATTCACGGTGAGGAACACAATGTGTTGTGTATTATGTATCTACATGTAGATATTTATTGAATGCATACACATTGTTTGTGTGACTCTCCTTCCTGTCCATTGACGCGCAGTAATGTTTATCTTATAAACGTATGGTAGTTTGAGCTGATTGGTTAAATTCGCATGTTTATGATTGGTTAAACTTGTTTATACCACGATCGCCTATCTTACTTTATCACATGATTAGCACTATTTTCCTATGTAATATTCGAGCGTAATAGACACGTGTAATATCGTCGCGTGCAATGGCGTCACGCTGCTCTTTGGAACAAAGTTCTCTGTCTGTTAATTATTGTTGTTTTCGATAAAATTTAAGCGATTATATGACCATGTGATAAAAAGTATCTCAAACTCGTTCTATTTTATACGTAATTTATCAACCTCGTCCACTAAATTTTATTTGAGCCTCGGTAAACCTCGGCTCAAATCGAATTTAGTGAACTCGGTTGATAAATTCCGTATAAAATAGAAACTCATGTGAGATCCTCTATATATAAATAAAGCCATCTGTTTAAATTTTACATTTAATCAACACCTGTTGATTAAACGTGCCTACCGTTGATTAAACTTCGCAGATTGGATTAAACTTTCTCCATACAATTTGAACGGAAAGTGTTTATCCATCGCATTGTAAAGATCGTGGCATAAACAAAGTATACGCATAGAATAACAAATTTAATCCACTTGTGGGATTGGCGATATACACCACTCGCTGAAGCTCGTGGTGTAAATCGCCAATCCCACGAGTGGATTAAATTTGTTATCCAGAAACACTATACGTATATTCTATATTTAAAGCCCATCTATATGAAGGTTATGTACACGGCTGGTATCCTTTGTTTTCTGTATTTCGATTACGGTGGAATATGAGTCTATTGTTATATTACGTCTTTTAAACAAGAGAACCTACGCGTAGTATAGTTCAATTATCGAACTTCGTCAACGTTCCTCCACGTGGGTGAGATATCTTAAACTGAGTGGCTACATAACAAAAAAGAACCCTTTGAGAAAGAACATTAAGAGAGAATTGAATCTTACGTTCGAGTCAGCATCCTATTTATTAAGCCAGATTGAAAAGTTCAATTACTATCATTAAGAAACAAATTGGCAATTTTCCGTATCGCGTGATTCCTCGCTCAGGGCGAATTAATTTAACATTACGTCTTCTCAGCCACCAGCGATGATACGTCACGTAAGCAAACGAAACACTATGGTTTATTTTTTGTCGGTAGTTTACAACTATCAGTGTACAGACTGTTGACTGTTGCAGGAGGGCTGAACAAGTTGAAAAATAAGTCGCCAGGTGAATTAAAGATGCATGCGTGGTAGAGACATTCAGTTATATCAACGACATAATACAGTATAACTTAATGTTACTACTTTCTGCTTTATTCTGTTACAATGTTAAAAAACAAATATGATATCTAAATATACATATGAATATAAGTTTGTTATTGGAAAGTTAGCGAAATAATATTTGGTGTCCCTCCAAAACGTTGAAACTGAATGACATAAATGCATTAACAATTCAATATCAACCAGTTCTTGAAGCACTTCGTGTTCAAATCATGCTATTTAACATTATAAATAAAATAACAAGTAAACTAGGTTTGGTAAAGAAAATAAATAAATAGTATTGAACCCTGAATGCCTCTTTAACTGACAGTGCAGTCTGTGCAGCCTGTTCTCCCGAAAACCCGCAAATTATCTGCTTAGAATAGAATTTGTTTTAGGTCGATAATCTGCTTAGGATCGCCTCATTTTGATTCCATAATGAACTGAAAATAAGTCACATTATTGACTCATAATGATTTCAGCAGAGGTCCATTGTGTGTGGACCATGACAAATAAACAAATTCACGACTCATCAGGTGCGCGCTCTTTAACAAGTTTTGTTCAATGTGGCCGCGTCATGAAAAGGAATAACGGATATGAGTCCATTCCCTGCTTATCTCAGAATAAACTATGAACCTATTTGCACATTATATAGGTCGATTATGTGCGTATTTCCGCGACGATATTGTAATTGTGCATTCTGTTATCATGCAAACAGGAACAATACGGGCTTATTTCATAATTGCGTGACATAAGCTCATATCGACAATACACGAGAACCCAAATACGTTATGTATGGACATAAAGGCTGGATATTAAAACAGCCCTATATGGGATTATTTCGATATGAAATAAGCCCGTATTGTGCTTAGGAAAATAACACGTGGAAACGTTCAGACAATTAGTTCAACAAAGAGATATCTTCAGTTGTTAAACTAATTACATGAACATGTCTCAGGGGACTAACTTTGAGCTCCTTGGTGAGGTTTAGATTGTAAAACGGAAAAAAGACTTCTGATTTGGGTTAATGCAGAAACATTCAAATGCGCTGAAGCACCACGTGATCAACAACATATCCACGTGCAAATAGGTTCACATTGGACTTTGAACATCATGTTCATAGTTGTAATTTTCATTACTTGAATGTGTCATTTTGGTTACAGAATGGGTCTTTCAGATATGTATCGACCTATTTCGATACCGGTGAAAATTAAAAAGGAATAATAGTCTGTGTATTTTGGAGCGCAACCCGTCATGGGGAATTAAGTTATGGGCCATGAACGATCGTAACCAGGTCAACACGGGAACGACTGGTCATCACAAGAATGGCCACCAAAGCTTGAAGTTGCCGTTTTTACAATGTACCCCCCCCCCCCCAGTATTTGGACATTTCCAGTCAATGAATAAGAATACTTCTACATCTCTTAATATACGTGTCGTCTGCTTATATATATGGGCCGTCACAATGTGTACTATATCTCACTTATTGGCAGAATACATTCAGTTTAAAGGGCTAAATTATTCATCTTGATCGGTTCCAGGCAATTACGAAAACAACAGAGAATTCAGCTGCACATCTCGCTGTTCGCATCATTCCTCGTGACGTCATCATGTCGGATTCTATGGGACTCGATCGTTGTTTATGATCGACTGGAGAATCCAAACGAACAGACACTGGTCAACAGAAACACGGTGAGCAACTACTCGTTCAATCGGCAAACGCTAAGGTGTAAACTAAGGTGTATAATCCCTTAGTTCAATCGTCTGTCGCTTATTGTCTATTCCTCATTTCTTTTGTGGTTCTAATGGTTTGTCATCTTTGCTTTTGTGGTTTTAATGATTTATCACATTTGTGTATGATAAATAAATATTGTCCTTATTTCCAAACTATTTAGATTTGCATTTCCATTTATCTTTACAGTTACATTTTAAAAACTCTTTCAAATAAATGAGTCTTTAGTCCAGATTTAAATTCACAAAATGGTATAAATGGATCAGTTATCTGGCAGACGGTTCCAGAATAATGGACTAGATATGTTGAATGACGGACCACAACAATCTCTTTACAAAACAACAGTTTACTACTATTCCACTGAGTGAACATAACAATCACTCATCTGATGACGACTCATTTGAAACGCATTCAGGCGGCATGCTAAAACAACACTGCATCGGGAGCAAACTGTTATTTAATGAATACAGACTATAGGCGCGACTCTCAAACCTTGCTGGCGATATTTCTGCAGTCTTGGCAAAGTGAGAATCAATCGCATCGATGATATTGTGAGGCTGTAAATATTCCAGTGATTGTACCGTGAGTATTCAGCCGCTACCAAAGAATATATACCTGGTTTATAAAATAAAAAAACCCAGTTGCTGAATACGATCCCTGGGGTAATGCGTTGTCGAATTTTTAAACCAAATGCACCGTGGCCTCCACAGACCATGACCAATTGACAAAATGCCGCTCCACTAATAATAAATAAACCAATATTTCAGCAGATTCTTCGTGATCATTCCGACACTGTGGTTGAAATAATTATTCCGCGCCACTTTCCTCGCCGGTATATAATGGGCATAGGCTGGCGAACTTGACTAACCTATGTTCGTATACCGTTAACGGTGTGTCTTCATTTCCACTATATGATTACGACCTATTGGCAGTGCTGTTCCCATACATCTTTCAAATAGCTCCCGACCCAGGGGAGTGCGAAGATATTATATCGATGAATGCGATTGTATGAGGATAAAAGCCATTTAAATAGCAAAAGCTAATTAACCCTTTACCCAACAGAAGGGCCCTGTGCCAATGCATTCTCTTATAAATGCGAGTCGACCATAGGTCGCCTCGCATATATAAGAGAATGCATTGGCTTAACACATTAAAAATTATAAAATTGTTAAAGAATGTAAGAAAAAATGGTAAAAAAGTGTTAAAAAAAGATGTTGTTAAGCCAATGCATTCTCTTATATATGCGAGGCGACCTAACTATCACAATGTGGTCAAGGAGCCGGTTCCAATGATATCCATATTTGTATGGTTCTATTGAGACAGACCGAAGATATTTTAGGCTGTTGAAGCTTTATTTGGCCGGTTTTGGCCGGTTTGTTGGGTAAAGGGTTAAGCCACGTGGACAAGTTTTCATGCTGACCGATACATTTTCATAACTAGGCCAATCTCCCATGTTTGCGCAATACCATTTGTACACCCTTGATTTTTTAATTATCTCCCATGTTTGCGCAATACCATTTGTACACCCTTGATTTTTTAATTATCTCCCATGTCTGTGCAATACCATTTATACACCCTTGATTTGTTTTAATTATCCGGCTGGTACCTTAAACTGTCCAACTGTTGGAAAGTTCCATATAATACCTCAAACGTTAACAAAAAATCCAATCATATAGCAATTTTAGACCAACAGTTTAACTAAATATAGAAACATATGCTACTGTCTAAAAACACCCTACTATATTGAAAAATTACTATCTATATGTGGTGTGAAATTCCCAGAAACTTGGCGACATTCCACCCCACCCCAACTTCGGCAACAATGCTAAACAGTTGGAACTTTCACAATGTTATGAATTGCCAATATGGATTATAGGTTGTTGACCCGAAACAGTTCACTAGAACCAGCACGAACAATACTGTTCTGATTGCCCAACCATCGATACACAAACAGCCAAGTTCTCTCATGTTTGTAATTTTTGCAGCAAAACATATCAGGGTATATTTTTGCCTGGTATTTTATTGCAGAGATGTTCTTGCAGCTACATGTACATCTGAACATGCCATAAATCATAAATGACGTCTTTGAAATGCTGATTTATTATTCATGACGACGTTTTTAAACATTAAGAGCGAGCTTCACTGATCAATGGTGAGGAAGTCGACCCATTCGTGTCAGCATACGAACACGCTGAGCCCAGGAAACATGTTCCAGTATTTAAATGGAAATGGTTAATTTTGTTTGCCTGTGATAGCATTGACAGCATTGTGTATTAATATTAGGACCAACAGAAACAACATATCCTCGCACAAAGAGGTTATCATTATACCTATAGCAGTCACATATAGGTTCATTTATGATTATTTCGTTCTGAAATAAGCACAATAGTGGACCTAAATCCGCTGTTCCGCTTTATGGACGGGCCACAGTGAAAACACACTTTAAAAGTATGCATCTGGTAAGTTGTGAACTGCTTTATTCGTATTATTTTCCTCCCAATCAGTTTAGATCACGGACACAAAATGAAGCGATTCTACGCCGCTTATGAACGTAAAACGAATAATAGGTTATAAGCACATAACGTGCTGATTTTCGGGAGAACAGACTGACCAGCATACCAACATATCCTCATCAAAATAGGTTCACAATTGACCTATAATGTTCACATAGGTTCATATTATTTTATTCTGAAAAGGTGGACTTATATCAATTGTTCCGTTTGATGGCGCCGGTGACAGTCAAAACACGTCTGTGAAATTGTGAGTTGGGTTATCCGTATTATTTTTCGTCCATAATGAACATATCATAAGTAATTACTTATGATAAGTTCATTATGGACGAAAAATAATAGGGATAACCCTACTCACAATTTGGGCGCGACTAAGATGAAGTGCCTAACACGAGCTCTACCACCATGACTAAGACACTATACAAACATGTCAGGCAACGACTTCTCACATTAAGATGAAGTGTGAGTGTCCCTATGTCGTTCATGTGGACCCTGTGGAGTGCAGATGTACTTCATTATCATAATTGGTAGCGTCTCATGAGTCTGTAATGAAACTTAAACACTATCGTTTTCAGTTGATTATGGACTCAAAATAAGGCGATTCTAAGCCGATATTGAATCTACAAGAAATCATAGTAGTACCCCATAACGTGCTGATTGTCTGGAAAACAGGCTGAGAATACCTACATTATGTCAACGTGATGGCACCGCTCACAGTCAAAACAGTCTGGGAAATTGTGAGTTGGGTTATCCGTAATATTTTTCGTCCATACTGAACTTATCATAAGGGATTATGAGTCGGTAATGAAACTTAAACACTATCGTGTTCAGTTCGTTATGGACCCAAAATAAGGCGATTCTAAGCCGATGGTGAACCTAAAAGAAATCCCACAACGTGCTGATTGTCTGGAAAACAGGCTGAGCATACTTACATTATGTCGGTGTTGTGGATATTGTCATTGTTTCAAAAAGACCCTGCTATCCCGAAATATATTGATACGTTGTAAATGTACACATGTAGCAATAATTATTATGATAATTCATGCGGGCATCGTACGCCTCTAGTTATCAATATGCAAATAATTGTTTAAGTCGTCTTCTGTTAGTATTTCGCAGGTACGCGAATGTGCATTTTTCAATATTACCAACTTTCCTTTGAGTGAGTACCACGCCAGCAAGCACTAAGGTAGCAGTACACGATTTCACGGGTTGCAGGGGGTCTGCAAAATAGAAAAATAAGTATCTGGGGGGGGGGGCATAACAGCCAGTGTAACCTGTGTTAACTTTGTCATTACTGGTTTGAAGGTTTATTTATTTTACACAACTGGGAAAGTTCTCAAAAAATTTGGATACGCAACATGGTTTTCGTATTCATTGAAGGCCAACTCTGTGTTATTGGTTACAGGAAAATAGCCCGATTTATCTCCCCTGAATTATGTCATCTGGGTTCGCAAGACATTTTTTTTAAATTGATACGATAACTTTTTTTTTATTTCAAAAATTTCTCAGCTCTAACGTAGCTCTATCAGGGGGAAGAAGCTTATTTACTGACATTCGCTCTATCATGGTCTGTTTTTGGGTTGAAAATGACCAATTTGAGTGAAAAAATGGGTATAATTGAGCGCTTTATGTGTGCAAACCAAGGGCATAACTCAATGACAAATTGTACGAAGAACCTCAAGTACAAATAAATTATTACACCTAAAATTTCTGTCGAAAATAAAACATGTTTGATGAGATCATTGCCGAAGATAATAAGTCAGCATTGATTTCAATTACGGTACCCCCACCCTGGTTGGCAAAATTGCCTGAAATCGTGTATTGCTACCTAAGATGAAGTGTGAGTGTCCCTATGTCGTTCACGTGGACCCTGTGGGTGCAGCTGTACTTCACTATCACAATTTGTAGCGTCTTTGGTCCTTAGACCATTTAATTGAATTATCTAAATGGGACACAGTCCGGCGAAACTTCATTCCGTATGTCATCAAGCCTGCAAATAGCGTGCCTGTCATTTGCAGAATGAGGTCCCCAGAGGGTGAATTTAGTGATGCTATCCCGCACGACGGGCTAGCATCACCATATTCACCCTCTGGATACCTCTTTCTGCTTATGCCTCATCTTCTGGGAAGTATCTACAGTATCAAATTAACGTTGTTTTTAGTTTTCCCTTCTGGGAAGTTTCTATATCCCCTAATTTGCAGAAGATAAATTGCATAATCGAGGTTCCCAATGGGTGAACATCACCAACTTCAACTGGGGAACTTCAATCTGATCATATGTCTACCATAGCAGTTGAGGGCTTAAGCAGAATGAGGTTCACAGAGGGTGAATTTAGTGATGCTAGCCCGCTATGTGGGATAACATCACTAAATTCACCCTCTGGGGACCTCATTCTGCAAATGACAGACACGCTATTTGCAGGCTTGTAGATCATTAAGTTTATGCATGAAGGATTACAGAGTGATTCTTCATTAATTGTCTTCGGAGAGATCCCATGGTTCCAGTCACAGAACATAATACGCTAAACCATTGTTGATGCTAATAAACAGTTCTCACGATTGTTTGTGTCTTTTTGGTTATAAAGCGGCTCTGTGGTCATAGCGGGAGAGTTTCCGTCAGAATAAAATATCTTAATTATATGTGCAAATGTCAGTATTTCCATTTTGTCTATATTACTGTTTGTCTGCCTGTCCGCTATGGAAATTAACGGGGACCACAAAGAGGGCTTAAATATGTCTATCAGGTGTACCGTTTAAGATGAATATATACCTATGCAGGTTAAAATTGCCTAAAGTGACGCTGTCACAGTCAGGGGTGGAAAGGAGAGGGGTACCAAATTGGATTAACTCTTTTTGTCGCCGATATTCATCCAAACTTATATATATAGTTTATGGGGAATGTTATGGTGTGGTTTGAAGATAACAAGGCGGCACCGAAATTATTAAACAATTGTTATCACCAAACTAACATATAGTCATGTCCACGATATAATTAATATAATATTGTAGTTACCTGAGCGACACGCACAATCCATGTCGGGGATGGTGTTGAGGAAGGGGCACCAATATTTATACAACTTGTTTTTTTGTCGTTGATTTCCACAAAACTTCTACATAATCATCTCCACGGTGCGACGAATTTATATAATGATATAATTTGAATATTCCAAAATAACACCGCCCGAGTCAACGGTAGAAGGGTGTGGGTCGGCTCGCATTAATCATTATGGATACGGGGTAATCTGTGACATTGGTAAATAATTACTCAAGTAATTTCGTAGGTATTTATTTTAACTGATATAAAACATATTAACATATTTGGCTCCTTTTTGTAATGGTGCTGAATAACACAAACTTACAATCAATATCTCACATATTATTTAGCATACGATATTTCAAGGGAACGGGTGGGGAGTTATAATAATCACAGTCGCAATCTCTAGCGCCGCACACTGTATTGCTGCATTCGCACGGGCTCATTTTATCCGGGATTCGCCTGGCAACCCTGCTAGTATACAATCATATTTACATACTAACTGTTGTCATAACTTCATCCAGCATTCTGATTGGTCGGCGCCCACGTGGCTAGTTGCATTTATTTCTCGGTGAATGTGCAACGGCTCATAACACCAAGCTCATAACACCATCGATATGCCAATGGGTTTGGAAAGACGAACGCGTAATGTTTTGGGCGCATTTGGACTCGCGCAGGATTGACTTAATACATCATCGGGTTTCAATATGAAGAGAAATTGTTCCTATTAACTTTTGCCAAGGGTGCTCTTGGGTATTTTGGGCTGTTTTTGTCAAGATACACATTTCGATGTAAATACATTTACAAAAGTGGCTTTTTCGCTAAATGTATATAAATATAAGGATTAACTATCATGTGGACTATTTTTATGGAGATGTAACCGTGAGGTAAGTGGTCATAACTTGTATGTAAAACCCTTCGGGTTTTACACAAGTTATGTCCACTTACCTCACGGTTACATGTGTACATCTCCATAAAAATAGTCCACATGATAGTTAATCCTTATATAACATACATGTAGTTTGACATGATATGTGGTGTTGATGTGAAGGCAGAGTAAATGTGGATGGTATTTGTGTGGAGGCATTACGTAATATAAAATCATATTGTACCATCAATTGAACGACAGCATGCGTATACAATGCGTCATTACTAAGGCTATAACTCGAAGTAACATTTGTGTATTGCCACATATAATGGTGCAACTGACACTTTCAGATAACCTGTATAATGGAGTTTTGCGGTGCTACTGACATTTACCTTCAGATAACCTGTATAATGGAGTTTCGCGGTGCTACTGACATTTACCTGCAGATAACCTGTATAATGGAGTTTTGCGGTGCTACTGATATTTACCTTCAGATAACCTGTATAATGGAGTCTCGCGAGAGAGTTGAATGATTCATTTACATGCAATTGTCCGTAGATATCGTGATAAGTGCATGGAATTTCAGATTATTTAATTGTTATGTATAGTTAGATGTGGTATAGATGCATTAATGATAATTCTTGAGTAACTTGTGTTCGTTTTTTTTGGCACATTATATATAGCGTTCTGTGTCAAAAATGCCTGAAAAACAAATGTTGGAAAATTTGTCAGTTTACAAATGCGGCCGAAGGCTCGAGTTCAACAATTCCATTAACCCTTTACCCAACAGAAGGGCCATGTGCCAATGCATTCTCTTATATATGCGAGTCGACCTATTGGCACAGGGCATAACTGTAACTATCACAATGTGGTCAAGGAGCCGGTTCCAATGATATCCATATTTGTATGGTTTTATTGAGACAGACCCAATATATTTTAGGCTGTTGAAGCTCTATTTGGCCGGTTTTGGCCGGTTTGTTGGGTAAAGGGTTAAGTGAAAAGTGCCGGCGCTTCTGCGTCACAATATTCAATATTATTCCATTCAGAGATCGCGCGGTTTTAGTGCAATGGCTGCTTAAATACTTTTATACAGCTCTCCAGGTTAACCGCTTGAAATTTATCTCCATATTCAAGCTGAAGTATAATATTTAGGGTTTCATTTGAGTCTCACCCGTTTTTCATATCACGACGATATCAGTTTCGTATGTGGAGGAAAAACCGCTTGTTGAATTAAATTCATCGAAAAATAACTCCTCTGGCAGTATGTTCTCGTGAAAATAAGCATATAACGGGTATATGTTAATGAGTGAAATAAACTCATATTTGCATTATTGAACCTCAATATACGCTTTATATGGACATAAAACGCGTTTGTTTTCAATTTACCATATTCACGCTCATTGTAATGTGTTTTCGGTGCAGCCCGCGCCATTCAACGAAACAACGAGTATAAACTCATTCTCGATCCGGCAGCCCACTGTGAAGGTCGCATAGTGCTGACGCGCTAATCCAGTGAGTTGCCATGAATGTTTTGTCGAAGGCTCGGTGGACAATGGATTCTACTCTAATCCCCAACCGAGCATGCGCTGAGCTGTTTCCAGTCGGTCTATTGTGTTAGCTGGACTCTCCTTGATAACAGGGGTCGGCTGGAAGTGGTTTTGGATATCCAGGTCACTTCGGTGGAACCCTCTACCGGCCGTGGCCTGGATGGACCGACCGGACTCCTCCGGTCCGGGGCTTTCCAGACCATCCGCACCGGGAAGAAGAATTGAAAAAGAAAAAGACACCGTCAAGACGTCACAGGGACGCCGACAGCAGGGCCAAGTGGAAACGGGGAACTGAGAGACGCCCAGTACCCCCCCCCCCCCCACTTGGCCTCTGGCCCAGACCATCGACGTGCGGCTGCAATTACCACCACCACCAGCAGGGACAGGGACACCGATGTCTTACCGGATGTCCCGGTTGTCGTCGAGGACAGCGTAAATGGGGACACCGATGTCACCCCGGACGTCCCCGCCGCTGTCTTCGTTTTGGAGATGGCAACACCACCCGGCCAGTCTCCACCAGGGGCGGAATTTACCACCACCGTCCCTCCGACGCCGAGATACTTGGAGAGGCCGGCGTCGCCAGAAACAGCAGCAACCCTAACACCAGCAGAAGAAGCCAGAATCATGGAACTCTTGGCAGCGGGCGATAGAGCTATCGCAGAATCAAATGCAGTCATAACACAGAGTAAAGCCTACGAGCTATCTCAGGCCTCCTCCTTGACATCTTCACCATCGTCATCTGAGAAACCAAGGAAGAAAAAACAAAAAAGAAGAAAATAAATTGTGTATAATCATGCTTTTTTTTTATTTGTTTTTTTTTTGTTAAATAAAAGCTAAACATGAGGGCTTCTCGGCCCTTTCCATGATCCCGGGGTTAGCAACCCCCCCCCCTAAACCGCAAACCCTGCTACTATGAGGTTATTTCAGAATCAAATGAGTTCCATATGCTCCCATGGGCTATATAGGTCCGATATGAACATATTTGCACGAGGGGGTGTCGCCCCGCAGGTAGAAACCCAGCTGGCAAACTTGTTCCAAAACAAGAATCAAGTTACATTATTGTATGTTCTGTGTGTGTGGATCGCAAATATGTGATTATCGGAATTAGAACTAGCTTCGCCACAATTATACTGTTACATGTATTATTAATGCATTGTAAAATTAATGTAAATGAGTCAATGGTGGTCCCAACTATTTATATGAGTCTTCTTTGTAAGACCAAATTCACTCATGAAAGTGTAACTGGACTTCACATTGGATATTGATGTACATTGATGTAATTTGATGACATTGCGTAGGCTGGATACCAACTAGGTAGCTCGCGTCTGAACGTTACCAAACGTCAAATTTCGAGACTTTGACACTGTCTTCTAATTTCGAACAACCGTGTGCGAAGATTCCGGACGACATTCCCATAGGATGTAGTTGATTGCTCGAAATGAATGATATGCGGTTATTAACAACACTGATCTCAATGAAGCTACTCCAACAGGAAACAATATTCATGTTGATGCACTTTGTGATTAACAATGACATCAGATAACAGGCTAGTTTCCGGCATGCTGGTGTTCCCGAATGCAGAGGCAGAATATCATGATCACAGGCTCTCATCATTACTATAGGTTACTTCCATGCTCAAGCAGTGTTGTTGTTAAGTTTTGATGATGTATCGATGTGTTTCGCATACACTAATAGATTAGTAGGCATATTACTATGCCGCGTTGTATATAACTCGTATCACTGTTCAATAAAGCATTGTTAAAATAATAGGATACGATTGGTTGTTGTGAGAATGGAACCCTGAATGTATATCTGTATTTTCTCCTTCTAAGGAGATATTGAATATATTACAATTAGCGGATGTGTGCCATACTCATTACACTTTACTCTTATATCTATGCCATATGTGTTATATGATGTGTGTTATACATGCCGATGCGTTACTGTCATAATATGTGGTTTATGTTTATTGCTGAGTGATATACATGCATGTATGTTATTATTATCATCATCTCTGTTATATGTTTAGTGCCGTGTGTTATATGATGTGTGTTATACCTGCCGCATCATCGCTGTTATATGTTTAGTGCCGTGTGTTATATGATGTGTGTTATACATGCCGCATCATCTCTGTTATATGTTTAGTGCCGTGTGTTATACATGGATGCACGCTACTCTCGTCATCTCTGTTGTAGGTTGGATGTCGTGTCTTGTATGTGCTGATACGGTACTCCCGCGGTACTAATTTCTTCTGGATGTTCAGTGAAGGCTTTTACTTACACAGACTGATGGTGCGGGCGTTCGAAATACCCAAGTCTCTTGTACCCTACCACATATTTTCGTGGGGTAAGTACGAATCTCCGATATCAGGCCATATGTTATTGGTGGGTAAGAACGAATTTAAACCAAGCCCTACTATACAGTATTGCGGGATAAGTTATAAGCTACCCTATACCGTACCATTTCATACCATATTATTATGGTGTGTTAAACACGAAGCTATCCAAAAACCTACCCTTTAATGTTTTTTTTTATCTCGGCGTGACTATCTACGCATAATACGCGCATGGTATTGGTTGCTTGACATTCACTATGTTCAATGGTTCCGTCCCCAACGCGATAGTCCGGTACATAATTTTGACACACCGCTATCGCTGGGAATATCCAGAATTCTAATTGTTGCATACTATTCTGGGAGATAATTTGGCAGCCATCTCCGCCTCGCTGGAAAAGTTCAACATGTGTTGTCCGAAATGTCTTTATAATAGAGCACAATAAATTGCCATAAGCAAATGTTGTATGTTATCTGCGATTGTTTCGACGTGTTTAAATTTGATGTGGGGAGTTATCCTGTTCCTGATTCGCGGATCACACTGTCGCTTCGATTTTGTTTGTGAATTCCCTAAGCTCGCACTATACTAAATTTTATAACCGAATCCTAAGTTTGTTTTCTACAAACATTATTGCATTGTTCACAAGTAAACACGACCTGATTGTGAATTGTTTGACATTATAGGATATGGACATCACGAAGAACGTTCGATGAAATGTAAATAATATTGCAGGCATTGAGTTCACTATACCCAAATAGTGTTCCTATGTGATTTACCACTATTTTGGCATATAGTGTGCAATATTTGTAAACTATTGTGGGGTAGGTACGACGATATCACATATTATATTATTAATAGTATTATATTTACTTTAAAAAGCGCATTAGACAGTAAATTAGTTTCAATGCGCTTTACAATAACAATACAATTTAATACAAAGATATAGCACACTATGGAGAATACAATATATTTGAGTTTAACAGGCCAAGGACAATTAAATACTACCTAAAATAAACTGCGTTCACAACTAAAAAGTAACCAATCGCGAATCTATTATCTATGATAAATTAGGGAATGGAAAATAAGTGCGAATAATATCAACTGGACAACTGAAGACATTGACGAAACAGCTATGTTTTCAGTGCGTTTTAAAACGTCCAACAGAGTGACAGCGCCTGGTGTTCATTGGCAGTTTGTTTCATATCTCGATGGACAATTCGTGGAAACATAAGTTTCCATGCTTATTGTTCAGTTTGCCGCCGAATGTTTTCGGGTGGGCGTCGGTGGTGTTGGGTCGAGTTATTCCTCCAGATCTCACCCGAACATGTCCGTGATATAACCAGATGTTTTCGTGTGGTGAGATTTGAACACAATTACGGCACATTTAAACTGAATCATGAATCTGAATGTCATGATGTGCTCTTGAGTTATAAAATGGGTTGCATGTGTAAGATCATATATACATTAGTTATTCATCAAGCGTACACAATTGTTTATCAAACTGTCGATGTTATCCACATTCTCCTGTGCGATGGTTTTCAGTAGGAAGTTCAAACTGTCAAAACGTGATACAATCAGCGAAACCACAGCATGTGTCATTGATTCTTTTGTAAGATGTGATATGATTCTTATAAATCGCAAGCGGAAATAACAAATGTTTACAATGGTAGATACCGTTGTGCCCATTGTCATATTGGAATCAAACTATGCACCTAGGTTTCGTATTTGATTTTATGAAGACAATGATGCTATTACCAAGTTGTACGATTAATCTAACCGCGTGACAGTCAGTTCACTTTATATAAACATGCGCAGACTATACCGAGAGTCAGGAATCCATTAGTATACGGATTTAATTTGTGTAATTGAATGTAATCGCGTACTGATATGGCGCCAAGTTATGCGATGGCTCTGAAATATTGTCACGTCGCCAATGAGTCATTCTAAATAAGGAAAATTGTTACAAACAGATGTCAGCACGAGCCAATCAGCACACGACGCACGTGACGTATAGTCCTGGAGCTAATAGTGACGTAGACAGACATTGATAAGTTGATCGCGACTCGTGAGACAAGATGTCATGTTTGTTAACAGCGGAAGACATTCTAGAAGATGTTAAGATGTTGCGTCTGTTGATAGATCCACGTCTTTATTTATTGTATTAGCGACGCATCGGTCTTAAGTGAAGTTGATTGCACGATGGGTATCGGCGCCAGAGGAATTCGACATGACAGACATGTCGGCATCGTAACTCATCTGGATAAAACCTGGTCCTCCTTGATCGCCCTTCTTCGGAAATTCGGTCCCCTCTAATGATACATCGGGGTCTTACCACAGACGACACTTGACCGATTATTTGGGGCAGATGACGTTAGATGGGTGTAGAATTATACAGCATCACACATTAACTTTCTTCGGGCTTGTTGCTCTTCCTCGTGACATACACCGGCTATGGAGTAGAGGCTAGTTGGGTCGATGTCGCAATGTTTATGTCATCAGTTATGCTGAAAACATTGGTATAAGCTTTATTCCAAGTATTTTGGGGTAGAATTGCATCTAATTTATATTCTAATTGTCTTTGCTAAACCGACTATTTCAACACTTAATGATAACAAACGATCAAATTAATGGATGTGCATGTTAACTATTCATCCTGTCCATTCTGATAATTAGTGAACGCAACTATGTTTTAATGAAACGAACGAACAAAGCAACACTTAGATTTACATATCTAGATCATCAGCAAAGTCGTACTGACATAATTATATTTTATTTCAGAAGGGGGCCTCGGTGGCTCAATCGGTTAGGGGTACCACTCCAAGTCGTTTCGCCCTCCAGCGCTGGCGATAAGGGTTCAAATCCACATGTTTCCGTCGTGGACTTTGTAACTCGAAATCGTTATCTGGTGGAGTTGCCAGTTACTCGCCGATGGCCGGTGGTTTGCCGCACATTGTTGACGAGTTTATCAGCCATTGAAATCACTGTTAGATTAGTCGCAAGTGTGCGGATTTCCTCCACCACTAAAACTGTCGTGATATGGCCTTAGTGGCTAAAGCGACAATAACCCCCAATCAATCAATCAATCAATTAAGCAACACTTAGATTTACATATCTAGATCATCAGCAAAGTCGTACTGACATAATTATATTTTATTTCAGAAGTTCGTCTTAGTACCAGACACCCACGAGGACCGAATTACTTCTTTTCTTCGTGACAGTCACCTCCTCGTGGAGTAAAGCATGGTTGGATCTATGTCGTTATGTTTTATTCAGAAATGTAAATTAGTCTAGTCGGTGCGAGTTTGAAATGTTGCCGGAAACGTGTGTCGTCTGCTTTATTTAAATCTGTATTCCATGCCAACAACAAATGTCTTCTTTCAAAACAAGCAGCCGTTAGTGTTAGCAATCAAAAACGGATGTGACGTATTCACACTGTGATAAGCTTATCTTAACATCTGAAACATGTCCCCGTTTGCGTCCTGTTGGGTTTGTTAGCAGCGGAAGACATTCTGAAGGCAATTTAGTTGGTAGTCTGCTGACAGGTTTTTTATATTTATTGTATTAGTGATTTAAACACAAGCAGTCAGATGCTCATACCGCGTTTATATATAACCATGGGTATATGCCAGATATAACGTACAAAAAAACGCCGTTCTTTTTACCGTGTATTTATCCATGGTATGCGTGCCTGTGGTTGTCCGTAACATGGTGCCCGGTGTTATTGCTTTGAAAGGTAATAATGTTCGACTGGTGTTGTCAGATTGATAATATGAGATTAGCTGTTTATATGTCTTGTCTTGTCACATTTACTGTTTGAACTTTGTCTGAAATAGACGCACTTTTTATACTAGAATTTGCGAAACAGGAGCGCAGGGAAATCATCGCACGTCGAGTTGGTTTAAGGGTTTTTAGAAACAGTATTTATATGATATAGACAGAGACGTGGCGACAGGGGGGGTTGGTGTGTCTCACCCCCCCCCCCCCAACTTTGGTCAAAATGTTCAACAGTTGGAAATTTCATACCTGCCAAAACATTAGTTGGAAATTTCACACCAACATTAAGTTGAAAATGATCTTGTAGTTTGATTTTCAAACAATTTATTTGCATATATTCCTATTTTTGGTAAATATTTTGGACTGAAATGGTCATCAGTCGGAAATTTCCAACCTTAGGAGGGTGACAGGTTGGAAATTTCCAACACTTAGACAGTTTGTGTCCTGGTCCCTCCCCCGTGGCCAGTCAAAAAACTGCTAGTTAATTTAAGAAAACAATATTGTCATGCATTTGGTCAACATTGTCATTGGAATTGTCATCAGTTGAAATTTTCCAACCTAAGTGGGAGTGTCAGGTTTGAAATGTCCAACGCTATGAAGGTTTGAGGCTAGTCTAGATGCTAGGATTTTGAGATTTTCTTGTTCAGATTAAAAAAAAAATGCACACCGGGCCGACTATCGTTGTCATTGTCCCTTCCCCGTGGCCAATACAAAACTTCTAATTAGTTTAACAAAACAATATTTTACTTCATTTGGTCAAACTTGTGGACTGAAATAGTCATCAGTTGGAGAGTTTTCCAACCTGAGGGGGAGTATGAGGTTTGAAATTTCCAACACCAGGAAAGGTTCAGTTGAGGCCTGTCTATATGCATGCTAGGATTTAATATTTTCTTTTATAGTTTTAAAAATTTTCTCACACCGGGCCGAAGAACCATGGTCAACCCGGTGTGTCCCCGCCTCTTGCCCGTAGCCGTGGGCATTTGTCTGGAGTTAGACCATTAGATGTTATGATTTATGCAATTGTTCAGGTTAAACTATCTGAATTTTCAAACCTGGAATATAGAACCATGTTTTTTTTAAATATATATAGGATATATATAGGATAGTAGGCGTGAGCACTGATGTACAAGGGGGTGGTGCAAATAGAATTTGTGTTTGGGGTGATTCTGATTCAAGGGGGTGCAGTTGGAATTTCCCATGGTGGACACCCCTAACGGAAACCATATAGCCACGTCCTTGGATATAGAGAGGCAAACAGAACAATACAATATATATACAATATGCGGTTGCATCTAATTTGGATTTATTGGGATGTCTTTAGTGCACTTTGTGGTTACGAGAGCTCATTTCCCCCTGATTTCTGCTCAATATGTGGTCTTCTTGTTTAAAAGTTTTATATGATTTCAAACAGGGGTGGCACCAGGATATCCCCGACAGTGGGGGCGGGCTTTAGCTGTCGGGTTGACCATTACATAACTCACCGACGGGGGATGGCTATGACTCGCCGACAGGGCTGGGATGTAGCCCCTAACTCCCCCCCGGGTGCCACCAACAAAACTTAGTATCGATTATTTAGCATGGGGTGTCAAGTAGGGACTTGTCGATATGGGTGGTTATGCAGGGGTCTTAACCCCCCCCCCCCCAATTGTAGTCATACCTAATATCCCGAGCAAAATTAATTGGAAAATTCACACCAAAATTAGGTTGAAATTGTTCTCGTAGTTTGATTTCCAACACTTTCTTAGTGACGAATTTGTTGTTTTTAGACCAACATTTGCATATTTCCCTTTCATTTGCAAAATTATGGAATCAAATGGCCATCAGTTGGCAATTTTGAAACGTATGGGTGAGTTTCAGGTTAATAATTTCCCAGAATTGGAAAACTTGAGGCCGGTCTATGCTATAGGATTGTCAAATGTTCATGTTCATATTTCAAAAATGTTCTCACATCGGGCCTAACCATCGGCCGACCCGTGTGTTCTGTGTCGTTGCCAGTAGTTACTCGCTAATTAATTTAAGAAATATTACTGGTTCATTTGGAATAGTCTACCATCTGGTAGTCTGTGAGGGAACATTTGGGAAAAATCAAAGGGGGGGGGGGTGGTGCAAATTGATTTACGCAAACTTATGAGTTTGGTGTGGTTCAATGGGGTGGGGTGCATTTGGAAATTCCAAGGTGGAGACCACCCCAACGAAAACCCTCTAACCAAGTCTCGAGTGCCAAATATCCCACACTCAACCAGGGGTGCCTCTCGCAACTTTAGTTTCTGCCCTCGTCATAGGCCTATTTGTTTCTTATCCGAGAATACACTCCACCGGCGGTAATGTATTAACCATACTCTGAAAGAAAACGCTTCCGTGACGATCACACGATAAAGTCGTGCTGCAAGTAAGACGATAATTGTGTTGTAGAAATGATACGGAAGACCGATTGTCAAAATATTCAACATCAAAATACACAGGGCAAGACTTATCGATCCAAACTGTGGAGTGTGTTTTCGTTGTGTATTTTTCGCATATACCCATGGTTATATATAAACGGGCTACGAGCATCTGACTGCAGGTATTTGTTGCCATTAGGATTACTGTATTGTATTAGTAACGCCTCGATCTATGTGGAGTTGATTACACGATCGTACCAGCGCCCCGGGACATTCGACATGCCATACTTCTCAGCGTAGTTACTGATTTGGAAACAACATGCTCATCTTGATCGTCGTTCTTAAAAACTTCAGTTGATAAGTCAGTTAGGATAGCTGGCATTTACTAAATTTTTAGTTATCCAACATTATAGCATAACTCTTATCATTTCTGCGAAATCTATTACAGTAGAGGCTGATTTGGTCGGTGTCTTTATAGTGAAATACACACCCCTCTCGGTTCACTGAAATGTTGCCATCGTCCACCTCATAATAAAACACAAACGTTGGCATGGCTGTATAAAACAACGCAACAATCATTTATGTCACATGGTTAAGCAAGACTGGTATAAACAATGCAGATGGTACATATTTCAGAATACATTATTACAACTTCAACCCATCTGTGTCGTTCAATATGTAAGAGCAAAATATGCACCATCCGATGCACACTTCACGCTTTGCTAACGTAACTAACTCATGCTATTGTATATTACATTTCAGTGGTGTCTGCCGTCCCGATCATGGCGTACTCACTAATACGGGCTCTATCAGAAAATACCCAGTAAGTACATGTGTTATTGTGAAGCGCTGTTCCGATTTATATGGCACAAGCATACTTGCTCCAATGGAATGATGTTTTGGTATCAAGCCAGACGCGTAGGAGCCTAGGAGGGAAAATGCCGGAGGGCGAATAGTGACATGTTTTGTATAACATGTGTAGCTTACTAGTACATTACCTGTATGTATATATCAGCGGAAAGATGTACGAATGTTGTGTATTATGCTTGTGATTAAAATTTAACGAGGTATATGTAACAAAACCCAGAAAAGTAATGTGAAAAGCGCAGATTTCACCAATCTGCATGACATGCGACATAACAGCAACGTCGACTCATTCATAGCATCCAATTGGAGGCTATGGCTATACGCAAAGGGCACAACACACAAGCAGTACTTAGCGCGTACACTGTAAATTTTATTATATTCAGCGGTGTTTTGAGTTGACGCCCCGTCTCGACATTGATATTACGCGATATGTGCTAAATGTTACCCAATGCGGTAGTCACCCGTTACTTTAATTGTGTTTACCTCGCGCATACGGAAACTTCTTGCTCAACGAAACCTAATGAATGACTTTCAATCAAAAACTAGTTTATGTATAAGTATCATAGTACTGTCTGCAGTTCTTGGTATATTACTAGCGCTTAGAACAGTACAGCTCTCAAGCGGCGAAATATCCAAAGATGTCAGTCCAATTATTGCCACCCTAACATCAAGAGAGTTAACGACACATGTGGACGGGACTGTACTCTACATCTGTATAACTTGTTCACTTTCATTATAAGGCCACGTGTTTGTTCATTTGAAACAATAAGACAATAGCGATATAATTAATCAATAGATTCACAGATATTACACTTTTTGCACATGTGTGCAAATATTAGCGATGTAAACATGTATGTATATCGGGATGAGCTTTTCTTGAACACTGAATAGCGAACAGAATATTTTTTAAAAATCCTTCCCCTGCTCATTTTTTTCAAGAAAATCCTACGGTAATCTAGGATTTTATTTGCAATGGTTTTAATTAAACAACATGAAATGGCGAGCTGATGTCGCAAATGGAGCGTAACAATCAGACCCAACGACAGCGGAACAGATCGACCCGACCCAGTGACAACCGGGCCCAAATAAAAAATAATATTACCATCTCCATTTTATTCAAAATAAGAATTAAATATATGGGATAATAGACCGGCCCCAAGATGAGGGTAGTGTCACACGAAAGGGTAGAAATTTTGACGCTATCTCCAATTATCCTTGCCCCATGGGGGTTCCAAAACACTGAGGTATCCAGGGCGGAGCAGGTGGGAAATATATTTGTGTGACCTTTTTGGTGTTTTTGATCTGCAAATTTCAGTATAATCAGGAAAACCAATAAAGTAAGACAAATGTTAAATAAAATGTACTTGACTATCAGATACTTATTCTATCTGGGTTGCTTAACATTTATGATGTGCAAAAAGTTATATTTTCCAGCAATTTTTGTGAAAAATTCACGAAAATGCCAAAAAAAATGCATAAATTGCAGTGCTTTTTCAAAAAAGTTTTCCAGAAGATTTCCTATAAAATTTTAATTTTTTGGTATAAAGCTCTCATTGGTGCATCAAAATTTTCAGCATTATATACCTGATTTATTAATATCAACAACACAAGCAATGATATCCAACAAGCCGAGATATTTCCAAAAACTTAACCCATCCCCCCTAAAACTGATTTTCTATCTGAAAATACCTATTAAGTCAGAATAGCCAGTTTTCATTCCTTTTTTTTAACCAATTCAGAGTCTTATCATATATCATGGAATTAGTATGTATCTGAGAAGGTTTTTGTTATGATAGAGTCTATTTTATTTAAATATTTGATTTTTTTGGGGTAAATTAGCTAAAATCTTTATTATTTTTAAGTGAAAAATGTTTGAAAAATTCCCATGACTTTGTCAGCTTTATGGATACAGCTGCACAGCATGCACCACAATAAGCATAAATTCTTCCCCAATATCAGACATGAAATGCTATAATCATGTACCAGACCAGAATTAAGAAAGAAAGTAAAACTTATCCCTAGCCCAAGATAGTATTCTCAAAGCTTTCAATTTTATGCTATACTAAACTCGAAAGGTCGTTCATACTAGTTGATACAATTCATATCATAAATCGCAATAGTTCTGCCCACGGATTATGTAATCTCATCTTCACTATCACTGTCAATTTCATCAAATGTGATGGTATCAGTCAATGGAATTTATGTGTAACATCTTACGGGAAAGAATGGTTCAAACAACTCAGACTGCCTATCGGCCGTCCATCTATGAAGTGCTACACCGGGAGTGGTTGATTTGGCAATGGTTGCAAGTCTCCACTGTTTTTCTATCATGTTGGCCTGTTTTGAGTGTAGAATTAAAGATTCCTCACATGGTGGAAGTGCAGAAGGATCAACTACCTTTTGCTGATTCTCGAACTTCTGCTGGAACTTTACCCACCTAGCTTAATTCAGTTTTCTCGAATTTAGACCATACATGTATAAGGCACATGTTAACTCCTTGATTGTATTAAGCGTGTCACTGTCCAAATCCCAATTCGTTCCTAAATAAGCCATGACTGCCATATATCTTGATGGTCTTTCCAGCAACTTCCAGACGTGTTTTTTTCCTTTTCGGAACAACGATGAAAGGTAATTATTATCTGTGAAGGAATGGAACCTAACATCTGCACTCTTCTGTATATTTGGCTGCCAAAATATGGAAATGGTAGATATTGACCCAGCGTGTCCCGCAATCGCTTATAAGTTGTGGTTGATGTATAAAATTGGCTATTCTGCCTTCTATACATTGAACACTAACATGTCTGATGCACCTTAGTTAATTTTTACTATTGTCACCACTGACATTACCAGAAGTATTGGATTTTTCTCTCACAAACTTGATATAAAAAATGGCAAAAAAAATTCAAGTCAAATGTAACTATGTTTGGTATGAAAGGTGTTTATTATTTTGATCTACCTTAAATGTGCCACACTAATGTGTTTATAAACCAAATTACTCAAAATGGCTTCCAAAATGGCAACCATTTTTCACATATATTCTCTGCGTTTCCGAAAATGTAGCAAATTGTGACTCACTTCGTTATTTTACATGTTAGCTAATCAACTGACAACTAAATGTTCTATTCTGGTTGTCTCATTTCCTTATGGGGCATAACAAATTAATTTTAAAGTTGCCGTATCCCCCCCCCCCCTCCCGGAGAACCTCTTTTTGGATACTGGCTATATTTTTTTTAATAAACGGGCAGAACTTGGAAATGGAACTGAACTGAATCATAATCTGTGGCTATTCTGGCCTATTAGGATAAAAATTGATCAACATGATACAGGTTGGAGGTCAACATGGCAACCAGGGAGTTACCGTGTGGTCATAGGTGAGGTTAATATGTATAATGGGAGTTATTGTATGGTCATGAATGATGCGAATAGCTGTACATGGTTAGCTATATCGTCATGCATGGGGTGGCCATGGTGAGATGTATAGGTATGCAAGGAGTGAGTGTATGGTCATGTGTGAGGTGAATATGTATACAGGGAGTGACTGTATGGTTGTATGGTAATGACTACCCAGTACAGGTGTACACAATGTGGCTCAATGGACATTGTTGTGGTTTATGTAAATAACGAGAGTACATGTACTAACATGGTCATATGTGTTTTTATGTATATATGGAGTGACTGTATGGTCATGGGTGGGATGTACATGTGTACATTGTGTGGATGTATTGTCACAGGTAGGTGTATATGTATACATGTGTTGTCTGTATGATCATGGTGGGGTGAATGGATAAATAGATGTGCAGCTATGTGTAATGCGTATAGGTGTACATGGAATGGCAGTAGTCATAATGTGTATATGTGTAACTGATATGTGCTGAATGTTCATTGACGAGCGTGTGGATGGTCATGTGTGGATGTGTATATGTATATATCGAGTGACTATATGGCTATTGCCATGGCAAATATGTATAGTGAGTGAGTCTATGGCCAATAGTGAGGTGAATATGTTTTCAGGGAGTGACTGTATGGCCAATGGTGATGTGAACAGGTATACAAGGAGTGACTGAATGATCATGACTGCGGTGAATAGGTATACAGGGAGTGACTATATGGTCATGGGTCAGGTGTAGGAGTTTACCTGGTGTAGCTGTATGGTCATGTGTATGGTATACGGGTATACACAAGAGTTGCTGTATGGTCATGGAGAGGTATGTGTATAAAGTGAGTGGCTATATCACCATTAGTGAGGTGCATATGTTTACCTGGAGTCATTATATGGTCATGGTTGTGGGTATATGTATATCTTGCGTGGCTATTTTGCCATGGGTTTGGTGAACATGTATACAGTGAGTGATGTATGACCAACGGTGAGGTGAATATATATAGGTATACAATGATTGACTGTATGATCATGAATGTGTTGAATAGGTACACAGGGGGTGGCTATATGGTCATGGAGCAGGTGTATGCGTATACCTAGTGCCTGCATGAGCATGTGTGGATTGTACAGGTATACACGAGTGTGAATATATATGGTCATGGGTGAGGGATACGTATATAAAGCAAGTGGCTATATGGCCAATGGTGAGATGCATATATATACATGGAGTAACTCTATGGCCATAGATTGGGTGTATATGTTTGTCTTGAATGGCTATTTTGTCCATGGCGAATAGGAATACAGGGAGTGACCGTATGGCCAATGGTGAGATGAATAGGTATACAATGATTGACTTATGATCAGGAAAGTGGTGAATAGGTATACAGGGATTGACTATATGGTCATGGGTCAGGTGTATGTGTATAGAGTGGGTGACTATCTTGACATTTGTATTGTGTTTATGTGTATATAAATAGTAACTGTATGTTACTGGGTTGATTGTACATGTGTATCTTGGGTTGCTAATTTGCTTTCCACAATAACTCAACGATATATTAATCAATAGAGAGGTCATGTCAGAGAGTTATCCATCTTGATGGCGTTTATGCACGATGGAGGAAACGTTAAATGTTTTTCCCCTGATCATAGTTAATCAATTTTTATGCTAATGGGCAGGTGATTCAAGTCAGTGATATCGAGATTTCAAATATACAGGAGAATGCACTTATCCAGGGTTCCATTCCTTCACATTCCTTCGCTGGAAAGATGATCAAAATATATGGAAGTCATGGCTTATTTAGGAACGAATTGGATTTTGGACAGTGACACTCTTACTACACTCGAGGAGTTAGCATGTGCCTTATGTTCAACTTTCGAGAAAAGTGAATCAATCTAGGCGGATAATGTTCCAGCAGAAGTTCGAGAATCAGTAGTATGTACTTGATCTTTCTGCACTTCTATCATGTGAGGAATCTTTAATTATACACTCAAAACGAGCCAACATGATAGCAAAACAGTGGAGACTTGCAACCGTTGCCAAATCAACCACTCCCGGTGTAGCACTTCATGGATGGACGGCTGATAGGCAGCCTGAGTTGTAAGATGTTGCACATAAATTATATTGACTCTTACCATCGCATTTGATGAAATTGACAGTGACAGTGAAGATGAGATTGCATAATCCGTGGGCAGAACTATTGCAATTTATTATATGAATTATATCAACTAGTATGAACGACCTTTCGAGTTTAGTATAGCATAAAATTGAAAGCATTGAGAACACTATCTTGGGGTAGGCTTAAGTTTTACTTTATTTCTTAATTCTGGTCGGGTACATGATGATAGCATTTCATGTCTGATATTGGGGAGGAATTTATGCTCATTGTGGTGCATGTTGTGCAGCTGTATCCGTAAAAACGACAAAGTCATGGGAAATTTTCAGAAATTTTTCACTTAAAAATAATCAAAATTTTTAGCTAATTTACCCCCAAAAAATCAAAATTTAAACAAAAATAGACTCTACCATAACGTAAACCTCCTCAGATACATGCTAATTCCATTATATATGATAAGACTCTGAATTGGTTAACAAAATGGAATGAAAACGGGCTATTCTGACTTGACAGGTATTTTCAGATAGAAAATCAGTTTTAAGGGGGTGGGTTAAGTTTTTGGAAATATCTCGGCTTGTTGGAAATCATTGCTGCTGAAGTTGATATTAAAAATCAGGTATATAATGCTGAAAATTTTGATGCACAACTAAGAGCTTTATACCAAAAAATGAAAATTTTATAGGAAATCTTCTGGAAAACTTTTTTGAAAAGCACTGCAATTTATGCATTTCTTTTGGCATTTTCGTGAATTTTTCACAAAAATTGTTGGAAAATATAACTTTTTGCATGTTATAAATGTTAAGCAACACAGATAGAATAACTATATGATATTCAAGTACATTTAATTTAACATTTGTGTTATTTTATTGGTATTCCTGATTATACTGAAATTTGCAGGTCAAAAACACAAAAAAGGTCAACAAAATATATTTTCCACCTGCTCCGCCCTGGATACCTCAGTGTTTTGGAACCCCCATGGGGCAAGGATAATTGGAGATTGGCGTCAATAGTTCTACCCTTTCGTGTGACACTACCCTCATCTGGGGCCGGTCTATAACATGAGGATAGATGATGGTAGTTGTCTATAAAGGAACGGACTGTAGTATGGTTTAGTGATGTTATCAGCGTGATCCAACATGGGTAACAATATAGATATAAAATATGCCAACATGTAAAGTGGTACATTTATGGGTCCATTTATGGGACCATCTCCTTTTATACTCAACAGGATATATGCAATAAATGAATTAATTTGATCCATGGATTAGCCCAAAATGCACTTTTGTGCTCTATGAAAAATGCAAACAACATGTTAATTATAATGAAAATTAATTTATGACTCCAGCTTACCGCTGTTGGTCTTCATTGTTGACAGTTTAGTATCGTTTGACTCCGACTCTTTTTGCAGGTGTTGGGTAAACCCCATTGGTGGATTCGAGTGGATTGTGTACACACCCAACCTCTGCTGTATTGTGGTAAGTACATGCATATATGATGGTGTCACCCACTTCTCACATTAATCCTGAATACCAGTCAACAGAGAAGGATGAATCATGCGTACCAGTTAACAGAGAAGGATGAATCAAGCGTACCAGTTAACAGAGAAGGATGAATCATGCGTACCAGTTAACAGCGAAGGGTGAATCATGCGTACCGGTTAACAGAGAAGGGTGAATCGTGCGTACCGGTTAACAGAGAAGGGTGAATCACGCGTACCGGTTAACATAGAGAGGTGAATCATGCGTACCGGTTAACATAGAAGGGTGAATCATGCGTATACCGGTTAACAGAGAAGGATGAATCATGCGTACCAGTTAACAGAGAAGGGTGAATCATGCGTACCGGTTAACAGAGAAAGGTGAATCAAGCGTACCGGTTAACAGAAAAGGGTGAATCATGCGTACTGGTTAACAGAGAGGGGTGAATCATGCGTACCGGTTAACAGAGAAGGGTGAATCATGCGTACCGGTTAACAGAGAAGGGTGGATCTTGAGTACTGGTTAACAGAGAGAGGGGTGAATCATGAGTACCGGTTAACAGAGAAGGGTGAATCATGCGTTAAGAAAATATAGAATACAAGTCATGGTTATTTCACAGCACTATAACAATACTATGTGTGCTTACAAAGCCGTATCCCCAATACCAGATGGGCCCTTTAGAGGGGAGATATGATGATATATATAGGTAGAGATAGTGGGTGCGAGAGAACATTTTCATACATTTGTCTAATATCCATAACTTCAACACATCAGGGTTAATGAAACTGAATTACATCATATCACATGTCATTTTATAAAGTTATTATACAATGTTGTGTACAGTATGTGTTTTTCTTGCACGAGTTCAGGTTGTGGTGAAAAGTCAGTGTCGAGTCCGATATGACTATTCACGACAACCTGGACGAGTACAAGAAAAACTCATACTGTACACAACATTGTATAATGACATTTTTAGTATCCATCTGTATGTTTATCCAAATTTTGGAAATAAAACTTTTGTGGTTATTTTTGGTATTTGTCGGCACTTAATTCTTAAAGCATGATTTGGAAAAGTAAACACGGAAGTGAGAAAAAACTCAATCCGGAAGTGAAACGTCTGCTAAAACCCATCAATGTTGCGCGCGCATCACAATTGCACCGATTCATTTCGCAATAGAGTTAATTCGTGACGTCACGGAGGCCAATATGAAAAGTCATATTGTACAGTCGGGAGTCCAATATGATTTTCGGGAGTCCAATATGACTTTTTTCAGGAATATCACGTGGCGGCTTTTGCCAATCGGAAATGGTGTTAGTTAAGGGATGGATAATAATAGCTAATACATCGAAATTTGAACAATTGATGCTATAACAGCTGCGTATATATTAGACCCGTTGTTGAACATCGGTTAAAATGGGCACCCGATTACCAGCTAAACGAAGACTATGAATACAACAGTATACATAATAACTGAACAATTTCAGTTAATACACATTATAACAAATACGTGCATGCGGTTTATAAATACGTCTGTCGAGTTAATAAGCATGTCAAATACACGTGGACATTGCTGGGTTTGCGCGTATTGATAAACAATGAAGTCCATAAGAACAGTATGCTACATCGAAAAAATGTCATAAAATCGTCCTTTATCCCTGCTGTATTGGTATATAGATTGTGGACAATGTTTCATTTCTGGATTGCCAATTATTAATTGTCCGATATCTTGTTATTTTGAAGTTGAGCTTACGCTTTATTTATCATGTAAACTTGATGATGGTTATGCTCAGGAAATGGTGAATATTATCTGACTAATATGACCTGTTGATGACTAGATATAAATATAGTTGCTTAGGCTGAAGTATGGCGTCTCAGTAAACATGGGGAGATGGTACTGTAGGGGCACAATCTACACTAAAGTATTAAATTCATTTTGCAGATAAATCTCGTCTTCATGCTACACATATTACGGATTGTTGTTACTCAGCTGCAGTCACATCCCAACGAGCCGAGTAACTACAGGTGAGTAAATACATCTATATCCATATATCGCTCTTCATATATCCCCCATCTCTCTCCCTCTCTCTCTCAAGCCAAGTAACTACATGTAAATATATCTCCATATATATCTCACCATATCTTCTACCCTCCCTCATCATGTCTCATACTCTCTCTCTCTCTCTCTCTCTCTCTCTCTCTCTCTCTCTCTCTCTCCATATCTCGCTCGCCCCGTCTCGCCACCCCGACGAGGCAGGTAACTACAGGCGAGTAAATGTGTTTCCCTATATCTAACCGTATCTCGCACCCTCGTTCCCGGTCTCTCAAGTCATGTAACAACAGGTGTGTAAATCTATATCCCAATATTCCCATACCCCTCTCGCTAATGCTCTCCCTTCCTCTGTCTCTCAAGCCAAGTAACTATACGTGAGTAGTCTATCTCACCTTAATATACCCCCTCTCTCCCTCCTCTCTCTCTCTCAACCCACGTAATTACATGTGAGTACATATATCTCCCTATATCTCATCATATACCCCCTCTCTCTGCGTCTTTCTGAAGCCAAGTAACTACAGGCGAGTAAATATATCTCCCTATATATCTCGCGATAATTCCCTTTCTGTCTGTCTTTCTCTCTCAAGTAACTACAGATGACTAAAGCTATATCGATTTTTAAATAGCCATAGCTCATTCCCTTTCTCTCACGCTCTCCCTCTCTCTGGTATTTCCCTACATACTTATCTCCCTCTCTGTCTTAGCTGTATGTCACTCTCAACATATTTCAATCGTTTTATCTCTCTCACTCCATGCATCTCCCTATATCTCTCACATATGTGTGATGATGTAAATGTCACACGATGACTGTGTCCCGTAATCTCCAGTGGTGAAGGTAGAGTGCCGCGTTCGGGAACAATAAAGAGTCCAGGAAGATTCGATAACTGTTATATTCTTAAGTAAGTCTCTGTCGATAAGAACAGCATATAGGTAGATGAACAGAGGAGTTGGTGGATTGGCGGTCAAAGCGGGGGTGTCTCTGTATTTCTCGACACGAGTAGTTATTCCAACGTATGGTGTATCATTCGTCCAAATAAGGTCTGAGATACCATGATACCCTTGTCTATGACGTGTATCATACTATTGTTTACTATATAATGACACTGGTTTGATACTCCCGCACTTATACAACGGTTGCTATCAGTCATAACATATTAAGAATATGATGTTGTTAATTATGCCTGTGTGTTCTTATACTATATCGTTTACATCTCGACGTGCTGTGCTTATCTATACAATTAACCCTATATTTACAATCACTGGGGAAAGAAAGTGTATCCTAGATCAGGGAACACACATAACAATAACTACTATCTTGTGTATTATCGGACAGACCCCCCCCCCCCCCCCCCCCAGTAAAAAGTTTGCAAGTATTGTAAACTAAAAATTGGGTAAATCCGCGTGTACATAAGACAGTTGGATTTAGGATCTATAATCGCGAACGCGACCCGAAAAATCAACACATGGAGTGTGGCCGCGTACTTGAACAATACAGAGTCCAGGAGATTCGATAACATCTATATTCTTAAGTAAGTCTCTGTCGATAAGCATAGCATATGTAGATGCACAGAGGAGTTGTTGGATCGGCGGTCAAAGCGGGGGTGTCTCTGTATTTCTCGACACGAGTAGTTATTCCAACGTATGGTGTATCATGCGTCCAAACAAGGTCTGATATACCATGACACCCTTGTCTATGACGTGTATCATACTATTGTTTTACTATAGAATGATACTGGTTTGATCCTTCCTCACTTATACAATGGTTGCTACCAGCCGTAACCATTTAAGAATATGATCTTTCTAATTATGCTTTTGTTCTTATACTGTATCATTTACATCTCGACGCCTTGTGCTCATCTATACAATTAACCCTATCATTACAATCACTGAGGAAAGGAAGTGTATCCTAGATCCGGGAACACATTTAACAATAATTACTATTTTATGTACTATCGGACAACTGTTTTTACGTAATTGCATTATTGTAGACGAGCATTGAATGCGAAATCCGCCCATGTGATGCTGTAAATGTCACGTGGTGATTGTGCTTTACGTAATCTCGTTAGTATAGACGAACATTGAAAGCGACATCCACCCATGTGACATTGATTGTAATGCTGTAAATGTCACGTGATGACTGTGTTTTACATTATATTATTCTTACAGACGCGCATTCAAAGCAGCATCGATCCTCGTGCCTATTTTTGGAATCCAGCTCCCCGCATGGAGCCCCACACATATATAGAAGCATGTGTACATTTGTTTTATGGGTCTCTGTATGGGTGAAATTATAAAATCGTTAAAAAATGATAAAAAATTGTTAGGCCAATTCATTCTCTTATATATGCTAGGCGACCTATGGCCGACTCGCATATATAAGAGAATGCATTGGCACAGGGTATGCTATGATAATTATAACATGTGAGATTACATTATTCTTACAGACGGGCATTCAAAGCAACATCGATCCTCGTGCCTTTGTTTGGAATCCAGCTCTTCCTTGTCATGTATCGACCATCAGATCCCGACCAGGCACATATCTACGAAATATCATCGGCACTGCTCGTCAACTTACAGGTATGTACAACCAGGCACATATCTACGAAATATCATCGGCACTTCTCGTCAACTTACAGGTAGGTACAACCAGGGACATATCTACGAAATATCATCGGCACTTCTCGTCAACTTACAGGTAGGTACAACCAGGCACATATCTACGAAATATCATCGGCACTTCTCGTCAACTTACAGGTATGTATGACCAGGCACATATCTACGAAATATCATCGGCACTCATGACTCATCGTCAACTTACAGGTATGTACGACCAGGCACATATATACGAAATATCATCGGCACTTCTCGTCAACTTACAGGTATGTATGACCAGGCACATATCTACGAAATATCATCGGCACTTCTCGTCAACTTACAGGTATGTATGACCAGGCACATATCTACGAAATATCATCGGCACGTCTCGTCAACTTACAGGTATGTACAGCCAGGCACATATCGACGAAATATCATCGCCACTTCTCGTCAACTTACAGGTAGGTACAACCAGGCACATATCTACTAAATATCATCGGGACTTCTCGTCAACTTACAGGTATGTACGACCAGGCACATATATACGAAATATCATCGGCACTGCTCGTCAACTTACAGGTAGGTACAACCAGGCACATATATACGAAATACCATCGCCACTTCTCGTCAACTTACAGGTATGTACGACCAGGCACATATATACGAAATATCATCGGCACTGCTCGTCAACTTACAGGTAGGTACAACCAGGCATATATCTACGAAATATCGTCGGCACGTCTCGTCAACTTACAGGTATGTACGACCAGGCACATATCTACGAAATATCATCGGCACTCATCGTCAACTTACAGGTAGGTACAACCAGGCACATATCTACGAAATATCATCGACACTCATCGTCAACTTACAGGTAGGTACGACCAGGCACATATCTACGAAATATCGTCGGCACTTCTCGTCAACTTACAGGTATGTACGACCAGGCACATATATACGAAATATCATCGGCACTGCCCGTCAACTTACAGGTAGGTACAACCAGGCACATATATACGAAATATCATCGCCACTTCTCGTCAACGTACAGGTAGGTACAACCAGGCACATATCTACTAAATATCATCGGCACTTCTCGTCAACTTACAGGTATGTACGACCAGGCACATATCTACGAAATATCGTCGGCACTTCTCGTCAACTTACAGGTAGGTACAACCAGGCACATATCTACGAAATATCGTCGGCACTTCTCGTCAACTTACAGGTATGTACGAGCAGGCACATATCTACGAAATATCATCGGCACTTCTCGTCAACTTACAGGTATGTACGACCAGGCACATATCTACGAAATATCGTCGGCACGTCTCGTCAACTTACAGGTATGTACGACCAGGCACATATCTACGAAATATCATCGGCACTTCTCGTCAACTTACAGGTATGAATACGACCAGGCACATATCTATGAAATATCATCGGCACTTCTCGTCAACTTACAGGTTGGTACAACCAGGCACATATCTATGAAATATCATCGGCACTTCTCGTCAACTTACAGGTTGGTACAACCAGGCACATATCTATGAAATATCATCGGCACTTCTCGTCAACTTACAGGTATGTACGACCAGGCACATATCTACGAAATATCATCGGGACTTCTCGTCAACTTACAGGTATGTACGACCAGGCACATATCTACGAAATATCATCGGGACTTCTCGTCAACTTACAGGTATGTACAGCCAGGCACATATCTACGAAATATCGTCGGCACTCATCGTCAACTTACAGGCAGGTACAACCACCGACGTGTTCAGATCCCGACCAGGCACATATCTACGAAATATCATCGGCACTTCTCGTCAACTTACAGGTAGGTACAATCAGGCACATATCTACGAAATATCATCGGCACTGCTCGTCAACTTACAGGTAGGTCCAACCAGGCACATATCTACGAAATATCGTCGGCACTTCTCGTCAATTTACAGGTATGTACGACCAGGCACATACCTACGAAATATCATCGGCACTCATGACTCATCGTCAAGTTACAGGTATGTACGACCAGGCACATCTCTACGAAATATCATCGGCACTTCTCGTCAACTTACAGGTAGGTACGACCAGGAACATATCTACGAAATATCGTCGGCACTTCTCGTCAACTTACAGGTATGTACGACCAGGCACATATCTACGAAATATCGTCGGCACTTCTGGTCAACTTACAGGTAGGTACAACCAGGCACATATCTACGAAATATCGTCGGCACTTCTCGTCAACTTACAGGTATGTACGAGCAGGCACATATCTACGAAATATCATCGGCACTTCACGTCAACTTACAGGTAGGTACGACCAGGCACATATCTACGAAATATCATCGGCACTGCTCGTCAACTTACAGGTATGTACGACCAGGCACATATATACGAAATATCATCGGCACTTCTCGTCAACTTACAGGTAGGTACGAGCAGACACATATCTACGAAATATCATCGGCACTTCTCGTCAACTTACAGGTAGGTACGACCAGGCACATATCTACGAAATATCATCGGCACTGCTCGTCAACTTACAGGTAGGTACGACCAGGCACATATATACGAAATATCATCGGCTCTTCTCGTCAATTTACAGGTAGGTACGACCAGACACATATCTACGAAATATCGTCGGCACTGCTCGTCAACTTACAGGTAGGTACGACCAGGCACATATCTACGAAATATCATCGGCACTGCTCGTCAACTTACAGGTAGGTACAACCAGGCACATATCTACGAAATATCGTCGGCACTGCTCGTCAACTTACAGGTAGGTACGACCAGGCACATATCTACGAAATATCATTGGCACTCATCGTCAACTTACAGGCAGGTACAACCACCGACGTGTTCAGATCCCGACCAGGCACATATCTATGAAATATCATCGGCACTTCTCGTCAACTTACAGGTAGGTACGACCAGGCACATATCTACGAAATATCATCGGCACTGCTCGTCAACTTACAGGTAGGTACAATCAGGCACATATCTACGAAATATCGTCGGCACTTCTCGTCAACGTACAGGTAGGTACGACCAGGCACATACCTACGAAATATCATCGGCACTCATCGTCAACTTACATGTAGGTACAACCACCGACGTGTTCAGATCCCGACCAGGCACATATCTATGAAATATCATCGGCACTTCTCGTCAACTTACAGGTAGGTACGACCAGGCACATATCTACGAAATATCATCGGCACTGCTCGTCAACTTACATGTAGGTACGAGCAGACACATATCTACAAAATATCGTCGGCACTTCTCGTCAACTTACAGGTAGGTACGACCAGGCACATATCTACGAAATATCATCGGCACTCATGACTCATCGTCAACTTACAGGTATGTACGACCAGGCACATATCTACGAAATATCATCGGCACTGCTCGTCAACTTACAGGTAGGTCCAACCAGGCACATATCTACGAAATATCATCGGCACTTCTCGTCAACTTACAGGTATGTACGACCAGGCACATATCTACGAAATATCATCGGCACTTCTCGTCAACTTACAGGTAGGTACGACCAGCGACGTCTAGAGTGTCTCATTGGGGGTGTCCACCTTGCATTTTCCAACTGCAACCCCCACCATTGAACCACACCAAACTCCAACTGGTACATCATGCTTTCCAGCTATTTGAAAATTACAACATGACTGATGGCCATTTCCGACATGAATTTTGGCCAAACGTAGTACAGCTGGTATACAAACCACAAATTCCCTCCAGCAACCACAGTAATCACAGTTATCACAGTAAACGCAGTAATCAAAGTAATCAATGAAAACAATTATAAACACTGGTGTGTAATGTCCAAATGATGTTTTGTCAGGCATGAACACTGTTGGAAATGTTGACTAAAGTTAGGGGGTCAAACACCGCCCTCTGTGGCCACATTCATGGGTAGAACCAACCTGGGAAATACCTCATACTGTATTGTGTAACAGAATTATTTTAAGCATTCTGTATCTACCAGCAAATATATATATCCGAGTGCAGTAACATACGTTTGGCACGTTGTCTTAAGCGCGCACACCTTCAATTAATCAAGCAATATATAAGGCCTTTTCTAACAGCAAGATTTAAATTATATAATCCCTCAGGCTGTTTTCATAAAAAAATACGCTCATATTGAACTGGTTTCGCAAACACATAAACCCATATTGGCGTTATTTTTTTAAGCTCTATATGAACATAGATCGGCTTACCAGATGTGCGCTCATGATACTGTGATTTCCGCGCATTAAGACGGAGTAGCTATGTGCTTATTTCATAATAAAATAAGTCTATTATGAACCTATGTGAATAGTTAGGTCCAACGTGATATATATTGATATCCTATATGTTCGAAAAGTCCAATTTCACAAAATTTGACATAAATTGAGGCATACATAGATAGCGGTTCTATTATACACGAAGCAAGCTATTGTCTTATGGTATAGCATATAAATAACCTAGCTGATGTCGGTCTGTATAAAGCTATGAAGATCATTATTTCACCTATGATGGACCACTCTTCACACTGGCCTACATCCACTTGATGAGGTCTTGTTTCTTAACATATGATGGACCACTCTTCACACTGGCCTACATCCACTTGATGATGTCTTGTTCTTAACATATGATGGACCACTCTTCACACTGTCCTACATCCACTTGATGATGTCTTGTTCTTAACATATGATGGACCACTCTTTACACTGGCCTACATCCACTTGATGATGTCTTGTTCTTAACATATGATGGACCACTCTTCACACTGGCCTACATCCACTTGATGATGTCTTGTTCTTAACATATGATGGACCACTCTTCACACTGGCCTACATCCACTTGATGAGGTCTTGTTTCTTAACATATGATGGACCACTCTTCACACTAGCCTACATCCACTTGATGATGTCTTGTTTTTAACATATGATGGACCACTCTTCACACTGTCCTACATCCACTTGATGATGTCTTGTTCTTAACATATGATGGACCACTCTTTACACTGGCCTACATCCACTTGATGATGTCTTGTTCTTAACATATGATGGACCACTCTTTACACTGGCCTACATCCACTTGATGATGTCTTGTTCTTAACATATGATGGACCACTCTTTACACTGTCCTACATCCACTTGTTGATGTCTTGTTCTTACCATATGATGGACCACTCTTTACACTGGCCTACATCCACTTGATGAGGTCTTGTTCTTAACATATGATGGACCACTCTTTACACTGGCCTACATCCACTTGATGATGTCTTGTTCTTAACATATGATGGACCACTCTTCACACTGGCCTACATCCACTTGATGATGTCTTGTTCTTAACATATGATGGACCACTCTTTACACTGGCCTACATCCACTTGATGAGGTCTTGTTTCTTAACATATGATGGACCACTCTTCACACTGGCCTACATCCACGTGATGAGGTCTTGTTTCTTAACATATGATGGACCACTCTTCACACTGGCCTACATCCACTTAATGAGGTCTTGTTTCTTAACATATGATGGACCACACTTCACACTGGCCTACATCCACTTGATGAGGTCTTGTTTCTTCACATATGATGGACCACTCTTCACACTGTCCTACATCCACTTGATGAGGTCGTGTTTCTAATGCTTTACAAAATATATGAACCCCGGTGATGATTATGATGATGATGATGAAGCGATTATGATGGCGACTACATGATGTTAAGTGTTGTTAGGAAGGGCGACGATGATGATGATGATGATGATGATGATTATGATGATGATGATGACGATGAAGCGATTATGATGGCGACCACACGATAAGTGTTAACAAGAAGGGCGACGATGATGATATTGATGATGATGATGATGATGATTATGATGATGATGAAGCTTATGATGATGACGATGGTGATGTAGTGCTAGTGATGATTATGTCGATGATGATGTTTCAATGGTAATAACGACGACGACGATGCTGATGACGATGATGATGATGATGATGCTGATGCTGATGGGGTGACGACGAAGTCTTTTGGGAAGTCACTGTATCATGCCATTTTTAATTTGCATTTAACTTTTTGACAGGGTTATCAACCCCGGACTTCATGCCATTTGTATTTTATATTTTACCTTTTGACAGGGTTATCAACCCCGGACTTCATGCCAATTTTAATTTGTATTTACCTTTTGACAGGGTTGTCAACACCGGACTTCATGCCATTTTTAATTTGTATTTACCTTTTGACAGGGTTATCAACCCCGGACTTCATGCCATTTTTAATTGTTATTTTACCTTTTGACAGGGTTATGAACCCCGGACTTCATGCCATGTTTAATTTGTATTTTACTTGTTGACAGGGTTATGAACCCCGGACTTCATGCCATTTTTAATTTTTATTTTACTTTTTGACAGGGTGCTGCATTATTAATTTGTATTTTACTTGTTAACATGGTTATGAACCCCGGACTTCATGCCATGTTTAATTTGTATTTAACTTTTTGACAGGGTTATGAACCCCGGACTTCATGCCATTTTTTAATTTGTATTTTACTTTTTGATAGGGTGCTGCAATTGCCGTGACATTCTGCTTCTTCAACGGAGAGGTTAGTGTATTGGTCAGCTGTTTTCTGGAATCAGTTATTAAATATGAACTATTTATCTCAGCCTGACGAACCACAGGCGTCGGATGCATCGTTAGTCATGTGGTTTTCTTTTTTACTTTACTAGATGGTTCAAGTTTAGGCCGGATGTTTAGTTTCAAGATTGTTTTACTATTTAAATAATCGGCGAGTTAGAAGAATTAGAATACCATCGTATGTCTAATGGAAGATGGTCAACATAATTTACCGAAAGTTTTTTGTAGTTTATGTCCGGCCTTGATTATAAATACGAATTCGTCTAGAATAGATAGCGGTTATATTATATCAAGTTTCATAATAAGGGTAAGTTCGCTCACTCGCATTATTTTGGAGTAATTTCGGTATAGAAAGCTACATTATGCCAGACACCGAATGCAACATGCTTTTAAAATGCACCTGTACCACGCGGCGGCGGCGGCGGCGGCGACGGCATTGCGGTATTTTACCTGTATCACATCGAACTTCATGATAGTTAAAACTATGTAGTTCCACTACTAGCGACGCTATCGAAATATGCGTGCAATATAATAAAATATTGTATCTCACGTGACTTTGTTATTGAAATCAAGCTTTCCGATTGGTTGGCTACTCGACTCTATTAGTCGTAGTTGTATACTACGCCTTCAAGTCTCTCCCATCGTGCACTATGCATATGTAGTTTTGACTACTAAAAATAGTAACGAACACTACATCAAACTTTGTTCTGAAACTACTTGTTATTTCGCCGCTGATCCAAATTAAAGCTTCAGTAAGGCGAACATCAATTGTCTGAACTTAATAACAGTTGAAAATAGTAGTTTCCTACTGCTAATTAATTAAAAACAAACAAACAAACAAACCTGAACAAAGATGAATTTAAATATATATTTTTGTTTTTACATATTATTATTTTATTTTTTTCTTTTAAAAAAAATGGTGTTCGCCCACTGGTTTGCCTTTAATTTCTGCATTTGTTCGATACAATATAATAATTAGAGCATGACTTGTCGTGAAATACGCCGATATAGTGCATAGTGCGGTTGTGTAGTTCACTCCGCTTCGAGTCGTGAACTACACAACCTCACTATGCACTATATCGGCGTATTTCACTCCAAGCCATGCTCTATTTATTAAATAGCATTCAATTATCTAGCAATAATCAATCATACAGTTGTTTAATCGCGATAACTCAGTAGCACTGTTACGTATGGAACAACCGACATTTTACTTATCATGTCGTTAGCTTTGGTAATTATTAATTGTATCATCCCTGGTCAAGTGGTCCTGCAAATGTGCTTTGTCCTAACAGCATCAAAGCAATTCAGCAGTACCAACCGCATCATAGCACATTTGCAGATCCACTTGGCCAGGGGTGTGCACATGCATGACTTGTTGACATTCATATTCTGGCGCCATAGCGTTTTCTCTGAGAGAACACATGCAGTACAAACTTACTAGTGTACGACCGTACACCAACGCTCATATATGATTGACTGTCTATGTTGTCATGTGTCGTTGTGCTTAGATTGAAGCCGTTTAGGGCATATGTAGTGATTACCGGTGCCGACAAGAACCTGAGAAACGATCCACACATTGTAGCCACGGTACACACATCGTATCTAGGTACACTATGTCTGGACACGAGTTCTGATTAGTTGTTGTCTAACTGTGAGTTTAAACATATTTAAGCGTATACGGTATGTCTGGATTTCTGATTATACATATTTGATTAAGCAACATTCAGCATCGGACACGATCAATACTAAAAATAATTCGGATAATCATCGATGTACATGTCGCCCTAATTATGATTTACAAGAAAGCTAGTCCAGAACGTTCGTGACGTAACGGCCACCCTATTTATAGAGCGTTCAATTGACTAGAATTATCAAAGAAATGTATTTTTCAACTTCATACATGTGTAGTGATTGCAGTCACTTTACACGACAGCAAAGTTTGGTATTTCAACACACGGTTAATATTGCTTAAATTGACTCCCTTGTTCTCATGAATAATTACCCATCTGCTCTCATGTTGCAGGTGTTGAACAGACTGAGGGTGGCTTTTCCGATATTGAGTAAGGACGTGGAACGGCACGGTTTCACCACGGGGTTAACCCAGCATTATAACGGCAGCCCAGGTATCGTCAAAACTGATGAGATAGAGAACATACAACAACCAGCTAGTTATATGCAGCTTAAGTCATGTTGTAATGATGACGTGCACCCCCAAGTGAACACAGACGACAGAGAACGGACAACAGCGACACCATCATCTACAACAACATCAACAACCAGCTAGTTATATACAGCTAAACCATGTTGTAATGATGAGGTGTACCCCACGTGAACACATGCGATATAAAACAGACAACAACCAACTGACAATAATCGTTTGCAGCTGATGCGGCATAGTAGTTGTGGTGTATCACGACATGAGCGATAAATCACATGTGTGTACTTAGAAATATGGTGGCCCAACAAATTTGCTACTAACGAGTGAGACTTCAGATGAATATCCAACTGCTCTCATGTGCCAGCTGGTCTTTTCCGATATTGAGTAAGGACGTTGAAGAGCATGCCTTCACCGCGGGAGTATCTAATCATAACGACAGTCCTGGGCTCGTCACACATTAGGCGATCGCGATCAGACAACAAACATCTAGATATACCGCGGAAATCATGTTGTAATGATGGTGTTCATCCTACGTGAAAACATTTAACCATCGGTGCCCTATTATTAGCATGTGTGTAGCTACCAACAGTAAAGGGTACGACTGAGAACAGGTGTTATATATAAGTGTACCTGTATGTGTTATATACATGGGACATAAGGCTGCATTGAATGATCTATCGTCAGCACTAATTCAATGTCCAAGAGTTGACGCTAGTCCGTATTTAACTCTTTACCCAACAGAAGGGCCCTGTGCCAATGCATTATATTATGTATGCGAGTCGACCATAGGTCGCCTCGCATATATAAGAGAATGCGTTGGCTTAACACATTAAAAATTATAAAATTGTTAAAGAATGTAAGAAAAAATGGTAAAAACAGATTTGTTCGACTCGCATATATAAGAGAATGCATTGGCACAGGGCATAACTGTAACTATCACAATGTGGTCAAGGAGCCGGTTCCAATGATATCCATATTTGTATGGTTCTATTGAGACAGACCGAAGATATTTTAGGCTGTTGAAGCTTTATTTGGCCGGTTTTGGCCGTTTTGTTGGGTAAAGGGATATAGAAGGATGTATATTCAGGAATACATCACCATCAACACCAGCAGCAGTTCTGATTAAAATTATACTTGGACAACTCCGCGTTACATAGTCTAACGAAAGTAGTTTTTGCTCCATTACCAACATAAAACATTACGTCGGTATCAGCCAGTCGCAGCATTTATCAGTAAAACTATTCAGGCAAATTGTCTGAATTCATATACAACCATCGTTTCGCCACACAGCTAAACATATATCGCGCTATAAATTTTCGGTGCAATGATAATTTGATACAGTGTTCACACAGTTAGACCATACGACAAACAAATAAACAATAAAGAATAGTACCTCATTGATCAATAATACATCGCAATGAGAAATTAATTACGTACAATTTCAATAGTTAAGAGTTAGAACCCCGGTATAAAAACGATGAGCGATGTGACGTCATACTGCATGTATTGGGTGCAGATGATATTTACACGGTGATATGACACACCGACATGTATACGTTCGTTAAACTCTGTAACGCGGAGCTGTAGACACAACACCATCAACATACCGTGACACTGAAGTGATGAGTCCGCGGTTTGATTGGCTAATTCGTATGGCGATACCCGCCTCATTCCGGACAGATGTGAAGCGGATATGTGATGTCGCATCGCATTTGATGGAGGGAACACATGGCAAACACAGCCACCAACCTGCACATTAAACTGTGTCTAACAAATAGTGACTCTTGGGAAGCAGTTACATGATAATATTATATACGTTTGCAAATGTATCTTGTTGTCTCCTTAATTGCTAGCTCAGACACATACACTAGCCTACCGATCGACAACTAGGATAATCACTTTAATGAAATATGCTAATATCTACGAACCTAAATTAAAACATCAGGATTGCACGCTTTTTTCATGATATGGCGCTACAACAGGCATCGTACATGAACGCATCACCAACAGAAACGGATATCAAATTTGACGCCATATTCTTTGTATTATCTGCCAACCCACTAGTTTCTGCTCATATTAAACCAGATCGTTCTTCGTGTTCCATCTTTATAACATAGATATATAATTGCATTGCACGCGTACATTATAAGTTTTTCTTTAGTTTGTTTAAATTTTTCGGCAACCATACTGGCAGCCATCATGGATTTTATCCCAGTGCCACTGACTGGCGACTGCTGTGGAATTATTCTACATCTTATTTATTTATTACATGATCCTATTCTTATTCCATGCAATACACACATTCTATAAATTGTGATATGCAATGAATCTATAGCGCAGTTTACACAACTCTTCCAGTAAATTAGGTTTGGATGTCCAGACTTAACTTACTGGACGAGTTTTGTAAACTACGCCATAAACTGGGGAAGAGTTGTAGATCCTCTATGTTTTCGTCTTCTGTCATAACGTTTGGTGTGTACCTACGTGTTTTATATAAACGACAATATTGCGAATTCGATTATTTCCTGAGCAGTACCTAGAATTAATGCAAAAGGGAGACACTGTGTGATACCTTCACCAAATCACCATGGTTTTGCGTCATAATGTATTTTATCTGACGCGACTGTGTCTGCTGCCAATCACAGATTAACCCTTTACCCAACAAACCGGCCAAAACCGGCCAAATAAAGCTTCAACAGCCTAAAATATCTTCGGTCTGTCTCAATAGAACCATACAAATATGGATATCATTGGAACAGGCTCCTTGACCACATTGTGATAGTTACATTTATTCCCTGTGCCAATGCATTCTCTTATATATGCGAGTCGACCATAGGTCGCCTCGCATATATAAGAGAATGCATTGGCCTAAAAAATAATCTTTTTTTAACACTTTTTACCATTTTTTCTTACATTCTTTAACAATTTTATAATTTTTAATGTGTTAAGCCAATGCATTCTCTTATATATGTGAGGCGACCTATGGTCGACTCGCATATATACGAGAATGCATTGGCAAAGGGCCGTTCTGTTGAGTAAAGGGTTAATAATATAAAATGAGAATCAGCATGAACCTTCGAATATGATGTCACACTTGTTTAGATTTATTATGCAATATAAAATACACGCGTTGTGTTTCGGAAATCATCAATGTGGTATTCAGAAACACTACGTGTGTATTTTGTTTATACCATGATCCTACCGATAAGAATAACGTTATAAAGATTGAACATAAAACGTAGAAGAAATTGTTTAAAACTTCAACCCTCCGTGGACCCCACAGCAACTCATTACATCAGAAACACGGCGAAGGGATATGAAACCTGAGGAAATTGTGAAAGTATATAAAAAGCTATTGAAATGTATGACAAAATTGTTGCTAACATAAATTAACACATAATTATGTCACATACTATCTGGAGTTATGAAACTATACTATATTATCGTGCCAACAGTTTACTATATTTAGCAGACTGATAGCGGTCATTTCCGTCAACATCTAATCGCTATAAATAGATAGAGCAACCTCACTGCGCGGAGGTCACATTGATTCACGAGCATTGCAATCTCTAATGTAGTTATATCACTTTGCCGTTCAAACGTTCATACATACAACGTGCCTTTATGCATTCAGTGGCGATAACAAGTTGTGATTCACAGTGACTGTTAACACTATAATAGTGTACGTGATCGTGGTAAACATATCGCTACATCGCTGCTGTGATAAAGTGGATCCCTGGTTAACATCACTGGTCTTTATTAATGCCCCAAGAGCAACCCCGTCAGAACACACCCGTCGCAGACGACCATCTGCTACGGTCTGGTTTACTTAAAATTAAGACAATTTACCAGGTGCCCATGACTTTCAGCACAGTACATGTATATGAAACAAAGTTGTGTCGACGTTCCAATTGAGGGGAATTAATCCCAGTATACCACATGCAGTTAATCAAACTACACGGCAGAGTTAAGTCCCCTGCTACGCCGGACTGCACTCTGTCATCACGTTCGCCGGATGCGAGGAAATCATTAATTTGTTTTTATTTTTAATTCAGACTGCTACGGAAGCACTGTAGCGCCACAAATAAAATAATAATTACGGCGTTTAAACGCCCTATTACGGCGTTTAAACGCCCTAATACGGCGTTTAAACGCCCTAATTACGGCGTTTAAACGCCCTAATTACGGCGTTTAAACGCCGTAATTAGGGCGTTTAAACGCCCTATTACGGCGTTTAAACGCCCTAATACGGCGTTTAAACGCCCTAATACGGCGTTTAAACGCCCTAATTACGGCGTTTAAACGCCCTAATGCGACATATATGGAATGACTAGTGAACCTTCGGACTGAACCTTCGGACTACTGAACCCTACCCGATCAATGTCTGAACAGAATGAGGTCCCCTAGCAAGGGTGAATTTGGTGATGCTAGCCGCTATGCGGGGTAATATCTCTAAATTCACCCTCTGGGGACCTCATTCTGCAAATGTCAGGCACCTTATTTTCGGGCTTGATACCACCACTGGTATATGCGTTGGTTTGGGTGCAATGTGTCTAACCGTGAAACATGTGGTCCCCTGCTATAAGCATATACCCTTCGCTATGCGCATGTTCGACTACATGGGGGTGTTTTGAGTGCATTCTAGTTCATTTTGGATTTTCGGAGAATCGGGCCTTCGGAGAATCGGGCCCTCGGAGTTAAAGGCTTTCGGAGAATCGGGCTTTCGGAGAATCGGGCCTTCGGAATTATGGGGTTTCGGAGAATCGGGCCTTCGGAGTTATGGGCTTTCCAGGGCTGGCAATCTCAGAAATCCGGGCGGGCTAAGACCAACCCTCCTCAATCAGCCTAGGTGGGCTATAGCCCTCCTCAGTGAATGATGTCATAGCATGGACATTTTAGCCAACTACAGCCAAATCACATTCACGACAATGGAAATAGTCATTATCTGAACTAAACTGCGTTAATACATTTTACAAAGGGAGCCATTCCAAAATGTACCTCACCCCATAGACTTTACCCACCCGAATAAAGGCCATCGGTTATAGGGTGATAGAGCCAGAAACATTAATCGTGAGTCACTACTCATATAATGCAGTGGTCTTGTTATTGTGTTTGATGCACCAACTAATGGCTAAAATGTAGACAGTCATTTAATCTTATTAATGGTTCTCAATCCGATTAAGCACCCCTAAATTACTATTTCTTTGACTTCGGGGGTAAAAAATAATTGATTCGAGTCGACGAACCTACCCATCAACGCTCAGGGTGATCAGATATCAATTTTTTTTACATCTATTGTTTGTGGCACAGAACACGCCGTCAAAAGGATGTTCTCAGTCAAAATTGCGTTAGTATTACCATTTATTTTTAGTTATCCACCTTCGTCCGTTTGAATAAGTGTTTCTGTGGCAATTATCAGTTCACATCTCGAGAAAATTACAAACTTCAAAAATCAATATCTCATCACTCTGAGCTTTGATGGATGGGTTCCTCGACTCGAATCAAATATGTTTTACCCCTGAAGCCAAAGAAATAGTAATTTAGGGGTGCTTAATCGGATTGAGTACCATTAATAAGATTAAATGACTGTCTACATTTTAGCCATTAGTTGGTGCATCAAACACAACAAGCCGTCGGAGACGGCGGTATCCCCCGCCGAAATGTGCAGTTGGGGAAGTGCATTCTCAATAAAGTTTACGTTCTCAGTACGTGGTAAATAAGAGGTGGGATTTTGTCAAAAAGCCAGGCTCGCGAACTCATTTTAGGTACTAGTCATGGGAACAAATATACCAAAACTCTTTTAAATCCGTTGATATAAATTTTGAGCAAAATTAAATAAAATATATATTTGATAAAATATACCTCAATATCTCCATAATCATGCATAAATATTCTTAGAATGACATTTTACTTCTTGACAGCCCATATCACATGGTGGTCTGTGTACAGAACTGGAAAAGCATGTGTGTCCATTTTAATATTAGAGAGAAGTAGGTCGAGTGTTCCTTCAAGTATATGTGTCGGCTGCACAACAGATTGATGTATTTTGAAGATGTTTTCAAGTTGGGACACATATTTCTCCTGATGGATGTTGAAATTGAAATCACCAGTGCAGATTATTGTAACAAATTTTAAAAAGTCCAATAACTCTGCTTAAAATAACCGGCCGGACCTGGTTTGCGAACTCATTCTAGATACTGGTCATGTGAACTCATTTACCGAATATCTCTGAAATCCATTGACATTTGTGGAAATGAGCCCTGTGACGTCGTCCATTTGCACACACAAAAATAAACAATGTCCAATAACTCTGCTTAAAATATCCTGCCGGACCTGGTTTTCGAACTCGTTCTAGATACTGATCATGTGAACACAAATAAAAAAAATCTTTGAAATCCGTTGACATTTGTGGAAATAAGCCCTGTGACGTTGTCTATATGCTATTTGTTAAATAATAAACAAAGTCCAATAACTCCGGTAAAAATAACCGGCCGGACCTGGCATGCGAACTCGTTCTAGGTAATGGTCAGGTGAACTCATATACCAAATATCTTTGAAATCCATAGAGATTTGTGGAAATGAGCCCTGTGACGTCGTCTATATGCTATTTGGTAAATTCAACAAAAATAATAAACAAAGTCCAATAACTCTGGTAAAAATATCCTGCCGGACCTGGCTTGAGAACGCATTCTAGGTAACGGTCAGGTGAACTCATATACCAAATATCTTTGATATCCGTAGACATATGTTCAAGTTCTAACTCGATCAAATTCAGGACAGACGGACGGACGAACGGACGGACAGACGGAACCCATTCCTATATCACCCGCAAATTTTCAATTTGGCGGGGGATAATAACAAGAGCACTGCATTATATGAGTAGTGACTCACGATTAATGTTTCTGACTCTATCACCCTATAACCGATGGCCTTTATTCGGGTAGGTAAAGTCTATGGGGTGAGGTACATTTTGGAATGGCTCCCTTTGTAAAATGTATTAACGCAGTTTAGTTCAGATAATGACTATTTCCATTGTCGTGAATGTGATTTCGCTGTAGTTGGCTAAAATGTCCATGCTATGACATCATTCACTGAGGAGGGCTATAGCCCACCTAGGCTGATTGAGGAGGGTTGGTCTGAGCCCGCCCGGATTTCTGAGAATGCCAGCCCTGGAAAGCCCATAACTCCGAAGGCCCGATTCTCCGAAACCCCATAATTCCGAAGGCCCGATTCTCCGAAAGCCCGATTCTCCGAAAGCCCATAACTCCGAGGGCTCGATTCTCCGAAGGCCCGATTCTCCGAAAATCCAAAATGAACTAGAATGCACTCAAAACACCCCATGTAGTCGAACATGCACATAGCGAAGGGTATATGCTTATAGCAGGGCACCACATGTTTCACGGTTAGACACATTGCACCCAAACCAACGCATATACCAGTGGTGGTATCAAGCCCGGAAATAAGGTGCCTGACATTTGCAGAATGAGGTCCCCAGAGGGTGAATTTAGAGATATTACCCAGCATAGCGGCTAGCATCACCAAATTCACCCTTTGCTAGGGGACCTCATTCTGTTCAGACATTGATCGGGTAGTGTTCAGTAGTCCGAAGGTTCACTAGTCATTCCATATATGTCGCATTAGGGCGTTTAAACGCCGTAATTAGGGCGTTTAAACGCCGTATTAGGGCGTTTAAACGCCGTAATTAGGGCGTTTAAACGCCGTAATAGGGCGTTTAAACGCCGTAATTAGGGCGTTTAAACGCCGTATTAGGGCGTTTAAACGCCGTAATAGGGCGTTTAAACGCCGTAATTAGGGCGTTTAAACGCCGTAATTAGGGCGTTTAAACGCCGTAATTAGGGCGTTTAAACGCCGTAATTAGGGCGTTTAAACGCCGTAATTAGGGCGTTTAAACGCCGTATTAGAGCGTTTAAACGTCGCAATAGGGCGTTTAAACGCCGTATTAGGGCGTTTAAACGCCGTAATAGGGCGTTTAAACGCCGTAATTAGGGCGTTTAAACGCCGTAATTAGGGCGTTTAAACGCCGTATTAGGGCGTTTAAACGCCGTAATAGGGCGTTTAAACGCCGTAATTATTATTTTATTTGTGGCGCTACAGTGCTTCCGTAGACTGCTGTCGCTTACCATACATTCTGCATGTTTATGAGAAACCGAACTGTCCATATTCACTTGAAAATTGGCTAGATCAAGCCGGAATGAATTGTAACTGACAAAAATACCTAAATAAAACATGTTAGATTCAATTACAAAAATATACACCATGCAAACATGCAGACCAGCGTAACGAAGGGACTGAACTCTGCATGCATGATGGAAGCGTGCAGACATGCACAACGAAGGGACGGAACTATACATGCGTGATGGAAGCGTCCAGACCTGCGTAGTGAAGGGACTGAACTTTACATGCATGATGGAAGCGTTCAGACCTGCATAACGAAGGGACTGAACTCTACAAGCACGATGGAAGCGTTCAGACTAGCGTAGTGAAGGGACTGAACTCTACATGCATGATGGAAGCTTTCAGACCAGCATAGTGAAGGGGCTGAACGCTACATGTATGATGGAAGCGTTCAGACCAGCGTAGTGAAGGGATTGAACTCTACATGCATGATGGAAGCGTTCAGACCTGCGTACACTGACAATAAATTCGGTTTTTATTGGTATTGATCAATACCAAATCTGATTCCCTTGGTTTTGATCAAAACCAAATCTGAATCCCTTGGTTTTGAGGACATGTTCAATACCATATATTGGTTTTGACCGATAGTCTTCAAGAGTTATCGTTACTGTTTCCGTGGAGCACACGGCAAGATTGGAGGTCGCCATTTTATTTCGAAGCGACTGAAACACATTATAGTGTTAAAATCACAGCAAATAACTTAGACTGGTTCAATGGGTGATCACAGATATGTTTCATGATGGCCGGACAATCTTATCTTCGGGAATCTTGACATGTATGTATCTACAAACTTTTAATTATAGGATGCTTTCGGTTTCGACTTCAACTTTACACGAAATCTTCACACATATTTTGTATCAGCACAAAAGCTCATATATGGGCACCAACACGATAGAGAAGTGACAGAACATTTCAAACTCAACAAATAAGATTATGCCTTTGTCAATGGATAAGAGATAACAAATTTTCATCTAAAAGACTTCAAGTTGAAAAATAAATTTCTCAGTAAATTTGATAAAAATTTGTCATGCTGTTTCAAATTGGTCATGTTCACAGTAATTTATCAGGTTTAGAACTTTAGGTCGTGTTTATGGAATGGCATGTACTTTTACATTTATTCCTTATTTGCGCTTAAGCTTAAATCACTTACGCGTAAATGCCAATTATTTTGCTCAAATGCAAATCATTTACGCTTAAGCACGAAAAGATCATAATTTTCATATTTATGCTTAAGTGCAAATAAGAAGTAAATATTAAAACCATGTCCCATATTGTATGGGAGTTCAAATTCACATTTAATAGCCAATTACGCTTAAGTGTAATGCATTAAGACATTACGCATGAGCGTAATTCAGATTTCCATTATGTTTTTCAAAGCATCATCTATTAAACTTAAGCGTAAAGCCATTACGCTTAAGCGTAATGTCGTTATGCTTAAGCGTAATGTCAATACGCTTAAGCGTAATTCATATTCCATATGTGAAAACTCCCCTGAAGCTGAAATGGATGCAGCAAATTCCTGATGCTAGTAACTTTTGACAAATATCGAGCTTAGATTATATCATTATATGTAAGGTAATAAGGCTATAAAAATATGTTATGCTTAAGCGTAATGGCAGTGCGCTTAAGTGTATTTTTCAATTTTCAGTGCTTTATGACTAATTGGATTCTCTCAATATTAAATCTATTTTGAACCCTTAAGCATAAGTAGCTATTAAATATGAATTTGGGCTCCCATACCAATATGGGTGAACCACAAATCAATCTTTATTTAGACCGATCTGTCTAAATGTGTTGGGCAATCAGTCTAAACAGATTGAATGTTGACAATTTGACAATAGATAAGACATAACATTTTCATAAAAAAAAATCTTAAAGTTGAAAAAGACATTTGGCAGTTTATTTGATAAAAAGTTGTCATTCCGTTTGAAAATTATCATGATTCATGGGAATTTATCAGGTCTAGGTGAATAGGTGTATGGGAGGCCATGCGCAAATTACTTAAACTTTAAAATCAAAAAATTATGGATCATATTTATGCTCAAGCGCAAATAAGGTACAAATGTTAAAATCGCATCCCATATTGGTGAACCATCGAATGTTCTTTATTTGACCGATCGGTCTGAAACGTCTAGACCAATTGGTCTAAAGTTTTCCTGTCAGTACCTTCTCTGACACCGGTCTAACTAAATTGTAAGAGAAGGAAAGCATTTTCACATTTATTCATTATTTGCGCAAAAGTGCAAATTATTTACTCTTAAGCACAAATTATTTACGCTTAAGCGCAAATTATTTACAAATGAGCACAAATCATTATAATTTATTCTTAAGCACAAAATTGACAAATGGATCACCCAGACCTGTTTGAATTTTATAATATTTCATTAATTAATCATATAATCAAAATGAAGATAATTATGTCACAACATAGACATAAAAATTTGATGGGCTTACTAAGGCTAAGGGGTTACCTTTTCCACCCGCACCCACTGAATAATTATTGTTTTAAATATAAAAACTTAATGCTAACAACAGTTGTATGATGTTTTATTTATATGGACATGACTATACGTCGTTCAATAAATAGACCCGACATTTACGACCTATTTTAATCATGCACAAATTACAAATCAAAAAATTATTTGCATGTATTCGTATCTTCGAATTATTGAAAATTATGAAATTAGCACATGCTGCACGACCACTGAGCCTCACTTGTGTCTACTTGCTGCCCACTGACCCAAACAGGTAAGGTCATATAGGCAGAAAATTACGGCATACAAACTGATTACCCGTATAATTTTCCTAAAAAATAAATTACCTCGAGGCAGCTTTTAGTTTCCCTCATGATCTTTCGGCAGACTTATATTCTCAAAATATTTGTCTTCACATTGATATAATGACCACTATTCATGTGGTTCTATCAGTGTCTACTGTTAACACAATGAAGTCATGATAGCAATTTTTTTTACCTGTCTTGTTGACTTATAAAATAAATTAAGAATTTCCTCGAGTGGGCTTGTTATGTTACATGAGCCGGGACATCTCGGTTAGACTTAGTGAACCTTCAGACGACCACGATTCAATCGTAAGTGGAAGGATTTTCGTCGTAGGAAGTAACAGGAAGATGGAGTGCGCATGCTCACGTCTAAATCGTAGAACAAAAAATAATATCAGACAGTGTTTGATTTTAGATACGATATCGTGTCGTATCCTTGGTTACATCCACTTGCGACGTAATCGCAGTCGTGTGTATGTAAAAATCGTAGCTGGAAATGGTCATAGGGTAGTCAATCACATGCTTTAGAACAACCTACGATAGAATAATGCACGTGACATCGCAATCGTCTGAACAAACTATCCACGATCTCGTCGGGCCTGATCCCTCCACTTACGATGTGTATCGTGATCGTCTGAAGGTACACTTAGCCGAGACAACACAGTCTGCGGGGACAAATCAATCATGCTGTTATGTGAGCTGAGACAACTCGGTTAGCTGGGACAACTCAGTAGTCAACGTCAACCGAGTTGTCCCAACTAGCTAACCGAGTTGTCCCAGCTAGCTAACCGAGTTGTCCCAGCGAACTCGGTTTGACGAGTTGACGCGGCTCATGTAACAGCACACCATTATTTTAGTCAGTCAGCACAGAGGACCTAGGCACCCAGCAGACCGGGTTGTCCCGGCTAACCGAGTTGTCCCGCTCATGTAACAAGCCCCTAAATACATAGGCCTACAGGGCGCTCAAAGAATTCTTGGAAAAATGACCACATCATGCTTGATTCTAGTTTGCAATTTGGGAACTACGCATTCATCAATATTTAACACATTTACAATGATTTTTCACAAGCAAATTCTTGATGAATATATAACAATTAAACAGTGATTTATTTACAAACATCAATTTCAATGGAAAACTACATTACTTCCGAATGGACACTCGGATCGTTCAATGAAAATGTTCCGTTGCGCTGGAAGGCGAAGATAAAATTATTGGCGCAATCAATAATAGCATTGAAATCACACCAAATTTTATTGTAATTGACCCACTCAACCCGCTGTCAGTTCATAATCTAGCTAATCCACATTACTTCATGATTGGGAAATCATCAGATAAAAATAATGTAATGGGGGGGGGGGTTCAGGGCACGTATGCCGGGGTGGATGTGTGGTCGACAGAACCAAATTTATTTTTCGGCAACTCTAAAAAGATTTTCCTGCATGTTTTTTTTACTGTTTTTGCAATGAGTTTGGCTTAAAAGTACTCAATCCGATCAGACGCTCCTAAATTACTATTTCTTTGGCTTCGGGGTTATTAATTGGTTTAAACAGAAAACTCGAGTGGTAATAATTTACCACTCAATTATTTCTGTTTAAACTATAGTTTCTGGCCCAGAAAGAAGTTAAATAACTAACTTGAAAAATCTATATCTGATCACGCTGAGCTTTGACAGGTAGGTTCCTCGACACGATTCAAATATATTTTAACCCCGAAGCCAAAGAAATAGTAATTTAGCGGCGTCTGATCGGATTGAGTACCTTTAAAACACCTTAGAATAAGGGAAATAATGTAATTCTAACTGCTAAACTGGCTGCAGGCAGTTATCGTGTTGTATTTTGTTGCAAATTTTGAAACCAAGATGGCCACTGGCAGCCATGTTGTTTTTAGCCGAATGACCCCAAAATGACACATTCCTATTTACATGTTATGTTAACATCCATGAATGCACAGAAATTCATATACAGCTGTTTACAGTGAATCCCCCCCCCCCACCCTCGCAAATCTCTGTTTTAGTGATAAAATGGGGGTTGGGTGTCCAAATATGGTCGAAAAAAACTGCCGAAAACAGAAAAACAATTTGGATGTGGGGATGAGTGAGTCCCAACTAGGGTCGAAAAGTAAAAATCAGCATACGTGCCTGAATTATTTTCCGAGCTCACCCCCTTATCCAGTTAGGATTCTCTCTTTAATTAAAATATGGTAATACAGACCAAATAAGGAATTTACTATGATAGTATTGTGAGTTGTAAGTTGTAGATGCACCAAACACAAATACAAATATAAGGAAATGATGCATTATCGTGACTCTGCTTATAAACAATTCACTGCTCTTTTTGCTCGACTTACATTTTCTCTGACACAAAGCGTGTTTTGTGAATAATATCACATTCATATAATAATTATGCTATACTATATAATAGTATCTTCTTGAGGAAATTATCATAATTTGATAAATGTTATTTCTAAACTATAACCTAAATGAAGGCCGCCCGCCCCGAAGTCATGAAGAATGTGATTACTAACACCCCCCACCCATGATGGGTATTTCACCTGTCATCAAACCATGCTACATGTATGACATGCCTGCAATAATGTTTTCTTTGTTTGAAATCCTATATGTCGTGGCCAGTACATTGAAAAGATTTATATCCAGAACAATATGTGATATTTTAAGTAAATCTATAGATGTACATGTCATTTCATATACTAGTGCATGTCCAAGCCTTGAAATGGTGTGCCTGTCATTTGCAGAATGATGTCCCCAAAGGGTGAGTTTAGTGATGGTACCCCGCACAGTGGGCTAGCATCACCAAATACACCCTCTGGAGAGCTCATGCTGCTTACACCTCAGCAGAAGGAGGTTCACAGAGGGTGAATTTGGTGATGCTAGCCCACTATGTGGGGTACCATAACTAAATTCTTTCTCTGGGGACCTCATTCTGCAAATGACAGACACACTATTTCAAGGCTTGTTGGTATCATTTTATAAGACCTGTATGTTATATTTTATAGAGGACTGTCAGCTAGAAGTCTTGCTGTGGAAGTAAATTGACTGGAAGACATACACTGGACCAAAGTTGGAACTTGGATGTATTCAATTTACAACTGTACATGTAAGTTTTTATATAAATACGCATCACTTAGAAGATGTATAATCTGATTTGACGCCCCCTAAATAACTATTTCTTCAGCTTCGGGTTTAAATAATATTTTATTTGAGTTGAGGATCCTATCCCTCAAAGCTCTGAGTTATCAAATCTGTTGCTAGTAATTTTATCCACCTCGATTATTTGTCAGCCTACCAAACATTCCACTGACTTCTTCTAGAAATATGCAGATATACAAGATATTGAGAGGTCTCGCAAGGTCATCGCAAATCAATTTCGGAAGATAACATTATGAAAAGTAATGTTGGATGACTATTGGCTTTCGGTGTAAATTTCCGTTGTTGTTCATGTTGTAACTGGATGATCCGGGGACAATCAGATCAGATTGTGCACCTTTAACAAAAAGCCTTATGTTGTATGTTTGTTGAATTTAGGTCTAAATTCCCTACCTATGGAAAGGAGTCCAAACAAATAATGAGGCCCCCATCCCCACCCCCATGGAATACGGAATACCACTTAACACAGAGGGTGGAATACGGAATACCAGCTAGTTAACAGCCATATGGAATACATAAAAATATATGAAAACTTCATGTTTTTGAAGGTCGGCGTACGAATACCGGTATTTTTGGAATACCGAATACCTCCTAACACAGGGGCCGGAATACGGCGTACCTCATAACAGGGCGTGGAATACGGCGTATGAAAAAGGGGGATGGGGGCCTCAATAATGTCTAGCAGATTGTGTACTTCTAAGTGTCATGGCATGGAATAAGACTAAATAAACTAGCTAACCGAGTTGTCCCAGCTAGCTAACCGAGTTGTCCCAGCAAACTCGGTTTGACGAGTTGACGCGGCTCATGTAACAGCACACCATTATTTTAGTCAGTCAGCACAGAGGACATAGGCACCCAGCAGACCGGGTTGTCTCGGCTAACCGAGTTGTCCCGCTCATGTAACAAGCCCCTAAATACATAGGCCTACAGGGCGCTCAAAGAATTCTTGGGAAAATGACCACATCATGCTTGATTCTAGTTTGCAATTTGGGAACTACGCATTCATCAATATTTAACACATTTACAATGATTTTTCACAAGCAAATTCTTGATGAATATATAACAATTAAACAGTGATTTATTTACAAACATCAATTTCAATGGAAAACTACATTACTTCCGAATGGACACTCGGATCGTTCAATGAAAATGTTCCGTTGCGCTGGAAGGCGAAGATAAAATTATTGGCGCAATCAATAATAGCATTGAAATCACACCAAATTTTATTGTAATTGACCCACTCAACCCGCTGTCAGTTCATAATCTAGCTAATCCACATTACTTCATGATTGGGAAATCATCAGATAAAAATAATGTAATGGGGGGGGGGTTTCAGGGCACGTATGCCGGGGTGGATGTGTGGTCGACAGAACCAAATTTATTTTTCGGCAACTCTAAAAAGATTTTCCTGCATGTTTTTTTACTGTTTTTGCAATGAGTTTGGCTTAAAAGTACTCAATCCGATCAGACGCTCCTAAATTACTATTTCTTTGGCTTCGGGGTTATTAATTGGTTTAAACAGAAAACTCGAGCGGTAATAATTTACCACTCAATTATTTCTGTTTAAACTATAGTTTCTGGCCCAGAAAGAAGTTAAATAACTAACTTGAAAAATCTATATCTGATCACGCTGAGCTTTGACAGGTAGGTTCCTCGACACGATTCAAATATATTTTAACCCCGAAGCCAAAGAAATAGTAATTTAGGAGCGTCTGATCGGATTGAGTACCTTTAAAACACCTTAGAATAAGAGAAATAATGTAATTCTAACTGCTAAACTGGCTGCAGGCAGTTATCGTGTTGTATTTTGTTGCAAATTTTGAAACCAAGATGGCCACTGGCAGCCATGTTGTTTTTAGCCGAATGACCCCAAAATGACACATTCCTATTTACATGTTATGTTAACATCCATGAATGCACAGAAATTCATATACAGCTGTTTACAGTGAATCCCCCCCACCCTCGCAAATCTCTGTTTTAGTGATAAAATGGGGGTTGGGTGTCCAAATATGGTCGAAAAAACTGCCGAAAACAGAAAAACAATTTGGATGTGGGGATGAGTGAGTCCCAACTAGGGTCGAAAAGTAAAAATCAGCATACGTGCCTGAATTATTTTCCGAGCTCACCCCCTTATCCAGTTAGGATTCTCTCTTAACTAAAATATGGTAATACAGACCAAATAAGGAATTTACTATGATAGTATTGTGAGTTGTAAGTTGTAGATGCACCAAACACAAATACAAATATAAGGAAATGATGCATTATCGTGACTCTGCTTATAAACAATTCACTGCTCTTTTTGCTCGACTTGCATTATCTCTGACACAAAGCGTGTTTTGTGAATAATATCACATTCATATAATAATTATGCTATACTATATAATAGTATCTTCTTGAGGAAATTATCATAATTTGATAAATGTTATTTCTAAACTATAACCTAAATGAAGGCCGCCCGCCCCGAAGTCATGAAGAATGTGATTACTAACACCCCCACCCATGATGGGTATTTCACCTGTCATCAAACCATGCTACATGTATGACATGCCTGCAATAATGTTTTCTTTGTTTGAAATCCTATATGTCGTGGCCAGTACATTGAAAAGATTTATATCCAGAACAATATGTGATATTTTACGTAAATCTATAGATGTACATGTCATTTCATATACTAGTGCATGTCCAAGCCTTGAAATGGTGTGCCTGTCATTTGCAGAATGATGTCCCCAAAGGGTGAGTTTAGTGGTGGTACCCCGCACAGTGGGCTAGCATCACCAAATACACCCTCTGGAGAGCTCATGCTGCTTACACCTCAGCAGAAGGAGGTTCACAGAGGGTGAATTTGGTGATGCTAGCCCACTATGTGGGGTACCATAACTAAATTCTTTCTCTGGGGACCTCATTCTGCAAATGACAGACACACTATTTCAAGGCTTGTTGGTATCATTTTATAAGACCTGTATGTTATATTTTATAGAGGACTGTCAGCTAGAAGTCTTGCTGTGGAAGTAAATTGACTGGAAGACATACACTGGACCAAAGTTGGAACTTGGATGTTTTTGAAGTTTTTGAAGTTTTTTTTTGAATATTTTAGTACAAACAATTTTACCCGCCAAAAAATCTATTTTTAGATGTGGGGGTAACAAGCCCCCCCGTACTACTAACATAATACACGCATTCTTGTTCCAACTGGGTTACCCTATACTCGATATAATCTCAATGAGACATTATATTTCATACATGTTTCATAAATCTATAAATTACTGTAATGGTAATAACCGATGTGTACATACCTACATACCAACTTTGAGTCGGATCGGTATTACATACATACATATAATTAATTATCTGATGTGCCCGACTTCATCCGGGCTAATTAGGGATTTCTTTGTGATCGCATCCGTCTGGGCAGAATATATATCACTGAAAAACGTTACCGTGTCAAATGACACGATAAGTTGTCCATAGAAAGCGCGTCGCCCAATCGTGTCAAGTGACACACTAAACGCGTCACAGAGTTTGTCCATAGAAAGCGCGTCAGGCGCGTAAAGTGACGCGTTTGGGCGACACGGGTCCATGTCTTGTGACACAGCAAACGTGTCATGCGACACATCTAACGTGTCGCCCAATCGTGTCAGTTGACACACTAAACGTGTCAGAGAGTTTGTCCATAGAAAGCGCGTCAGGCGTGTAAAGTGACACGTTTGGGGCGACACAGGTCCATGTCATCTGACACATTTGGTGCGTCGAAGAATGCATGAGGGAACACAGCTGGGTGGTGGTTTGGTGGGGGGGGGGGGGTTGGGGTGGGTACCCAGAATGTTCCACCAATGGTTTTCAGTACAATGAGATAGCATGATTTATTTCTCTCTCAATTTGAATATATCTCAGTTGGATTAATTTTGGAATTTCACATTTAGATTAACTTCAGGAAATTCTGTTGAGTGACATTTATAAGCCCACGTAGGCCTGGGCCGAAGGCCCAGCCCGTAGAGAGCTCTGAGTGTACTGGGCGCGCTCACTCGACGCTGGGAGAGCTGAATTGCAATACCGTTCCTTTGAAAATTTGTTTCTTAAAAATAGATGACCTTTGACATGCCCTATTGAACTCTTGGTATCGTCTTTCCGAGTCACCTATTTAGCGATTGGGTGATCGCGTTTGTCTTAACCAATCAGAATTAACGTTGTTCACAGACGGTTGTTAGGCAAGTGATGCTATTCAAACAAAGTTGAAAATCACCACCTCGGATTATTATTTCCACGAATTACCAATTACAACACACGCAGAGAGTGAGACAAAAATGCTTACATTATGATATACAAGGTGAGTACATGTAGTGATGTACATGTTCAGTATCGGTTGTAGGATGTACCATTGTACGCCTTGTTTGACCGCGAATGTAACCAATTCCAGGCGAGGGCAGACTGACTTTTGACCGTTGACTCTAACTTCTAAGTTCTAACTTAGTTCTCAGTGACTCGGGTTCAGAGTCATAATTCCACGATTCACTCTTGCAACAAATTTCGAAATTACAATTTTAACGAATCAAGCATCTACCTCAATTGTGATTATACTTGTGAGTACTAATACTACTATCTAACTATGTACACAGCGACAAAATTAATTTATGAACACAGTTTTGTCAAAGGTGTCATTACCTGCGACCAGAAATTATTTAGACAGAACGGACGCTGATCCGATCGAATTCTCGCATTGTTGACTTAATTGTCGAATGATAGAACACTGACATTAACCATTCTGCAATACCAAATGGCTCACCTTCACCACTACTAGTATGTTTATACACGTTTTCATCTTCAAGTTAATCATGATTTCAAGGAAATACCGTAGCGGGAATTGTCTTGGATCCAGCTATTATTTTTTGAAACTTTCATCCTAATATTTGTAATAATAAAATAGTCTCTCGCTCATATATGAACATTATTATTTTTCGCTCAGTTTTAAATTTACGCAGCTACTAGTACAGACACAGTTCTTAATCGATGTTGAAGATATATTTGAGAATCGCCGGCATGCACAACATACATGTACATGTACTGCATTGCACCAGTACATATACAAAGTCCAAAACAATATCCATGTTTCGACTGACCAAAATCCATGTTCAGGTCCTCAAACCTAATTTTGTTTCCTCGACAGCGATAATTTTTTGCCGAACTTTGTCGTTACACACTTTTGCCTCTTCCTGTTATAAATACAAAACAAATTTAAACACAACTCCATCGTCCCATGATCGTGAAAACACTATACATTAAACCTAAACAACTAGTCAACTATGCCGTACATTAAACCTAAACAACTATCATGTAAGCCTTCCATCATTATCAGTTTAACCATGCATTTTTTCGGTTTCCCCATGTAGGCCTATCCATGTGTAAGCTGAGATATAAAATGGATTAACTTACTGAATGCGAAATCACTACATGATTTGTTGTTATGTTAAAACCCAATTGGTCTGTCTTTCAATTCTTTTATTGTTTAGTCCGCTAACGATCAGTGAGAGCAAGTACAATTACATTGTTCTCGTTTTGTTTCGCACAAGTAGAACTTTTCTGAAAGTAAATTTATCTTCTCATGTGCATGGTCAGTGGCTCAGTGGACACTGATCCTCAGCGACAAGGCACTGTTCATCGCAGTTATCATGGAAACGTACATGTTAAAACTCAACCATTTTAAGTTACTTGTACTGCTACAAACTTAGCATGAATGATAAATGTCTTATTAGCATCCTAGTAGCAACTGTTTAAATAATGGTTCCCATCACAGAACACATGGCCAACGCTAATAATCCTCAAGCATATTAGGCCAAACAAATAATAATACCTGTGGGATAGACGTATGTCCAGTTAAACTTTTCACATGCCCATACAATGTAATTTAACTGAGATGGGAAAGGTTATAAATATACCTTCGACAATTTCAATATTTAATCAACTATTACAGTGACCATGAACATTTTGACAAGTGTAAATTTTGGCACCTGCGAATAAAATATTGTGAGTAATTATTGGTGTGGGAGCAATCGCTCCCTTTTCCTGTGAAGGACTTGGCCAATGCATTCTCTTTTATATGCGAGGCGCCATATTGGCGACTCTGCATTGGCACAGGGTTTTTGAAAAATTTCAGGAAGCTCCAGTTAGGAAAGGGTTAATAAATAACATCAACTTAGAAGCAGTATCAGCTTAGAAGATAATCAATATATGTAGGAAAATTAATACACAGGGGGTACTGTAACGTGACCCAGGGATTGCCGTGGGATAGGTGCTGTGTTTCTCAGATGATTTTAAAGTGGCACTAATAATTAGCAATAAAGAGCGTTTATCATCAGCTTAGAATATATGTAGGGGGAACTTTCCCAGGTGTCTCATGGAATAGGTGCGGTTTACCCCAGGTAAATCAAAGAGACACTAATAATTAGCTTGGATGACTTGTAGGCACAATAATTATTTAACCATCATTAAAGTAAACTCCTGATATCCCAGCTAGTAGTTACTACTGTTTATTTTTAATGTTCACAACAATGCTATTAAATTAGATGTCAGCACACATTTACATGGTTGTACTCGGTAGTTCAAACTGCTCGGCATAAAACAGGACTGTTAGTCATTCCTTTTATTTAACAGTTGTGCAACCATACTTGTTAAAATCATGTCTGTATTGTGTATGTATTATTGTATACTTAAATTGTTTTTATTTTCTATTTTCAGGGATATTTTGGATCTACGTCCTGCTTATCACACATATAACTATATAACTATATCAACTATCAGAAGTTCAACTCTGTGATCTGACATTTACTGGTTCTGAATACATTTTGAAAAGGCATCAGACAATTTCCTTGGACAAGTGTAACATTAAAATTCACAATCAGAGATTAAATGGAACTGTTGTATCGTGACTATGATGACACAAATGTAAAATCCACTATTTTCTGTGGGCTCTCGTCGTGGAATGTTATTCACACCCAAAGACAATATCAACATCAAGGACACAAACTTTTAATAACTTGCAATTTCAGCATCCTTATAATACTACTAGTAGAAGGAAATGATGAGAAAACAGGATAACAGAAAATACATCATCTATTCTAAATTATATTGGAGGTAATCATGTGTGCAATGGATACTTTTGGGGTGGATGCATACATGTGTAATATGTGTACACGGTATAGTGATTCTTGACCTGAGGTCACCAAGGAATTCACTCCAGGAAGCTGATGTATATTTATTTATTCAGTGCAAAACATTTTATGAAAGTACAAGGTATTGATCCAATTGTTCTAAGGAAAATATACACTGCTTCAATTCTGGAGAATGTAAATCTTGTTCTATTACGTTTGGAAAGTGCCATAATTTACACTTGAAGGTGACTGTACATGTATGTCTAACAGGAAGTGTAATGAAAAGACATGAAGACTCCTGGCCAGTCCTGTGTGATGTGATTGCCTTCTGATTAATAAAATATTGGTGCCAACAATATGATCATATTATTTTGAACTAAATCCAAATTCACCAACAAGCAATATTGTTATTAGAATGAGATACTGCCATCATACCGGTTGGTATTTTTTCATTCTTGCCTCATTTGTCATGTTCCAGGGGTCAGCGTGTGCAATAAAGAGAGGATCTACAACGAGTCCCCAGTTTATAGCGGAATTTACAAAATGAGTCCAGAAAATTAGATCTGGACGAGCCTTCGTTGAGGTCCAGACCAAATGTAGTGGACGAGTTTTGTAAATTCCGCCATGTAGCCTATACTATGGGGACGAGTTATAGATTATATTTATTACATGATCTAAAGCCTCGACAAAACCTACTTAAATCAACAAATGGGACGCTAAACTAACATCGGCTTCTATAAGACGCCCATATGGTTGCGACATTGATCAACTCATCCTAGAATATAGACTGAAAGTCCTTTATCTATGTACCAGCTCAGTGTGAAAATGAGTGACGTGAGAGCGCATTAAAATATATAATACGGCCTTAGAATTGTGACATAACCAGTAGTTGTGTACAGTGTTCTCAACGCTACCTGCTATTAGAGTTTTGATGCTGATGGTGCTTGGTGTCTATTAAATTTAAACAATTTCATGACTTGAGTTTCCGGAAATATTACGAAAACCCTGTGCCAACGCATTATCTTACATATACGAGGCTTCCTATATAAGAGTAGGCACTGGAACATGGTCTTTAATGCTGCAACAGTGCAACTCCCAGCATTAAAAGGTTAAACAAATATTGCAGGAAAAATACAAACAGTCACTAAATGCTTAAAATTTCCAGGTTGTGTGATTAAATCTATGAGTTTAAATCGTTATATATATTTTGGCACTTTCATTGAAGAAACTGTGTTAAGCAACATCCATAATGCAGGGATGTAGAGACACTTGTGGGGAAGCGTCATTTAGAATAAGCCGTTCCAGCGTGTGATTAACAGCCCCGCATATGAACATGTTAGTGGTCCCTGGTATATGACATACTTGCATGCGTCGCGTAAGGATAACAATTTCAATTTGACTGATCGTGCGATCATTACGCCATTGCACTCGTCCGATATACGGCAACAGTAACTCGCGCATGCGATTTTGTGTATATATTCCGTACCAAGCGTGCGATATTGATGTCGTGTCAAGTGCGTCCATACGCGTGCGACATACAGTATATGACCATAGTTTGACAAACCGTTAGTGGTATACTATGTTCAATCGTGGCTAATTCTTAATTTCACATTGCGTTCTAGAGTTGGGATAAGTCGATATTCCAGAAGGGGCGCTCACATGCCATGGTTGCGACATCGATCAATGGATCCTCGCATATGGACTGAACATTGCTTTATTGACGTATAGTAGCACAGTGCACAAAGTGTACACAAAATAAAGCCTTAAAATGTTTACATAACCAGTAATTGGGTACAGTATTCTCGACTACGTGTATGACTGAATGTTGGTGCTGATGGTGTTTGTTGTCCGTATTATTTTGAAGCAGCTATGACAATTATCGCATGAAATATACAAATGAAGTCACTAAAATGCAGGTTTTATGATTAAATCTATGCGTTTTTTTTAAACCTGAAATTGAGCACTTTCATTCAAGAAACAGTGTTAGGCAACATCTATCTTGAAGGGATATAGAGACATCGGTGGGGAAGAGTCAGTTAGAATATATCGATCGAGCGTGTGGTAAACAGACCAAATTTGTTACTGGCCGATAGTGTATGATACTCATGCATGCGTATCTTAAGGAGAACAATAATGTTTTTTGGCAGATTGTGCTATCCTACGCCATTGAACTCGTCCGATATACTGACAACAGTAACCCACACGCGTAGTTTTGTGTATATATTCCATACCAAGCGTGCGACATTGATATCGTGTCATAAGTGCATCCATATGCTTGCGACATACACTAGTTATGGCAATAGTCTGTCCAACCGGTAGTGGTACATTGTATTCAATCGTGGCTACTTCTTAATTTCACATTGCGTTCCCAAGTTGATCAACATATCCTGGTATATATATTGACTAAAAATAGCTTTATTGACGTAGTAGCAGTGTACACATTATTGATGTAGGAACGCTTTACACAAGCAAATAACGTCTTATAACGGTGTGACATAACCAGTAATTGGGTACAATATTCTCGATCTGGTATGACTGGATTTTGGGAATTATGTGCATGCCTGTGTCGCGTAAGGATGACACTTAGGGTATTGGCTGAACGTGCGGTCCTTACACATTGCAATCGTTCGATATAATGATACAAGTAACACACGCGTGCGGTTTTGTGTATGTATCCCACATTTTGATATAGTGTCAAATGTATGCGTTCATATGCTTGCGACATACACTGTGACATGGGTCTGTCAATCGGTTAATGTCACTATGTTCAATCGTGCATGGTTAGTTCTTAATGTCACACATGTGTTCTTTAGTTGGGATATGGCCTTGTTCCTTCAGATTGTGAACTGTACTATACTATATGACGTCACCATGTGCTCACACAATTCCCTCCAATTTATGCAAATGTAGTGCAGAATTTCAACACACAACTTGGAGCATATTGTACTGTAATTGTTTATATCTCCACGCTGTCAAGCAGACCAGATCTTCGGTGTTACCAGTAAACACATCGAGTAGATACCATGTTGTGAACATGTGAACAGTTTCGCACAAAAGAACACCTCTTCGAAAGTTCTATTTGAGCACAGGAAGAAATGTCATTATTTCCCTTTATCTTTCGTCGACTAATTTCGATACCGGTATAATTCAAAAGCGGTAATTATTATAAATGTATTTTGGATCGCAAACTGCCAGATTTAATCTACGTGGGCTTTATTACGTTTACGTATGGTCATATTACTATATCTATCTTTGTTGATGCAAATTTACATATCCACATCTATATTTACATCCGTTGACTAATTAATAATTAATTAATTTTCCCTGAGAATTTCTTGAAAGACACAACAGATTCGACCTGGGTTTAGATATTTATCTCTGGGACCCGCTCATGTCACAATACAAAGAACATGTTGGAGATACGGTACCGCCTAATCTAACAAAGAAAAGAACCGAACGCGAATATTATATATAGAACTGGTAGTGAGTCTAATATAGATTAACAATGCATCAATTAACCGCCTCAGTGAACGATAGCATATTGTGAACTGGCCCAGGCAGCAAGGAGTTCTTTACGAAATTATCCCAAACTGGTCGTGTGCTATCTTAGCACGTTAGTTGTATTAATACCCGTTAAAGACACCCGCCTTTCAGGTGTAGTGACATGTCCATTGGTTCGGTGAATTCTGAGATATTGAGCCCGGACTTAGCCGCCCCAGATCGCCCCCGACAATCATGTATGTGTTATGTGTACGTGCTCGCATGGGTGTTCTATTCACATTTGGGCGGTTTGAGAATGAGACACCCCAACTCCGGGGCCCGATTCGTCATCTCAGGTTTAAACCTGGTCTACGTAAACCTCTAGGTTTACACCTTCGTGAGTCAGCAAAATCCGTGGTTTAAACCCGCGACCACAGTTCTACGTGACGCATTCGTCATATCCAGGCTTGTCAACCGGTACCAGTACCGGTACCGGTGGTACTTGGCCGTTTCAACGGTACCGGTTCTGATACTCAGTACCGACGGTTTTCGGTACTCGCCAAAAACAGTAAATAGATCAGTATAGATCGATTAAAATTGAAAGAACTTTGCTCTTTTAAGTGTGCCGAAACTGCCGCTTGCATTATGGTATGCTACTATGTGTCAACGGATCAAGCACGCGGCGGCAGATGCCGAGTCTTGAAGCTGTTATCATTTTATTAAACAATGTATATATGTGTCATTGACTCAATGTGTGTTACATTACAACTTACATAAGTAGTATTGTCTACCCTTTCGGGTAGACGGTTTGACTGCCTAAACCCTAAGCGCCTGTTCCTGTGCCATCAGGGGTTACGGGTCACGCCGCGTGGGTGTATATATCGGTGAAGGTTATCACCAGAATAGCGCGTGGCGGGTACGACTAGGTCAAGGACAAACAAAATATTTCCGCAACAAGTGAACGACGGTTATCACGGGAATAGCGCGTGATCGGGGGGCCAGTATGTCTAAGTTATATATAACGATTCGGCGAAGGTTATCACCATAATAGCGCATAAACGACGCGCGTACGTCTAGGTCCCGGGCAAACAAATCGGCGAAGGTTATCATGAGAATAGCGCGTGATCACGGATGTATATATCTAGGTCACGGGTAAACGATATATACCGTAACAAATCGGCGAAGGTTATCACGACATTAGCGCGTGAACGGGGGGCGTATGCGTCTAAGTTATAGGCAAACAACAATTTCCGCAACAACTCGGTCAAAGTGATCACGAGAATATCGCGTGAGCGTCCCGGGGTAGTAAACAAGGCGGGTATGAGTATATACTTAGGTGAAAGTTATCATATCACTCTACAACCTCTCTAATCATAATATCTCAACTTTGTGTGTGGATATAGATATATTACTATATAGGTGAGTAATAATAATATTATTTATCCTACCTGCTAATCAGAATCCTCTTCCCAAGCCGCTAAATCAGTCAATAAGTTTAACTCATATCTAGTTAAACTCACCCCATCGAAATATCTTACACAAACGCCGGTTCGCGCGCCCCAAGCCTCCAAATCACTCTGAGTCCGAATTCCTTCGGGGCTAAGGGCGAGCTTTCGCAAATCCTGGCGTTTTTTAATAGTTAGGGTTTTAGCGGAATAGTTGGTAATATCCACGCAAAATTTCTTCGCCCAGGCCTCTAAATCAGCCTGGGTATATACGTGGTCCAGGATTGATTTCAAAGTGAGGGCTTTGTTTAGCAAAACCCGTCGTTGGCACTCACTAAGGGTGTTCGCGGTATAGTCCGAAATATCTACACCGAACTTATTCCCCCAAGCCTCCAAATCCAACTGTAGAGTTACGGCGGTCAAAATAGACACTAATATAATAGCTCTATCCCGTAACACAACTCTAGTTTCATCTCTCAAAGTTGAGAGATCTTTCTTTAACCGGGGTATTACTACATCGAATCGGGAACCCCAACTGTGTAAGTCCACCCAAGTCGATACTTTATTGATCACATCCGAAATATTTAGTCTGGAATAAGGAACCACAACCGCTGTCGGTCTACTAAACGACGAAGTCGAAGGGTTATAAGTGGGTGTTCTAAATGAAGAAGAGTGCTCCGACAACAATCGCCGTTTTCCAGAGGTTGTAGTCTTTGGGTCAGATTTCCGTTTAGCGAGGGTCCCAACCACCGGTGTTACGTCCGAATTCGAACAACCGGCAATATCAGCACTCGATTCGTTGTTTGTTGATGTAACTACAACGTTATAATCGACCGAACGCGACTCGGTTGAAACGTCCGAATGTCCGCTTTCTATATCTAAAGATGCGTTGTCAGATCTGTTGCTTTCGTTATCAGACGAACTATCACTCACCACTATTATATCCATAACAAACAAATAAAATTCTATATAACCAAAACCACGAACAAATAATCGCAGAATGTTTAGACTCCGCGCAACAAAATATATATAACTTATCAAATCACGGAATCGATATTAGAGCAACCTATTATTACGGGTCAAATACCTATATATTATAGATATATAATATATATACTGATAAGCTAATTATACGAGATGATTACATAATGATTATAACAACGGGTATCTATACGGTCACCACACACTTGTGCAAGGTAATTAAACGAGATCAGAAGCTCAACGCAAATTCAATTATCAAGTATCTATCCCACACAAGGCACCGCCTATAAGAACAGGTGTGTTCATTACACGCGGTAATAATATCTTCTCTTGAACCGAAATACCTACCCATTCACACAAACTCCTATGTGCAGTATAGCGCGAATGCACAGGAACGGTGTTATCCAAGCAATAAGTTTAATAGCCTATAGCACCCTATTTCTCCACAGATCTGAGGGAAGGTATAATTGGTAGTGTACGTTATACAGTGTGCAAGAAAGAAAAAAAAAACAACTCAATTATAAAATCATTTTACTAACAACCTCCACCTAACTTACACCTAACAAGATTTACTCGTGACTGAACCAGAATTTTATTTTATCTTTAAACAAAATGGTGTGCAATGTAAGTGTTAATTGTGAAGAAGTGAGGAGTATCTTCCACATCCCAGACGAAGAGTTTCAACAACCTACCACACCCGTCGTAGACGATCAAACAATCGCTACTGTGGGTCAATGGATGGGTTCCGAGATATGTTGGTGGGTGCCTTACCCACTTATTCAGGGAACGGTAGTGAATTTCTCTATCAGCTGCCCGGTGTATACTATTATCGTTACACCACCCGACGGAGAGGAACTCCAAGAAAATTGGGATATGGAAGTTGAAACGCTATGGTGCCAGGTAAATCCTGTCTACTGGGCCATGCGGGAGGAGTATTACGATTTGTTTTCCTAATGGTGCCACCTGGATTTTAGGCAACAACCAGATGGCTCCACCTATCGATTTAAACCCTATACATTTGATAAACGGATTGCTTCAGTCACACGAATAAATCCTTGTTATTACCTATATATTCTAAAAAAAATAATAAAAAAAAATAAAAAAATAATAATAACAACAAAGAAATAGTGTATATATATTTTAATAGGAACCTTTTACCCCCCCCCCCCCACTTGATGTATTCTTTAATCGTTCATTTCTCTTTATTATCGTTCATTTATAGCATTATTAGAAGAAATTTAGTCTAAAATCTCCATTACATGGAGACAATAAAGAGCCCATATGGTGTAGACTAATGCATAAATACTTCATGTATTCTTTTCACCAATTATATGTATTGTACATCCTATACATTTAGTCTGTTATACAGAGGAAACAAAGCATGTACTACGTGGCAGTTTCATATGACGATAAGACCTACTATGTGAACACATGTGCATATTAATTTCACATATTCTTCTCAAAACGCTCTATTTTATACGGGGGTATCAAACATTGGTCTGGAAAAGGCCTGCTATGTGGACGCGTGTATACATATTGACTTCATATATGCATTCATAGTTCATTTCTCTTAATTGTCGTTCATTTAATAGCATTATTAGTAGAAATATAGTCTAAAACCGTCGGTATATGGATAATATATAGCGTCAATACTGTTTTATTGTTGGTAACGCAAATTATTGCATCATGTATCGCAACTAAACAAGCGAGACAACTCATAAATTCTTAATAGTTCTGATGTCTATGGCAGTTCACAGAGTGTATATTTTCATTGTTGTTACCATTTTAGTGCATAAATTACTGATTTCTGTGTAAGAACGCTGGTCTCCATTGTTGTTATGATTGTGCCTATAACCGTCCATATTCTTAAAGCAAGTGCGGTACCTCTATGTGATATGATGTATAAAAATTTCCATTTTCACAGGTAAATCACGTATAAACGCTCTTTAATGTATAGTTAAACTGAGTTTTCACATGCAGGGCTATGTCTTTGTGGACTATATACGTGGTATACTTCAGTATATACACGAAGTGAATGTGTTCTAAGTATGCGTATCTGATGTATGTATACGTCCGTGTTTCTTAAAGCAAATCCAATACATATTAGTGCGTTATATTATGATGTACATTAAGTGCCCTTTTCACTGTTAAATCAAGTAAAAAAGCCCTCTACTATAGTTAACTATTCAGTTCCACATACGCTATAAGCTCTATGGTGGTCCGGTGTGTCTTATCAATATGCCATTATATGCACGAATGTAATGTGTTCAAATATGTGGGTTATGATGTATACTTTAATGTTAAAGTATATAAGCACTCTTTAAGATATGCATATGCAGAATGTTGCCTCTTTACACTGACAGAAAAAAAAAAGGAATATATAATTTTGAATACTACTCTTCATAAAACGTTAGAAAACCATAATCTAACAACTAATATCGAAGAACAATGTAATTACTTGATAAGCATTGTAAATATTTCGTCTGTTTTAAATAAAATGGAAATATTTCGTCTATTTGAAATACAGTTGGAAGCAACAATCAAGTATTTAAATGAAATTTGGACCAAAATCTTATAATTTGAGAAAACGTATCTAATTTCTATCGAAGTCTTATAATAAAGGAAGGCTTTGTGCGAATCCATTCGGTCTAATGTGTGAATGTGTTCATCATCGCAAATATAATGATGCAGAAATGAATACTTCCTAGAAAAATGTTAACATAGCTTGTATTTAACCGAAATAATATAGCATTTGAGTTAAAATGTTTCATATTAGGACCATAACGAACCAATGCATAAAAATACAATATTTTGTTTTTCATTCTCGATCAAAATAATGCAGGGTTGTCAATTATCAACAAAAAACAAATACTTTGAAACAAAAAACGATGACATAAGAACGAATATCCAAGAGCTAGTGTGAAAATAACCCTCACAGTTATTAAAAAAAAAATTCAGTTTTCGAGTAAGTCCTTCATAATTATTGAATGTTTTCGTCTATGTTGGATCAAATTTGACACAAAAATCAATTAGCTCACTAACAGTTCGCGCAATATCTCATATTTTGAGAAAACGTTTGCAATTTTAGACAACAATATTGCTAGTGAAGATGAATATTTCATCCTGGAACTCATGAAATATGATAAAAATAGATGTAAAGACACTTCACGAGACCTCATATCGTTGAGTTATGAACATAAAGTCATCTCATAGGGCCAATGTACCTCATAATTTGGTCAGGAGAAATATGTATTTCATATTTGACCCTTCATCTATGGTAAAAAATGAATTAAGGGACATTGGAGTGGAACCTAGACATTAACCTAGAGCATAAATTGACTCAATTTTGCAATTTTAGGCAACATTCTTGCCAGGGAAAGTGTATATTTCATGTTGGAGCTCATCAAATGTGATAAACATGCATCAAAAGGCACTTACTGAGCTCTGATGACTTTGAGTTATGACAACAACGGCATCTCATACTAGATTGTAAGCCATAATTTGGTCAGGAAAAGTGTAAATTTCATACGTTATCCTACATGTGTTTTAACAATCAATGTAATTACACCCCATCGGTCGCCTAGACACAGCGTAAATGTTCTCAAGTTTTCAACTGTAGGCCACAATGTCGGCAGTGAAGGTAAACATTTCATGTTGGAACCCATGAAATGTGATAAAATGGATAAAAAAGACACTTCATGAGTACTTATGACTGAGTTATGAACATAAAGGGACCTCATAGTGTATTGTAGGTCATAATTTGGTCAGGAAAATTGTAAATTTCATGTCTTAAGCTCCATGTGTTTTAAAAATATATTTAATTACAGCCATTGGGTCCCTAGAGATCAATCCACAGTCCATATGTAGTCCATATGCAATTTTAGGGAACAGTATTGCTAGCGAAGGTGAACATTCCATGCTGGAACTCATGAAATATGATAAAAATAGATGAAAAGACACTTTCTGAGGCCTTGGTCAGGAGAAATGTGTATTGTATTTTGACCCTTGATGCGTGGTAGCAATCAATGAAATTACACCCCATGGTATCCTCAGATATGAAGCAACATCATAAATGCACTCAGTTTTAGCGTTTTAGGGTTGTCTAAATTGGCGCGGCGGCAGTGGGGATAAGGGGGCCGCACGCGCGCCAATTTTTTTTTATCTAAGAACAATAACTCTAAACGATAAATAGAGGTACGAAGGCGGCGAGTTTATAATACCACACCATATTCGCTCGTCTTTTCGCTGGTATAAGGACGATAGTTCTTCCCATGATTCGAGACAATACACGGGTGCCATTTGTGCAGAAATATATTATCGACGAACTACAATTTACAAAGGCATAAGAAAAGTAAAGACGGAGGTATGTCGGGAACACCATCGAATAACGATATATTCAGTCGATACGAAGATACTGAGTATGATCTAGATTGCATTTCTTATATCAGGATCATTTTGGATCGTATAACACCGTGTAGATACGCTTTGTTAGCGCTTCACAAATTTCCCCGTTGTATAATGACACTATCAGATGCCTTTATGACCATAATTGAAACCCATCAGGGCTCATCGAGTGTCTTTTGATCAATTATTATCACATTTCACCGGTTCCAACATGACATGTACAACTTCCCTATCAACAATGTTTTCTAAATTGCCAAAACTGAGTGCATTTATGATGTTGCTTCATATCTGAGGATACCATGGGGTGTAATTTCATTGATTGCTACCACGCATCAAGGGTCAAAATACAATACACATTTCTCCTGACCAAGGCCTCAGAAAGTGTCTTTTCATCTATTTTTATCATATTTCATGAGTTCCAGCATGGAATGTTCACCTTCGCTAGCAATACTGTTCCCTAAAATTGCATATGGACTACATATGGACTGTGGATTAATCTCTAGGGACCCAATGGCTGTAATTAAATATATTTTAAAAACACATGGAGCTTAAGACATGAAATTTACAATTTTCCTGACCAAATTATGACCTACAATACACTATGAGGTCCCTTTATGTTCATAACTCAGTCATAAGTACTCATGAAGTGTCTTTTTTATCCATTTTATCACATTTCATGGGTTCCAACATGAAATGTTTACCTTCACTGCCGACATTGTGGCCTACAGTTGAAAACTTGAGAACATTTACGCTGTGTCTAGGCGACCGATGGGGTGTAATTACATTGATTGTTAAAACACATGTAGGATAACGTATGAAATTTACACTTTTCCTGACCAAATTATGGCTTACAATCTAGTATGAGATGCCGTTGTTGTCATAACTCAAAGTCATCAGAGCTCAGTAAGTGCCTGTTGATGCATGTTTATCACATTTGATGAGCTCCAACATGAAATATACACTTTCCCTGGCAAGAATGTTGCCTAAAATTGCAAAATTGAGTCAATTTATGCTCTAGGTTAATGTCTAGGTTCCACTCCCATGTCCCTTAATTCATTTTTTACCATAGATGAAGGGTCAAATATGAAATACATATTTCTCCTGACCAAATTATGGGGTACATTGGCACTATGAGATGACTTTATGTTCATAACTCAACGATATGAGGTCTCGTGAAGTGTCTTTACATCTATTTTTATCATATTTCATGAGTTCCAGGATGAAATATTCATCTTCACTAGCAATATTGTTGTCTAAAATTGCAAACGTTTTCTCAAAATATGAGATATTGCGCGAACTGTTAGTGAGCTAATTGATTTTTGTGTCAAATTTGATCCAACATAGACGAAAACATTCAATAATTATGAAGGACTTACTCGAAAACTGAATTTTTTATTGTTTTTTTTTTTTAATAACTGTGAGGGTTATTTTCACACTAGCTCTTGGATATTCGTTCTTATGTCATCGTTTTTTGTTTCAAAGTATTTGTTTTTTGTTGATAATTGACAACCCTGCATTATTGTATTTTTATGCATTGGTTCGTTATGGTCCTAATATGAAACATTTTAACTCAAATGCTATATTATTTCGGTTAAATACAAGCTATGTTAACATTTTTCTAGGAAGTATTCATTTCTGCATCATTATATTTGCGATGATGAACACATTCACACATTAGACCGAATGGATTCGCACAAAGCCTTCCTTTATTATAAGACTTCGATAGAAATTAGATACGTTTTCTCAAATTATAAGATTTTGGTCCAAATTTCATTTAAATACTTGATTGTTGCTTCCAACTGTATTTCAAATAGACGAAATATTTCCATTTTATTTAAAACAGACGAAATATTTACAATGCTTATTAATTAATTACATTGTTCTTCGATATTAGTTGTTAGATTATGGTTTTTCTAACGTTTTATGAAGAGTAGTATTCAAAATTATATATTCCTTTTTTTTTTCTGTCAGTGTAAAGAGGCAACATTCTGCATATGCATATCTTAAAGAGTGCTTATATACTTTAACATTAAAGTATACATCATAACCCACATATTTGAACACATTACATTCGTGCATATAATGGCATATTGATAAGACACACCGGACCACCATAGAGCTTATAGCGTATGTGGAACTGAATAGTTAACTATAGTAGAGGGCTTTTTTACTTGATTTAACAGTGAAAAGGGCACTTAATGTACATCATAATATAACGCACTAATATGTATTGGATTTGCTTTAAGAAACACGGACGTATACATACATCAGATACGCATACTTAGAACACATTCACTTCGTGTATATACTGAAGTATACCACGTATATAGTCCACAAAGACATAGCCCTGCATGTGAAAACTCAGTTTAACTATACATTAAAGAGCGTTTATACGTGATTTACCTGTGAAAATGGAAATTTTTATACATCATATCACATAGAGGTACCGCACTTGCTTTAAGAATATGGACGGTTATAGGCACAATCATAACAACAATGGAGACCAGCGTTCTTACACAGAAATCAGTAATTTATGCACTAAAATGGTAACAACAATGAAAATATACACTCTGTGAACTGCCATAGACATCAGAACTATTAAGAATTTATGAGTTGTCTCGCTTGTTTAGTTGCGATACATGATGCAATAATTTGCGTTACCAACAATAAAACAGTATTGACGCTATATATTATCCATATACCGACGGTTTTAGACTATATTTCTACTAATAATGCTATTAAATGAACGACAATTAAGAGAAATGAACTATGAATGCATATATGAAGTCAATATGTATACACGCGTCCACATAGCAGGCCTTTTCCAGACCAATGTTTGATACCCCCGTATAAAATAGAGCGTTTTGAGAAGAATATGTGAAATTAATATGCACATGTGTTCACATAGTAGGTCTTATCGTCATATGAAACTGCCACGTAGTACATGCTTTGTTTCCTCTGTATAACAGACTAAATGTATAGGATGTACAATACATATAATTGGTGAAAAGAATACATGAAGTATTTATGCATTAGTCTACACCATATGGGCTCTTTATTGTCTCCATGTAATGGAGATTTTAGACTAAATTTCTTCTAATAATGCTATAAATGAACGATAATAAAGAGAAATGAACGATTAAAGAATACATCAAGTGGGGGGGGGGGGTAAAAGGTTCCTATTAAAATATATATACACTATTTCTTTGTTATTATAATTTTTTGTTTTTTTTGTTTTTTTTGTTTGTTAGAATATATAGGTAATAACAAGGATTTATTCGTGTGACTGAAGCAATCCGTTTATCAAATGTATAGGGTTTAAATCGATTGGTGGAGCCATCTGGTTGTTGCCTAAAATCCAGGTGGCACCATTAGGAAAAAAAATCGTAATACTCCTCCCGCATGGCCCAGTAGACAGGATTTACCTGGCACCATAGCGTTTCAACTTCCATATCCCAATTTTCTTGGAGTTCCTCTCCGTCGGGTGGTGTAACGATAATAGTATACACCGGGCAGCTGATAGTGAAATTCACTACCGTTCCCTGAATAAGTGGGTAAGGCACCCACCAACATATCTCGGAACCCATCCATTGACCCACAGTAGCGATTGTTTGATCGTCTACGACGGGTGTGGTAGGTTGTTGAAACTCTTCGTCTGGGATGTGGAAGATACTCATCACTTCTTCACAATTAACACTTACATTGCACACCATTTTGTTTAAAGATAAAATAAAATTCTGGTTCAGTCACGAGTAAATCTTGTTAGGTGTAAGTTAGGTGGAGGTTGTTAGTAAAATGATTTTATAATTGAGTTGGTTTTTTTTTCTTTCTTGCACACTGTATAACGTACACTACCAATTATACCTTCCCTCAGATCTGTGGAGAAATAGGGTGCTATAGGCTATTAAACTTATTGCTTGGATAACACCGTTCCTGTGCATTCGCGCTATACTGCACATAGGAGTTTGTGTGAATGGGTAGGTATTTCGGTTCAAGAGAAGATATTATTACCGCGTGTAATGAACACACCTGTTCTTATAGGCGGTGCCTTGTGTGGGATAGATACTTGATAATTGAATTTGCGTTGAGCTTCTGATCTCGTTTAATTACCTTGCACAAGTGTGTGGTGACCGTATAGATACCCGTTGTTATAATCATTATGTAATCATCTCGTATAATTAGCTTATCAGTATATATATTATATATCTATAATATATAGGTATTTGACCCTTAATAATAGGTTGCTCTAATATCGATTCCGTGATTTGATAAGTTATATATATTTTGTTGCGCGGAGTCTAAACATTCTGCGATTATTTGTTCGTGGTTTTGGTTATATAGAATTTTATTTGTTTGTTATGGATATAATAGTGGTGAGTGATAGTTCGTCTGATAACGAAAGCAACAGATCTGACAACGCATCTTTAGATATAGAAAGCGGACATTCGGACGTTTCAACCGAGTCGCGTTCGGTCGATTATAACGTTGTAGTTACATCAACAAACAACGAATCGAGTGCTGATATTGCCGGTTGTTCGAATTCGGACGTAACACCGGTGGTTGGGACCCTCGCTAAACGGAAATCTGACCCAAAGACTACAACCTCTGGAAAACGGCGATTGTTGTCGGAGCACTCTTCTTCATTTAGAACACCCACTTATAACCCTTCGACTTCGTCGTTTAGTAGACCGACAGCGGTTGTGGTTCCTTATTCCAGACTAAATATTTCGGATGTGATCAATAAAGTATCGACTTGGGTGGACTTACACAGTTGGGGTTCCCGATTCGATGTAGTAATACCCCGGTTAAAGAAAGATCTCTCAACTTTGAGAGATGAAACTAGAGTTGTGTTACGGGATAGAGCTATTATATTAGTGTCTATTTTGACCGCCGTAACTCTACAGTTGGATTTGGAGGCTTGGGGGAATAAGTTCGGTGTAGATATTTCGGACTATACCGCGAACACCCTTAGTGAGTGCCAACGACGGGTTTTGCTAAACGAAGCCCTTACTTTGAAATCAATCCTGGACCACGTATATACCCAGGCTGATTTAGAGGCCTGGGCGAAGAAATTTTGCGTGGATATTACCAACTATTCCGCTAAAACCCTAACTATTAAAAAACGCCAGGATTTGCGAAAGCTCGCCCTTAGCCCCGAAGGAATTCGGACTCAGAGTGATTTGGAGGCTTGGGGCGCGCGAACCGGCGTTTGTGTAAGATATTTCGATGGGGTGAGTTTAACTAGATATGAGTTAAACTTATTGACTGATTTAGCGGCTTGGGAAGAGGATTCTGATTAGCAGGTAGGATAAATAATATTATTATTACTCACCTATATAGTAATATATCTATATCCACACACAAAGTTGAGATATTATGATTAGAGAGGTTGTAGAGTGATATGATAACTTTCACCTAAGTATATACTCATACCCGCCTTGTTTACTACCCCGGGACGCTCACGCGATATTCTCGTGATCACTTTGACCGAGTTGTTGCGGAAATTGTTGTTTGCCTATAACTTAGACGCATACACTCCCCGTTCACGCGCTAATGTCGTGATAACCTTCGCCGATTTGTTACGGTATATATCGTTTACCCGTGACCTAGATATATACATCCGTGATCACGCGCTATTCTCATGATAACCTACGCCGATTTGTTTGCCCGGGACCTAGACGTACGCGCGTCGTTTATGCGCTATTATGGTGATAACCTTCGCCGAATCGTTATATATAACTTAGACATACTGGCCCCCCGATCACGCGCTATTCCCGTGATAACCGTTGTTCACTTGTTGCGGAAATATTTTGTTTGTCCTTGACCTAGTCGTACCCGCCACGCGCTATTCTGGTGATAACCTTCACCGATATATACACCCACGCGGCGTGACCCGTAACCCCTGATGGCACAGGAACAGGCGCTTAGGGTTTAGGCAGTCAAACCGTCTACCCAAAAGGGTAGACAATACTACTTACATATGATGATTGCAGCCTTGCAGGTACATCAAATTTATTTCAGTTTAAATTGTCATCCACCATATATATATATACACATCTTTCCGATGTATGCATTTGAGCGCCTGCAGCCCTAACATACAAGTTCTAACACCTATCAGGCTGCCTAAATAATGTCACATTTTAGGTGATTGTTGTGGGTGATAAATCTGACTAAACAGTGAGACTTATAACCCAACACTGACTCAACAATGATACTTATAACCCCGACTGTCACTGACTAAACAGTGATACTTATAAACCCGACTGGCACTGACTAAACAATGAGACTTATAAACCCGACACTGACTAAACAATGAGACTTATAAACCCGACTGTCACTGACTAAACAATGAGACTTATAAACCCGACTGTCACTGACTAAACAATGAGACTTATAAACCCGACTGTCACTGACTAAACAGTGAGACTTATAAACCCGACTGTCACTGACTAAACAATGAGACTTATAAACCCGACTCTCACTGAGTAAACAATGAGACTTATAAACCAGACACTGACTAAACAATGATACTTATAACCTCGACTGCCACTGACTAAACTTTGAGGGTTATAAACCCGACTGTCACTGACTAAACAATGATACGTATAACCCCGACTGTCTCTGACTAAACAATGAGACTTATAAACCCGACTGTCACTGACTAAACAATGAGACTTATAAACCCGACACTGACTAAACAATGAGACTTATAACCCCGATTGTCACTGACTAAACAATGAGACTTATAAACCCGACTGTCACTGACTAAACATTGAGGCTTATAAACCCGACACTGACTAAACAATGAGACTTATAAACCCGACTGTCACTGACTAAACAATGCGACTTATAAACCCGACGGTCACTGACAAAACAATGAGACATATAACCCCGACTGTCACTGACTAAACAATGATACTTATAACCCCGACTGTCACTGACTAAACAATGAGACTTATAACCCCGACACTGACTAAGCAATGAGAATTATAAACCCCACACTCACTGACTAAAAAAAATGATACTTATAACCTCGACTGTCACTGACTAAACAATGAGATTTATAAAACTGACTGTCACTGACTAAACAATGATACATATAACCCCGACTGTCACTGACTAAACAATGAGACTTACAAACCCGATGCTGTCTAACAAATGAGACTAATAACCCCGACTGTCACTGACTGAACAATGAGACTTATAACCCCGACTGTCACTGACTAAACAATAAGACTTATAACCCCGACTGTCACTGAATAAACAATGATACTTACAAACCCGACGCTGACTAAAAAATGAGACTTATAACCCCGACTGTCACTGACTAAACAATGAGACTTATAAACCCGACTGTCTCTGATTAAACAATGAGACTTATAAACCCGACGGTCACTGACAAAACAATGAGACTTATAACCCCGACTGTCACTGACTAAACAATGAGACTTATAACCCCGACTGTCATTGACCAAACAATGATTCTTATAACCCCGACTGTCACTGACTAAACAATGATACTTATAACACCGACTGTCAATGACTAAATACTGAAACTTATAAACCCGACTGTCACTGACTAAACAATGATATTTATAACACCGACACTTACCAAACAATGATACTTATAACCCCGACTGTCACTGACTAAACAATGCTACTTATAACACCGACTGTCAATGACTAAATAATGAAACTTATAACCCCAACTGTCACTGACTAAACAATGATATTTATAACACCGACACTTACCAAACAATGATTCTTATAACCCCGACTGTCACTGACTAAACAATGATACTTATAACACCGACTGTCAATGACTAAATAATGAAACTTATAAACCCGACTGTCACTGACTAAACAATGAGACTTTTTCCTCCGACTATCACTGACTAAACATTGATACTTATAACCCCGACTGTCACTGACTAAACAATGAGACTTATAAACCCGACGGTCACTGACTAAACTATGCAACTTATAACCACGACTGTCACTGACTAAACAATGCTACTTAAAACCCCGACTGTCACTGACTAAACAATGAGACCTACAACCCCGACTGTCACTAACTAAACAATGAGACCTATAACCCCCGACTGTCGCTGACTAAACAACGAGACCTATAACCCCGACTGTCACTGACTAAACAACGAGACTTATAAACTCGACTGTCACTGACTAAACAATGAGACTTAAAACCCCGACTGTCACTGACTAAACAATGAGGTTTATAAACCCGACGGTCACCGACTAAACAATGAGACTTATAACCCCGACTGTCAGTGACTATACAATGATACTTATAAACCCGACTGCACTGACTAAACAATGAGGTTTATAAACCCTTCTGTCACTGACTAAACAATGAGGTTTATATACCGACTGTCACTGACTAAACTTTGAGGGTTATAAACCCGACTGTCACTGACTAAACAATGATACGTATAACCCCGATTGTCACTGACTAAACAATGAGACTTATAAACCCGACTGTCACTGACTAAACATTGAGGCTTATAAACCCGACACTGACTAAACAATGAGACTTATAAACCCGACTGTCACTGACTAAACAATGCGACTTATAAACCCGACGGTCACTGACAAAACAATGAGGCATATAACCCCGACTGTCACTGACTAAACAATGATACTTATAACCCCGACTATCACTGACTAAACAATGAGACTTATGACCCCGACACTGACTAAGCAATGATAATTATAAACCCCACACTCACTGACTAAAAAAAATGATACTTATAACCTCGACTGTCACTGACTAAACAATGAGATTTATAAAACTGACTGTCACTGACTAAACAATGATACATATAACCCCGACTGTCACTGACTAAACAATGAGACTTACAAACCCGATGCTGACTAACAAATGAGACTAATAACCCCGACTGTCACTGACTGAACAATGAGACTTATAACCCCGACTGTCACTGACTAAACAATAAGACTTAAAACCCCGACTGTCACTGAATAAACAATGATACTTACAAACCCGACGCTGACTAAAAAATGAGACTTATAACCCCGACTGTCACTGACTAAACAATGAGACTTATAAACCCGACTGTCTCTGATTAAACAATGAGACTTATAACCCCGACTGTCACTGACTAAACAATGAGACTTATAACCCCGACTGTCATTGACCAAACAATGATTCTTATAACCCCGACTGTCACTGACTAAACAATGATACTTATAACACCGACTGTCAATGACTAAATACTGAAACTTATAAACCCGACTGTCACTGACTAAACAATGATATTTATAACACCGACACTTACCAAACAATGATACTTATAACCCCGACTGTCACTGACTAAACAATGATACTTATAACACCGACTGTCAATGACTAAATAATGAAACTTATAACCCCGACTGTCACTGACTAAACAATGATATTTATAACACCGACACTTACCAAACAATGATTCTTATAACCCCGACTGTCACTGACTAAACAATGATACTTATAACACCGACTGTCAATGACTAAATAATGAAACTTATAAACCCGACTGTCACTGACTAAAAAATGAGACTTTTTCCTCCGACTGTCACTGACTAAACATTGATACTTATAACCCCGACTGTCACTGACTAAACAATGAGACTTATAAACCCGACTGTCACTGACTAAACTATGCAACTTATAACCACGACTGTCACTGACTAAACAATGCTACTTATAACCCCGACTGTCACTGACTAAACAATGAGACCTACAACCCCGACTGTCACTAACTAAACAATGAGACCTATAACCCCCGACTGTCGCTGACTAAACAACGAGACCTATAACCCCGACTGTCACTGACTAAACAACGAGACTTATAAACTCGACTGTCACTGACTAAACAATGAGACTTAAAACCCCGACTGTCACTGACTAAACAATGAGGTTTATAAACCCGACGGTCACTGACTAAACAATGAGACTTATAACCCCGACTGTCAGTGACTATACAATGATACTTATAAACCCGACTGTCACTGACTAAACAATGAGGTTTATAAACCCTTCTGTCACTGACTAAACAATGAGGTTTATATACCGACTGTCACTGACTAAACTTTGAGGGTTATAAACCCGACTGTCACTGACTAAACAATGATACGTATAACCCCGACTGTCTCTGACTAAACAATGAGACTTATAAACCCGACTGTCGCTGGCTAAACAATGAGACTTATAACCCCGATTGTCACTGACTAAGCAATGAGACTTATAAACCCGACTGTCACTGACTAAACAATGAGGCTTTTAAACCCGACTGTCACTGACTAAACAATGTGATTTATAACCCCGACTGTCACTGACTAAACAATGAGACTTATAACCCGACTGTCACTGACTAAACAATGAGACTTATAAACCCCGACTGTCACTGACTAAACAATGAGACTTATAACCCCTACTTGATATTATGATTTAGCATTGTTCAGCGCTAAAATTGCAAGTAATCTATTTCGCAGTATGGGACTCAATTTACCACCCAACAAACCTGTGTATATATTAATTTATCCATTGCTTGCAAACCAACTAATTAGAATAGATTTGCATGAGCACATTAGTATGCAGTTAATCAGATACCATATTTAGAAACCTGATAGATAACAAGGTCTGTACTTGAACTGTCTGTCTAAGTCTTCTTAAAGTTGTTGCTAGAGTTTCCGAATGACCAATTAGAGTTAATATTGTTAGTGGTGACATGATGTTGAAAATACCGTTGTGCAATGTCCAAACCAGAACAAGTTTAATATAAATATATATTAAACACACAACAGAGCATGTGTTCTGTTTTGGTCACATCTGGTCATTATGCTATTTTAATTTTGAGGTTGACTATATTTTAAGGGGCGAATCAGCCCATAAACTATCAGCTTAATGACAGTTGACCGAGTTATGAGGGACCAGAATTCAATTTTGTAAGGAAAACAAGCAACGTCAATATTTTAATAAATCAAAATGTTATTTCATTACTAACAACTATGTTTGAGTCAGCATAATTTCCACAATTAAAGAGTAATCACAATTCAATATCCACAATTGTGCTGATATAAGACTGGAATACATACTATTTGGGTGAGACCTACAATACATGAATAATAATCCATCAAACAAGGTAACACGAGCTCTTTACTGCGAAAAACAATTAAAAAAGGTTCCGTGTTGGTACCTTCAGTCCGAATATTCACCACATTATGGCTACAGTCATTGTTTGTCTTATAACCATAGAAAAGACCGTGAATCTACACAAGTTCATTTATTGTGTCAACATGTAATATCAGACGGCACCACCCTACATGAACAGACCAAATGTCCATGTTAGCGATATTCCATTTGAACTCTCTTGGTTTCAAGTTATCCAACAATATTATCTCAAGTGTACACATGTTATATAATTCCAGACCACCAGCTTCCGTCTGATATGACCATTTCCAACGGAAAGCGCTTTCAATTCAAGCATTTACATGGAACAAGAATATGATCGTTTTTTTTATATAAATATCTCACCAAATACTGGTTGAAATGTCAAACAATCAGTAAAAAACACAGCCTATATTTTTTTTCGAATAATTCCAACTAATGGTGGTCCTGATATAATGACAGCTTTGTTGGGGTATACACCCCAATATCGTGACGTCCCTACATACCTGACCATGTTCTCTTATGACCACTTATTCAATTAGAGTTGCAGAAATTAACAATGAGCGGATTGGTGCCAATCATACCAAACGGGCATGTGAATACTATACCAATATGACGCTATTGACGGAAACAATGTTAGTTTGACTGAATAGGTCACTCTCACACGTTGTTTGTGTGATAAAGTCACTCAGGTTTCAGACATTGTGATAAATTTGCGCAGGTTTGAGAACATTTTGAAAATGTTATCGAGTATAAGCAAATATTTACAATATGAACGCGATTTAAAAGTGCATGACTGAGGTAAATACTGTTAAATCTTTGCAAGTAACAGCCTTCGGTCATTAAGCATAAATTAAGAACTATTAGTACTGAGAGTGGTCATTTTGATTGCACAATATGAATATTGTGTTGCTAAACATGACGTTATATTAACAAGGGCAACGTTATATATCACAAATATCCCCATCCTGGGTAACTTTATCAAAATTTCAGTAACTTAGGTAACATCACATAAAACTGGTGCGAGTGACCAATTCAGCATTAGTGGAGGCTTGATGAATAACAACTGTCTCAGTAGAGAACACCTCCCTAGCTGTGGGCAGATAATCCACACAAGACATAAAATTAATGTCATCATATGTGCAGATGAACAGTAAGTTTTATTCTGCAATGTATTCGCAGTGCCCATACATGAACGTGATGTTGAATGAGAGGTTTTCCGTGTTTTTGCGGCAGCGAACATGTGGCTAATATTAGCATTGGAGAATGGTGTGAGTATGTGAGTTTCGTACATCAGCAGGTTTCCGTCAGTGTATATCTGGAATGAAATATAAACATTGTGTTGCTAAACGTGACATTATATTAACCAGGGTAACTTGATCACAATTGCAGTAACCTATATAACTTCATCACACAAAACTGGTGCCAGTGACAAATCCAGCATTATTGGAGGGTTGATGGAAAACAACTGCCTCAGTAGAGATCACCACCCTCGTTGTGGGCATAGAATCCACCACAACGGAATATGGCTCCCTGATAAAAGTTTATTATGTAATGTCTTCGCAGTGCCACACACGTTCGCCTACATGAACATGATGTGAGATTTGAGAGGTTTTCCGGATGTTTCACAATCTGTGGCAGATGGAACTGTGGCAGATGTTAGTTTTGTAGAATGATGCGACTCCCGTCTTGTGTTAGGTTTTGTAGAATAATGCGACTCCCGTCTTGAAATTGTTTATGTCAGCTTTCAGTGTGCTGCTTCTCCTCAGTGTCTCACACGTTCACCTACAGGCACGTGATGTCGAATATGATGGGTTGTGCGTAAATGCCGCCTCCGTAAGTTCTGCAACGGTTAGCCTTGGAGAATGGTGTGAGTCTGTGGGGTTCGTTCATCAGCAGGATTCCGTCCGCGTAGAACTGGAATGAAATGTAAAGTGCGTCACCAAGTCTTAATTCACAGTTTGGACAATCATTACATAGCATGTTTCGTATCTCGTGTGTTTTCTGATAATTGATATAATGACGCAACGAGCAGGTTAGGCACATCCCGAAGTTAACTATTCATAATCACAACACAAAGGTTGTTTTACGGTTCGTAAGCGACGCAAGTATAGTTGTGACGTCACTAATTTCTATACTCTATCAACCTCAAATTTTGTTTTTAACATCCGGGCGATCCGGTCCTATGGGCCTTTATGGTGGCCGCCATGTTGGAACAACCATGACAAATTAACAAAAACGAATTTATTTTTCTTCTTCGATCAGCCACCCCATAGCAACACTGTTAAATTTGAAAAACAAAATCAACCTTATTCAAAATTAAATGATTGAAGTGGATTTAGTTGACATAGGCACATAGCATTCGGCAAACTTCGTCAGATTCCGAACCGTTTGTTTGAAATTACGTCCCCTGGCAACGTTGCGACTGGTGACGTTACAAAATGGGTGCGCCCAGCCAGGTGTAAGAAGTTATCGGCGAGTACATATTCGAAATTATCCGTTGATGTTGTTCTCGAGCTGAATTGTAGTGGTATAAGCAAATCGATCAGGCATACATTGTGTGTGAAGCATCCGGACTTGGTTGAACAGTGGAAGTGAAACTCAGTCATTCGGAAAGAAACTGAATGATGAATCTGTGACTGAAAAAATATGAAAATCAAGATGATGGTGCCTGTCATGGTCAGTGGAGACAGTGGAGTGGGCTGTGGACGTTGGACTGGTCTGTGGTCACCACGGTGATTTGACTTGTTCTGTTAAGTTTTAAGTATGTTTTCACCTGGACTGGTTAGAGTTGCAAGCGGCAAATTGTTCCTTCTACTTCTCTAAATTTAATTGTTAATAGCTGACACTGTCGGGTCAAGGAAATCAGAAAATGGACATTTTAGAGCTGACTGATTTACTCATTTACTACTAGTACTACTAGTACTACTATTAGGATTGTATTAGTGATTACAGATTACTAAATTTAGTTTTCAACGACATCTGGCTCAGCCTCACACACTCACTGTGAGTGTGACTCGGGTCAAAATACAATTCTAGCCAGCTACAGAGCAGTCGACACACAGATGTGACAAACATGTGAAGCCCAGTGAATTGGTGACTGACAAAGTGAGTCAATTAACATGGTGAGTGAAGGAAAAGAACAACATCTCCCATTTGGTCTCGGCACACTGCAGAGTGTAGTGACTGGTGAGAGGATACACGTATGCTTTCAACTTTCCATCTATGAATTATGTTTCCTGTGATGGACAGATCAAGTTAAATATAATAATTAAGTTAACGGTGATTTGTATCAGCATTCTCACATATTAAATATCTCATGATTTTAACACTGTGTTCTCAGTTTAAACCTTAAGCATTAAGCGGGAGCTCGGTCAGCATGGCTAGCATATATACTAGTGGCTATTTGTGGAAAAATTATTAAATATAGCCCTGCGTACTTGCTATTGTCGATTTGACACATTGGGATTGGAATAATCTGTATGCTAAACATAATAATTCCAGGCCAACTGTTCGAACTGTCATGACCTTCAAGTTCTACATGACTCATGGGGCAATCGCATATGGTCATATAAATGTTTAATCTGGAAGCATTTTCTTAGACCATGCCACGAACCTCTGTGTATCTATGTCCGTCGAGAATGATATATTCCACCAGTACAAAGTTTTTGCTGTTGCGATAGGGAAGTTTGTAACAATGAAAAAAGTAAATTATGAAATACCTGTTCCTTAATAATGTGTGTCATAGAATGTAAAGGTCCCACTTTGAAATTGCAAGATTTAAGTGACTTTGTGGTTGAATTTGCTTTGCGTCCCTTACACTAATGTAATTCCTCCCGGGCAATTATAAAATTCTCAACGATCATTAAATTATTTGGCATAGAGACATGTATAGAATTAAATTAAAATAGAATTAAATATAATTAAATTTCCATCACTATTATTAATTTCAGTTTAAGTCTCCACTGTCAATATTATAGACAATCACAATGATAGGAGACCTGAGAGTACGATATAACATAATATCACAAAAGTCACAAACAAGCATGCAATCTCGAGCTGGGACCACACCTACTGTGAAGTAGATTATTGAGGAACAAGTATTAACAATAAAGGGAAATATATTCCCTTCTTGTTTATTCATTATTATAAATTTCGCTGTCAGATCATAACAAAGTTCCCAGGTTTGTGTACAGTGCAATTGGTGTAATATGGTCCATAGTACGGTCATATCCAGTGTAGAGATTCATGACATGATCTAGTATTTTTTGTGGTTCGATGGTCTTTTAACGTGAACTCAGTAAACGTGCATATATGCACGTTTGATTAACAGTAGTAACCATATAGGAAACGCCCCGAACATACCACTAAACATGCACAATGACATCAGTTTGTTTGATCTAAATTAGTTATCCACTCCAGCCCCAAAACAATAGTCATTTGTAAAATTATGTCATTCCCTTTTGAAGTGCCTATCGTCTACTGAAGGTGGATCCTACCACAGGCCAGAAATTGTGTCCCATTGAGTAATTGTGCCCCACCCGTGTAACTCCCTGAAAGTCAAGCATACATAAACGTCTATAAATAAATCAGATGTGGCTATGTGAAACATGCAATAAATCCCCATTTTCCACATCACAAAAATGTATTCAGTATAATATGTAAATTTATCCAATAAAGATATTTTTCCCTTAAAATTGCAAAAATTAAATTAATTAATTTTGCCTTGAAAATTGGTCGATGGGCCAGATTCAACCTTCACCTGATGATAGCGTTTTGAACAAATATAGTAACATGTGTTATATGGCTAATATCTCTGGACTGGCGCCATTGATATTGGTCTGGAAATTAGAGAAATGTTAGAGGCGATGTCTCACTCTGACCCATGTCTAACTGTGGCCCACATTCCCCAATATCTGGTGCTGCAACATATTCTCGTGCAAATAGGTTTATATTGTACCTAAATAATCACATAGGTTCATATTTTGTATTCATTTAAATTTGTTTAAATCAAAATTTAGAAAAACTAACGCCATTATACACTCTGCCAGGGCACCCTGAGTCACCACACCAAATGTCGTTGAAATCCGAGCACCAAAATTAACAAAGACGTGTTGGTCTCGACTTTACTCCAGTATTATATAAATAAGTCCCATGAAACATTTATACATTTATTGATGAACGTGTCGTTGGATGTTCATACATGATCTGGTTCATTATTCCGAAGGTTCCATATTCCACAGGTTCATTATTCCGAAGGTTCACTATTCCAAATGTTCATTATTCCGACGTTTCGCTGTTCTGAAGGTTTTATATTCTGGGCGTATTTAACCAGAAATGAATTAAAATGTGCAGCCCCACCCCACCCCACCCCCACCAAAACCACACGAGGAATGAAAAATGCTATTACGCTAGTATTCACATATAGTACATTTATACACCCCATTCTAATTCCCAAATTGTCCCAGATGTCGGTTACATTTCAGATTTATGTAGAATTCCATAGGAAGAGCGTGGATGCATACCATCAGGCGATAAGTCGGCTGTTTTCTTGACGTGAAACACTGGATGCAGATTAAAATTAAAATTAAAATTGAATGATGATAAATCCGAGTTTATTGTAATCGGCACAAAACATTTTTAAAATCTACTATCACATCAAATCAACGTCAACGACAGTGAACAGTTTTCTGTCAATTTGGCAGGTTCAGAAATTAAATCTTGTAACAACCTGAGGAATCTAGGTGCATATTTTGATTAGAACATGAATGTGAACGTTATTGTGTCCAATATGCTACGGACCTGCTACTTCCAACTCAGAGTACTACGCAGGGTTCGATGCCATCTTAGCAAGGAAGCTATCAAACGTGCCGTTGTGTCCTTGATTATATCGCGTGTGGACAGCTTGAACATTCTCTTGACACATATCACAAAGGATAACATCCGACGAATTGACATTCTGATTAACAACTGTACCAGACTTATCGCCAACGTGTCCAAATATGACCATATAACTCAAGCTAGATTTGATCTGTATATTATGTCATTCGAATTTCGTGTACAATATAAGTGTGCAATAAATGTGTACAAGGCCATAAATGGACATCTACCATCTTACATCTGTGACATGTTCCAACTTAAGATCGGTGGGCGTGTCACTAGATCAAGCACATGTGGTCTTGACCTGACAAAACACCACGCGGAAGACAGAAGGAAAGTTCGGATATGATTGTGTACAACAGAAAGCAGTAAATGTGTGGAATAAACTATACCCCTTACTCTCAGAAAAGCAAAAACTCTCGAAAAATTTAAGAACGCTCTCAAAACTCACCTGTTCATAATTTGCTTCGGTGTTCAACCTTCTACTCAACTTTAACTGTGACATTTAATCTTTCACAATTTACATGTGACTGTTTTCCGTTACTTTTGTATTCATTTAATTTTGTTGATAGTATTTTTTATCTATTTCTTTGGTTAACCTTGTTGTCTGTTTTCCTTTTTTTTTAATTAATGATTAGCCATAAGGTTTTTTCATAATTTTAATTATGTTTTAATTATGTTAGTAATCTCCTTTAATTTTAAGTCGCATGCTTATGGTCGTTGGTTTTTAATTGTTGTTTTGTTAGTAATTTCTTAGTCACATGCAGATGGTCGTTATGATTTTTTAATGCTCATTTACTACTTTTTTGTATCTCTTACCTTGTATATTTTTATTTGTATTGATTGATGTAAGCGCAATGAAACTAATTTACTGTAGAATGCGTTTTAAATGTATATATAATAATACTAATAATACTAATAGCAAGAAGACAGTATCAGTTTATCGTTTATTATGGAAAGTTGAAGACACGATGACTGCATGAAAGAAATAAGCTGCATGTAAGAGTCTAAGTTATACAGTCTGTCCGGACTGGCAATCTGTATTTGAAAGAAACATCAACATTAAGGGCCCACTTAATTTTCGAACCCCCATATCATATATATATATATATATATATATTATATATATATATATATATACTAGCAGGTGGACCGACTTCGTCCGGGCTGCTTCCCCTCTGCTTTTCGGCGAATTGCGCGATTTGACCTTGAATTGCCCAAATTTGGTCGAAATCCCATAAAAATTGGCGATTTGACCTTGAATTGACCCGATTTCAAGGTCAAGGTCACGTCGCACGGGCAAATGAATAGGCTTATGACACTCCCCATACGAAAGTATCTCTAGACACTAATTTTATTCTAAATCCCGATTTGACCTTGAATTGATCATTTTGAAGGTCAATTGCTTCGGCAAATTGCGCGATTTGACCTTGAATTGTCCATTTTGAAGGTCAGGTCGGGGTAACGATTTGACCCGTCCAAAACACCCAGTGGACAAAAGTAACCCTACGTATAAAATTTCGTCGAAATCCCATACAAATTCGCGATTTGACCTTGAATTGACCCGATTTCAAGGTCAAGGTCACGTCGCACGGGCAAACGAATAGGCTTACGACACTCCCCATACGAAAGTATCCATAGACACTAATTTGCATCGAAATCCCGTGATACTCGGGCGTTTGACCTTGAAATGACCCGATTTCAAGGTCAAGGTCAGGTCGAACGGGCAAACTAATAGGCTCTTGCCAGTCCTCGGCCGAAAGTACCCCCACATACCAAGTTCATCGCGAACACACAGACAGACAGACACACAGATTTCCCAAAATATATAATAGACTAGGCGATGAGCCAGACGTTGTCCGGGTTATTCAAAAATTTCAAGTCGATAGCTCTACCCGTTTCCGAGATCTGGTCTGCGCATGCGCGAAGCGGGCGCCGCACGGGATCGCTAATACGACAACGACGACCGCCTGGTCAAACTACACACACGTACCAAGTATCGTCCCGATCGGTCGAGAATCGTATATGTGAATGACATACATACAGACATACAGACATACAGACAGACAGACAGAGGTCTTCAAAATATATAGGAGACTAGCATGTTAGCCCGCCACTGGCGTGGTTGGTCAGAAACATGACATTTCTTTTATTAAATTTTTTTTTTTTTTAATATTAATTTAATGTTTTTTAAATTTAATTAAATTTAATTCTTTGTTTTTCAATGAGTTAATTGTGCCTTTTTCTGGCGGAAAAAATTGACCTGATGAAACACCCCCCCCCCCCCTTCCTATGAGCGACAGACAACGCATTCTTTGTTTTTCAATGAGTTAATTCATGGTACCCGTCCTAAACCTCTTGAAATTATGATACCCCCGCAAAGAGCGGACAGTCAATTAATCCCGTCGTGAACCAGAATGTAGAGTTACGCCTCTTAGATCAATTCTGCCTTTTTAATCGAGATAAATTCATTTCGTCCCGCATCCGTATTTTACGCATGGGGGTGGTCGTTTAGCTATGTCGATTGCAATAAAGAGCGGTTGTCGTTTACAACTCCGAATATGGTCAATATAAAGAAGTGGCGTTTGCGTTGATTTAGATGATTGGGAGTGGAGAATCAGTGATCATAGCTTGTCCAAAATGCGATGTCGACGATCCCTGTGGGTGTTTACACTTATATACTGTACGTAATTTGAGCTCAATCTGTCCACGCGTTTTAGATTCTATGAAGTTCCCACATATGTACACACACATATATATATATACTGAAGTCTCAAATTATATAGTAGACTAGCAGGTTAGCCCGCCACTGGCGGCATTCGTCTCATGGCTTTGTTTCAGAAACATGACAATTTTAAAGTTTTAATTAATTTTTTTAATTAATTAAATTTTTTGTTTTTCAATGAGTTAATTTTTTTGTTTTTCAATGAGTTAATTGTGCCTTTTTTATTTTTTAATTGAATTTTGTTTTGTTTTAATTTTACCCGATTGTTTTTGGTTTTTCAATGAGTTAATTGTGCCTTTTTAATTTTGTTTTTCAATTTTACCCGATTTTTTTATTGTTTTTCAATGAACCCGTCCATGACACTTCCCGTATTTAGCAAGTTTGAGCTCAATCGGTTCGAGTCTATAAAGGACACACACATATTTATGACACTTCCCGTAGGTAGCAAGTTTGAGCTCAATCGGCATTCCCTGGAATTTCCCAGTCACCAACGCGGCGTAATTTTGGTACATATATAGAGACCAATTGTCCATCGGCTGTCATGTGTAGTAAAGATGTCTTATAATCCGACATTGCCGTGGGGATGCCCGTTCCTACACGCGTTTTCGATTCTATGAAGTACCCACATATATACACACATACATATATATATATATATATATATATATATATATATATATTTATAGCTATATATATATATATATATATACACGAAAGTCTCAAATTATATAGTAGACTAGCAGGTTAGCCCGCCACTGGCGGCATTCGTCGCATGGCTTTGTTCGAAAACAGGTTCCGAGAAACATGACATTTTTTTAATTATTTTGTTTTTATTTTTTATTTTTTAATATGAATTTAATGTTTTTTAAATTGATATATATATTTTCTGAATTGTTTTTTTATTTTAATTTTTTTTAATTTTAAATTGTTTTAATGAATTTTTTTGTTTCTGGCGGACAAATTTACCCGATTAAACCCCCCCCCCCTTCCTAGGAACGACAGACAACGCATTCTTTGTTTTACTTTTTTTTTAACCTGCCCGTACCCGTCCTAGTATCGTGAAATCTCTCTGCATAATATTTCGAGCGATAACATTGCATTGAATTGAGTCATCTCTCTGCATAATATTTCGAGTCTGCCGTACCCGTCCTAATGTCAGAAAACAAACGCTTCCCGTGCATAATATTTCGAGCGACAGGCTACAGACTCCCGCCATACAGATAAGTAGATAGCGAAAACGACGCTCTTTATATGGACACTGCGGAAAACGAACGCTCTTTATATATGAACGATATTAACCCCGAAGTGCCGATTGCGGTGATTTTGATGATTGGGAAGGGAGAAGAGGTGCTCTGAGCTTCTCCAAAACGCGTCCACGACGGTGTCCGTGTGATTTTACACTTATATACGAAATTTGAGCTCAATCTGTACACGCGTTTTGGATTACATGAAGTACCCACACACACACACACACACACACATATATATATATATACGGAAGTCTCAAAATATATAGTATAGATTGGCAGATTCCAGTAGCTTTATAACGGTATATCTGGGGAGAAATCTGATGGTATATTCGTGATTATCTGGGATGATTTCGGTATATACCAAAGGTATATACTGTAAAAACAAAGCGCGCCATCCGTGCTCGCAGGGTTGGTCAGTAACAAATGTTTTTTAAATTTAATTTATGTTCCGTATATCTCTCTGCAGATGCTAATAACGTTGAATGGCAAACAGACGCTCTTTATAGCGATACGTCAAAAACAAACGCTCATTAAATAATCACTTGATTAACCCACGCCGTGCCTTTGTGGTGATTTGGGAGTGGATAAAGGGTGCTCAGAGCTTCTCCAACACGCAACCACGGTCGTGTCGGTGGGATTTTACACTTACATACGAAATTTGAGCTCAATATGTTCACGCGTTTTGGATTCTATGAAGTACCCCCCCCCCCCCACACACACACATATATATACGGAAGTCTCAAAATATATAGTATAGACTAGCAGGTTAGCCCGCCACTGGCGGCATTCGTCCCATGGCTTTGTTCGAAAAAGCAATTGCAACAGGTTCCGAGACACTTGTGCTGCATTTGTACCAAATTTCGTCAGAAACATGACATTTTTTTAATTATTTTGTTTTTATTTATTTTTGTTTTTATTTTTTAATATGAATTTAATGTTTTTTAAATTTAATATATTTTTTTTTCTGAATTGGTTTTTTATTTTTAAATTTTTTTAATTTTAAATTGTTTTAATTAATTTTTTTGTTTCTGGCGGAAAAATTTACCCGTAGAAACGCCCCTTCCTAGGAACGACAGACAACGCTCGAGTGATAACATTGCATTGAATTGAAAACAAACGCTTCCCGTCGTGAAATGTCTCTGCATAATATTTCGAGCGACAGGCTACAGACTCCCGTCATACAGATAAGTAGATAGCGTAACGAAATTTACCCGTAGAAATCCCCCTTCCTAGGAACGACAGACAACGATCGAGCGATAACATTGCATTGAATTGAAAACAAACGCTTCACGTCGTGAAATGTCTCTGCATAATATTTCGAGCGACAGGCTACAGACTCCCGTCATACAGATAAGTAGATAGCGAAAACGACGCTCTTTATATAGACACTTCGGAAAACGAACGCTCTTTATATATCAACGCTATTAACCCCGAAGTGCCGATTGCGGTGATTTGGGATTGGAGAAGCGGTGCTGTCAGCTTCTCCAAAACGCGACCACGGCCGTGTCGGTGGGATTTTACACTTATATACGAAATTTGAGCTCAATCTGAACACGCGTTTTGGATTGCATGAAGTACACATATACACACACATATATATATATATACGGAAGTCTCAAATTATATAGTAGACTAGCAGGTTAGCCCGCCACCGGCGGCTTGTCCGAAACATGACATTTTTTTTATATATTTTTTATATTTTTAGCTCCACACGTTTCAATAAGAAAAAATTGTACCCGGTAGCTCCACCCGTTTCCGAGATCTGGTCTGCGCATGCGCCAAGCTGGCGTCGCACGGGCTCGGCGACCCGATAAAATTTGTACCCGGCGCAAGATACATTCACATAGCAAATTTCAAGTCGATAGCTCCACCCGTTTCCGAGATCTCGTCTGCGCATGCGCGAAGCTGGCGTCGCACGGGCTCGGCGACCCGTTAAAATTTGTACCCGGCGCAAGATACATTCACATAGCAAATTTCAAGTCGATAGCTCCACCCGTTTCCGAGATATCGTCTGCGCATGCGCTGCACGGGCGTCGCACGGGCTCGGCGACTTGATAAAATTTGTACCCGGCGCAAGATACATTCACATAGCAAATTTCAAGTCGATAGCTCCACCCGTTTCCGAGATCTCGTCAGCGCATGCGCTGCACGGGCGTCGCACGGGCTCGCCAATACGACAACGACCACCGCCTGGTCAAACTACACACACGTACCAAGATTCGTCCCGATCGGTCGAGAATCGTAGATTTGTATGAAGTACAACACACACACAAACATAAATATATAAGAGAGATATGTAAATTAGATAGATTGTATCAAAATATATAGGAGATATATGTAAATGATCTACACACCATTACTGGTGTTTGTCAAAGTTTAGTGGGGTATATCAATACTCATTCACGATCATATCATTGAGGTCTGGATGGTGTGGGCTATCTCTCGAATACACGGAGTTCTCAAAATATATAGAATAGATAGACTAGCAGGTTAGCCCGCCACTGGCGTGGTTGGTCAGAAACATACATTTTTTAATTATTTTGTTTTGATTTATATATATTTTTTACTTTTTTAATATTAATTTAATGTTTTGTAAATTTAATTTATGTTTTTTTAATTTTTTTAATTTTTATTCTAATTGAACTATTTATTTAATTTTTATTCTAATTGACCCGATGAAATCCCCCCTTCCTAGGAACGACAGACAACGCATTTTTTTGTATTCTAATTGACCTATTTATTTAATTTTTATTCTAATTGACCCGATGAATCCCCCCGCCCCTTCCTAGGAACGACAGACAACGCATTCTTTGTTTTTCAATGAGTTAATTCATGGTACCCGTCCTAAACTTCCCCGTAGTCCCCGAAAAGAGCGGAGAGTCAATTAATCGTTAACAACTCCGTATATGGTCAATAAAAAGATCGTTGATCCCTTAACCCCCGAAATTTGAGCTCAATCCGTCCAGCGTTTTCGATTCCATGACGTACCCACATACATATATATATATATATATATATATATATAGCTATATATATATATATATATATATATATATATATATATATATATATATATTAGACTAGCAGGTTAGCCCGCCACTGGCGTGGTTGGTCAGAAACATGACATTTTTTTAATTATTTTGTTTTTATTTATATTTTTTTATTTAATTTAATCTTTTTTAATTTTTTAAGATTAATTAAATTTTTTTTAAATTTAAATTTTTTTTTTTGTTGGAATTTTTTAATATTTATTTAATCTTTATTCTAATTGACCCGATGGAATCCGCCCTTCCTAGGAACGACAGACAACGCATTCTTTGTTTTTCAATGAGTTAATTCATGGTACCCGTCCTAAACTTCCCCGTAGTCCCCGAAAAGAGCGGACAGTCAATTAATCCCGTCGTGAAATCTCTCTGCATAATATTTCGAGCGATCAGGTTGCGTTGAATTGTAAACAAACGCTTCTTAGATCAATTCTGCCTTTTTAATCGAGATAATTTCATTTCGTCCCGCATCCGTATTTCGGACGCATGGGGCTAGTCGTTTAGCCACGTCGATTGCAATAAAGAGCGTTCGTCGTTAACAACTCCGTATATGGTCAATATAAAGATCGTTGATGTCTTAACCCCCGGGGTGGCGTTTGCGGTGATTTTGATGATTGGGAGTGGAGAATCAGTGCTCAGAGCTTGTCCAAAATACGACGCCGGCGATCCCCGTGGGTTTTTACACTTATATACGAAATTTGAGCTCAATCCGTCTACGCGTTTCCGATTCAATGAAGTACACACATACATATATATATATATACACACATACGGAAGTCTCAAATTATATAGTAGACTAGCATGTTAGCCCGCCACTGGCGGCATTCGTCTCATGGCTTTGTTTCAGAAACATGACATTTTTTTAATTTAACCAAATTTCAAGTCGATAGCTCCACCCGTTTCCGACATCTGGTCTGCGCATGCGCGAAGCTTGCGTCGCACGGGCTCGGCGACCCGATAAAATTCGTATCCGGGGCAAGATACATTCACATAGCAAATTTCAAGTCGATAGCTCCACCCGTTTGCGAGATAACGCATTCTTTGTTTTTCAATGAGTTAATTCATGGTACCCGTCCTCCCCGTCCTAAACTTCAGAACGGACAGTCAATTAATCCCGTCGTGAAATCCCTCTGCATAATATTTCGAGCTCTTAGATCAATTCTGCCTTTTTAGTTGCATTTCGTCCGCATCCGTATTTCGGACGCATGGGGTCAGTCGTTTAGGCACGTCCATTGGAATCCGCATCGGACGCATGTGGTATCGGTTAGCCACGTCCATTGCAATAAAGAGCGTTAATTGTTAAAACCTCCGTATAAGGTATAGATAAAGAGCGTTATTGCCTCAACCCCCGCCGTGCCTTTGCGGTGATTTGGGAGTGGATAAAGGGTGCTCAGAGCTTCTCGAAAACACGACTACGGCGGTGTCGGTTGGATTCTACACTTACATACGAAATTTGATCTCAATCTGTACACGCGTTTTGGATTCTATGAAGTACACACACACACACATATACGAAGTCTCAAAATATATAGTATAGACTAGCAGGTGGCCCGACTTCGTCCGGGCTTTGACCTTGAATTGACAATTATGAAGGTCAAGGTCCGGTTGGAGTTACTATTTGACCCGTCCAAAACACTCCCCGGACAAAATTACCCGTAGGTTTCAAATTTCGTCGAAATCCGTCCAGCAGTTTTCCCGGACATAGCTAACAGACACACAAACAGACAGAAGTCCAAAAATATATATTACTGGCAGGTTAGCCCGCCACTGGCGGCAATCGTCAAAAACATGACAATTTAAAAAAAAAATTTAAATTAATTTAATATTTTGTTTTTCAATGAGTTAATGATGAGCCCGACGTTGTCCGGGCTATTCAAAAACCAAATTACAAGTCGATAGCTCCACCCGTTTCCGAGATCTGGTCTGCACATGCGCGAAGCTGGCGTCGCACGGACTCGGTGACCCGATGAAATTCGTATCCGGGGCAAGATACATTCACATACCAAATTTTAAGTCGATAGCTCCACCCGTTTCCGAGATCTCGTCTGCCGGGATTTCTGAGAAGCATTATGGCTATATCCATACTAACGACCCCCCCCCCCTAAGCCCTGACCTAAGTGTCATACATACTATAACAATGATGCTGAACACTTTCAGGCAATTATATTGCAGAAATGTTGTACGAGTACTATGGCATCCAATAAATCTCCCCGCATAGGAAACCACTCAAAATCCCGTATATCTCTCTGCAGATACTAAAAACGTTGAATGGTAAACAAACGCTCTTTATATCGATGCGTCAAAAACAAACGCTCATTAAATTATCACTTGATTAACCACCGCAGTGCCGTTTTTTGTGACTGAGATTGGAGAACGGGTGCTCTGAGCTTCTCCAAAACGCCACGACGACGATTCCCGTGGGATTTTACCTTTAGATAGGAAGTTTGGTCCCGATCGGTCAACCCGTTTTCGATTCTATGAAGTACACACATATATAGTCTCAAAATATATAGTACTAGCACGTTAGCCCGCCACTGGCGGCATTCGTCTCATGGCTTTGTTTCAGAAACATGACATTTTTTTAATTTAACCAAATTTCAAGTCGATAGCTCCACCCGTTTCCGACATCTGGTTTGTATATAAAATGGTGTATGTACATCCAACCGAAAGCCAATGACTGGCGGTAGCGCATGTTCCAAGGTGCCCGACACTATATGCTATGAATTTGGAAAGTCACTTTAAGCTAGTGTTTCGTGTCTATTTTTATTCGCCGACTACTCGTCAGGGGACAGGCGATTTAATTAGGTAAGTTGACATTTTATATGTCTGTTAACATGTATTCCATGTGTATATAGTTTGGGCCACGTCATGTGGTGTTGTTGGATTTGCAAATTTCATGCAATCATTCTGTTAACATGTATTCCATGTGTATATAGTTTTTCCACGTCATGTGGGATTGTTGGATTTGCAATTTTCATGCAATCATTCTGTTGGGTGGTTTGTAGTTTGTCTTATTTGACTCGCCGTTAATCTTAGTCTGACATATTTCTGACTGTAGCGTCAATAGTTTCAACCTCTCCGCGTTCGTTGCCGATGTGAAGACTGCATGTTTCCGATATTTTGATATGTGTATAGTATATAGCCAGCACGTGGCAGTTCAGCCGTCAATCACGCTTTAAGCACTTCAAAGGCGTGTCCAATGGCTTTAGTGCCCAGTCGAGTCAAGCTAACATAAGTTGGTTAGGTCACGTGACGATATATGCCACATATGTGGTGTGAAATTGATACCGCTGATGTTGCGATAAGGAATTAATCACTTCTTTAATGTCTTATTTGACTCGCCGTTAATCTTAGTCTGACATATTTCTGACTGTAGCGTCAAGAATGAATTGATTACCATTAATTGGCACATATGTTTTCAGTCAAGTCTCTGTCCAAGGTTTTTGGATTTCGAAGTTTGGCCAAGTTTAAATAATGCCAAACCATTTATTTAGGTTTATGAGACTTCTTCGGGTTGCATATACTATGCAGTCTGCATATTGCATGCAATATATATGTCATATTCTTGGTGGAATACATCGGATTCAGTTTAAATTTGCATATTATATGCCATCTGTATGTTAATTCCATGTTAGCGAAAGAGCGTAACATCCACCACTCATCCCAAAGATATGGGTTGAAATAAATGGTAAATGCCAGTAGGCCCAGCATGTGTGCAAATCCAGTCAAGATAGAGCATAGAATCAAATTGGATTGTCCAAATGAACTAGTGGGCCATAGGTTCTTGCTGGCATGCCAGAACATGATACCAATTACGAATTTATCATTCTATAGGTAACAGTGGGTTCTAAATAGCACATGCATCGCTTATGGATGAGAATTAATTCATGAGTATTGTCCAGACATCATCGATCATCTACACATCTATGTGCACCCATTAATTTGGGATATTAATGTGTATAGCTATAGTGATAATATAGCTGTATATTTAGCGTGTATAATTAGCTATAATGTACCATTGTAAGTTTGTGAACCGAGCGTGTACACGTGGTGTAATATGTACAACTGTAGTGCGCCCGTTCAGTGGGGTATTTTATATGTATAGCTATATCAATGATATAGCATTGTTACTGGAAACTACCGTTTCGGTATAGTTTATTCAATTAGTCAATCCTAACACAATATGCACAATTGTAGTGCGCCTGTTCAGTGGGGTATTTTATATGTATAGCTATATCAATGATATAGCATTGTTACTGGAAACTACCGTTTCGGTATAGTTTATTCAATTAGTCCATCCTAACACCAAGGCTGGCGCAAATCCGTTGATAAACGGGTCCTTGAAATGTCATGTGTATATCTAACGTGTACCGTTAGCTATAAGAATAATACAGCATTATTAGTTAATGACCCGAGTGTATACTCGTGGTGGTATATACACATTTGTAGTGTGCCCATTTAGGGATATTTGTTTAAGTATAGTTATTATAGCTATAATATAGCATTGTATCATGAATTGTATAGTGACTTATCCAAGCATATTCGGATCACCACAGAACAACACAGCCAACCAGTCGAAGCAGACAGGATCCCTGGTAATTAAACCAGTTATTCAACAGGATTACTATCACCGAGGAATGTCAAGTTTGTATATAAAATGGTGTATGTACATCCAACCGAAAGCCAATGACTGGCGGTAGCGCATGTTCCAAGGTGCCCGACACTATATGCTATGAATTTGGAAAGTCACTTTAAGCTAGTGTTTCGTGTCTATTTTTATTCGCCGACTACTCGTCAGGGGACAGGCGATTTAATTAGGTAAGTTGACATTTTATATGTCTGTTAACATGTATTCCATGTGTATATAGTTTGGGCCACGTCATGTGGTGTTGTTGGATTTGCAAATTTCATGCAATCATTCTGTTAACATGTATTCCATGTGTATATAGTTTTTCCACGTCATGTGGGATTGTTGGATTTGCAATTTTCATGCAATCATTCTGTTGGGTGGTTTGTAGTTTGTCTTATTTGACTCGCCGTTAATCTTAGTCTGACATATTTCTGACTGTAGCGTCAATAGTTTCAACCTCTCCGCGTTCGTTGCCGATGTGAAGACTGCATGTTTCCGATATTTTGATATGTGTATAGTATATAGCCAGCACGTGGCAGTTCAGCCGTCAATCACGCTTTAAGGCGTGTCCAATGGCTTTAGTGCCCAGTCGAGTCAAGCTAACATAAGTTGGTTAGGTCACGTGACGATATATGCCACATATGTGGTGTGAAATTGATACCGCTGATGTTGCGATAAGGAATTAATCACTTCTTTAATGTCTTATTTGACTCGCCGTTAATCTTAGTCTGACATATTTCTGACTGTAGCGTCAATAGTTTCAACCTCTCCGCGTTCGTTGCCGATGTGAAGACTGCATGTTTCCGATATTTTGATATGTGTATAGTATATAGCCAGCACGTGGCAGTTCAGCCGTCAATCACGCTTTAAGCACTTCAAAGGCGTGTCCAATGGCTTTAGTGCCCAGTCGAGTCAAGCTAACATAAGTTGGTTAGGTCACGTGACGATATATGCCACATATGTGGTGTGAAATTGATACCGCTGATGTTGCGATAAGGAATTAATCACTTCTTTAATGTCTTATTTGACTCGCCGTTAATCTTAGTCTGACATATTTCTGACTGTAGCGTCAAGAATGAATTGATTACCATTAATTGGCACATATGTTTTCAGTCAAGTCTCTGTCCAAGGTTTTTGGATTTCGAAGTTTGGCCAAGTTTAAATAATGCCAAACCATTTATTTAGGTTTATGAGACTTCTTCGGGTTGCATATACTATGCAGTCTGCATATTGCATGCAATATATATGTCATATTCTTGGTGGAATACATCGGATTCAGTTTAAATTTGCATATTATATGCCATCTGTATGTTAATTCCATGTTAGCGAAAGAGCGTAACATCCACCACTCATCCCAAAGATATGGGTTGAAATAAATGGTAAATGCCAGTAGGCCCAGCATGTGTGCAAATCCAGTCAAGATAGAGCATAGAATCAAATTGGATTGTCCAAATGAACTAGTGGGCCATAGGTTCTTGCTGGCATGCCAGAACATGATACCAATTACGAATTTATCATTCTATAGGTAACAGTGGGTTCTAAATAGCACATGCATCGCTTATGGATGAGAATTAATTCATGAGTATTGTCCAGACATCATCGATCATCTACACATCTATGTGCACCCATTAATTTGGGATATTAATGTGTATAGCTATAGTGATAATATAGCTGTATATTTAGCGTGTATAATTAGCTATAATGTACCATTGTAAGTTTGTGAACCGAGCGTGTACACGTGGTGTAATATGTACAACTGTAGTGCGCCCGTTCAGTGGGGTATTTTATATGTATAGCTATATCAATGATATAGCATTGTTACTGGAAACTACCGTTTCGGTATAGTTTATTCAATTAGTCAATCCTAACACAATATGCACAATTGTAGTGCGCCTGTTCAGTGGGGTATTTTATATGTATAGCTATATCAATGATATAGCATTGTTACTGGAAACTACCGTTTCGGTATAGTTTATTCAATTAGTCCATCCTAACACCAAGGCTGGCGCAAATCCGTTGATAAGCGGGTCCTTGAAATGTCATGTGTATATCTAACGTGTACCGTTAGCTATAAGAATAATACAGCATTATTAGTTAATGACCCGAGTGTATACTCGTGGTGGTATATACACATTTGTAGTGTGCCCATTTAGGGATATTTGTTTAAGTATAGTTATTATAGCTATAATATAGCATTGTATCATGAATTGTATAGTGACTTATCCAAGCATATTCGGATCACCACAGAACAACACAGCCAACCAGTCGAAGCAGACAGGATCCCTGGTAATTAAACCAGTTATTCAACAGGATTACTATCACCGAGGAATGTCAAGTTTGTATATAAAATGGTGTATGTACATCCAACCGAAAGCCAATGACTGGCGGTAGCGCATGTTCCAAGGTGCCCGACACTATATGCTATGAATTTGGAAAGTCACTTTAAGCTAGTGTTTCGTGTCTATTTTTATTCGCCGACTACTCGTCAGGGGACAGGCGATTTAATTAGGTAAGTTGACATTTTATATGTCTGTTAACATGTATTCCATGTGTATATAGTTTGGGCCACGTCATGTGGTGTTGTTGGATTTGCAAATTTCATGCAATCATTCTGTTAACATGTATTCCATGTGTATATAGTTTTTCCACGTCATGTGGGATTGTTGGATTTGCAATTTTCATGCAATCATTCTGTTGGGTGGTTTGTAGTTTGTCTTATTTGACTCGCCGTTAATCTTAGTCTGACATATTTCTGACTGTAGCGTCAATAGTTTCAACCTCTCCGCGTTCGTTGCCGATGTGAAGACTGCATGTTTCCGATATTTTGATATGTGTATAGTATATAGCCAGCACGTGGCAGTTCAGCCGTCAATCACGCTTTAAGGCGTGTCCAATGGCTTTAGTGCCCAGTCGAGTCAAGCTAACATAAGTTGGTTAGGTCACGTGACGATATATGCCACATATGTGGTGTGAAATTGATACCGCTGATGTTGCGATAAGGAATTAATCACTTCTTTAATGTCTTATTTGACTCGCCGTTAATCTTAGTCTGACATATTTCTGACTGTAGCGTCAAGAATGAATTGATTACCATTAATTGGCACATATGTTTTCAGTCAAGTCTCTGTCCAAGGTTTTTGGATTTCGAAGTTTGGCCAAGTTTAAATAATGCCAAACCATTTATTTAGGTTTATGAGACTTCTTCGGGTTGCATATACTATGCAGTCTGCATATTGCATGCAATATATATGTCATATTCTTGGTGGAATACATCGGATTCAGTTTAAATTTGCATATTATATGGCATCTGTATGTTAATTCCATGTTAGCGAAAGAGCGTAACATCCACCACTCATCCCAAAGATATGGGTTGAAATAAATGGTAAATGCCAGTAGGCCCAGCATGTGTGCAAATCCAGTCAAGATAGAGCATAGAATCAAATTGGATTGTCCAAATGAACTAGTGGGCCATAGGTTCTTGCTGGCATGCCAGAACATGATACCAATTACGAATTTATCATTCTATAGGTAACAGTGGGTTCTAAATAGCACATGCATCGCTTATGGATGAGAATTAATTCATGAGTATTGTCCAGACATCATCGATCATCTACACATCTATGTGCACCCATTAATTTGGGATATTAATGTGTATAGCTATAGTGATAATATAGCTGTATATTTAGCGTGTATAATTAGCTATAATGTACCATTGTAAGTTTGTGAACCGAGCGTGTACACGTGGTGTAATATGTACAATTGTAGTGCGCCCGTTCAGTGGGGTATTTTATATGTATAGCTATATCAATGATATAGCATTGTTACTGGAAACTACCGTTTCGGTATAGTTTATTCAATTATGACATATATATTGCATGCAATATGCAGACTGCATAGTATATGCAACCCGAAGAAGTCCCATAAACCTAAATAAATGGTTTGGCATTATTTAAACTTGGCCAAACTTCGAAATCCAAAAACCTTGGACAGAGACTTGACTGAAAACATATGTGCCAATTAATGGTAATCAATTCATTCTTGACGCTACAGTCAGAAATATGTCAGACTAAGATTAACGGCGAGTCAAATAAGACATTAAAGAAGTGATTAATTCCTTATCGCAACATCAGCGGTATCAATTTCACACCACATATGTGGCATATATCGTCACGTGACCTAACCAACTTATGTTAGCTTGACTCGACTGGGCACTAAAGCCATTGGACACGCCTTAAAGCGTGATTGACGGCTGAACTGCCACGTGCTGGCTATATACTATACACATATCAAAATATCGGAAACATGCAGTCTTCACATCGGCAACGAACGCGGAGAGGTTGAAACTATTGACGCTACAGTCAGAAATATGTCAGACTAAGATTAACGGCGAGTCAAATAAGACAAACTACAAACCACCCAACAGAATGATTGCATGAAAATTGCAAATCCAACAATCCCACATGACGTGGAAAAACTATATACACATGGAATACATGTTAACAGAATGATTGCATGAAATTTGCAAATCCAACAACACCACATGACGTGGCCCAAACTATATACACATGGAATACATGTTAACAGACATATAAAATGTCAACTTACCTAATTAAATCGCCTGTCCCCTGACGAGTAGTCGGCGAATAAAAATAGACACGAAACACTAGCTTAAAGTGACTTTCCAAATTCATAGCATATAGTGTCGGGCACCTTGGAACATGCGCTACCGCCAGTCATTGGCTTTCGGTTGGATGTACATACACCATTTTATATACAAACTTAACAAACGCTCATTAAATTATCACTTGATTAACCACCGCAGTGCCGTTTTTTGTGACTGAGATTGGAGAACGGGTGCTCTGAGCTTCTCCAAAACGCCACGACGACGATTCCCGTGGGATTTTACCTTTAGATAGGAAGTTTGGTCCCGATCGGTCAACCCGTTTTCGATTCTATGAAGTACACACATATATAGTCTCAAAATATATAGTACTAGCAGGTTAGCCCGCCACCGGCGGCTTGTCCGAAACCTCCACGCGTTTCAATAAGAAAAATTTGTACCCGGTAGCTCCACCCGTTTCCGAGATCTGGTCTGCGCATGCGCGAAGCTGGCGTCGCACGGACTCGGCGACCCGATAAAATTTGTACCCGGTGCAAGATACATCACATAGCAAATTTCAAGTCGATAGCTCCACCCGTTTCCGAGATCTCGTCTGCGCATGCGCTGCACGGGCGTCGCACGGGCTCGGCGACCCGATAAAATTTGTACCCGGCGCAAGATACATTCACATACCAAATTTCAAGTCGATAGCTCCACCCGTTTCCGATATCTCGTCTGCGCATGCGCTGCACGGGCGTCGCACGGGCTCGCCAATACGACAGCGACGACCACCTGGTCAAACTACACTCACGTACCAAGTTTCGTCCCGATCGGTCGAGGTGTTGGTATCTGATGCAAAAGACGAAATTGTGAGTGTTGGTCAATAGTCCCCGCCGTGAACCTCGTCGTCGCAAAGAGCGGACAGTCAATTAACCCCGTTGTGAACCTCAATCACCAACGCGACGTAAACATGTGTTGCGTTCTAAAAATAGGAAAGCACTTTCTCTGCATAATTCTGCAGATGCTAATAACGTTGCTCCCCGTAGGTAGCAATATCGTTGTTGTTGATATTTACGGCTTGGGGGCTATTTTCTTATTTAGCAAGTTTGAGCTCAATCGGTTCGAGTCTATAAAGGACACACTCATATATATGACACTTCCCGTGGGTAGCAAGTTTGAGCTCAATCGGCATTCCCTGGAATTTCCCGTAGATTGGCAGATTCCAGTAGCTTTTTATAACGGTATATCTGGGGAGAAATCTGATGCTATATTCGTGATTATCTGGGATGATTTCGGTATATAACTATATACTGTAAAAACAAAGCGCGCCATCCGTGCTCGCAGGGTTGGTCAGAAACAAATGTTTTTTAAATTTAATGTATGTTCCGTATATCTCTCTGCAGATGCAAATAGCGTTGAATGGCAAACAGACGCTCTTTATAGAGATGCGTCAAAAACAAACGCTCATTAAATAATCACTTGATTAACCCACGCCGTGCCTTTGCGGTGATTTGAGATTGGAGAACGGGTGCTCTGAGCTTTTCTAAACTGCGACCACGGTCGTGTCGGTGGGATTTGACACTTACATAGGAAGTTTGAGCTCAATCTGTACACGCGTTTTGGATTCTATGAAGTACACACACACACACATACACACATATATACGAAGTCTCAAAATATATAGTATAGACTAGCACGTTAGCCCGCCACTGGCGGAATTCGTCTCATGGCTTTGTTTCAGAAACATGACATTTTTTTAATTTAACCAAATTTCAAGTCGATAGCTCCACCCGTTTCCGACATCTGGTCTGCGCATGCGCGAAGCTTGCGTCGCACGGGCTCGGCGACCCGATAAAATTCGTATCCGGGGCAAGATACATTCACATAGCAAATTTCAAGTCGATAGCTCCACCCGTTTGCGAGATAACGTATTCTTTGTTTTTCAATGAGTTAATTCATGGTACCCGTCCTCCCCGTCCTAAACTTCAGAGCGGACAGTCAATTAATCCCGTCGTGAAATCCCTCTGCATAATATTTCGAGCTCTTAGATCAATTCTGCCTTTTTAGTTGCATTTCGTCCGCATCCGTATTTCGGACGCATGGGGTCAGTCGTTTAGCCACGTCCATTGGAATCCGCATCGGACGCATGTGGTATCGTTTAGCCACGTCCATTGCAATAAAGAGCGTTAATTGTTAAAACCTCCGTATAAGGTATAGATAAAGAGCGTTATTGCCTTAACCCCCGTCGTGCCTTTGGGGTGATTTGGGAGTGGATAAAGGGTGCTCAGAGCTTCTCGAAAACACGACTACGGCGGTGTCGGTGGGATTTTACACTTACATACGAAATTTGATCTCAATCTGTACACGCGTTTTGGATTCTATGAAGTACACACACAAACACATATACGAAGTCTCAAAATATATAGTATAGAAGACTAGCAGGTTAGCCCGCCACTGGCGGCAATCGTCAGAAACATGACAATTTTAAATTTTTTAAATAAATTTTTTTAATTCATTTAATTTTTTGTTTTTCAATGAGTTAATGATGAGCCCGACGTTGTCCGGGCTATTCAAAAACCAAATTTCAAGTCGATAGCTCCACCCGTTTTCGATATCTGGTCTGCACATGCGCGAAGCTGACGTCGCACGGGCTCGGCGACCCGATAAAATTCGTATCCGGGGCAAGATACATTCACATACCAAATTTCAAGTCGATAGCTCCACCCGTTTTCGCGATCTCGTCTGCCGGGATTTCTGAGAAGCATTATGGCTATATCCACACTAACTAACCCCCTAAGCCCTGACCCAAGTGTCATACATACTATAACAATGATGTTGAACACTTTGATGCAATTATATTGCAGAAATGTTGTAAGAGTACTATGGCATCCAATAAATCTCCCCGCATAGGAAACCACTCAAAATCCCGTATATCTCTCTGCAGATACTAATAACGTTGAATGGTAAACAAACGCTCTTTATAGCGATGCGTCAAAAAACAAACGCTCATTAAATTATCACTCCACCGCAGTGCCGTTTTTGTGTGACTGAGCTTGGAGAACGGGTGATCTGAGCTTCTCCAAAACGCGACCACGGCGGTTTCGGTGGGATTGTACACTTACATACGACATTTGAGCTCAATCTGTACACGCGTTTTGGATTCTATGAAGTACCCACATATATACACACACACATATATATATACGGAAGTCTCAAATTATATAGTAGATAGACTAGCCGATAAGCCCGACGTTGTCCGGGCTATTAACAAACCAAATTTCAAGTCGATATCTCGACCCAGCCCGACGTTGTCCGGGCTATTCAAAAACCACATTTCAAGTCGATAGCTCCACCCGTTTCCGAGATCTCGTCTGCGCATGCACGAAGCTGGCGTCGCACGGGCTCGGCGACCCGATAAAATTCGTATCCGGGGCAAGATACATTCACATACCAAATTTCAAGTCGATAGCTCCACCCGTTTCCACACTTTGAGGCAGTTATATTGCAGAAATGTTGTAAGAGTACTATGGCCCGTATATCTCTCTGCAGATGCTAATAACGTTGAATAGTAAACAAACGCTCTTTATAGCGATGCGTCAAAAACAAACGCTCATTAAATTATCACTTGATTAACCACCGCAGTGCCGTTTTTGTGACTGACAGTGGAGAACGGGTGGTCTGAGCTTCTCCAATACGCGACGCCGACGGTGTCCGTGTGATTTTACCTTTGGATAGGAAGTTTGGTCTCGATCGGTCAACCCGTTTTCGATTCTATAAAGGACAGACAGACAAACATACAGAGGTCTTCAAAATATATATGAGACTAGCAGGGTGACCCAACTTCGTCCGGGCTGTTTCCCCTCTGCTATTCGGCGAATTGCGCGATTTGACCTTGAATTGATCATTTTGAATGTCAAGGTCAGGTCGGGGTCACGATTTGACCCGTCCAAAACACCCAGTGGACAAAAGTAACCCTATGTATCAAATTTCGTACCCGACAAAAGTACCCGTCGTAATCCATCCGGTTTTACCCGATTTGACCTCGAATTGATAATTTTGAAGGTCAAGGTCAGGTCGGGGTCACGATTTGACCCATCGAAAACACTCAGTGGAGAAAAGTAACCATAAGTATCAAATTTCGTCGAAATACGATAAAAATTCGATATTTGACCTTGAATTGACCCGATTTCAAGGTCAAGATCACGTCGCACGGGCAAATTAACAGGCCCATGCCAGTTCCAGGCCGAAAGTACCCCCACATACCAAGTTTCATCGAAATCGGCTCGGTCGTTTTCGAGTCCATCGCAAACACACAGACAGACAGACAGACACACACACCCCTACTTGTATGCGTGTTCAACCGGGGACACAAGTTGCAAACCTACTATTGGGGACACCCTTAATATTAATAGCAGAGTCCCATATACCACATAAACATCATGAGCGACAGCAAGCATCTGTATACCAAACATGTCTGAAAATAAAATTCGGGGTTTGTTCTGTACTAATAGGGGACACCGTGAATACACCTGTGTTTTCCCGAGTGTGAGAAAGCAGGACATACACCGGGGTAAGATATTTGATGATAGTGGACAGTAGTATACACAATCTGTGTTTTCAAAATGCTGACATTATATTTTTTCCCTGTGTTTTCAGAATACGGACATTAAAGTATTAAAGTGTGAGTAATGGGGGACACACATCGGGATCAGACATATGATGATAGGGGACAGGAAAACACACACTCTGTGTGTTTCCAAATGCTTACATTTTATTTTTTCCCATGTGTTTTAAAAATACTAAAATTCGAACCTCACAAAGTGACCAAGGGGGACACCACCAACAAAGGAGTCTGTCTAAAAATAACATTCATGTTTCTAAAAAATGATTGTGTTAACCCGATACTTTATGAGACCATATTCTTGAATAAAGAATGCAGCTATAATAAATAATCGGAAATGGTTCTATAAACACCAAACTGTATACTAAGTGTGTATATATTCGGGAAAACTTATAGATCCAGAGACTATGCTGTTGAAAACAGGGGAACTGAGTCTTGATGAGTTGCTGCCGCATATCGAACGATCGTCCGAATTCAGTATATATCGTGATATTGAGATAAATACAGTAACTGTCATCGATCACGATGCACGGGGAGTCCGGGACGAGAGGACAACATCCACATTGAAGGGATATATTACTAAAACGGAAATTTCAGATTAATATTGTTGCCTGAAATAGCCCATGCAAGCTAAAACTATTCAAAAGACTTAAAATTGTTCAAAATGTGGAAAACAATGTTTCAAATAATACGATTCACAGCGGGTTTGCAATTTCGCCAAATTGTAAAAGGTGCATTCACATTTCTCTGTGCATATACTCTCATTATACTAGTAAGTTTCGTTTGGTTAGTATAGTAGGGAGGTTCCACGTGTATCGATTATGGGTATGTGTACATGTAACTTGTAGCAGGGAATCCCTATGGGAAGTTGTTTCACTGGTGATACAAAACGTCCTATCTTAAATTAGTTTATTTATCTGTGATACGTCCAGCTTTAATTTGTAGGAAGCGTTTATGCTAGACGTTTACAACTTAAATTTTACCAGTTGTGAAGTTGTGACATTAATGCTTCATGCAAATGCAATTTTGATTCATCAAAAATAATTTTACCTATATTTAATATTGTGTATTATTTCTCGCGTACGCCTATGTCCTTGGTGATTGAATACCAGCAGTAAACTATCTGTCCAGGAGTATTTCTGCTACAAGTTCCACGTACAAGTACCTACAATCGCTACACGCGGAATCTCCCTTTTGTTTTCCATTGTGTGTGTCAAAAGCGACATTAGACATGTAGGCTATATGGTTTCGTATATATATACTAGCAACTCTCGCAACCTTGGACTTTGGGGTCACATCTACGATACGTTCTGGTAGTGGTTAATCGAATTCAGGTCGCTATTGTGAAATTTTGAAATAAATTATGTGTCTTGAACCTATGGATAATTAATCGGCAACATCACGAATAAATGAGCCTAAAAATAACTTTACTGTTACTAAAGATTGATTGTGTGAACTCTATGTGAGAGAAATCTCCCCTAAACGGGGGGCCACAAGCTTGTAACCAGATAATGATTGTAGCATCTAAACATAATTTCTGTTGATGGTTGCACGAAACATAGTGTTTGGTTAATTAACAGCATAATATGCACAGACCTGTATATTAAGAATGTCAATGAATGAACAAAATGCAGAAACATATCAATGAAAATTAAAAAGGTTTCTAGTCAAACGCAATTCCCGTTAATGAAACTCGAGCTATCGTGCGCATGCATGTACTGTTTCAGAAACCAGATAAACCGCGTTTCCCTGGCCTCGACTTTTAATACACTGATAAAAAATCACTATAAATCACACATTCGGGTTTCTACAACGTCCACCGCTTCGTGAATTATATCACGTAAATCATTGGCCCCCCTTGATTACTATCTATATATTAATAAATTAATAAATTAGTTTAGAGTTTGATGGTATGGCCAAAATTGCATAAATTAGGCTTTTATAGACCCCATAAAATCGTCCCAAGTTCGTGGGTCAGAAAACTATTTGGGATAATTTATCTAATTTTTCTTAATTAATTTGGCAATATCTGGTGATAGAGGCATATCACATATGGGTTCCTAGACTCCACAAACGTAATATTTTAGGGTACTGTAAGTACCTAAATAATCTGGGTAAGGACAGAACGGAGTAAAGAATATACCCTCGAACACTGCCTGAAGATGAACTTATGTTGGAGAATGAGAATAACAATAAATGAATAACGCAATATAGCATCACCAAAATCACCTTCTGGGGACCTCATTCTGTACATATATTGATCAAATATGGAGAATTATCTTCAGACTGAGGTCCTCAGAGAGTGAATTTGGTGATGCTAGCCTGCTATTAGGGGTAGAATCACTAAATTAACCCTCTGGGTATTGTAACACTTCCAGCTGTTCGACATGGCGTGGGTAAGGTTAAACTATAGTATTACGGGGGTCAGTGTCCGGGATAGGAAGGTTTGCTCTTCACATGGGAAAGCAAACTCAAGGTTGATAATCTCGCTGTTATTGATCTCGAGTCGCTAATCTCGCAAACATGGGGGCTATTCTCGTAAACACGAGAGTGTGTGAAGTAGTGTATTGACTCCAACGGACGTTGACCCTTGTGATATATATTCTGGTCAGAGCTTAGACTCGGAGACTTTTGAAATCCGACTGAGACTTATAGGTACAGCTATCCACGACGCACGCGTCGTCGTGGTAGCTATGATTATGTGTTCTCCTTGGCCGCCTGATGTTGAGTATTATATTCGTGTATAATAAATGTTGTCCATGTTCTGAGAGTTCCGACTTAGTGCTAAAAGGACCTGGGGAGTATTACAGTATACCTTATTCTGCAAATATTGGGCACCTTATTTACAGGCTTGGCTGTAGCCTGATTTGTCCTCAATCTGTTTCATCTGGTAAATTTATGCCTTGATTTCACACGTTCGCTGCGCTAAATGTTTATGTCGTCACTGCCACTATGAGAGTATGAGTATGAGTTAACACGTAGTAGTGTCCATGCCAACTATCCCACCATAGAAACCGATAGTGGCAATGACCCACCTATCCGAACATTTCAGGCTATCGTGCTAGCTAGGGGATTGTATATGATATAACCCGTTGGCTTGAGGTACTACTCATTAAAGCCCCAGAACCTCTTCGTGACATTAAATATTTTTGTATTTAAAAGTATGTGGTCTTGTGTGTAAAAATATGTGGGAAGACTATTATTATCCTATATAAGTGGTGATGTGGGCGGGGAAATCTCACCCGAGGGGCAAGATATTTGAACCAGACACGTGGCTTGCCGAGTGTCTGGCTCAAATATCTTACCCGAAGGTGAGATTTCACCGCACCACACCATCCACCCATCCACGATTATTTTTTCTCCCTCCACATGACAATTACCGCCATTAATTACAGAATCTGACAATATATTGATCGAATATATCTGTATGAAAGTGTGAAAGTACTCTATATATCATAGATACATAGTTTGTAGAACATTGTCAGAAGAAAACACCGAAGCGATAAGAAAACAGCGCTTAGGGCTCACTCCTCCATGACAGTCTGTGATCAAACAACACGCGGTATATCGATATCAATTTTTTTGTATCGCATGCGGAGTGAAATTGACAAGACGAATCTCATTCTAATGATTTGTGTGATCTTTATAATTGAACATTTAATTTGTTATTTAATGATTTTGATGCATAATTTCATAATTAAAATGCTCAAGAGAGACAATTATAATTAAGTCATGTGCTCACGTGATATACCTTACTCGTATTTAAATTCGCGCAGTACTAGAATTCGCGCACCCCCTTGGTGCGCGAATTGAAATACTGCGCGAATTTAAATCCGTTTTTAAGGCTATATAGTTTACCAATATATGTGTAGTAAGGTAAATGCGTAGGTTACATGTATTCATATGTTGATTACATGACTTACTTATGAAGATACTGTGCCACTGATCTCTCGACTTGTTTGTCATTCTATATTAATGTGATTTGTAGACATTGAATAAGTTTTAACATTAATTCTAACATTATAAAGGATGTAATCGCCCCTTTGTGTACGCCAGATTCCGACCGGTTAGAGTAGTATACACACGATTCCAAACTTAATGTAAAATTTACTCGATCAATATCAGTGCATACCGTATGTTTGAAGGGCTGTTTGATCGTACTAGAATATACATGTATATCTTGAGTTATATATTAGGCACAAGCCTCAAAATAAGGTTCCTGACATTTCGTCGGCTGAGTGCTGAATTGTTTTGTCTGCCTGGTTTAGGTATACATGTGTACCAGATTACTGTTTGGTGTATGGAATGTACGATGTCATGTGTGCATACGATGGCAAATCCCACGACGAACCTATCGATACTAATAACTCAATTTCACACCAAAATGGAGAGAGAGCGTTTTAGCATTCAGCCGACGATTTGCATAAGATGAGGTCTAAGCAGAATGAGGTATCCAGAGGGTGAGTTTGGTGATGCTAGCCCACTGTGCGGTGATAGTGTCACTAAATTCACACTCTGGGGAGCTCGTTCTGCAAATGACAGACACACTATTTCAAGGCTTCGATGTTTTCATTTAGAATGCTAGATAAACAAAATAGTTCATCTTTCAGTGTCTAACCCATAGAGAGCCCCACATAGACTGGAGCAGACGACACTCCATAGTGAATGCTTCCATCTATGTGAGGCTCCCTGTGGGTCAGTTGATATATGACAACACACTATTTCAAGGATTATTTACAAGTTGTGTTAAAGAGACTTGAGTTCAGAACTGATTATCAGGAAACATGAAAGAGATGCTTGTCAGTTGCAGGAGTCCTATGTTTTTTTTCTTGATCATGACTGCACTCATTTGTATTTGTGGCTCTGTAGTGACTTACGAATACATAAAAATACATTTGCAATAGCCTTTAATGATAATGACCATTTATGGCCTAGAAAATGTTTAAATTGTCAATGTTTTTTTTTGAATTTCTGCAATATATATGCACCGCTCAGTGAAGTTAAAATTAAACATATTCAAAACTTTTATGGAAATTGCCCAGAAATGTCCTTGAATATCAGAGGTCGTTGGTCAAGCCTTGAAATAGTGTGTCTGTCATTTGCAGAATGAGGTCCCCAGAGGGTGAATTTAGTGATGCTACCCCGCATAACGGGTTAGCATCACCATACAACTCAGCAGAATGAGGTTCCCAGAGGGTGAATTTGGTGAATAGCGGGCTAGCATCACCAAATTCACCCTCTAGGGACCTCATTCTGCAAATGACAGGGACACTTTCACGCCTTGTCATTGGTAAAACCTTGAAAATTGTTGCAGTATGGCTAGAATTAACTTGGATTTCAGTTGGTCTGATCAGTTGGGACCATGTAATTAGACTTAACGATTTTAACACAAATCCGTCTCGATTGTGCATTTCAAATTGAACCATTGTGTAACAACGTCCCTTCACACGTGTAGCTGGTTACATCGATTTCTTGCATTTTGTTTGTGTATTTGATTGTGATTGGACAGCATTCATTGTTTTTAAGTCATTTGTTGTAGGGGGTTGTTGGAATTTCTGCAATATATATGCATCGCTCACTGAAGTTAAAATTAAAAATATTCAAAACTTTTATGGAAATTGCCGAGAAATGTCCTTAAATATCAGAGGTCGTTGGACAGGCCTTGAAATATTGTGTCTGTCTTTTGCAAAATGAGGTCCCCAGGGTGTGAATTTAGTGATGCTACCCTGCATAGCGGGTTAGCATCACCAAATTCACCTTATGGGGACCTCATTCTGCTTACAACTCAGCAGAATGAGGTTCCCAGAGGTTGAATTTACTGATGCTATCTCACACAGTGGGCTAGTCTCACGAAACTCACCTTCCGTGGACCTCATTCAGCCATTGCACACTATAATCAGAATGAGGTCCCCAGAGGGTGAATTTAGTGAGGCTAGCCAGCTAAAAGCATCACGAAATTCATCCTGTGGGGACCTCATTCTATTCATACATTGGAACACTATAATCAGAATGAGGTCCCTATAGGGTGAATTTAGTGAGGCTAGCCAGTAGCCAGATATGCGGGGTAGTGAACTAAATTCACCCTCTGGGGACATAATTATGAAAATATTATATACCATGCATTTTAAATAGGAAGCTCTCTAACATTGTATTATCAACTTATCCGTGTGTAATAAACTGTGAACATGTTTTTGTTGAGTTGCCGCGTCGGACGTGTTTTTGTGTTAAGTTTCATCTGGTTTTGTTGTGCAAAGTGTATTATTTTCAATGGAGGGGGAATAACTCTATATTTTAACGATAGAGTTGTTCCCCTTCCATTGAAAATTCCTTTTTCTAGCTTGAATTATGTTGCATTCTGGGAGCCATAGCGGGGGGGTTTATGATTTCAGTTATTTTATATTTCTCCATGGGCATTGTTCTGAGACACAGACGTTTCAAATGGTGATGGATTAGCTTCAGCTGGCGTAATCTTGCCGCCTCTGAGATTAGTGAGATATAACGCCATGGAAACATAGCAATTGTGTGGGCTGCGTGACGTGACATTAAATTTCAAGGAAACCCGCGAAAAAACTCACATTTATTGTTTCAATGTTTTAAGTTATTTCCTTCATAAAAAGAGTCTTATGATAAAGAACCCTCTCAATACTTTAGAATATAGAATTAAACTTCAAAATAACAAAAATCTTTCAGAATAAAGAACCTTCGGAATAGAGAACCATAGGAGTGGTGAACATTCGGAATAGCGAGCCTTCGGAATAGAGACATGTCGCTGTCCATACGTACTAACGTGATCATATATCCCAAGTTGGTCGGAAATACAGGCACTCCCATGTTAGAGTTATGTCGCCGATAAAATGAAAATATGTAAGGCACAGCATGACAGTGTGTGGTTGCGCCATTACGTGCCGCGTACGATTCATATCGGGAACATAATTATGTGACACCAGAATAAGATATTGTCTCTTTTTTTTTCCTGACAAATTGATATAAATACTTAATTATCAAGTCAGGCACATCCCGAAGTTAACTAGTATAGCTATGTTCAGCGATAATAGTTAAATTTGACAGTGTGGAATCCACTGCTTCCCTTTTTATTATGAAATTAATTATGAAATCACGCATCCCAATGCACAGCATCATTACATTCAAACTAGTATGGGCTCTCATAAACCGAGGTGTCACCTGAATTTCAGCGATACCGTATTAATGTAGTATATCTATTCTAATGTAATCCAAAAGTGGTTGAATACACTCTCAAATTTTCGGAGTATTTGATCGCAGGGAACATGTCTCTATTCCGAAGGTTCGCTATTCCGAAGGTTCACTATTCCGAATGTTCACTATTCCGAAGGTTCGCTATTCCGAAGGTTCTCTATGCCGAAGGTTCGCTATTCCGAAGATTTTTTTTATTTTAAAGGTTAATTCTATATTCTAAAGTATTGAGAGGGTTCTTTATCACGAAGACACTTTTTATGAACGAAATAACTTAAAACATTGAAACAATAAATGTGACTTTTTTCTTCGCGGGTTTCCTTGAGATTAAATGTCATTACGTATGACGTTATTTCCCAAAACAAAACATATTCACGTCAGGCAGCCCACACTTGTAATTCCTATGTTTCCATACGATTTAATGTCATCACGTATGACGTGATATCTCAATAATCTTAGAGGCAAGAATACGCCAGCTAAAGGCGGATTAAAACAGTGGGGCTATAACTCTTAATGAATAATGCGTAGCAGAATGTCGTTGAATAGACGGGTATGAGATGAACCAAACTGCAATTGTGAATTTGTATTGAATTTTAAACGTCTGTATCAGAAGATGTCCATAGAGAAATAGAAAACAGCTTAAATCATAAAAAAAGATCCCCCCGTTATGGCTCCCAGAATGCAACATAATTCAACCGAATGTATTTTAAATTGAAGGGGAATAACACTATCTTTAAAATATAGAGTTAATCCCCCTCCATTGAAAATAATACACTTTGCACAACAAAACCAGATGAACCTTTAAAAGCACAAAAACACGTCGTTAACTCAACAGAAACAACAGGTTCACAGTTTATTACATCGCATAAGCTGATAATACAGTGTTAGAGAGCTTCCTATTTCCAATGGTATATGTACTGGCATATATGTTATATATGTGATCTGGGGGTTCGAAAATTAAGTGGGCCTTTAATGTTGATGTTTCTTTCAAATTGCCAGTTCGGAAAAACTATATCTCTTACATGTAGTTTATTTCAGTCATGGTGTTTTCAACTTTCCATATTAAACGACAAACTGATACTGTCTTTTTGCTATTAATAACCGACATCTGGGACAATTTGGGAATCAGAAGTGGGTTTATAAATGTACTATACATGTATGTGAATGCTAGTGTAAGAGTATTTTTCATTCCTCGTGTGTTTTTGTGGTGGGGGTGCAAATTTTCATTCATTTCTGGTTAAATACGCCCAGAATAGAAAACCGTCGGAATAGCGAACCTTCGCAATAGCGAACCTTCGGAATAATGAACCTTCGGAATAATGAACCTTCGGAATAGCGAACCTTCGGAATAATGAATCTTCGGAATAGAGAACCCTACCCTGATCACAAATACGCTTTAGCTCCTAGAATGCTTGACTACAAATTCGATACAAATATTTCAAAATGTGTAATTATTACAAATACAGAACACGATTACCCCATTCGTGGATTAAACTGATGAACATCGCGGGAACTAACCCGAGACATGCATACCATTATGTTTAAACTGATGAACATCGCGGGAACTAACCCGAGACATCGCGGGAACTAACCCGAGACATGCATACACGATTACCGGATTAAACTGATGAACATCGCGGGAACTAACCCGAGACATGCATACCATTACTAACATCGCGGGAACTAACCCGAGACATGCATACACGATTACCGGATTAAACTGATGAACATCGCGGGAACTAACCCGAGACATGCATACACGATTACCGGATTAAACTGATGAACATCGCGGGAACTAACCCGAGACATGCATACACGATTACCGGATTAAACTGATGAACATCGCGGGAACTAACCCGAGACATGCATACACGATTACCGGATTAAACTGATGAACATCGCGGGAACTAACGTACAACTAGGTTTGGCTACCATGAGGAAAACGTGAAAAATCACATTTGGCACCAGAGATTCACCCGCAAAATTCTGATTCTGACATTAGAATAATTATATAGCCTATATTAATATGGCGGTCGCTGAAATTCACCTCATATGATGACACCTCGGGTAGTGATAGCCCGTACTATAACAATACCGAAGCACATGAACAGTACCCTGATAAAATTGGGTGTTCATTTTTTTTGCCCAAGGTATATTGTAATTATAATCACACAAGTTTACCTTTCTAAATGACATTATGATGGACACATGGGCCGTCGAATTATATACCTTAGTTGCCGGTTTATGGTTATAAAATACAAACAATTATCGCAATTGACAAAACAATTGACTATGTACTTTACAGGTGTGAATGCTTCTAGCTCATAAATTTACAATAAAAATACACTGTGAACAAATACCGTAGTCCTGTAGCAAATTGTGCTATCAAACGTTTGAAGTACGGTATATCTCCTATATATTTTGAAGACCTCTGTCTGTCTGTCTGTTTGCCTGTATGTATGTATGTATGTCATTTATACAAATCTACGATGCTCGACCGATCGGGACGTGTGTGTAGTTTGACCAGGCGGTCGTCGTTGTCGTATTGGCGAGCCCGTGCGGCGCCCGCTTCGCGCATGTGCAGACGAGATCTCGGAAATGGGTTGAGCTATCGACTTTTTGGTTTTTGAATCGGCTAGTCTATTATATATTTTTGGAAGATATGTCTATGTGTGTGAGCCTGTGAGGGTGTGTCTGTGTGTGTGTTCGCGACGAACTCGAAAACGGCTGACCCGATTTCGATGAAACTTGGTATGTGGGGGTATTTTCGGCCGGGAAGTGGTATAGGCCTATTAATTTGCCCGTGCGACGTGACATTGACCTTGAAATCGGGTAATTTCAAGGTCAAACGCCCGAATATCACGGGATTTTTATGAAACTTGGTATGTGCGGGTACCTTCGGCCGGCGAGTGGCATAAACCTATTAATTTGCCCGTGCGACGTGACCTTGACCTTGAAAACGGGTAATTTCAAGGTCAAACGCCCGAATATCACGGGATTTCGACGAAACTTGGTATGTGGGGGTACTTTCGTATGGGGAGTCTCATACGCATATTCGTTTGCCCGTGCGACGTGACCTTGAGCTTGAAATCGTGTCAATTCCAGGTCAAATCGCCAATTTTGATGGGATTTCGACGAAATTTGATACGTGGGGTTACTTCTGTCCACTGAGTGTTTTGGACGGGTCGAGTCGTGACCCCGACCTGACCTTGACCTTCAAAATGATCAATTCAAGGTCAAATCGGGTAAAACCGGATGGATTCGACGGGCACGTTTGTCGGGTACCTTTGTCCGGGCAGTGTTTTGGACTGGTCAAATCGTTACCCCACTTGACCTTGACCTTCAAAATGGACAATTCAAGGTCAAAGCCCGGACGAAGTCGGGTCACCTTCTAGTATATATATAAAGCAAATGTTCATAATTTTACATCAATTTGTATACACATCTGCTATCTTGATTCTCACTTATGGCGGTAATTTGTTTGTTTTAACGATAAATAGTGAAAGTATTGAACGCGATTTACACAGTAACATATTGATGTTTTTTCGCAATATGGTACCTTATTAATATGAATTAGCATGCATACTTTATTCAGCTTCTTGGTGTAAACAAACATGACACGCGCTTCTATTGAATAATCTGATCATCATAACTGTGGAAACATTGTCGCAGTAATTGACAGTAACTGCTGTGGTATAACCACTTTTTAATTTGACGATAAATCCGTCTAAATCACCTGCATGTGAATAGGCGTCAGATGGGCAAAATACCATCTTCATCCATGATAATCAACTTCTTGCAATATGACACACGGGACCAACTATTAGTATCATCAAAGCATCTTGAAAAATTGCCGAAATTACGCACAGATCAAAAGGTGTATAACACCGAAATAATACAGTCATCTTCAGTAATAGATGAACTTAAATGACCCGTAACCTAATATATGGGTATTTTTTAATTTGTTTAATTATGTTATATAGCACACGGAGGGCCAAATAACATGTCATAGCCCAAAGATGTTAATTCATAAAGTTAGACGTGTATGGGTAAAATTATGTTGCAGACAGGAAAGACAAATTTCATGCATGGTTGCACAGGGTATAGATTAATATATGTTATGATTGGAGCTTCCTGAAATGTTGCGACAACCCTGTATCGATGCATTCTCTTATATATGTGAGTCGCCCATAGGATGAATGCATTGGCCTAACAATATTTACCGTGATCGTGTAAGCCATGCATTCTCTTATATATGTGAGTCGCCCATACGATGAATGCATTGGCCTAACAATATTTACCATGATCGGGTAAGCCATGCATTCTCTTATATATGCGAGGCTCCCTTTTGTGAGACTCGCATATATAAGATAATGCACTGACACAAATTCGCCAATGCTGCACAAGCTCAGCTCACGCCATGAAAGATTCACAATAACACTACTGCATGGAGCCCCACACGGACCCAAGCAGACGACAGTCATCTCTGTATTGTTATCTCTGTATGGGGCTCCATACAGGGGTAAACAGTCGATATTCCACCGATAAGTTCCCACCCACCACCCCATCCCGCCACCCATAGTATCTTATGCGCCACAGGCGCCCGTATAGAGGCTACTGCCCACATACATAATAAGTATGAGTTCCCACCCACCACCCCATCCCGCCACCCATAGTATCTTATGCGCCACAGGCGCCCGTATAGAGGCTACTGCCCACATAAATAATAAGTATGAGTTCCCACCCACCACCCCATCCCGCCACCCATAGTATCTTATGCGTCACAGGCGCCCGTATAGAGGCTACTGCCCACATAAATAATAAGTATGAGTTCCCACCCACCACCCCATCCCGCCACCCATAGTATCTTATGCGCCACAGGCGCCCGGTTAGAGGCTACTGCCCACATAAATAATAAGTATGAGTTCCCACCCACCACCCCATCCCGCCACCCATAGTATCTTATGCGCCACAGGCGCCCGTATAGAGGCTACTGCCCACATAAATAATAAGTATGAGTTCCCACCCACCACCCCATCCCGCCACCCATAGTATCTTATGCGCCACAGGCGCCCGTATAGAGGCTACTGCCCACACAAATAATAAGTATGAGTTCCCACCCACCACCCCATCCCGCCACCCATAGTATCTTATGCGCCACAGGCGCCCGTATAGAGGCTACTGCCCACATAAATAATAAGTATGAGTTCCCACCCACCACCCCATCCCGCCACCCATAGTATCTTATGCGCCACAGGCGCCCGTATAGAGGCTACTGCCCACACAAATAATAAGTATGAGTTCCCACCACCACCCCATCCCGCCACCCATAGTATCTTATGCGCCACAGGCGCCCGTATAGAGGCTACTGCCCACATAAATAATATGTATGAGTTCCCACCCACCACCCCATCCCGCCACCCATAGTATCTTATGCGCCACAGGCGCCCGTATAGAGGCTACTGCCCACATCAATAATAAGTATGAGTTCCCACCCACCACCCCATCCCGCCACCCATAGTATCTTATGCGCCACAGGCGCCCGTATAGAGGCTACTGCCCACATAAATAATAAGTATGAGTTCCCACCCACCACCCCATCCCGCCACCCATAGTATCTTATGCGCCACAGGCGCCCGTATAGAGGCTACTGCCCACATAAATAATAAGTATGAGTTCCCACCCCACCACCCCATCCCGCCACCCATAGTATATTATGCGCCACAGGCGCCCGTATAGAGGCTACTGCCCACACAAATAATAAGTATGAGTTCCCACCCACCACCCCATCCCGCCACCCATAGTATCTTATGCGCCACAGGCGCCCGTATAGAGGCTACTGCCCACATAAATAATAAGTATGAGTTCCCACCCACCACCCCATCCCGCCACCCATAGTATCTTATGCGCCACAGGCGCCCGAATAGAGGCTACTGCCCACACAAATAATAAGTATGAGTTCCCACCCACCACCCCATCCCGCCACCCATAGTATCTTATGCGCCACAGGCGCCCGAATAGAGGCTACTGCCCACACAAATAATAAGTATGAGTTCCCACCCACCACCCCATCCCGCCACCCATAGTATCTTATGCGCCACAGGCGCCCGAATAGAGGCTACTGCCCACACAAATAATAAGTATGAGTTCCCACCCACCACCCCATCCCGCCACCCATAGTATCTTATGCGCCACAGGCGCCCGAATAGAGGCTACTGCCCACACAAATAATAAGTATGAGTTCCCACCCACCACCCCATCCCGCCACCCATAGTATCTTATGCGCCACAGGCGCCCGAATAGAGGCTACTGCCCACACAAATAATAAGTATGAGTTCCCACCCACCACCCCATCCCGCCACCCATAGTATCTTATGCGCCACATGCGCCCGAATAGAGGCTACTGCCCACACAAATAATAAGTATGAGTTCCCACCCACCACCCCATCCCGCCACCCATAGTATCTTATGCGCCACAGGCGCCCGTATAGAGGCTACTGCCCACATAAATAATAAGTATGAGTTCCCACCCACCACCCCATCCCACCACCCATAGTATCTTATGTGCCACAGGCGCCCGTATAGAGGCTACTGCCCACATAAATAATAAGTATGAGTTCCCACCCACCACCCCATCCCGCCACCCATAGTATCTTATGCGCCACAGGCGCCCGTATAGAGGCTACTGCCCACACAAATAATAAGTATGAGTTCCCACCCACCACCCCATCCCGCCACCCATAGTATCTTATGCGCCACAGGCGCCCGTATAGAGGCTACTGCCCACACAAATAATAAGTATGAGTTTCCACCCACCACCCTATCCCGCCACCCATAGTATCTTATGCGCCACAGGCGCCCGTATAGAGGCTACTGCCCACACAAATAATAAGTATGAGTTCCCACCCACCACCCCATCCCGTCACCCATAGTATCTTATGCGCCACAGGCGCCCGTATAGAGGCTACTGCCCACATAAATAATAAGTATGAGTTCCCACCCACCACCCCATCCCGCCACCCATAGTATCTTATGCGCCACAGGCGCCCGTATAGAGGCTACTGCCCACACAAATAATAAGTATGAGTTCCCACCCACCACCCCATCCCGCCACCCATAGTATCTTATGCGCCACAGGCGCCCGTATAGAGGCTACTGCCCACACAAATAATAAGTATGAGTTCCCACCCACCACCCCATCCCGCCACCCATAGTATCTTATGCGCCACAGGCGCCCGTATAGAGGCTACTGCCCACACAAATAATAAGTATGAGTTCCCACCCACCACTCCATCCCGCCACCCATAGTATCTTATGCGCCACAGGCGCCCGTATAGAGGCTACTGCCCACACAAATAATAAGTATGAGTTCCCACCCACCACCCCATCCCGCCACCCATAGTATCTTATGCGCCACAGGCGCCAGTATAGAGGCTACTGCCCACACAAATAATAAGTATGAGTTCCCACCCACCACCCCATCCCGCCACCCATAGTATCTTATGCGCCACAGGCGCCCGTATAGAGGCTACTGCCCACACAAATAATAAGTATGAGTTCCCACCCACCACCCCATCCCGCCACCCATAGTATCTTATGCGCCACAGGCGCCCGTATAGAGGCTACTGCCCACACAAATAATAAGTATGAGTTCCCACCCACCACCCCATCCCGCCACCCATAGTATCTTATGCGCCACAGGCGCCCGTATAGAGGCTACTGCCCACACAAATAATAAGTATGAGTTCCCACCCACCACCCCATCCCGCCACCCATAGTATCTTATGCGCCACAGGCGCCCGTATAGAGGCTACTGCCCACACAAATAATAAGTATGAGTTCCCACCCACCACTCCATCCCGCCACCCATAGTATCTTATGCGCCACAGGCGCCCGTATAGAGGCTACTGCCCACACAAATAATAAGTATGAGTTCCCACCCACCACCCCATCCCGCCACCCATAGTATCTTATGCGCCACAGGCGCCCGTATAGAGGCTACTGCCCACACAAATAATAAGTATGAGTTCCCACCCACCACCCCATCCCGCCACCCATAGTATCTTATGCGCCACAGGCGCCCGTATAGAGGCTACTGCCCACACAAATAATAAGTATGAGTTCCCACCCACCACTCCATCCCGCCACCCATAGTATCTTATGCGCCACAGGCGCCCGTATAGAGGCTACTGCCCACACAAATAATAAGTATGAGTTCCCACCCACCATCCCGCCACCCATAGTATCTTATGCGCCACAGGCGCCCGTATAGAGGCTACTGCCCACATAAATAATAAGTATGAGTTCCCACCCGCCACCCCATCCCGCCACCCATAGTATCTTATGCGCCACAGGCGCCCGTATAGAGGCTACTGCCCACATAAATAATAAGTATGAGATGATGACCCCTCTAATCGAAGAACTACCGCTTTTCGGTAATCACTGGCGATAACAACTTACCTGCATTCTTGTGGCATCGGCTCGTGCTTCGATGGTGAAATTCTTGCCAACAGCGAATGGTTGAGCTGAATTGATGGTTCGGAAAGTATTACTCGTTGCGCCCACGCGAGATTTAAATTTGATCCGGTTATCGTCGATATTTACAGAAACTTTCATTGCGTAGTCGAGTCCTGATGTTCCTCTAATTACAAACACCCTGCGATTAAAAAAGAACAAATGTATTGCTATAGTTGACAAAAATGGTGGAATGTCATTAGATTCATTTCGAAGATGAAAATGATAAAGATTAAGACAAGCAACAAGAAAAGGGAATTTAACCCAACAAACAAACAAAACAAAACAGGAAATAGATTAAAATAAATATGACTCACATCAGTTTTGTTGTTATTGTATCAAGTGTAATATGACCATACGCTAGCGCAATAACGAAACAAAGCTAAGCCACTCACGCAAGGGTAGCTGTCGCGTTTAATTATCTTTTTTTAATCGAAATTAGTTTGTAGATCCCGTGGTATTCACACCAAAATAAGAATCACATAAAACCTGTTTCCTGGGGTGGTTATCAGTAATTACACTCCGTACAGAACGATTCGTCGAAAAGAATGGGCCCCAATCGTAATTTCGAGTATAAATTAGGCCAATCGTACTTCCAGGTAGTCGTTATTGACAGCTAGACTACAATGTATACATGGCCTCAAAGTGAAAATAGTTATACCTTGTCGAGAGGGGAACGGGAAATTTTTTATTGAATTTAAGCAATATATTTGTTGACGCTGGGTGAGCGCCGTGGCTGAGATACTGTATGGAGAAGCATGTCCATTTCATAGCTGTTCATTTCATTCATAAGATGTCACCATGTTGATTATCAGTAATTACACTCCGTACACAACGGTTCGTCGAATTTAAGCAATATATTTGTTGCCGCTGGGTGAGCGCTGCGGCTGAGATACTGTATGGAGATGGGTGTCCATTTCATGGCAGTTCATTTCATGCATAAGGTGTCACTGTGTCGATTTCAACGAAAATCGACGAACAACGTCATCGTGTAACTTCCCCCAATTGACCGAGTTCGTCTGAACCTGCATGCATGTATCTTCTGCTTTGTTCATAGCTGTGTGTGTTTCTTCGAAATTTATGGATTATCACAATGCATGTATGTACTATATAGTCTTATGATAACAATTAATTATATATTAAATATATGTTATTTCGTTTCGCACAGTACAGCACCAATTGTTGTATATACATTAAAGGCCCACCTTCGCATAGTAGATCGGCAAATTTGTGATGTCAATCATATAATAATTCACATCACGAATTTCGATCGCCCCGATGGGTGTAGACTGTAGTTACTATAGTGTCGATATATATTGGGACTTATTTTCTCAATAAAAGGAAAACTACCCGTTACTGGCGCTACCAGTGAACTTACATTGTAATTCATAAATCTCATTCGCAATTCCAGTAATCGAAAGACACAGTAACAAATTTTTCCGATTACGACATTAATGCTTTAAGGCCACCGATTTACTGTTCGACAAAAGCGTTCGCACAAATTCAAAACAGCAGCGTCGTATTATATAATAATTGGTGACGTCACAAAATCATATATAGTCTATATACGACCCAAAGCGTCCGGCTTTGGTTCGTTATTACATGTTCAAAGGGACGAATGGGTCTTCATATAATATTTACAGGACAATCGCAAGCACATTATATTTCATCTCAAACAATTGTCTTGTCACGTTGCCCAGTGATAAGTGTGAAGATAGCCATGTACGGGAACAATGAAGAGAAAGAAGGTGTGCTATATATAACCCTTTACCCAACAGAACGGCCCTGTGCCAATGCATTCTCTTATATATGCGAGTCGACCATAGGTCGCCTCGCATATATAAGAGAATGCATTGGCTTAACACATTAAAAATTATAAAATTGTTAAAGAATGTAAGAAAAAATGGTAAAAAGTGTTAAAAAAAGTTTTTTTTTAGGCCAATGCATTCTCTTATATATGCGAGGCGACCTATGGTCGACTCGCATATATAAGAGAATGCATTGGCACAGGGCATAACTGTAACCATCACAATGTGGTCAATGAGCCGGTTCCAATGATATCCATATTTGTATGGTTCTATTGAGACAGACCGAAGATATTTTAGGCTGTTGAATCTTTATTTGGCCGGTTTTGGCCGGTGTGTTGGGTAAAGGGTTAAATAAGTCTATGCCGGTAAGCACACTGGGTAGATTAACAGAGGTGTTGAAGGTTCAATGGCTTAAAGGTACTCAAAAACATTCCATAACGCCAAATCCTGCCGTTCTAATGGCTGAACTGCAATCTCTATGCATGACTTATCTCCCGTGATCATGGCTATACATAGATTGGGATATCCCTTCCGTGATATGATCAACGTGGGAAATTCTTACAAGACAGACAATGGCACTGAAGTCGTAAGAAAAAGACAGATATATTGAGCTTAAATTGGCAAAAGGCGGTCAAATAAGAAGTTTTCGTCACGCGAAGATGCGGAAACAAATTGAAATTGGAAAGAGCAGCGATTTAATTTAAAGCCCAAGGAAGATCAACACTGAATCTGGTCAAAGCAAACAGATTCGAAGACTGTGTGTTGTTTACAGTTACACCAACATCGTGGAACCAGGAACTGTCTGAGACTAACAACGAAGAGTAATTTTAACCAATCCGGACGCACTCTGACTATTTCAAGTATTACTTCTTCCCATGCACCATTCTGGAATATAATAAACTCGAAGAAGACACATTCAACGCCGCAGACATTGAAAAATGAAATATTCAAAGCGGCACTCACTATGGCTGAAGGGGTCACTCTCACCAAAAACAGTGCTGAAGGGTACACAGGGTTTGAAAATGTGATGAAGGGTACACAGGGTTTGTGATCGCCACTAACACCGGCACTTAAACTGTGTGTCTGAAAGACTTGCGCACATTAGCAGTTTGTTTTCAGTTCATTTTAATGTTAATTGAAATGTAAACAATTATTCTCTACCAGAAATCATTACATGGCAGATACGAAAACTAAACGTCATTTAGAACGACATTTCAAACCCTGTGTACCTTCAGCATATTTTCAAATCCTGTGTACCCTTTAGCACTTTTTTGGTGAGAGTGACCCCTTCAGCCTCACGATGACCCGATCTAGACTCTAGTACGGGTATTGCAGTAGAAGAGAAAAATAAATACACTCTCTCCACCGTCCCATAAAAGCCAAACTGGTCACTTGGACCAAGTTTGTCAGGCTGAAAAGTCTCATTCGAGATCACTGAATAAAGATCCGAATGCAAAATTCCGACCCCCCCCCATTACAATACTTGTCCAGGTATGTTGTCATGGGTACAGTTCCATGTTTGTTTGATCAGGCACTGCCCTTAATGGCTGACACGTGTACATGCTTTGGTGTACGTGTGCATGTTAAAGAATGCTACTTGAGTCACCACAGGGTTATAAAGTTACTCGGCCGCGGTAGCACCTGGTACTAGCTAGTGCGTCTACAACCAGAATTGGTTCCTACACTGCACTATCTACAGATACAGCGAATGGGGTGTGACTTCTGACTTATATTTTTGGCATCACTTGTGAAGTTGAGTTTGTATACTAAGCTTCTGCAGTACATGGACCCTGTTTTGAGAATTTTAATTAATTTTTATTCTGGACACTGATGTTTCACAATGCACAGCTAGGTCAATTCATATTTCTTTTTTTTAGATAAATGTTTCAGCTGTATAAATATGGCTATAACAAATCATATACGGTTTATCTTGTTGGAAACTAATTCCAAAACTACAATGCAATTTGGAAAGACAATCACTTACAGTAATGCCAAAAGTAATTGACCACTTAACCACAGCAGAATTATAGGTAGGCGATTTTTCCGATGAATGGCAACAAGCAATATTTCCGACTAAATCGTAAAAAATTACCCATAATTCTGCTGTGGTTAAGTAGTCAATTACTTTGGGCATTACTGTACACGTACATTGTTATTGTATTTCGTTGGTTTTCTCTGACGGTATTCAATCAATTTCAATGTGGGGTGTTTTAAACACTGCTATTAACAAGGGGCTATTGCTTTAATAACAGTTAAAATTTATGTCTGTTTATCATATATAATAAATTTTGTTTTAATTATTTTGCTTGTTGCTTATATTTATACTCCAAAATAGTATAATTTCACATTTAATGGCTGAGTATGCTTAACCTAAGCCGTAAAGGTACTCAATCCGATCAGACACTTCTAAATTACTATTGCTTTAGCTTCATGGGTAAAAAATATTTGATTCGAGTCGAGGAACCATTAAAGCTCAGAGTGATTAGATATCGATGTTTGAAATTTGCTGTTTCTATTGTTTGTGAACCAGATCTTTTCCAGCACCACGTTCTGAAGTGGACAAATTGCGGTTTTGTAAGATGGATAACTCGAAAATCAAGTGGTTACTATTAACAATAATAACCACTTGATGTTAGAGTTATCCATTTTACAAGTTTACAACCGCTTTGATGGTGGGTTCCTTGACTCTAATCAAATAATTTGTACCCCCGAAGCCAAAGAAAAATAGCTTTAGTTAATACAAAATTCACTGAAATATTTTCACAGTGGGGTTTCTATGAGGAGATTTGTTTTCCTCATAGAAACTCAGACAGATGGGGAGGGGTGTTGAAGAATGCTTGGGGAAAATAATTGCTAAGAGGGAAAATAATTTGGTTGTGGGCTGGGTGGCTCGCAGAAATGACCAAAGGTAAAAAAAAGTATCATATGTGTCTGAATATATATTAACACTCCCCTCCAGAGCAAATTTAAATAAATTTTAAATTATATACCCTGCTTCTCATATAGCTTTTTTTATGTTTTGTTGAAGAAAATAAACTTTTTTGTCTCTTTAACAAATTTTGGGGCATAAATAGAAAAAAACAACAACCAGTCATTAACCCGTTCGTGATGGGCACTGTGCTTATGCATTCTCTTATTTATGTGAATCTCCCATAGAGAGCCTCACATGTAAATAGTAATGAATGTAAGAGACTGCACTTGCTTAGAAGGTGAATAGAAGTATGTTTAGCTCAATGCATTATCTTATATATGCGAGGTATCCTATGGTAGACTCTCATACATAAGAGAATGCATTGGCACAGGTTTTCACAAAATTTCAGGAAGCTCCAGTTATGGAAGGATTAATCATAAATAATGGTCTCCCATATGGCGCCTTGCATATATAAAATAATGCACTGGCTTACATGGTCAAGATAAATGTTGTTAGGCCAGTGAATTATCTTAAATATGCGAGTTTGCCTATGGGAGACTAGCATATATAAGAGAATGCATTGGTACAGTGTTTTCGCAAAATGTCAGGAATCTGCAGTCATGAAGTGTTCAAAATTATTGGAACTTTCCTCTTACAACAATTTCAATTGTAAAAAAAATAGCATCACAATGTGTTTGGAAATTCCTTCACAGTTTCAGGTCTAACACACATTTTGTTCAACAATAGTTTTGTCTTCATCATAGAATAATAAAGAAATAATGTTTTGTACACAATCTAATCAGACAATTACTAAAACAATTAAAAAGCTGTTCTTTTTGTTTAGTTTTTGAAATACCTGACCATAATATATTGAATTTGGCTCAGTGTGATACACTCCCGCTTTTGAAGACACGCAACTTGACAAATCCTTACTCTTATAGATGAATTAATCATTATCTCTTCCTATAACAAGTGTTATATAGTTTCCTGTGTATAAGATAATAAATATGAATCGAAGACCCCTGTCTGGAAAGAATCTGTCAATTAATATTATAATAAGCATACAATCAATTTCCAGTATTTTAGGGCTCGCGTTTATTTTGATCTTTTTCTAGAAATAGTAACAAATATATGTCCCACTTGATTGTTGCATTATATAATAAATATTGATTTAAAATCAATATTAATTGATAGTAGCATTTACTGACAGGTATCTTCGGCTCATTTTTATTATTTTATACCCAGGAAACTATACAACACTTGTTAGAGGAAGAACTACTCCATCTTTAGCGAATCTGTAAAATTGGAAATGTTTAAATTTCTTCTGTAAAGCAGGAAAATTAGATTTACAAAATGGACATGCAGTTGGAAGGACTTGGGAGACTCGAATATATAATATAACCTTTTCATGATGGAAGCTGAGCTGGTGCCAGTGTATTCTCTTATATATATACGAGTATTCCGTATTGGAGCCTCACATATATAAGAGAATACACTGGCTTAAAAGGTCAAGGTAAATATTGTTAGGCCAATGTAATGTATTCTCTTATATATTCTAGGATCCCTACTGGAAACTACCATATATAAGATAATGCATTAGCACAGGGTTTTTTTTTGCAATATTTCCAATGATCCAATCATGGAAGGGTGAATGCTGCTCCCATAATGAAAGGGTAAATTGATTTTATTTCTAAATGGACAATTTTTGTTGTTATTAGTTTTAGTTTCGACCCTCCGGGTTTGGTATTTTGTCTCATAAATGAACTACATATTTTTGATTACTCTGACTACTGATGGTATACTAGCACCTCCCATAAATCCTGAATAACAGAGGTGAATCATGAGTACCGGATAAAACATATAGGACAGAAGCCATGGTTATTTCACACTATTATAAATATGAAAATAATTACATTTTTGCTGCTGAATTATTGTCCACAACTCCAGCTCATCAAGAAGTATGAGACTGAATTATATAAAAAATTGTCATTTTGACAAAAATATAATCAATTTGATGCTCAATGACAATCATTCTCAGTGAGATATATCTTATCATTGCTCTTAAGTGCAATTGATTGCGCTTAAGCATAGTAATTTGTTCTTGAAAACATAATTATTTGTGCTTAAGCGCAATCAATTTTGCTTACGCGAAATCCATTGCCTAATCTTAGGCCCATTTCATGGTTATATGTAACTAAACCAACCTGGTGAATAAATAAGTTTATCCATAACTCAACATTAGCTCTTATTGACATATCACCTCTTGTTTTCATTGGTTTGGATGAGTAAGGAGCAAGCCTAAGTTCTTTATCGAAATGGTAGGCTCGCAATAGCATTACCTTCTGTTTTAGTTGTGGCAACTCGTGATAGCATTAACTTCTGTATTAGTTGGGGCAACTTTGATTTTCGAGTATATATACAGGTACACCATATGAAGGAAGCAGGTCCTCATTGACACCATATTCGCGCTACAGTATATGACATGGAAATACGATAGATCTGTGCAATATACGCTGATTTAATAAAACTACCAGAGCTCGATGAGTGAGACACCAAAGCTCCTGGAATGAAACACCGATTTTTGGGACAGGTATGCTGATAATATAACAATAGGGGTTTTCACCCGATTTAAGTCAATAAGTACACCATATGAGTTAAGCAAGCGTTAGTTTAAAAAAATAATTATTTAACAAAACAAAATTAATAGGCTCAATATGGGTTTATTTCAATATAAATATATGTGAATATTTAGTTCCAATATGAACCTATTTGCACGAGAATCTTCAATGGAATAACGGGCGTATTACATAATCAAATAAGTCCAATATGAAGCACTATAAATAATTAGGTCAAATATGATCTGTCTTTTCGGATTGTTCTTCCTGATCCCTGGACCGACTCAAACCAAATTCGATGTGGTGACTCGGGGTACCCTGGCGGAGGTTATAACGCCGTTAGTTGTTCAAAGATTTTGTTACAAAACAAGTAATTAAATAAGTAAAAAGGAGCACAATCTAACCAACAACCAATTCAGTTCAAACGCGAATCGGTCGATTGTGTTTATGTGTAACCAATCAGGTAAGTGGGTGTCAGACCAGGTAACACGAGTTCCAGGGTAAGCAACACCAAACATAGCACACCAGAATGACAGAAAACAAGTCAAATTGAGGCACTGGCAGGTAGACCACAAATGGCCTATTAGTTAGTCAACATAGGTTTTAGTAAGAAAGAAAAACGCCTCAAACATATTCGTCATTTTACCCACATAATATTTTCGGAGCAAAAATGTAATGGATGTCAAGAACAAGAGGAGAGTGTCTGCAAAGTATATGAAAGAAAGGGGATATATTAGGGTCAGGGTCCCAATCACATGCAGACACTGCGAATCGGTCGATTGTGCACAGACTATTATGGAGTTATAGGAAACGTATAACATTAGTTCCATATTGGCCTACATGCAGTTGCGAGACCTCGGTGTGTCGTTTTGGAATTCGAGCTCAACCCAATACGACATACCATGATCTCATACTTTGGTAAATATTGACACAACCGATTAATAACATATACTATGTGACAGGAGCATCTTACTCACAATTCTCTCTCCATTCTTCCTCTAATCCTGATTGTACGACCGGCAACCCATCCACCAAGAATCGGATAATTACTGTAGCCATCCTCCTGAAACATATGTGTGTATTCACAGGTATCCCCTTACCATTTTACCAGTTTACATGTATGCAACACTCATTGTTAGTAATTCGGTTGTGGCATTGTGATTGACCATCGCCGCCAGTGAGTTCATTCAGTATGTGCCGTCATATAATCATGCACCACAAGTCACGTGTCGTTCTACAAATCATAATAGAGACCTTTCGCATCCTCACGTTTACGATTACGAATACGGATAGCTATTCGTAGTCGTAAGTCTATCCGTATGGCCAAAAAGTCCTTTCGCAAAACGACTACGCGTAAGAGTTTTGACGAACACGTACCATCATTATTTCGTACCACTTTTACAACTCAAAGCGTGTGTTTGGTATACAGTCCCTTAATACTTCACTTATCGTCTCATTTGCAACAATGCGATAATCATGACCTGTTTATATTGTCAATAATTCGACCAGTCACAACGTACGACCAGGGATTCTCGTGATTTATTATGGCAATACAGGTATAAATGCCAGGTCATATGTGGTGGAAATTCAGTTCGTTGTTATCATAGATGACCTGATAGACGTTATGCTGATGGGGGGGGGGAGGGGTTCCTAAATTTGGACCTCACATCAACCACGACGCCACCACTTCAAGGCCCTTTCAGTCCGCAATTTCATTTCAATGCGATTTCGGCAGGAAGACAGTCTTGCCAGATTATGCCATCCCCCACAATTTACGACAGAATTATACATAATTGTCATCATTATTATGTAATATGTATGTGCAAGGACGTGGCTAGAGGGTTTCCGTTGGGGGTGTGCACACGACTACGGGCAATAGACCAGGACCACCGGGACGACCATTGTTGTTCGGCCCGGTGTGAGAAAATTGTAAAAACTAAACAAGAAAATCGCAAAATCCTAGCATCTAGACTGACCTCAAGCTTTCCTAGTGTTGGAAATTTCAAACCTCATACTCTCCCTTAGTTTGGAAATTTTCAGTCAACGATTTTAACCAAATGTAGTAAAATATTGTTTTCTTAAACTCATTAGCAGTTTTTTATTGGCCACGGGGAGGGACCATGACACACCGGGCGAAAAAATGTTTTAAACGTGAACAAGAAAATCGCAAAATCCTGGCATCTAGACTAGCCTCAAGCATTCATAGAGTTGGAAATTTCCAACTGATGACAATTCCAGTGACAATTTTGACCATATGTAGGACAATATTATTTTCTTAAATTAATTAGAAGTTTTTGACTGGCCACGGGAGGGACCAGGACACAAGCATTCCAAGCGTTGGAAATTTCCAACCTGACACCCCTAAGGTTGGAAAATTTCTAACTGATGGCCATTTCAGTCCAAAATTTTTATCAAAAGAAGGAAAATATGCAAATATTGGTCCAAAAACAAATTCCCCACAATAAGTTGTTTGAAAATCAAACTACAAGAACATATTCAACCTATTGTTGGTGTGAAATTTCCAACTAATGTTGTGTCATGTATGAAATTTCCAACTGTTGAAAATTTTGACCAAAGTCGGAGGGTGGGACACCCCCAACCCCCCAACCCCCCTGTCGCCACGTCTCTGTGTATGTGTATTGGAAATAAAATATCCTATCCTATCCTATCCTATCCAGGCCTATCACCTCTTTGGGTTTAGGAAATCAGACATACGATTGCTGTGCTCGCTGATGTGCATCACTTCTGATTTGGTCCTATCAAATCGAAACAAAGTCGATACGGTGATGTCGGTGGGTGTGCCAAATAATCTTTTAGTACCACCAAATCCATGTCAGTCGTGTATTTTTGGCGACTGGTTTCATAGTGGACTTCTATATATTACTGCAAAGTGTTGTGTCGCAGCCAGCGATTACTATCCGTTGTGAATAGCGATCTTATTTCGCGGGAGGCTCGAGATTCACGACGACGAGTACAGTGATTGCCAATATAAACAGCACACCGAGGTCGTAGCTCAAAACAACTGGATGATTTACATGATATACATATACAGTCTCGAACGGAGTAAAGTGATATATTGCAGAAAATAAATTTCAGGTGTTATTTGAGCTTATTAGAAACCATGAAATCGTAACCGTTATTGCGGATAGTAAAATACGACAACGATTAGAAAGTACACAAATGTTTGTGACGTAGTACCCTATCCGTATCCGTAATCGTAAACGTGAGTTTTGCGAAAGGTCTCTAATGCCGCACACCGCTCCGGGTGACAAATACAACACCTTTCTTGTTACATACAATCTCCTTATATTTTCGTATCCAAGCACTCAAAGTGCAGTGACTCGATGATTCCATACCACAAAGAAAATACTAACAGCAATCTTGTATACCTGTGAGCTAAAACCACTAGTTCACAAATTCCATGCATTTAGATAACATCCATATTTTAACTGTTCAACTTGAGACTTTAATCGGAAAGTTGTTAGTTTGTTCCTTTTATACATCAGCACCTCATTTAATCTCATCGTGTCGATATTAGAGTCCGAAATGGAACGAGCATAGTATATCTTGGTGTTACAAGTTATGTATTCACATTGGCCAATAATGTAATGCAACGGTTGTTGTGCATTCGCATGTCCATCATTGATAACCGATATGTTTATTTATGTTCTTATCTGCTGCGGATCCTAACCTAAACATTAAGACTTAAGCGAATGCTGCTTTCTACTCATATTAACTAGATGACGAGCATTCCCTTGCTAGGACACATGGCGTCTGCAGAAATAGTTTTATTAGTTTAACAGAAGAACATATATTCGTTTCGCCTTTAATAGTGAAAAGTATTACAAATGTCACGCAAAATGAAAAACAGTGTTATAATTATCAATGAATATACAGCTTGGCTTAAATATAAATTACATTGCACTATGATATGATAACACAAAATATAACACGAATATTGGCAAACTAACACCTATGCGTGGATATCAACAATATGATGAACACAGAATTGCCATTGCAGCAAGTGAGCGGTTGGTTGGTATAACATAATTATATTGTAATAATTGTATTTGATTGTCAGCACAACGGTATCGATATATATATACAATGGGTGCAGGACGTTTCGGCACCTAGACGTTTCGGCACCTCGTTTAATGGACGTTTCGGCACCTGGGTTTTCGGCACTTGGTTGTTTCGGCCCAGGTGCTTGGACGTTTCGGCACTTCACCGAAGACGTTTCGGCACTTGTTTCTTTTCGTTTCATATATGATATTGTCTTTGCTGTTGGTAGCATCGAACGTGCAGCAGCGGAATTTCCCAATATGAATACCGACAGGCCAAGAGACAACAAACGCAAATCAACTTTACTTGTTCGTCATGCCCCAACCAGTTATATATATTGATTTCAACTTGTTCTACCGTGGGCCGCTGCACTTTGTTTTTGTTGAAATATCGTTATTGATGTCCCTCTTATATATCGCGAATAGATCGGATGGTCTTTTTGAGAGCTATCATGTTGTGACGGGGGAGCTATCGACCAATTTGATTCTCACATCGACACGACATCAACAGCCCCTTGATATAAGTGTCTAGACTTCAAAATCCTCACTCGGGTGCAGTGTATTTGAGTATATCATGTATTGATGGACCTCTTATATATCGGGAACCGACAGAGCTATCTGTTCAGCGAACTATCATAATATGACGTAGCTAATCGACAAACGGAATTTTCAAATCGACACCACACCACCAGACTCTTGATAGAAGTACCTGGACTTCAAGCTTCTCCCCCCTTGTGCAGTATGTGAGTATCTTAGCAATATCAGTATTGATGACCCTCTTATATATCGCGAACAGACAATGTTGTCTGTTCAGAGAGCTATCATAATTTGAATTGACCAACATAATTTTCACATCGACGCCGCAGCTTCAGCCCCTTGGTAGAACGGCCACATGTCGATATATATGAGTAAACATTGTGCATCTTGAAATACGCTACGTTAACCCATGATATACATGGTTTGCGACATGACACTATGATTCCGTTAAACGAATCCACGATTCATGACCGTATTGCGCCTGTGTCTATAGCGGGTTAATTTGAATTTTGCCGGAGCCGATTTGAAGTGCGTCCAATCGCTTTGGGAGTCTATCACATTTTATTGAAATAAAGAGTAAAAAAAATAATTTAGTCTTCACTCATAATTTCGTTGGTCTGAAAATTAGCAGGTGCCGAAAAGTCCAAGGTGACGAAAAGTCAGGTGCCGAAACGTCCAGGTGCCGAACGGCAACCCCAGGTGCCGAAACCTCCAGGTGCCGAAACGTCTAGCATTCTATACAATACTTACAGGCACGCCGGCGTAGCTGTAGACCGGGTTTGAACTGGGTGGTCTCCCTGGTGCCTGCAAACAAAACAAAATAAAGTAGGTATGAGTTGGAAGTGATCGGTGTATATTGCGACAATCGGTCATTCGATTGCGGAAAATTTTACAACTTCTTTACTTAGCGCGACCGAAATCGGTCTGGCTAATTAACCCTTTACCCAACAAACCGGCCAAAACCGGCCAAATAAAGCTTCAACAGCCTAAAATATCTTCGGTCTGTCTCAATAGAACCATACAAATATGGATATCATTGGAACCGGCTCCTTGACCACATTGTGATAGTTACAGTTATGCCCTGTGCCAATGCATTCTCTTATATATGCGAGTCGACCATAGGTCGCCTCGCATATATAAGAGAATGCATTGGCATTGACTTTTTAACATTTTTTCTTACATTCTTTAACAATTTTATAATTTTGAATGCGTTAAGCCAATGCATTCTCTTATATATGCGAGGCGACCTATGGTCGACTCGCATATATAAGAGAATGCATTGGCACAGGGCCCTTCTGTTGGGTAAAGGGTTAAAGCCATTGTGCGTGTTATGCTGTTTTTAGAGGAACTTGTCATCAAGCAGACCTCCTTCTGTCGCGCAATAACCTTACTGCAGCCTCTTTCAATTAACCGATGATAATACACCATGTGAAATATAGTTGACCCACATAGCGAGACCAGTGACAATCTTTAATAATTTTACTGATCGCTTTGACGGTGTAAATAAATTGGTTTATACTGACATAAATGTTTGTTCTTACACCCCCCCCCCCCCACACAAGTGGTGAGAAATAAATGTTATCCTGATGATCGAACAATATTAGTGGGTGTGACCAGTCGTAAGTCGGGATTTTTTTACCCTGTGCCAATGCATTATCTTATATATGCGAGTCGACCATAGGTCGCCTCGCATATATAAGACAATGCATTGGCCTAACAATTTTATCATTTTTTTAAAATAAATGTTTCTTACAATTTTTAGGACGTAAAATAAAAAACATCTATTACCCTGCAGGGAGCCCCACACATATATCTATATCTATATTTGCGAATGTCTGTCTGTCTGTCTGTGTTCTATAGAAATGCACAGGGACCACCTAGATGACACAAAAGGGGTCTAATAGGGGTAACTTTTTACGAGAAAGATAATGGCGAGGGTTAGAATTTTATAAAGTGACGCCGTTGTTGTCAGGGGCAGAAAAGGGGAGGGGCAGAACAAACATTGTCGCCGATTCCCACCAAACTTATATATAATCATCCCAATAATATGAGGAATCTAATGGTGTGGTTTAAATATGTCAAAAGTCGCGACGTTCGCGCCAGGGATGCCCGGAAGGGGAGAGGGGCACCAAAATTGATCAAAATAATTTTAGCGACGAATTCCACCAAATTTATGCACATTCTTCTGAGATCTTCTCCATGATACAAGGAATCTTATTGCGTGATTTAAAGACGCCAAATTGGTGTCGTTGGGATTATAGATTTGGGGGGTGGTAGGTGGGTACTAAATCTGATAAGAATTGGTTTAGTCGCCGATTGCCACGAAACTTATATAAATTCATCCCATGATATGAGGTGTCTAATGACGTGGCTTAAAGCTGTCAAACGTGGCGTCATTCGAGTCAGGGGTGCCCTGAAACGGAGAGGGGCACCAACATTGATACCCTTTATCTTTAGCGCCAATTGCCACCAAATTGATACACATTCTTATCCATGATATGAGGTATCTAATCGCGTGACGTCATATTGGTGCTGCTTTGGTGAGAGATGTGGTGGGATGGGGTGAGCACTAAATTTGATACAAAATTGTTTAGTCGCTTATTAGCACCAAACAAACAAATAATAATATCCATGATATAAAGAGTCCAACCAAATTAAACTTATAAAAAATATGTTTAGTGCCAATTACCATCAAACTCATACACGTTCTTCTCAAATGATACAATGAATCAAATATTTGCGAATATCTAGCTTTCTGTGTTCTCTATATAACTTTAAGGGTACAATCGAGATTGCACCAAGGCGGTCTGACAGGGGTAACTTTTTACGAGTAAGATAATGGTCAGGGTTAAACTTTTCTAAAGTTACGTTGTTGATACGAGGGATATAAACGTGTGATTTAAGACGCGAAATTGGTGCCGTTTGTGTGAGAGATGGGGGGGGGGGGGGGTAATAAATATGATAAGAATTTGTTTAGTTGCCGAATACCACCAAACTTATATATAATCATCTCCATTATATAAAGCACGCATGAGTCTAATATACCTTGTTTATATATGATAAAAGTGGCGCGATTCGAGTCATGCATGAGGGGAGTTGCACCAAAGTCGATACAAATATATTAATAGCACTGATTCCACCAAATTCATGCACGTTCGTATCTAATGATATGATTAATTAAATCACATTTGTGGCCGTTTGGTTCATGGATGGTGAGAGGAGATTCACTAGCATGTATAAGAGTGTTCAATTCGCCGATATCCAACAAAGTTATATATAGTCATCTCCCAGGCCATCTCCATGTCGTTATGAGGAGTTGTTGGCATTCTAATTTCACAATCTCGACAAATGGTGACCGCATTAAGTCGTTTGAATAATTATTTTGAGTGTGTTTTATTGAAGGGCATAGCGCTGTAGGCGTCGAACATACTAAATGTACCCCATGTTGTCATTTCCCTTGCACAAGATATAATCGAAAACCTTCATGGTATGTGCAAGTAGGGTCTTGGTCGATGCATGCCAATAGGTTAGTGTGAAATGTTCTGAACGCCCGCTGTTTTCTCCATTTCGAGAACCGAGGTTATTCGGGTTACACCATTAATATTTTAAAACACCGGGAGTTCTAGCGTATCATCCAGCTGATTCGAACTTAGGAGGTTTTTTGTCTTTTCTGTAAATTGAAGATATATTTTGGTCGGACAATAGACAATTTTTCTTACCAATATAGTATGGTCGTTGTACGCAAAAATGGGGTTGACCCAGAAAAATTGTTAAAGAAGCGATCTTGGTGTCATTCAACGCGGGATAATCTCTGGTACAACATATCCAAAATCCGCTTTGGGGACAATCCAGGATCCAAGATGTCGTCCAACATGACCGCCCTTAGTCAAAAGGGACTCTGGTTGAGAAATTATTCGATTATAATGAGAACAAATGTTGCCATATGTATACAAATAACTTTAAGGGTACAATCGATATGGCACCAAGGCGGTCTGACAGTGGTAACTTTTTACGAGTAAGATAATGGTCAGGGTTAAACTGTTCTAAAGTGACGTTATTGATACGAGGAATATAGACGTGTGATTTGAAGACGCGAAATTGGTGCCGTTTGTGTGAGAGATGGGGGGGGGGGGGTAATAAATATGATAATAATTTGTTCAGTTGCCGAATACCACCAAACTTATATATAATCATCTCCATTATACAATGAATGCATGAGTCTAATAGACGTGGTTTATATATGGCACAAGTGGCGCGGTTCAAGTCATGCATGATGGGAGTTGCAACAAAGTCGATACAAATATATTAATAGCACTGATTCCACCAAATCCATGCACGTTCGTCTCTAATGACATGATTAATTATATCACATTTGGGGCCGTTTGGGTATTGGATGGGGAGAGGAGATTCACTAGCATATATAAGAGTGTTCAATTCGCCGATATCCAACAAAGTTATATATAGTCATCTCCCAGGCCATCTCCATGTCGTTATGAGGAGTGGTTGGCATTCCAATTTCACAATCTCGACAAATGGTGACCGAATTAAGTCACTTGAACAATTATATCTTCTCAACTGTCATATTTATATGGGGATGGAAATCAGGGCATTCCTATAATGATCTAGCAACACAGATACATAGAAGGAAGCATTAAAAGTATATTTATATCTATCTATTTAAGAGCTACATATATTCATTCAAACTGAGGGACCTTGAATCGTCAGAGGATTGCATATTAGAATGGCTCATGTATATATTATAAACCGATTGATATGAGTCTGTCTCATTCAATATAGTTTCCACAAAAACAGTTACAATTGACAAGAGCTTTGGAAATGTAGTGCAGGCCTGTTCAAAAATAGTGATCACAGTGTTCAGTCAAATATGGTTACTTCTGAGATAAACGCAGTCCGTAGCACATGACTTTTCATGATCCTCTGACAAGGGTAGAACAGACGCATCGCCTAACATAAACAATTCAAAATATCGCTGTGTCGGACACATGTAGCTGCTATATACATGCATACCATCATTTCTTTTAAACTGAAAATGATTAGCCAGTATATATATATATATAGCCCCAGAACAGAGGAGCACCTGGACATATCTTTAAGGCAGCTGTGTCTTCATGAAGATGTGATAAATTAGATTGATTGATTGATTGATTGATACATCTCTATGTAAAACATAATTGTCGTCTTTTATTGTTTCGAACTAATGTGTTTATGATGTTCATGTTTCATGCTATAACGTCTGGAATGAACGCGATAAACAAAATTATAATCGCTCCGATCTGACAAGGTGAGCCATACTTATATTCCAAGTGTAAAAATCATGTTTTGTGATGCCATTTTGATATACAATTTATGAGAATACGTGTAACACTTTGAGAGCACGAGTATTCTCTATTCCCACTAAATATCCACAGAGGATTTCACATCACTTTAACCTGGGCAACGCCGGGTAACCCTGCTAGTAGATGCATATAGAAGAGTGTCGGCTGCTCATGTTTGACTGGGGCTCTGTATGGGTGAAATTATAAAATTGTTAAAGAATACAAGAAAAAAATATTAAAATTGTAAAAAAAATTGTTAGGCCAATGCATTCTCTTATATATGCGAGGCGACCTATGGTTTTCCATGGAAATGGGTCGATAAGTCTACTTCGACTTGATTTTTTATTGTCGATTAGTCAACTATGAAAAACCCAAGCCATTTCAACACTAATGCAGTATCCGCTGGTATTAAATCTTACTGTAGTAATATTTTTGTTAACGGCTGTAACCAAGTGAATTACTGTAGTGTTTCACCCGTGGTACACCACATTAATTTTTCTCATGACAGCCTTTCGGCCAGATAATTTTTTACAGTACTTACCACGACGTACATGTACCATATGTTCTATTTAGGGATAGACCAGTATATGTCACTTTGTGGGTTTAGATTATAGAATTGGTGCAGTTGCACACTGCATCACTGCCTTACTCATTTGCAGCCTCTCGTTGCAAATGGAGGGCTCTTAATACATTTACATGTGTATAGTTCCTCAGTGTAATTTGGCTTTTTGGATGAAATTCATGAAAACCAAAAACCGATAAGTCCATACAATGCGGACAATATGATTGACATTTAAAGCAGAAATATAGCTTGGACCAATTCATAGGGTCACAGAACCATTACCTCAATCATGTACATGTACATTATTACATGTACCTCAATCATATTTATGATGATTGAATGATAGTGCGTTAGTCCGAGTGTTCGTTACTAGTAGTCCGATGGGTTCGATTGTCAAGAAGTTCAATAGTTTGAGGGTTCAATAGTCCAAAGGTTCAGTGTTACCTGGGTTGAGAGTATCAATTACTGTTGTGCAAAGTTATTTACTTGAGACTTAACATGTATTGTCGATATACATGTACATGTACACAATGCATGTTTTATCCAATTGATATTTTATGAATATATCTACTCACAACTTCACAAGCCCCTGGTGAAAAATACAATAATACCAATATAGACTATACCATTCACTGGTATAGTCTATATTGGTATTTCAGTTTTTACTGATATATGCTTCGGGGAAGATATTTTGTGTATAATTGGGTGTCTACTACTAGTATGTTACCTACATGTAACTGTCGCTATACACTGGGCCTGAAGATTAAAACTTGGGAGACTATTAATATTGCGGCCTCTAATTGTAAATGGGGGCCTCTTGGACCGTCTTGGTACATTTGCGTGTACTGGTACATGTATGTAGTCCTTCATTGCAATTTGGATGAAAACAAAAAATCGGTAGGTCGATACAATTGGAACAATTTGAATGACATTTACTAGTAAATCAGAAACATTACTTGGACCATTTCCTGAGGTCACATAACCATTAACTCAATCATGTACAGTGAGTTAGTCAGAGTGTTCATTACTAGTAGTTCGATTGTCAGGAAGTTCAATAGTTTGAGGGTTCACATGGTCCAACGGTTCAATTCATGGTACCCGGGTTTGAAAGAATTGATTGTGTTTTACAACACATTAATTTTAGTTATATACATGTATGGTAATAGTATTACCCTCATACAAAATAAATCACTCATGACATAACATGTATTGCCCATAAAAATGTACACAAATTAATGCAATATTTATGCAATTGATAGTTTATGCATACATGTACTGATGCTCTGGGGAAGATATTTTGTGACCTGACTGCCTCGCTATAAACTGGGCATGACGATTACACATTTTGAGACAATATACACTGTATAATAACCAAACAGTGGGACTATTAAACACCCAGGTTATCAGACTCTCGGACTAATGCACAGTACTCAAATGATTTCCGGTTGGATCTCACATATTTAAAGATAAAAAATTGTTAGGTAAATGTACTTGTAAATGAAGTAAATTGAAAAGATTTAAGTACAATTTTCAGGCGGTACGCGGTATGATTCATACCCCTCTGCTAATTTGGTAGTCGGGATTCATTTGCACAGTTTAACCGGTATTCAGGATTCAACAAAAAGGCCGGTTTGCAGATTTTCTGGCACAAAATTAATTTTGTTTTACTATTTACCAGCCCAAATGACATTTATGATGTAATTCAGTCTATTGTGTATAGTATATGTAGAAGTTATGGATACAACTTCAGCAAATACTAGTACATGTATATGAAAACTATATTATTAGTTTAATATTAGTTTTCATTCAATATGTTCCTACTTGTAACTGGTACGCATGATTCAACCTTTTACATTAACTGGTATTGAGGGGGTTGGTCTATTCAATTGTGATTGGCCTTTATGAGGGTGTTACCCCCTACCACCCATGAATACTGAACACCAGTTAACAGTGTTCTCACATTTGCTGGAATAGTATTCAAAACATCAACATATCAAGAGGTATTATACTGAATTAGATAAAAATATATCACTTGGGTCTGTTTGGGCTGGAAAATACTCAAAATTTAATTTTGTGCTATAATATCTGCATACCAGCCTTTTTGCTGAATCCTGAATGCCGGTTATATTGCCGTGTGAAATCCTAGTACCAGATAACATTGGGTATGTATATAGCATACCACCTGAAAATGGCCTGAATATCGCATACCAAAGCGGGGTGGGGTGTGTATGGGTGACACCCTCCTTGATCATAGTCTGTATTATACAGGGTATGTTAACTGTTTCGAGTTGGTGCAATTAATGTAATTGTTTAATCTCTACCATCTGAATACTATTTATAGCATATATTGCTATCTGATCAATTGCTACCGATATAATAAAGGATAAAGATGGTGTGTCTCTTTCCCAAATGTTCTGTTTACATGTACATTTGGGGGTTTATGAGTCAGATAATAACAGTCAACATGTCCTTCTAACACTAAGAAATAATGTGTTCTTATGAACCAGGACAAAATGTGGCTATTTCTGTAGCATTACAGCATACTATTACAAATCTATATTTTCTAAGCAGTAAGATAATGACAGGAAACATGTCCTTAGACTACGAAATAATGATTTGTTGGTATACATACATTATGTATTTCACATCAGAGCTCATGTGTATACTCACATTAGTTTATGTCATTCAACTCATTTAGAAAGATTAAATGAGACAAAACTACCTCACTCTAGATTAGGATAGGATAGGATATTTTATTTCAATATACATATAATAATTAATACATAATACATTTGACAAATATTGTAATGTATATTCGAGGGGGTGGCATAGTCAGGCTAGACTGTCTTACTGTCACCCCCTTAGAGATGAATAAATGTTAACATATATAGGCGGTCAAGATTTATTGTACAATGCACGGCTATGAAATTATGTATTACATAATGGTTGCATTTATAGGATTATATAATTATATAATGGAGGGTATACGTATATATAAATCGTGTATTGGTTACTCGATGGTTTGTCTCTTTCTTGTCAGTGTCATGTTCTTTGGAAGTCGAGTAGGAGTGTGCTGAGTGAGGTTGTAGATTGCGATATATGTACGGGAGGTTACACTATTGACGAGCTACCACACAGTCGGGACATCTTTGATTGTTGCATTTAATTGTTGCAGCATATTTTTTAATGCAATCGGCATGTACACGGCGTTTGAATGTGTGTCTGGATTGGTATGATGTAAATTCATTATCCAAGTTGTTCCATGTAGTTGGATAAGAATGGAATGGTAGTTGTTGGGACCAAGATGTTCTTGGTTTTTTTTAAAATAGTGGGTGCTTTTGCCGGGTGTCTGGTCCGTTTTTGCGTTTGGTAAACATGTCGGTGAATGATTCTATTAAGCGCATATGATACCAATCATGCATGAAAACAGCCGCTTGGACTTTGTGGATGTCGTATATTTTGAGTATATTTTCTTTTTTAAAAAGAGGTTCTGTGTGGCTTCTATATTTTTTATTACATAAAACTCGTATCGCGCGTTTTTGAAGCATGAAAATTTTTTTGACCGCAGGGACGTGTCCCCATATTTGAACACCGTAGACAAGATGGCTTTGTATTAGAGCATAGTATAATGTTTTAAGTGCGCTACCAGGAAAGAAGTGTTTAACTTTATTGATGTGGTATATGGCATTCACCATTTTAGAACAAACAGAGGACACATGTTTTTTGAAAGTCAGGTTTTCATCAATATGGATTCCTAAGAATTTTGTGGAGGATTCGTGCTCAAGATTTCCTATCTTTTTTAGTTCTGTATTATTCAAGTAAACTTTTATAAAGTTCCATTTGTCATCATTGTTCTCTGGGTGTATTAGCATATAGTTGCTTTTTTTAGTATTGATCACTAACTTATTGCTACAGCACCAAGCAAATATGTTGCGTAACTCATTATTCACATAACTTTCTACAAGGATGCCATTTTTTCCACCAGTTACTAGAGTAGTATCGTCCGCGTATGATAAGATATCCATGGTTGTCGAATTTGACATATCGTTAACGTAAATTAAGAAAATTATCGGTCCGAGAATTGATCCCTGGGGCACTCCACACGTCACTTCCGTTAAATTAGATTTGTTACCATTGAGTTCAACATATTGCCTTCTATTTTGCAGATAACTCTGAAACCATGAATATGCTGTGCCTCGTATGCCATAGTGATCTAGTTTATGAAGTAAAATATCGTGGTTTATCGTGTCAAATGCTTTTGAGAGGTCGAGAAATAGAGCTAAAGTTGAGTCTCTTGTCATTTTGTCATTATTTGAGACAACTTGATCGAGGAGGTGTAATACAGGATGGAAAGTTGAATGACGAGGGCGGAAGCCGTATTGGTGTTTATAGAGTATGTGTTGTTCATTTAAAAAGTCTAGTAATCGTTTATGCATTATTTTTTCGAGGATTTTAGAGATAGCTGGAAGAATGCTGATAGGTCTGTAGTTGGAAATTTCATGAGTGGTAGTATTTTTAGGGATTGGGACTACTTTAGAAATTTTCATTTTGTTAGGGACTATTCCATGCTTTAAGGACAAGTTAAAAATATGCAACAATGCTGGCGCTATCTCCTCAATTGTTTCCTTGATAAGTTTAGTTGATATACCATTGAAATCCCTTGATACTTTCCCAGTCATAGAGAAACATGTGAGGATGATCTCCTGTATAGACGTCGGAATTATTTTGAAATTTATGTCGTCTGGTTTGCGGTTATGGAGAAATTCTGTAAAATGAGAGTCATTTTCATGTTCATTGAGTTGGCTAGTTTCCCGCCCAATTTTTGAGAAAAAGTCATTGAACTTTTCCGATATGAGTTTGGAATTTTCAAGTTCTATTCCGTTTTCGGTAAAGGTCTTGGGGTTATTATTTGTGTTTACATTTATTTTCAATGCACCCTTAAGTATTTCCCATGTTTTCTTTAAGTTATTTTTATTTACTTCTAAGATATTTGTGTAGTATATATTTTTACTCCTTCTGATTAGTTTATTATATAGGGTACGATAACTCAAATATTTATTTACGTTCGTTTCCGTGGGTTTATTCAATTTGCGTAAATATAACTGATTTTTAACAATACTTGACTTAATCAATCCAGATGTCATCCAAGGTTCGCGTTTTATGAATTTTTTGGGTATATGTCGACTTTTGATGGGGAAAGCTAGTTCATATGCATTCATATATATATCTAAGAAGATTTCATATGCTTGGTCGACACTTCTACAGGATGTAACGGAGTCAAAGGTACAAGAATTTAAAAGATTTTTGAATCTAATTATATTATCAGGACTAAAACTTCTTTGGTTAGTGATAGTTTCATTATTATTGGGGCTGTTTTGTCTCTTTTGGTTAGATTCGGAATAAAATATGCCGAAGTGATCGGAAACGTCGCATGTGATTATGCCAGATTTACATTCGCCTTGTAGGTTATTGGTATATATATTATCGATGAGAGTTGCTGAATGATCAGTCATTCGAGTAGGTTTAGTTATCCTTGGCACGAATCCTCTTGTGAAAATGTTATTTATGAAGTCATTCGTTTTTGTATGCGAGTTGAAATTGAGTAGGTCAATATTAAAGTCTCCTGATATATATGATTTGTGGTTATTAATTTTTTCTAGAATATCGTCGATTTTTTTTAAAAATTGATCAATGTTGGCCTTTGGTGCGGTATTTGGTCTGTAAACGCAGCCGATTATCCGAGAGTCATTTTTTCCTGGGTTAATTTCCACGAATATTGTTTCTATTACGTGTGGAATAAATTCACTAAGGTCGGGTCGATTTTTATAGTGAATGGAATCTTTTATGTAAAGGCACACACCACCTCTACCATCATCGTCATCAGCTCTACACTTGAATTCCATAGGGTGATATCCCGGTATTTGAAAGTGCGATGCTTGTCGTATTTTAAATGTTTCAGTTAAAGCAATAACGTCGAATGAATTATTATTAGACTTTAAGTCGCATAGGAGATTACACAAAGAATCGAAATTTGCATTGATGCTTCGACAGTTGACGCTGAATACTGAAAATTTTGGTTTTTTATTTGATTGATCTATAGTGTGAGATGGTGAAATGTATCCACATTCATTGCAAGTATTAATAGCAGAATTTAAATAGTCGTCATTTTCCTGTTCCGCTTCGTTCCATTTCATTGTAAAGTTATATTTATCAGAATCCCGAACCTCACTCAGATTTATGTAATGTGTAGCCATGAATACGACCTATAATGGAATGGATGAAATGTATGCCCTCCACTTCAGAATGAATTCAAGATGCAAGCATGAATATGCATAGTCCGTGCATTGTTACTAGATCTAACCGTGATATGATGTACATATTATTTTAATGATGTGTTTTATTCGGCGGGTATATGTTTCTGGTAAGTCCTCATGTACGAATCAATGATTCAATAGACGGTCAATTAACATTTCAAGTTCCGCTTGTTATTTTCTCATGAAAGTATTGCCAAAAAGTGCATATATGTGACTTGACGTGTATGCTATCTAATTGACCCGCAACGAGGACTTACGTCATAGTAGAAATAGATAACTCCATAATATACGAGGTATATATATAGACCTATATGGTTAAATGTATGAGTGTGGGCCAATATGTTGAAAATACATGAACAAGAACCTATAATTAATAAAACATGAAGATTCATAAATGAATGTACATGTATGGTACACCGACTTCTGATTATATTTGACAAAGCATAATTTGATTTCAAAAGAAATCTAAATTCATGAATAATTCGTCTTAATAGAGTTGACTTGATTGTGCTCGGAATGTTTTGGACCTGACTGTACTGTCACAACATGACCTAATTCAATAATAATAAATTTAGTTGCAAGGTACATGTATACTTGTAAATGCCATTGGAACTAAACTAATGATTTTTGTGTCCACCGGTATGTCATGTACCGGTATACATTGCAACTACATGTACATGTAACTTGCCTAACATACCATATACATGTATGCAGAGGGATTTTTTAAGTGTTTTTTAATCAAAATTTTAACCCAACTCTTGACAGTAAGTTTTAACCCATGCAGTTTAAAGGTACTCAATCCGATCAGAGGGTCCTATATTACTATTTCTTTGGCTTTGGTGGGTAAAAAATAATGTATTCGAGTCGAGGAACCCACCAATCAAAGCTCAGGCTGATCAGTTATCGATATTTGAAGTTGTGTTAGTTCTATTCTTTCTGTCCCAGAACACGATCAAAATTGCGTTATTATTACCACTTGATTTTAGAGTTATCCATCCTTGTCTGTTTGAATAGTGTTTCTGGTGTACACATCTCGAGCAAATTACGGAGTTAGGGGCAATTATTAATACTCATCTCGAGAAAATAACAAACTTCAAAAATCAATATCTAATAACTCTGAGCTTTGTTTGATGGGTTCCTCGACTCGAATCAAATATTTTTTACCCCCAAAGCTAAAGAAATAGTAATATAGGACCCTCTGATCGTATTGAGTACCTTTAATGAATTTATATATTTATGTATTACATGTGTTTCTATACATGTATTTTATCTTTAGTTAGTTTGTTGATCTTGAATAAATTTGTATTGCTCCACAATCAGTTTCCTTAATGTTCTATTATACTAAAACAACTCCATTGATAACAATACCCCTGCATCCCATCCAAATCTACTTCATTGCCATCCTCATCTTTTCACTTTGGTATCCCCACCCAGGTGTACCCTGGTATTATTCACCCAGGTGTTCCTTGGTGTTTCCTACCCATGTGTACCTTGGTGTTTCCCACCCATTTGTACCTTGGTGTTTTCTTACCCAGGTGTACCTTGGTGTTTTCTTGCCCGGGTGTACCTTGGTGTTTCCTTACCTGGGTGTACCTTGGGGTTTTCTAACCCAGGTGCATCTCAATGAGAAATCCACCTGGGTAAGAAAACACCAAGGTACACCGGCGTAAGAAAACACTAAGGTACACCTGGGTTGGAAACATCAAGGTACACCTGGGTGGGGAACACCCATGTAGGAAACATCAGGGTACACCTGTGTGAATAACACCAAGGTACACCTAGGTGGGAAACACCCAGATATGAAACATCAGGGTACACCTGGGTGAATAACACCTAGGTACACCTGGTGGGAAACACCCATGTAGGAAACACCAGGGTACACCTGGGTGAATAACACCAAGGTAACCTGGGTGGGAAACACCCAGGTAGGAAACATCAGGGTACACCTGGGTGAATAACACCATGGTACACCTGGGTGGGGAAACACCCAGGTATGAAACACCAGGGTACACATGGGTGGGAAACACTCAGGTAGGGTACACCTGGATGTGGTCACCTGGGTAATTACACCCAGGTTTATCCATACCAGGGTTTTTATCCTGTTTCAGGTGGGTAAATCATGGTAAAACCCAGGTTTCAGTGGGCCTTGATGGTTGGTGGATGTCTTGGTAGATAGATTTATACCTGGGTTTCGGCCCAAAAAACCTGGGTGGATTTACCCAGGTACATTTTTATATGGGACTTCAACAATGTTTGTACCGCGGTTGCACTACGATGCATGCGGTCCCGGTTCGCAGGCATGGAAATAAAATTCAGTGATCATCCTTATATCCGTGGAACTTAAAGGCACGAATGGCCTTCGTTATAGGTTCTACTTTAGAAATAACAGTTACCAAATTATGAAATTTCCCCAAGAATATTCTAATAGTATATAATAATGATCATATTTTGAATGCGTTATTATCCGTAAAACACACTTTGTATGAGCCTAGCTTTTGTTTTATATAAATAGTAAGCGATAAGCAAAACACTCAAAAGTGTGGCGATTGTTTTGATCCAGAGTGACTCATTCAACAACGAAATATTGAGAAGGGAAGCTTAGCGATAGTGATAACGGTATTTTGTAAACAACTTGGTGGCATTTCTAACAAAAGTTCCGTTAGTGGGGGTCTCCTCGGTGTTGAGAGTTTTGTTTAGCGCATGCTCTTTACGTACATGTACTGTTAGCTAAGGTAACATGGCATTTTTGTTACAAAACACAGAGTATATAGAATAACGATCATATATTGAATACGTTATTATCAGCAAAACACACTTTGTGTGAGCCGAGCGTTGGGGAATGGTACCCCTACATCTCCTGGGGAAAGAGCTCAGTCCATTCAACTACCTGCAAATATCAAATAGTAGTAATTCGGCCCATTACTTAAGCCCAAATTGTGAACACCTTAACCCTTCCATGACTGGAGCTTCCTGAAATTTTGCAAAACCCTGTGCATTTTCCCACATACATGTATGCAATTCTCCCACATGGAGCCCCGAAAATTCATTTGCCTAACAATATGTACCTTGACATTGTAAGCCAGTCACACATGCGAGTCCCCACGGGAGAACCGCATACCTATTAGAGAATGAACCGGCACAGGAAATTTAATACTGCACCAGCGCTGCTCCATTCATGAAAATGCTAAGTTGCTGGTAATATAATTAGATTGATTCAATGAAATTTAAGGAATCACAATTCACTATGTTTTGAATTTTGTATTGAAACTGGGAGCTCCTTCCTCTTGGATAATGATCTAAGTTCATAACCTGGACATTTATATTTATTTTCGTAAATATAATTTGTCTTTAAACACGGATCTGGAATACAATGTACACGAACACTCCGGACAGACAGACGGACAAACAGAGATATCCTACACTTTTATATCTATAGATATTATCTGCAATAGAAGAGCAATTTATTTAAGAACGTTCGGATCTCATATGAAAAGCTATACTTACCAGATAAAATACGGTGCTGCCCCCTTGAGCCGGGAATGAATCACATGACAAATCGATGTAGGAATCCTTGAGCAAGGAACAAACACCGTCTACTGAGTCAAAGTTCGCCGACGTGCACCAATAGTTACCCAAACAGTACAGAACGCATGCCTCCAGAGACATCACTGTCATGCCACCAATGAGCGAACTGTCACCATAGAATGGCGTCGATTTGCGCCCGTCACATATGACGTTCAGGACACTCATCATGGTTTGTAACCCGGAAACGGACGCCACAATGCACACAATTGCCCAGAACAACACAACCATAATATCCATCGTTATGTGTGTGTAATATGAGTCTCGAATTTGATATGATGCCAGTAGTGACCGTCGTGTAGCGCAGTCGTGTGAAGTCTGGCGCGATAGTCACGGTTATTGATCCGATGCGCATGCGCATAAATACACATAATTTGAATATATGTTGGCTGGAAATGCATCGATTGTGGACATGTGTACAAAGTATAAATTTATCATCTTCCAACGGACGTCGCTAAGGTGCCAAAGAAGCGTACATTGCTTTGTTATATGCGGCCCTCTTGGTTTCCGTTATGATCGCTTTGTATATTAAAAGTGTTAGGGCTCTCACATTTGTGTAGCGATCTTTTATCGGGGCCCATCCACATGCTTAGATCATGCCATGGATAGCTGCTGTCGCTGCGCCCGTAGTGATTTGTGGCATGATGTAACATTTTCTGAATTCAACTAGTATAGTTATTTTTAAATATTATAGCTTAATTTGACAGTGCAAAGTAAACCATTTTTGTCAGGATGTAATCAAATCCTAATGATTTCACAAATTATTTAAATTACAAAGAGCACTCTCAATCATGATCGATTGGTGTTCGACGCTTTTTGTGGATTTCGCGATGACTCGGACATACATGTTGATTTCTGGTACATTCCTCTTATTTTTGATTTCTAAGCTGAAGGTCCAACATACATGTATCACATTGGTTCAGATTGGATTATTTGTTTCTGAAGAAAAACGATAATGGATAATAATCGTTATTCCGTTTTATGGTTCGGGTCACAGTGAACTCACATGTTAAATAGCGTATATCTTGTAAGTCGTGAGTTGGTTTATTCGCCCGCCCACCCACACTGAACTTATAACACGTTATTATGAATCGATAATGGCACTAACACACTGTCATTGTCACATCGCTATAGACTCAGAATGATTCGATTTTACGCCGAGTATGGACCTCGAGCAAATCATAGTATAAGTCGATAACGTGCTGTTGTATGAACCTCAAGCAACTCATATTATACGCAGAAAACGTGCTGATGTATGAACCTACACAAGTAATGTATGGTCGCTCGGTTATGCATTTGTCTACCGTATTTCAGTGTTAGCTGCAGTATAACTATTGTGCGAATATGTGCATATATGTGGTCCACGGCGCTAATGTAAGAACACCCAAAATAGGAACCTTACTCCATAAAACGAATTTACGTAGGTAGCAACTCTATATACGAACAACGCATTTCATTTGCAAATTAAAAAATGTGTGCTAGGAGCCTGCGACACCTTTGCGCACATTTTTATCAATTTTAAATTTTAAATTGTTTTTAAAATTTTATATTTTAATTTAATAAACAACATTTAATTAAATTTAAAACGAAAAAAAAATTGATTTAAATTTTAGCTTATGTTTCTTCTTATACTCAATATAACAAAACTATATTTTCTTCTTTTTTTATAAATTAAATTGTTCTTATTTTTAAATCAAAATATTGAAAATCTGACGTTGTTATACCATCCGCCTGGTTACCCCGAGTCACTACACCTAATTTGATTGAAATCGGTCCAGGTTCTGTGAGAAAAGTTGTGAACAGACAGACGGACAGACATATAGATAGACATATATTATACTCTTTTATATATACATGTAAATACACAAACTTGTGTCTCTTCAGGTAAAGCATCTTGCAGATTGCCAGATTGATTTAAATCCAAAATGATATCTGATTAGTGGTCAATGAGCGATACTTGTTTCTCATTGAAATAAATCCCATGAGCGCGCACGCATTCGCGATAATCAATGGCGTGTCAATAAGCGTAATATCGGCATGCCTTTCGGTACGCTTTTGGCACGCTCAAAGAATATAATAGCGTTGTCAATTAGCTGGCAACTGTACGACTAAACGGATATATGCATGCTTATTATCACAGTATGACAATACACTACCCGGACATATGAAACAATGCCATAGTTTTTGGAAGGTGTTGGAACTTGGACAACAGTTGTCACACGACAAAGACAATTATCAACAAGTGAACGTCTTCATCAAAATTGCAAACTAAAACACTGTCGATGAATGTTACATGTACTGTGCTGTCGATGAATGTTACATGTACTGTGCTGTCGATGAATGTTACATGTACTGTGCTGTCGATGAATGTTACATGTACTGTGCTGTCGATGAATGTTACATGTACTGTGCTGTCGATGAATGTTACATGTACTGTGCTGTCGATGAATGTTACATGTACTGTGCAGTTGGGACCTCAATTGTTACAATTTAAAATACTTAAAGGTAAATACTAGTATCAATGTGGTGAGTAGATGCGTGACTGATAAAATAATTAGAGAATCCATATTTACTCGAAAGATAACAGTAAACGATGTCATCAAGTTGTCCCATAACACCTCAACCATAACACCCCAACCATAACACCTCAACCATAACACCTCAACGATAACACCTCAACGATAACACCTCAACCATAACACCTCAACCATAACACCTCAACCATAACACTTCAACCATAACACCTCGACCATAACACCTCAACCATAACACATCAACCATAACACCTCAACCATAACACCTCAACCATATTCTCAAAATAAGTGTCACCCTTAACCCTTTACCCAACAAACCGGCCAAAAACGGCCAAATAAAGCTTCAACAGCCTAAATTATCTTGGGTCTGTCTCAATAAAACCATACAAATATGGATATCATTGGAACCGGCTCATTGACCACATTGTGATGGTTACAGTTATGCCCTGTGCCAATGCATTCTCTTATATATGCGAGTCGACCATAGGTCGCCTCGCATATATAAGAGAATGCATTGGCCTAAAAAAAAATTTAACACTTTTTACCATTTTTTCTTACATTCTTTAACAATTTTATAATTTTTAATATGTTAAGCCAATGCATTCTCTTATATATGCGAGGCGACCTATGGTCGACTCGCATATATAAGAGAATGCATTGGCACAGGGCCGTTCTGTTGGGTAAAGGGTTAACCATGTTAGAATCTCAGTGAGACCTCGTTGAAAAAATACCATCAACGCGGTTCTAGTGTTAACGCGGTCACGTTACTTCAGTTGCAATGTTCCTCAGCGTGGTGTAAATAAACGTCAACGCAAAATAAAGCAGTGGAGGTGAACATTAAGCTGTTAGCCAAACGGATCGATACCTTATATTACACCAGCAATAAGCTGTGACATCGTTGTACCTGTTTTTGTTTATCGGCCAGACATACCTGTTTTTGTGTATCGGCCAGACACACCTGTTTTTGTTTATCGGCCTGACACACCTGGTTTTTTTTATCGGCCTGACACACCTGTTTTTGTGTATCGGCCTGACACACCTGTTTTTGTATATCGGCCTGACACACCTGTTTTTGTGTATCGGCCTGACACACCTGTTTTTGTATATCGGCCTGACACACCTGTTTGTGTTTATCGGCCTGACACACCTGTTTTTTTTATCGGCCTGACACACCTGTTTTTGTGTATCGGCCTGACACACCTGTTTTTGTATATCGGCCTGACATACATGTATTTGTGTATCGGCCTGACACACCTGTTTTTGTTTATCGGCCTGACATACCTGTTTTTTGTTTATCGGCCTGACATACCTGTTTTTTGTTTATCGGCCTGACATACCTCTTTTTTGTTTATCGGCCTGACATACCTGTATTTGTCGGCGTCGTGCCATTTGACCGATATGCCAGCCAGATATATTGTTATATAACGGCGATTTACGATATATCTTGTTGACTTACCATATAAATTAAGAAATTCGCCATGCGCTTGTTCCTCGCGTGACAATTTATTTTTAGTATGAACGTCCTCATTGGCTGCATTCCTCGACTCCCCGTATAGTCGGTCAGGTCACTTACATGCGCGTACTGGGCGCTTAGAAATCTCTTGGAAAAGCGACCACGTGCTGGAATCTACTACGCGATTTTGGAGCTATGAATTCGTAAATGCGTCCATATATAACACATTTACCTTGATTTATTCACAAACAAATGTCTTGATGCAGGCCATAACAATTTAAAATCCATCAGATTTTGCGAGAATCACAAAATAGCGTTTCACTTTCTACAGGGAATCAAGTTTTTTTACGAGAATCAAAATTAAAATCATGATTCTGATTGTTTGTAACAATTAATGTAAACAGTGTTTATTTACGTAAAATTATTTTGATGGAACACTACATCAAGTCCGAATATACACCAGGAGTGGAAAAATAACACAAAAGTTATTCAGATGTGAATTTAAATTAAACAAAATTATAACCCATACTGCAAAATAGACTACCGTAACGTTAATTCGGCATTCATTTACATTTTCGGCGCAATGATCTGTAATCTCAATGCGACTGCGTTTATACTCAATGCATTGCATTCAATTTGAAGGGGGTCCTCACACGTTTGCAAAGTGGTCACAATGCACCCTCAACGCGTTTGAAATTCAACAACCGCGTTCCGTTGACGTTACGTCCGCGTTGTCAACGGCTGAGGACCTCGTTGAAATGACATTTATGTTTAGAACAGGTGTATACTATATAATCACAAGGGTAGAGAACAATTCCATTGTGTTGATCAGTTTGTAAACCTCTGGGTCCGAATCGGCAGTGTTGTTCTAGACCTGGTTTTACTACAGCTTCAGGTGTGCACGGACGGGGAGGGGCACCATCAATTGATAGACATACTGGGATTGTATATATGGCTTGTTCAAAAATAGTGTCAACAATGTGCAGTCAGATATAGTTTCTTCTGAGATAAAAGAAAAAATACTGGCCTGTGAAATGGGTACATCTGCCCGATACACAGGCGCACCTGGCTATGGTATTAACCTATCTGCATCTTCGTGGAGATATGATAACAGATGCCTCAAAATCTTCGTCTAACCAACTAGATGTATATATTTATGTGTAACACCAACTTGTCGTCTTTTATTTTTGCGAATTAATGTGTATATGATGTTCATGTTTTGATCCCAATAAAACATATTTGAAAAAAACAAAACCAAACAAACCAAACGTTAATTCCAACAAATTCGACTGTATGATTTATAAATGATAACGTCTGATTTACACGCAGTTGTAAATAAATAACTACTTCTTTACTGGTGGGACGAATTAATCGCGATAAACAAAAATGACAATTACCCCGACAAGGTGAGCAACTACTTATAACCCATGTATACGAATGGGGTTTTGTGGTGTTGTTTTGATATACAGTTTATGAGAAAGCATGTAACACTTTGCACAAGAGTATAATATATTCCCACCAGATGTCCACAACAGAAGGTTTCACATAAGGATTAACTGTCATGTGGACTGTTTTTATGGAGAAGTAACCGTGAGGTAAGTGGTCATAACTTGTGTAAAACCCGAAGTTATGACCATTTACCTCACGGTTACATCTCCACAAAAATAGTCCACATGACAGTTAGTCCTTAAATTTATATACATGTATCGAAAAAGCCGCTTTTGTAAATGTATTTAAATCGAAAAGTGTATCGTGACAAAACTAGCCCAAAATATCCCATAGCACCCTTGGCAAAAGTTAACAGGAACAATTTCTTTATATTGAAACCTGATGACTTATTTAGTCAATTCTGAGCGAGTCCAAATGCGCCCAAAACATTACGCGTTCTTCTTTCCGAAACCTATGACGCGGCGATGTCATTATGGGGCTGCAGTTATGAGCTCTTGCGCGTTCACCGAAAAATAACTGCAACTAATCACGTGGGCGCCGACCAATCGGAATGCTGGATTTAGTGATAATCACACTTAGTATGTAAATATATAAATGTAACCTGGTACACGTCGGGTGACCCTGCTAGTTATACATAAATAGGTTGATTAGATCAATTTAGCTTGTTCGCTGAAAACCATGCAGTGACGACGTCATTACATATTGCGTGACGCCAACACATCATCTATCTTTGCGGGCCATGATCCAGACAAGGCTGCATTTGTCATTTCGTCACCAGACACCACTGATTTCTTCTCACTAGACTAGATATGTAAACGCAAACACGCTGCAATTACTACATTTTATAACATTGGATATTCATATACGCTCTACAGGATCCGTGTCCGTGTGAACCCCTCATTTGTAGTCATGTTTCCACAAACAGATGCGCCTATGCCGGGCAGAATTTAGGTCTGAAGATGCATCGTACACTGAATAACATTCACTACACACACTATGATTTGATATGACTTTCTTATCACAGGCCGATGCCTGATCGATAGGCTATATTCGTAGCCATAAGTACAGAAGTCTATTCTCGCATCCAAAATGATTTACAAGAAGAATCAAACATTCGCCACCGTGAAACATTCACTAACATGCGTTATAATACGGCCAAAAAATCGACCTTGTTAGGCATATCATTTGTTGACTATTTGCACGATCCTTCGCAAGGCCCCGCATAATAAAGAATTTTAGTGTGTTTATGATTTTCAGAATATTGCTCAATGCTTGGTGTTTTCCAATTCTTACCATCAAGTATTGATTAAACATTGGTATCGCATTGGACTAGTTTGTCTTGTATCGGTAATTAAAATGTAACACTAACGTTTACATAACAATGGTTTTGACATGCGAAATATCATTATTGAATATTTATTGACAATGAAATTAAGCACAAAGTCAATCTAATTGCTCATGCACTTGTTGGTGGAAGTTTTGTTTTACTGACATTCATGTTATTTCGCATGAACCCACGTCGAAGACCTTGGGTCCCTTAAAGGGGTATTGTACACTAACTCCGGCCATTTATGGGACGATCGCCTTTTATATTCAACATAATATGAATTTGCGCCATTGATTAGTGCAAAATATGCTCATGTGCTCTATGTACGATGCAAACAGCATGGTGGTAATTATAATAATAATGAATTAATGACTCCAGCCATAAATTCATTTTCATTATAATTATCATCTTGTTTTACATCGTTCATAAGTAATTGGGGTATTTTACACTCATGTGTGGCTCCAATTCATTCATTTGTTGCATATATTCTACTTAGTATAAAAGGAGATGGTCCCATAAATGGCAAGATTTAGTGTACAGTGCCCCTTTAAACCGTTATGATGGTCGATTGACAGTAGAACACCATACAGTGAACCGAACACATACACTTGATGTATATGGGTCAGTCAGACTGAGCGTCACCGTGAATTGAAAAAACACCCCGAGTACACTACAGCGTGTATCACTCTCTCTGGAATGTCGATATCCTGAAATAGAACTCAGAAACAAAAGAAAACGAAAGTGTATTTGTAAACTCGATTAGTACATCTGACCACGGAGAGTTGCTCGGCCACTTTATAAACATCCCTGGTGCCAGCTATCAATTCATGAAGCAATCAATTATGTGCCGTCTTTATACTTGACAGCATATGAGTAGTATGGGGGCTCGTTCGCTTCAATATAAAAAATAGATTTTTTTGGCGGTAAAATTGTTTGTACTAAAATATTCAAAAAAAAATTTCAGAACCTAATTTTTTTTCCAAAATTTTCAAAAAAAAGTTTTTAAAAATCTCAAAAATTTATGAAACTTTGAGTTTTCGGTCTCTTACTGAAAATAATCTCGGTATTAAATGTCGAATGTTTTTAAATTATTTGCGTGTAATAACTTTTGTAATAACTATTTTTGTTCAAACAAATTTTAAATATTTTTCATGAAACTGTTAATTTTATTAATCGATGTTTAGAAATAGCTTTATACCAATTATATGTGTATGGACTGGTCCGAGTCGCTGTAATTTTGGTCATTGTCACCATCGGTATGAATGCATACATTCCAGTGTTTATCATCAGACGCAGTCTCGTCTATTACATCATATAATTGTCTCCACAATACCTGAAATAATTTGACGCCATTACTCTTACATAAATAATAAAGAGCGTTTATTCTTTACTTCTCTATCCCGATGAAGTTATTGAGTATATGACACGTGTGTATTATCACGAATTATTGGAAGAATTATTGAGATGTTGTACTATTTTGAAAGCAGTCACGATCGGACGAAGAGCGTGATGCGAAATTACATCGCGAATTATTGGAAGAATTATTGCGATGTTGTACTATTTTGAAAGCAGTCACGATCGGACGAAGATCGTGATGCGAAATTACAACCCGAATGAACTGACATATTCTATGGAACAAATTTTCAATTATGTACACACACATAATCACACGCGTCAATAGGGTAACACTGTATAGGTCGAAAAAGAGTGACACCTTGGATAAATTGACCAAATGACTGCTATTATATCTGTTGACAGCTATGCGTGTTCCGACTCGTTCAATTAAGTTATCGATAGCTTGTCTGAACATCATTACCTGTTTAACGGGTTATGATCACGTAAGTTTGATAAGACACTCAATAATAGAAGTTACCTTTGTGTTGTTGTTATAACAACGTTACGTAATAACCACTTATCGACCTATTCATACTTACGCTCATATATAATCTTATATAATGTTGCCTCATCTGTGCTAACTATTTTCAGGAGTTATGGTATACAAATATCTATGATTGCGTGTGTGATCACCTGTACATATTATCAGTTTATCGAGCTATTCATACTTACGCCAAAGTACGTAATATGTACATATTAAGCTTATTAGCAGCTTATCACGTGATCAGTAAGTGTGCCAATCGGGTGTCCACATATGTCCACAATGTTTTATTTGCAATAATTGGACATTATACTCTCACGTAAATAACAAGGAGCCTTTATTTATTACCTCTCTATCACGATGAAGTTATTAAGCATCGTGTAGCACTATTTCACCAAATGTCACATGTTAGACGTGCACACGTATACATACGTAATATCAGACTAAACAAAGCTGTTGATATGTTTCTTTCATCTTTTATATGATGGCGCTATATGTTATATACTCGATAGACCTAGTTACCGCCTGTGCTCAATCGCACATAAGCGAAACAAACGCTCTTTATTTAAATAACAGGGAGGCTACTCTAACACTCTTAGTTTTTCCAACAAAATAGTTATCAAATTCGATCACCAATCGAACTGTCTGTGAAACAACGATGACTTATAACAATCTTTAACTTATTTATCGATATATGCTAGAACATGGCCGCAACAAAATCATGACCATAACAAAAAAACATTACCTTACCATTACGTATGAATATAAATTTACCATGCGTAAATATTGTCAGATTATCGTCTGATGAGCAAATCCGATGTTTACATTATACTTATAAGATCGCATTCGCTGTAGCCGGCAGCGATAACAATAGAGTGTTTATACTTCGCCGGATAAGAATTACGGCTATCCGGATACTCAGCTATACGGTTTTCAACTTTTGGTTAAAAATGCTTTAGTACAAGCACCTGATTGTCGTATGGATTCTAATTCGCTCTGCGGTTAAGTTAGATGTTTAGCTGGGGTCATGCCGTCATGGGTGATTTCCTTTCAACAATTAACTCGAACAATATTATTGTGCAATCGCTGATAGACCAGCCCGCTTTTCACCTGTGTATATATTGGTCAGTGTGCCAGTTTGATTGTCTCTAATCAGCTGTCAGGTCGGTGGCCACGCACCTTGGTTATAAGCTATTATTATAAATACTAACCGATGATGGTACACGTACTCGATCTGCATGTGCATGGTACATTTGTTGCGCATTCGAAGGAATTAATTCATGTACATGTATGTCCATATATATATATGGAAGAAATGGGATGGCACGTTTCTGTGGATTCAAACTTAATGGACAATTAGTTCAATAATCTAAATCTGAGTGCGCCGTGGACATATTGACACAGGGACGGGTCTAGAGGGCCTGATTTGGAGGTGTGGGACTGTTCATCTTTGGAATTTATCGACCGACCGTGGTTATGGTCAGGTGTGAGAATTTTTTTTAATCTGAACCCTGAAAATTGCAAAATCCTAGCATCCAGCCTTAAGATTTCCAATTGTTGGACATTTTCCAAACTTGACGCACCTCTAATAAGGTTGGATCATTTCCAACTGATGGTCATTTCAGTCCAACAATTTGGTAAAAAAATAAGCAAATGTTGCCTAAAGAAATCACCAATAACAAATTGTTGAAAATAAAACTACGAGAACAATTTCATCATATTGCTGATGTCAAATGTCCAACTATTGCCGTGTCAGGTATGAAATTTCCAGCTTTTGAATATTTTGATTAAAGTTGGGATGAGACACCCCCATCGCCTCGGCCCTATATACATGGACATGGTGAACGCCCGAGTAAAATGAAAAACATATTTTATTGTATAATGTGCAAACGGAAAATGTGTCACATTTGATTCGCGATGTTGAAACTTATATATATAATATAAAATCCAATCCGAATGATTAGACACCAATTTGTAGATGTATGCGACGAACAGATCTCAAAACTGACAATGGCCATGCTTTTGGTGCGACACTCACTTCACAGGCTGTATGTGAAGTTTGTGAACCAAAACAAACCATTAACAATGTTTTTTAAATATCTATAAAATTACCAATAGCAATACCTGAAAGTTTGAGTTGGATATTAATAATTTCGGCATTTCCATTTCTAAAAAGTTTCATTTCACTATACTGCCCAACCATATCTCTAACAGGAAGCGGCTAGATGTTTACAGGTGTACAGCAATATCATATTGCAGTTCAGTGAGAACTAAAACGAAAACTATTATGAAGTAAAGGAGACACATGAATATATGCGTATCTTCGCCGGCGATGTGTAAACACTCTGCCCAACCTTCGCCGGCTAACGGGTTCGCCGGGTAACGGCTTCGCCGGCTATGTGTGAACGTCACCTTAATCTCAGGTATGACTAGAATTGTATCATGTGTGCACATGACATCATTAGAAGGGGCAATACACTCACGAAGTTAAAGTGACACGAAACAAGGGACGTGATGCAATATTAAAGGAACACAAGACACTCTAAAGGGACACAAGACACTCATTATGAATGAATGTTAACAATACAAGCGCAGTGGTTGGAAGTTAAAATGACACAGAACAATATTTAAAGTTCAAATTTTCGGGCACTTAATGCGCCTTTTATCATTACGTATCGTTTCTCACTCTACAATTCCCAATAATTCACTCACTCTCTCCCCTGCTTATAGATATATAACGAAACGAGAATATCATGTTGATGAAGTTTATTGAAATTTAATCGTCCGAATTGTCATCAATTTCGTCAGAAGTGTCATTTGTTTCGTCCATGAATTTTCCTAGCATCGGTTTGTACTTTAATATTGACATTTTCACTGCATCACATTCTCCATAACCATTATTCAAATATTTGTCGACTTTATCCATGACTCTGTTGTGCAGAGTCCCATTGCGCAGCTGCAGATACGCAAATATTGTCCAACCATAACCATTCATAAATTGCTTCATATCTTTACTTTTAAGGTCCTTGTAAGCTTGTTCTTTTGCTTCTGTTTCTTTCGAACCATTTTCTTTATACGTGTCCACTTTATCACTCCATTCCTCATGTGTTGTATCTCTACTCTCATCACACAAACTTTTGAAGTATTCATCTTCATTCAATTTAATTTTCTTATTCTGACTATCATCCGTGTCCTCAGTTAATTTTCGTTTTAACTTATTTTCTTGACACCAGTTTTTTACGTGTCTCTGAACATCATAATGATCTTGGAACAAAAGCCCGCAGTCATTACAAGGGTACGACATGTCTTCTCGAATGTCTAATAATCAGTTGAAAGTTCTGGTTGAAATTACGATCAATTTACTACATGAAATTTTAACAGTTACAGTTCAACAAAAAACTAAATTACGGCGCTATAAATCATTTTATATATTATTGGGTGATAAATCTGTGAGTTTGTTGAGGAAAAGAAAAAGTGTCAATAATCACTCCCCCGCCATTGCTTTGATGTTGAACATCGTTGAACCTAAGTTGAAACAGTTTTTGTGATGGAGTCTGTGAAGAAAACTGTTTTGATCCCGTATGAAAGATATATGATGTACACAGAAAAAAGTGAACTCAAAAAAGTTTCATCGGAGCCTAATATTGAACACAGCGACATCTCGCCAAACAATAGTAACCATTCTGACGAAATGAATAAAGAAAGGGACCCGATGAATAATCAGATTGTTAATACAGTTTAGTCTGCCGGAGAAGCACTGTGTAGACGGGGAATCAACAGGTTTTGTCGGTAAGAGAGTCAGACGAGAAGTGAAGTCTCGGCTATTAAAACATAGTAATGCGATAGCGAACATCAAACGAGTCTGCGCACGCATATCTGTCAAAGGATACAATAGCAGTCATTGGTCAATTTATCCACGGTGTCAGCTCAGTACACAATCGGCACGAAGCCGGAGGTCAACTCAGTACACAATCGATTTCATCATGTCACCAGGTTACACATGTCTATATAATAGAGTGTTCATATTGAAATCACTCATAATTGCATTGACATTTGGATAGGTAGGTTGTATTGTAGCCAATGTGATAAATTTGTATCCAGTACAAACAACACTAAGAGACGTTGTGAACGACAGCCTGAACTAGTTAACTAGTCCACCACGTTTCCCTTGTTTCTGTTCTATATAAATATAGGTGCATAGAAGAACGCTCGATTTCACTGATTATATAGGAAAATGAAGTATCAATGTGAAGAGTGCTTAAGTGTCTATGCTTGGCAAGATAGTTTGAAGCGTCATATCAAAGTTAAACACACGCCTTCAGAACAACAACAACAACAACACCAACAACAACAACAACAACAACAACAACACCAACACCTGCGCTTGTATTGTTAACATTCATTCATAATGAGTGTCTTGTGTCCCTTTAGAGTGTCTTGTGTTCCTTTAATATTCAAACACCAATATTGCATCACGTCTCTTGTTTCGTGTCACTTTAACTCCTTGAGTGTATTGCCCCTTCTAATGATGTCATGTGCACACATGATACAATTCTAGTCATACCTGAGATTAAGTATAATGTAAACATCGGATTTGCTCATCAGACGATAATCTGACAATATTTACGCATGGTAAATTTATATTCATACGTAATGGTAAGGTAATGTTTTTTGTTATGGTCATGATTTTGTTGCGGCCATGTTCTAGCATAGATCGATAAATAAGTTAAAGATTGTTATAAGTCATCGTTGTTTCACAGACAGTTCTATTGGTGATCGAATTTGATAACTATTTTGTTGGAAAAACTAAGAGTGTTAGAGTAGCCTCCCTGTTATTTAAATAAAGAGCGTTTGTTTCGCTTATGTGCGATTGACCACAGGCGGTAACTAGGTCTATCGAGTATATAACATATAGCGCCATCATATAAAAGATGAAAGAAACATATCAACAGCTTTGTTTAGTCTGATATTACGTATGTATACGTGTGCACGTCTAACATGTGACCTTTGGAGAAATAGTGCTACACGATGCTTAATAACTTCATCGTGATAGAGAGGTAATAAATAAAGGCTCCTTGTTATTTACGTGAGAGTATAATGTCCAATTATTGCAAATAAAACATTGTGGACATATGTGGACATCCGATTGGCACACTTACTGATCACGTGATAAGCTGCTAATAAGCTTAATATGTACAGATTACTTACTTTGGCGTAAGTATGAATAGCTCGATAAACTGATAATATGTACAGGTGATCACACACGCAATCATAGATAATTAGATATTTGTATACCATAACTCCCGAAAATAGTTAGCAAAGATGAGGCAACATTATATAAGATTATATAAGAGCGTAAGTATGAATAGGTCGATAAGTGGTTATTACGTAACGTTGTTATAACAACAACACAAAGGTAACTTCTATTATTGAGTGTCTTATCAAACTTACGTGATCATAACCCGTTAAACAGGTAATGATGTTCAGACAAGCTATCGATAACTTAATTGAACGAGTCGGAACACGCATAGCTGTCAACAGATATAATAGCAGTCATTTGGTCAATTTATCCAAGGTGTCACTCTTTTTCGACCTATACAGTGTTACCCTATTGACGCGTGTGATTATGTGTGTGTACATAAATTATAATTGAAAATTTGTTCCATAGAATATGTCAGTTCATTCGGGTTGTAATTTCGCATCACGATCTTCGTCCGATCGTGACTGCTTTCAAAATAGTACAACATCGCAATAATTCTTCCAATAATTCGCGATGTAATTTCGCATCACGCTCTTCGTCCGATCGTGACTGCTTTCAAAATAGTACAACATCTCAATAATTCTTCCAATAATTCGTGATAATGCACACGTGTCATATACTCAATAACTTCATCGGGATAGAGAAATAAAGAATAAACGCTCTTTATTATTTATGTAAGAGTAATGGCGTCAAATTATTTCAGGTATTGTGGAGACAATTATATGATGTAATAGACGAGACTGCGTCTGATGATAAACACTGGAATGTATGCATTCATACCGATGGTGTCAATGACCAAAATTACAGCGACTCGGACCAGTCCATACACATATAATTGGTATAAAGCTATTTCTAAACATCGATTAATAAAATTAACAGAGTTTCATGAAAAATATTTAAAATTTGTTTGAACAAAAATAGTTGGCCAATAACAAAAGATATTACACGCAAATCATTTTAAAACATTCGACACTTAATACCGAGATTATTTTCAGTAAGAGACCGAAAACTCAAAGTTTCATAAATTTTTGAGATTTTTTAAAACTTTTTTTTGAAATTTTGGAAAAAAAATTAGGTTCTGATTTTTTTTTTTAATATTTTAGTAAAAACAATTTTACCGCCAAAAAAATCTATTTTTTATATTGAAGCGAACGAGCCCCCCAATACTACTCATATGTGATCGACCTTGCTGCAAACGTCTGTATAGGGTTGCTGCGTTCGAGGACATTACCAAACTCGGTCACACATGATATTGCTTCGCGCGAACTTGTCTTTTTCCAGTGTGCGTGCACATGTGTCATTGCAGGGACTCATCCTTGTATATGATTAGTGTGTCCGGTGAATTAGTTACTTTCAAACAAATTCACATCAACATGAGTATGTCCCACCGAAAGAGTTCATAGAATACAGGCTTCGCAAAATACATGAGTGTATAGATCAATAAATACATAACAAAGACACGTTTAACTAAAAGGAATTTTGCACACGTTATGGCCGCATATAACTCATCAAAAGAGTATACATTACATGTTAGGGAAAATTATATGTGTAACATATTTGTTGTAAAGTTATCGGCTTGTGGCGCAACCAGAAATAATAACTGTTGTCGTAGATGTACCGACACAGCCATATAGACTGCCCCTGGCAAGGACAAACCATTGCAGTCTGGGTTAACCCTTTGAGTGCCAGGTCGATTTTTGTATCAACCCATATACCCTGTTTTAATATTTATTCTTATATTCTTTAACAGACTTATTGTTTAGGTTTAGGGCCGATGAGATCGGCCCCTGGCACTCAAAGGGTTAAACGAGATTGGCGTGGGCCTGATGCCGACATGGGCGAAAATCGGCACCCGACCAGTCTCTTTGAAAGCCGACGAAATGAGCAATGTACGACGGGAAATACCATTGGTGTAGTTGAATACTATGGCACGATAGCCATATACATTTATAAAATACATGTGATTATACATAATAGATGGGGATATTATTATTATTATGGGCATTCCGGGCAATATGGATTTGAAAAAGTTACTTCAGTGGGGTAGGAACTAATACATTCACTAATGAACGTTCTCCTGAATATCTTCCGAAAGGGGTCTTCTCGAAACTTTTTGTTTAAGTCGTTCGATGTTGCAGGAAATTTAAAAGTTGGAAAGGAGTCAAGCGATTTGATTCGTGACTTGGCGATTTTGAACAAACCCTTTTGACGCGTGTTCCCTTGATTAATTGCATAGTTTAAACGGTGCATGTTGTCAATCATGTATCCAGTCTAACATAAAAAGGGATATTCCAAGTGTGTAAATGTCATTAAATTTTAATATGTTATTTGTACTGAAGAGGGTGTGTGAATTAGATTTTTATTGTTGAGAATTCTTATTGACTTTTTTTGAAGTAGGAATAGTTTGTGGGCTTGCCTACTATGACCCCAAATTCCTATGCCGTATACGAGATAACTATGTACAAGCGAGTGGTAAAGTGTCTTTGGAATATTAAATGGAATAATTTTATTTAGTTTGTCCAATGCGATAATGCATTCGCTACTTTAGAGCAAAGTTTAGTGATGTGCGCATTATAATTAAGGTTTTCATCCATTTCAATGCCTAGGAATTTTACACTTTTCTCCCTACTCGCTCAACTCGAATATTATTGATTGCAAGATTAATTTGTGCGTTTTTCGGTACCAATTTCGAAGGGTCAAATCGAATGTAGCGTGTTTTGTTAACATTCAAGGAAAAGCTGTTAGCACAACACCATTGGAAGAGCTTTTGTAGTTCAAGGTTTATTTCACGTTCTAGATTTTACGATATTGGTATCGGATTTGTACACTGTTGAGTCATCAGCAAATGATAAGGGTTTCAAATTTGTTGAGTTTCGAATATCATTCACATACAATAAAAACAGGAGAGGACCTAATATGGACACCTGGGGGACCCCAATACTAAAATCCATAGTAGGAGACCGACAGTCGTGCATGGTAATGTATTGCTTTCGGTCAGTCAAGTAGTTTCGGAACCAATCGTTCGCTATACCTCTTATACCATAATGGTGAAGTTTTTTCAAAAGAATGTCATGGTCAATTGTATCAAATGCTTTTGATAGGTCTAAGAAAACTGCCATGGTAACGTTTTTTATTTTTTTTTTTGTTGTTCTCTATACAAATATTTTCGAGTAAGTGGAAGATTGTGTGGATTGTGGAATGTTTTTTTCCTGAATCCATATTGATGCTGGTGTAAGATAGTGTGTGTGTCGATAAAATGAATAAGCCTATTATACATAGCCTTTTCCAGTAATTTAGAGAACGAAGGTAGGATACTGATTGGTCTATAATTTGACGATTTCCAGATTTATAAACTGGTACTACCGTTGTAATTTTCATTTCCGAAGGAACTATTCCAGATTCAAAAGATCTATTAATTATATGTGACAGAGGATTGGCAATTTCGGGAGTAATCAACTTGACCAGTGAAATGGATATATTGTCATGTCCACAACTCTGTTTGGGATGTAATGCATTTGACAATGTAACTATTTATGCGGGTGATGTCGGGAACATACAAAAGCTCTTCATATACGAACCCTTCATATATGATTCTGCCGTTCTGCCAGCGATAGGTATATTAGAAGATACACGACTGCCCACATCTGCGAAAAATGTATTAAATTCTTCAGTAATATCATGGGCATTAGTTATAGCAACTCCATTAACTAATATTATACTCCGCATGCTTTGCTTTCGTCCCCGTTTAATAACTGTATTTAGAATTTCCCATGTTTTCTTCATATTGCGCCTATTATATTCAAAAATCCGCTTATAATAAGTAAATTTATAGTAATGTTTTGCTTCATTGAAAACTTTACATTATTTTATGTATGTTTCTCTGTTTAGGCTATTTGGTAATTTAAGATACTGTTTATACAAACGATGTTTCCTATCTGATGAGGCTAAAATATCTTTTGTCATCCATTTATGCTTCTTAACATGCTTCTTTTATTTGTTGGAAATTAATGGAAAGGATTTCTGAAATGCAGTCTGGACTATCTCAGAGAATTTTGTATATGAATAATTTGGATCGAGTTCATTGAGTATTGGAGAAAAGTCGACAGCAAGCAAGCAGCGTTTGAAGTCATCCATATGTTTTTTTGTGAATTGCCTCTTAGATTTCATATCGTGTATACATAAAATATCATTAAAATTGTCCATGTAATAAATTCCAAAATGATCAGATACATCAGTCAGAATAATACCAGCTTCCATCTTGTTATCACAATTATTGCTATAAATATGGTAAATGAGTGTAGCAGAGTATCCATTTACTCGTGTCGGTTTATTTATAACTGGTTGAAAACAGTCAGAGTACATGTTATTGAGAAATTAATTCGTTTTGGAATATGATTCTGATTTAAAAAGGTTAATATTAAAATCACATAAAATCAGGGCATGTTTTCCGGACGATTGCAGAGAAGTTGTAAAACTTTCCATTTTCTGTATAAAGGCATCCAAATAAGCAAGTGGTGGGGTATTTGGTCGATATATCGATGCACATATGAAACTTTTGTTTCTTCCAAGAAATATTTCTACAACAATTGATTCAAATACATGGGGAATAAAAAGAGACAAGTCATCTCTAATTGTGAATTTCAAATCATCTTGAATAAACATGCCCACCCCTCTACCGTCGCCCCCCTCTGGTCTAGTTATATATAAACGAGAATGGTATCCCGACATTTCATAGCTCTCGCTGTCTCGGATTCTAAATATCTCTTGTAAAGCTATCACGCACAGCTGGGTTCTATGTCCTTGCATTTCGTAAATCAATTCTTGAAAGTCGCGTCCCAATGAGCATTTAGACTTTGACAGTTTAAACTAAATGTAGAGAATGTTTTGTCATTGTCTTGATATTTGGACTGGAACTCAGTTGGAGAATGATAGTTACAATGAGTTATTGTTTCCGACATTACCGTCTAGTCTGCACTTATACATAGTTGGGTCAGTGGATTTTGCAAATTGAATTCATCGTTATTCTGGATATCATCCAATGAAAGGTTACTTGCCATAAATATTAGGAGCTTCCTCGAGTTCACAACAATGTTTTTTTTAAATATTCTTCAAATCATAGTTCAGACATAAATATGAATAAGAGATCCACGGTATTTACAGAAATAGGCAGCAAACTGGTAGAGCAGGGGTTATATACATGGTGTAGACAAAAACATTGCAAACAAATAAAAAAATAAACTGAGACAAAGAAAACATTTTATGTACTGTCATTATAGTGAAAATGTCGCCAAACTGGAGACTATCGACTGGGATGTTTTAATCGCTTTATAAATACTTGGAATAATCAGGGAAATCGTGTTATTTCTTTAATGTTGAATCGTGGCATGTCACAAAATTCATAATATTTCGAAACACCGAACTGTGATGTCACGAAACAATTTTCACGGGGAAAATTAGCCAACCAGCAGTCATTAGCCGTCAGCCACCGTGGGAAAAATTGTTATGGGAACAGCCAATCAAGACGACGGGATATATCCACTCATGCATGACATAAAATTAGCTGTGTGGTGAAAGGTCACGCAACCCTTACCGCAGAGCAATTCATCCAACCATTGGAAGCCGTAAAATAGTTAAGTCGCGGACAGCCAATCAAATCAACGCGACGTGACTATGCTCATTTACACACTGTCAACAACAGTAAAGGCGACCACGTGAATTATCAAAGCGGCATAAACAAGCTACAGCTATATCCAAGACTACATATGTCATATATCTGCAGATATATATCAACATACATACATATACATATAAAATTTGAGACTGATCAAAGAGAATGCGTAAATAGCACTTAATAAGAAATAGCCAAAGCATATTATTATATAATGTAGATTTCTTCAAATTGAAGTTTGATAAAGTATTTATATATAAACACAATCAAATTTAATGCCCTAGGTATCCATATTACGTGGCCCATTTCAGTCACCCTTGATTTCATCATGAATATACTCGTCATGTTCACTGTCACTTACTTCCCGCAATTCATCAGCAAGGATTCGGTCCAAGTACCTGAAGTTGTAAATTTCTTGACATCACCACATTTAGGTTTCATAAAACGTTTGGCATTAGCCATCCGAGCATTTTCAACATAATCTGTCTGATAGGCACGATCGAGAAGTGTTTGATTGACTGAGGTGATACCCTTTGTGATGTAAACCTTCCATGATGTCATGTTGAGATCCTTAAATGTCTTAAGAGCATGAGGTTTTCTGATAATATCCAACATGATGAATCTGTTATTGAATTTGACAATAATCGGAAGCACTGACATACTTTTGGATTTATACATCCATATGTGTATAATTTATATAATTTTATACCTGTAATTTATAGGTTTAAAATTTAGTTTAAAATTTATGTTATCATCTGTATGTTGCATATTAAAGTACACGTTATCCATGTTGTCCTAAAATTTGCAATATGCATGGTTCGATCATTGCCATAAAACTGCACGTTAATGTAGATACTTTTTCATATAGATATATATATTTACAATAAATGTGCATATTCCAGCATTAGTATGATTAATTAGCTAGTATTTCTTTCAGAATAGAACATTCCATACCAACAATACGGCATCGGAAATTTGGTGCCGATTCGGTGTCGGAAAATTGGTGCCAATTCATTAGCGGAAAGTAGGTACCAATTTGTTATCGAAAATTTGGTACCAATTCGCTATCGGAAATTTGGTACGAATTCAACTCCTTACTGTTGGAAACACTCCGACAATTAAACACTGAATGTTCGTCTAAATTGTGTATCGTATGCACAATATATACATGTGCATCATTATGGTAGCATATATACATGTACACTCGGTTACTAAGCAGTTATATATAATTGTTCAAATTAGAACATTCCGTACCTGAACGGCATCGGTAAATTGGTACCGATTCGGTGTCAGAAAATTGGTACTAATTCACTACCGGAAAGTAGGCACCAATTCGCTATCGGAAATTTGGTACCAATTCAACACCTTGCTTTCGGCATCAATCATGCAGACATTAAATGGATTCAATTGCAATCATTCACTGCCATGTATATTTGAGTTTAAGGGTTATTTTGATCTGAAGAACACATGGTACAGTTCTCTAGAATTATATAAGAATTATAGAGTCTATTCGCGTGGTTTCTCAAATAGCATTGGCCCACTATCTATTTATTGCTGTTGGATCAACACCGGAAAACAGTACCAATCCATCACTGAGGTAACAATACAAATCGGCATGTTCCAAACATTGTCTGTGAAAATATATATATATATATTTAAAATAATATGTATATAATTAATTTTTTTTTTATATATTTATTGTTTTCATTTAAATATATATATTTGTTTACATTTTTAATGTGGAGGTGTATTTGAAAATTAAAAAAATATACATATCTTTTAAAGGCACGTGAGGCCTTAGTTGTCGAAAAAATTCATATTTGTTCTAATCACCGTAAACAGAAAAACATTAAAACGCATACAGTTTCGTTCATATATACCATGACCATCACGTAAACAGCATGTTATCATAAATACCTACTATATTTTACCTAAGCAAGAGCCTCATTGTGTTACAGAAGACAGCACAATGCTACTGGCTAATCACACCCAAATGGCATAAACGCTCTTTATTAGTTCCATATCAGGAATTCACCCACAAAGAACGCTCTTTATGTTTACCATCATAATATAAACAAACACAAGAAAAGTTACTTTTTATGCTTTTGTTTACATAACAATGGTCAAACATTTGACAATAACATACTGTTTATGCGATATTTCTTATTTGTATACGGGCAAAGTCTGTCTACATTTATATGTTCTTTCTGTTTGTGGCGGTTTTTGACGGGTGGAAATATTTTCACAGGGTACCCACCGCCAAGGCCAACCGTACCTTTAAATTTTCAAATACATGTATATTTAATTTTTATTTTTTTTAAATAATCACATCTATATTATATGGTGATATCCATGTACCAGTCCGGTATTGGTTTGGTGCCAGGTTACCATCACGATTTGTACGGTGCTGGTTCAGTGACAGGATACCACCTCCTCGTTATCAATCATCTAACTGGTGCCGCAAAGTTTACTGGGGATATACATTAGTCAGCATTAGGGGACGACTAAACACCTTCATTTGTCAACACAGTATTTTTGTTTTGCAGAGAGGTAGTTGCCCACATGCTATTTAACCCTTTACCCAACAGAACGGCCCTGTGCGAATGCATTCTCTTATATATGCGAGGCGACCTATGGTATATAAGAGAATGCATTGGCTTAACACATTAAAAATTATAAAATTGTTAAAGAATGTAAGAAAAAATGGTAAAAAGTGTTAAAAAAAGATTTGTTTCAGGCCAATGCATTCTCTTATATATGCGAGGCGACCTATGGTCGACTCGCATATATAAGAGAATGCATTGGCACAGGGCATAACTGTAACTATCACAATGTGGTCAAGGAGCCGGTTCCAATGCTATCCATATTTGTATGGTTCTATTGAGACTGACCGAAGACATTTTAGGCTGCTGAAGCTTTATTTGGCCGGTTTTGGCCGGTTTGTTGGGTAAAGGGTTAACAGTTTTGCCATTGACAGATGTACCCCACGTTTGAGCACAAAATTCCCACGCTCTATATTATGCTAATTGGTGAGTGTGCCATTGGCAAAATATACATATTAATAATATCAAGGCTGCAATCTGACTCCGACCTGTAGCCCCGGTAGCTAAGTCAGTAGAACACATCGCTCCATCATGAATTGGTCACAGCTGTCGATCCGGGATCTCGTCCTTGCATTTACGCGGGACGAGTAGCATGGATTGCATAATTATATGAGTGTGTTAGTTACTGGTCGGGATCAGTAGTTTATACATAATTATAGTGTGTCGTCGTTCATCCACCACTAAAGCAGACAGCTTCTAAGTGCTAATTATGTCCATCATTCATTAAGATGGTTGCTGAATGAACATATACAACATCAACTCCTACTATCCAACCAATTGATAAACGATTATATGAGATTGGCTTGTTCTGCCACATGGAAACATTTTTACTTTTCTACATATGCATACATTATATGTTCAAATATCGAAACCAACAAACTAATTTTGCATATATACCTAGAAAATGCGCCAGTATACAATTTATACGCGTATGGTAACATTAATGTAGTACATAATATATGCTGCGCATTTGTATGTATTTGTATACATTGAATATTGTAAGTGATGGAAGTGGGTTTTTTCATATGACAGGTTAAGTTATACAGGTTTATCTGGTATATATATATATGCACATTGTGTGCATGTATACATGTACGTATGCACTTACATGTACCACATAATGTATATAAGAGCATGCATTGGCACAGGGTATAACTGTAACTATCACAATGTGGTCAAGGAGCCGGTTCCAATGGTATCCATATTTGTATGGTTCTATGGAGAGAGACCGAAGATATTTTAGGCTGTTGAAGCTTTATTTGGCCGGTTTTGGCCGTTTTGTTGGGTAAAGGGTTAATCCAGCCTGAACCTGTCATAATATTATTTGCAGACTTTAATTCGTAAACGTCTTGTCTGTATGTGTATGTGGCCTTAACAATAAGAGTACAGGCAACTTTAGCCTCACCGCCACATATTCATAATCACCTATATCGACTGGCAAGTGTCGCTTTTTAACGATCCAGCAGGAAGAGGACTTTTAATGTTTAATTAAAAAACGTTGAATGAGATACTCGACATAACAATTACAAAGGGCGTTTACTAACAAGACATACATGTTTTCATGTTGTCACTGGATTAATGTGAGAGATCAGAATTGGAGAGGAGTAAAAAATTGGCATTTGGTTCATCATACAACGTTCTATTGAAATTAACTTTCTATAGGCAAGACCATAATGCTTATCGAAGCTCTCCAGGTTTACCTGGATAATGGCTTTGTCTGGAATAGACCAGAACATTAAACCTTGAAATTTACAAAACACAATGGCAGTTCAAATTTCGAGAAGGATGTAGCCTTTACGTCTTTTACAAAGAAACGGGCTAATATTGATCACTTTTGCACACTAATTGCTTCATCGTTCTAACATCCGAATCGGGTCGAACAACCCACAAACTCTGACATATTTGACGAATATTGCACTCCATGACCATCCATGGATGCATATATCAATGACACAGCATCCAATTTAAACATTAACGTAAACCGGATTTGGTGGTAACACAATATATATATATATATATATATATATATATATATAATTTCTTCTTAACCGTATAGGTCTGCTGATAATTAATAAATATGAAGAGTAACACCTTTTAAGACCTATTTTATGTATTTAACATATGTTAAATACATAAAATAGGTCTTAAAAGGTGTTACTCTTCATATTTATTATATATATATATATATATATATATATATATATATATTATGGCGGGGTATCCGAGTACCAACTTTTACTTGCTCGTTTCGATCGATTACTATACTCCAGACAACATGCACGGGTTCGCATAGAGTGCACCAAGCTTGGAACGTTTACTCAACCGATAACTAATACGCAGGTAGTGCATGGCAGAGAAAACCGATAACTAATACGCCAGTGGTGCATGGCCGAGAAATTTAGGAACACTCTGAATTGTTCATCGAATTTCAATTTCAACCTTACATGTATGTAGATATTTATTGTATGTAAATATTTATTGTATGTAGATATTTATTGTATGCATAGCACATGTATGTATATATTTATTGTATGCATAACACATGGATGTAGATACTTATTGTATGCATAACACAAGTATGTAGATTTTTATTGTACGCATAACACATCTATGTAAATATTTATTCTATGTAGATATTTATTGAATATATATATATATATTGCATGTATATATTTATTGTGGGCATAACACATGTATGTATATATTCATTGTATGCATAACACATGTATGTATATATATGTTGTATGCTAAACACATGTATGTATACGTTTATTGTATGTATATTGTTATTGTATGTATATATTTAGTGTATGTATATAGTTAGTGTATGTATATATACATTGTATGTAAATATTTATTTTATGTATATATTTATTGTATGTAAATATTTATTGTATGCATAAATTTAGTGTATGTAGATATGTATTGTAAGTATATATTTATTGTATGTATGTATATATTTATTGTATGCATAACGCATGTATGTATTTATTTGTTGTATGCTAAACACATGTATGTATATATGTATTGTATGCATAACACATGTATGTATACGGTTATTTTAGGTATATTTTTATTGTATGTATATATTTAGTGTATGCATATATGTATTGTATGTATATATTTATTGTATGTAACTATTTATTGTATGTATATATTTATTGTATGTTGATATTATTTTATGTATATATTTATTGTATGTATATATTTATTGTATGTATGTAGATATTTATTGTATGCATAACACATGTACGTTGAGCATACGTGGTTTTATTCCGACAACCGTATTCTACCGGAAGTGCGTCATTTGCTGTTCTGAACCTCGGGAGAATCTCCACATCTTTGATTCTCTGACCCCTTAGTTGACTCCGCCATTGATGAGGCCCATTCTTCCTTAAATTGATCCTGTAAGTGGAGTTTTACTGCTGCCTTAATGATTATATCGTCTTATTTGTGCGGCTGTTTGTTCGTAATTGATTACCAGTTGTTCACTGGCCACTGCAGCGGGACCAGAACATTTTTAATCAAAATCTGACTGAAAAACGCTGCACAATCCAAGAATATATAGTTCAACATGCACATTCAGGGCTTGATTTGTTTTTGTTTTGTCTGTTTTTTTTATAATCATTGAAGTTGATTAGCAGTGTTTGATTGGCGATAAGTGAGGGATGAGGACCCACTAGTAGACAATGTTTATGCTTGGTGGGAAAAGAGTATTTAAAAATATTTATCAGTTATATATTGTAGATTGATACAGTTCAGTGTGGTTTCCGCGTGGGCCGGGCGCAGCACAAGCTTAACCATGGGAACTGAGAGCCGATGACACAAACCTTTGATGTGATTTTTAGTACAAGAGACCTCGTGCTGTGAATTCCAGGGACGCTGGCAACAAACATCGATCAGTCAAATAACTGTGTGATGTTAGACCTACAGCCGTCTTTTTAACAAACAAAATTGATCAAATCTTTAGAAACTCGGATTATATTTTCCTCAGACTATTCTGTTAATTTGCTGTTCAGGTGTCACTCGACAAACCCCTTCGATGTGTTCGTACTTGAAGATCATGCAGGAACGTTATTGGCAGTTGATTCAATGTTGTAACACGCACTTACTTACTTTGTGTAGGTAGGACGAGTGGCTACTTTAGTTGAAATTACCCTAATGCATTAATCATCCGTTCGTTCGTATCCATACACTAATCAATGTTGTAAACGATGCTGATATTTTGTTCCTGTGGTTTATCAATAACTAAGTATTTCGGCAACGTTTGCTTCTGCCACTCGCATTGTACATATATACAGTTGCAGTGTTCGCATTGTCTTCTATATCTACATTGCCAATGTCTGCCTGTCTGTCTGCTATATAAATTAACGGAGAACATGTAGACAAAAAGGGGTCTAACATAGGTATACTTTTTACGAGAACGATAATGGTGCAGGTTAACATTTTCTAATGTGATACTGTCTGCGACAGGGACAGAACAAGCGGGAGGGGCAAAACAGTCGTTGACATTTGGTCGCCGAGTCCACCAAACTTATACATAATCATCCGAATGATATGAGGAGTAATGGTGTGGTCTAACTGTGTCAAAAGAGGCACATTTCGAGTCAGGGATGGGGAAGGGGAGGGACACTAAAATTTATCAAAATACTTTAGCGCCGATTTCACCCAAATTGATATATATTCTTCTCCATGATACGAAGAATCTAATCGTGTTGTTTAAAGATTTTCAATTTGTGCCGTGTGGCCAGGAATGGGGTGAGAAGGGGCACCAACGTCGATACGAATGTTTTATTCGCCGATACAAACATTATAAATAGTCCTGAATATTACAAGGAAGCAAGTGCCGCCGATTTCCACACAATTATTACAGCATCATCGATATGCTACCAGTAATCTAACAGAGCAGGCTAATACATGTAGGTGGTGTCATATATGGGCTATGTGTTGGAGACGGCCACCATTATTGATAACACATTAATTTACGGCCAACTTTTATAGCTACCACAAGCGCGCGAATCGCACGTTGGTTATTATACCTTAGGCGCAGGTGAATGATGACGTCATATAATTGGTCTATATTGTATATAGCGATGATTCAAATTTTGGTTGCGTGTAGGTATTTGTGTGAAATTGACACGTGGCTTCCGGTTAGCAACTGTCTGTAGATTGTTAAATAGCGGAATCGGCAGTGTACAAACGAGATGAAAATAAAATTGTCAACTTCACAACTTCCGAAGAATTCCCATGTGACTTATGCATATTAGTCCCGTTTTGACCCATTCCGTTAGTTAGCTTAATGAAAACCAGAAAAGAATTAATGCATTGATTCATGACGTCATTTGCGTCATGTTGGCTTTGTGGGCCAGAATCCAGACAAGATGGAACAATCCATGACAATACTTGCCATTCCGTATCCATGGTGGCCATTATTCTTATTCTTAGAGTTATGTCGCCGTTAAAAGCATATTTGAGGAACATCGTGTATGGTTGCTCATATTATTTGTCTCTATGAGGAACCTTTCTCAATTTGTTAGCATCATATTGATATTCTCTTAAATTCTGAGCCTCCCACAGCCTTTTTGTTGATCCATACGTCATACCCTGAGGATGATTATTACTTGTGCGATAGAGTTTACGAAATATGTGACCGGGCCAATGCCTCGACCTAAACCGATAAATACCTCTTCACAATAAACAATGACCACACCATTAGTGTGGCGTATAAAAAACAACATCGTTAATTATATGGTAAAAGCATCACAGAAAACTGTTGGCATACATGTATGTCATGATTATAAGTCATTGTGCATATGATCAACTATGCATCAAATCGGTCGACGTTTGTTCAAGTTATCGCGATAACGATATTCATTTGTTTTTAATAGAAACATGTGCTTTACTCTGGACCATAGTTTTTGTGTGTAGCTGTCGCACACGGTCGTAGACCCGCATACCATAAATTGCGAACATACATAAGTTATAGAGAGTTAGGTCCACCCGCACGCACCGGCGCTCGTCCACTAACCACTCTCCGTAAAAGTATATTGTTTTGAAGACAAAATCGACTGACTAAAACTGGGAAATGATAGTTGAATACCATTTTATTAAAATACAAAAGGTATATATAAGGCAGACTTTTATAATTATAATTCGTCACGGTTGTCGATTGAATTAAGTCGTTTTGTACCACATTATTAAATAAGTCTGGAGTCAGGATGATTGGACGATATATGTAGTTATTATCTTACAAATATTTTTCGGTTTGCCCGGATAAATGGAATGTATTTGTCGGTGGGCATATTATTATGTGAAGGCTAGTGCTTTCTCCAGAATTAACCACTTTTTTCGACAAGACATTTTGATATTTAGAGTTCAATCTTAAATACTCACATCATGATGAAAATACATCTTTCCAAATGGATTTGACAGCACGCTTAAGTGTTGTAATATATATTTTCTGTCATAAGTGAGGGACAGGGGATCATCTAAAATAGGACGATCCGAGATGAGAGGTGCCCATTTGCAGTTTTTGATAATGAGGCGTCGTATACGTATCCAAGTGATTTTAATTGATGAATTGAATGTCTCGACATTAATCATTTTCAAGCCGCCATCTGATATGCTACTGCACATCTGTTTTCGACTGACTCGATCTCTTTTCGAATTCCATAAGAAGTTTTAGAGCAATGTGTTTAGCTTTTTATAAAATACGCGGTGTGGATTAGGAAGAGTTAGAAATAGATGTGTCAATTTGGGGAGAATTATTGTCTTGATGACTATTAATCTACCAATTGGCGTGAGCAACCGGTGTTTCCATGATTTGATTGTCTTTCTTATTTCGTCCATTTTATCGTCATAATTTCTTATTTCTTTGCATTTTTGGCAAGTCAATATTAAAATGGATCCCTAAAAAGGTAAATTGTTCAGTTACTGTGATACTTATAGCGAATGAAGTCTGGTCTATCGTAATTGCGGGGCCCTACCACGCCGCCGGACACATCTCCGGGTAATTTTTTAAAACAGATATCCTGGCAAAAACATCAAGCATAGAATACGCTTCGCGTACAGTCCTTTCTGAGCCGTCGAGAATAAGCGATGTATCGTCCGCGTATTATGTGATCGTATATTCTGAGCTGCCGAGATGTATACCATTTATATTCACATTCTGTTTAAAGCATTAATGTCGTAATCTGAAATAAACGTGTGCGTCTTTCAATAGCGAGTTTGCGATTTCAAACCGGTACGGGTACCGGTACGCGAACGGGTAGCTACCCGTACCGGTACACGTTTTGAAATCGCAAACTGTTTTACCGGTAGAATTCATCACATCGACTGGTAATGTATGGTGAGCCAACTGCAACAAAAAATATATTATGATATAGATTGTTATTCACGTTATTGGCCGATGTTATACTTAGCGTTATGGGTTGTTGGAAATATGTATTTAGATTAGATGAGCCCCATGATAATCAGTTGCTTTCATCAAGGACGAGCTAGGTAGCAGTTGGAAGAGGACGTTGCTTTTCTTTCACTCATATTGGTAACATTTTCAACAATTGGATTCTACAAGTCATAGACCGATCGAGTGTGACAATACATCGGTTGGATTTTTTAAACTTAGAAAATAGATTGTGATAGCTCAAATATACAATTACGTTATATATAGTTAAAATGTCCAACCAATATTCGGTGTAAAATGAATTGTTTTAGACCAAGGGTCTAATATTGTCCTACATGTACTTTCAGTTCGATATAATACCGAATTTGCCCCTTATTTTAGTTGGGGAATATTTAGTCATATTAAAGATGCATAATCCGAATTAACGCTCCCAAGTTACTATTTATTTATTTTTTCGGGGGTAAAAAGAATTGTTTTATTCGAATCGAGGAACCCACCATCAAAGCGCAGAGTGATCAGATATCGATTTTTGAAGTTTGTTATTTCTTGAATTGTGTAATGATTTGTGGCCCAGAAAAGAGTCACCAAGCAGTTAGCATTATTTTGTTGTAATTAATCGATTCTGATAACAAACGCGTATTTTGAAGAAATGTTCTTGTTGTAACTTTATGATATGGGGACCGCCTGATCGGTTTGAGTAGCTTTAAGTAAACCGTTGTTTGGAATCTTTCAACATATCGAAGGGTCGGCCCGTCGGGGCAAGGGAATATTTATCCCAAGAATTGGGATTGTTGTCCGGATCTAAACCAGGAGGTTGGTTGAAATGTTTAACTTGGTAACAAAAAAGGTGTCAAAATGTAGTCTGTTTATTATACGGATGGAATAAAGAGCGTTTGCTCCACTTCTGTGCGAAACGCAGAAAACAGCTGAAACTCGCTCTGCTTATGCTTAGATTTTGTGGAGTAGATATAGGTATTTCGTGTATTTGGCGACCTATATTATCCCCACTACAGTATACACAAGTATTGTGGTTCAAATGCGCCATGTCCGTTCAGATAGTAAATATATATTAAAATGAGAAATCAGTCCCCACCTACATACGATAAGGTAACTAAACGGTAATTGTATTCAAATGTGCAATGCATAAATAAATCCACGATATATTTATGTCCTTTGTACAATGGGTTGAGACAGGGACGTTACGACAGGGGTGTCTTAACCCCCACCAACTTTGGTCAAATGTTCAACATTTGGAAATTTGATATACCTGACACAACATTTGTTGGAAATTTCACACAAACAATAGGTTGAAATTGTTTTCGTAGTTTGATTTTCGAACAATTTATTAGTGGATAATTTGTAGTTTTTAGACCAACATTTGCATATTTCCCTATTTTTGGTAACAAAATTTGGACTGAAATGGCTGTCAGAAACAGTTGGAAATTGTTCAAGTCTCAAAATTTCTAACAATTGGAAAGCTTGATGCCAGCCAAGGGGGGTGGATTTACGCACAAACTTGTGAATTTGATATGGTTCGAGATGTGTAGTTAGAAATTTGAAGGTGGACACCCTTCCTATAGCCATGTCCCTGCAACGGGCGTCTATAGCACCATCTACTCACTCTATTAATCACAACCTGTCATTAATGCAGTGAACAAAGTTGTTAGTGAAAAAAAATCGGCCTTCCGTATTTATCTAAGTGCTAAAAGCCGCCTCGAGAATTTGAATTAAAATCCTGGGTTAAAATGACAACTTTATCAATAATATTTGCCCATGAAATCTTTCAATAAATAGGTTAACGCATAGCTGACTGGAATTTCATGGAATTCATGGACCTTTGATTGAGAAAATCGTAGTGAAAGGCTACCGGTCAATGGGACAAATCGACCCGTTTCAATTCGCTATCGCTTTATGTGCTGCATTGAAAGTACCCAAGTGACCGTGACGATGTTCACAGATTTACCCGTACCCGTTCTCGTCGAACGGGTATCGCAAACTCGCTAATGGTTGGCGTTCCAAAATGAGGGGAGTTACTATCGGAATCATGCACAGTGAAGTTCATTCGTAGCCGTGGTTTACATTTTATTGAGAACATTATAACATAGTATGGACTGTCAAATATTTGCAATGGAGTGGCCTATAAATATAAATGTTGAGTGCAATGGGATAATATCAAACACTCTGGCCTGGCTGGGGACAATACTGGAATCGAAATCGTAATTCGTGATGCAAGCAAACATTATTATATCGCATTTAAATTATCATAATATTACAGAGTACATGCGTGAATCTGACCATCCTCATCCTCAGATATCCTTCTATTTTCATGATTCGACAAGAAAAACATACATATGAACAAAGCAGAAGATACATTCAGGTTATCGCAAATTCGGTCGATGGTGAAAGCTTCACGATGACGCTGCTCGTCGAGTTTCGTTGAAATCGACATGATGACATTTTATGAATGAAATAAACATGAAATCGACAAGCTTCTTCGTATTGTACACATCTCAATCGGATTGCGCACACAGCGTCAATAATATAATGGTAATGTCAGTAAAATGCTCCCCTCTAGACGACAACCAACAGTCTTGTCTTTTGAATACTTTCAGTTTGATGTTGGTATTTTATATTTTATAATAATTTGTTAAAATGGAATGGCTTTTAAAAGCTTTTTATTTAGGTGTTAAGTCTGAGTCGGTGAGCTCGTAGTCTGTTTGCATTGTGAATCTCTGATATCCCACATGCCTTGGTGTACATGTGCGATATGGTTGACCTAATTTGCAGACGAAATTGCTATAGAACCAACTCTGTAGATGAACCCTTGTGCATGTCTGGAGTGTAATATATCATAATCACACCACGGTATAAGGCCTAAGTAAACCTTATTTGATGGGAATTGGCATCTATGAAGTTATTTTATAGGATTGAAAAGACACAGATATATCCTATCTTATGCATGTGTTTTAGTTGTGGTTCGTTAATTACGCTAGCGTATGGTCATATTATAAATGGAGCATGGAGAGTGAGCGCGGGATGGGAATGATGATTCTTAGACCGCACACAACATGTATTTTGTGGGTTTGATTGTATTATGCAATTATTATTTATACTCAAAGGAATGTAATATGTTGACATCATGTAGTATAGGCCATGTAGACCACTGATAGAGAGAACATTTCTATCCTTGATAAAGGCATTATTACGACCGGCTTTGAATACGGGAACATTTTACAATCAGACATGCGAAAGCCATAGCAGGTGTACAGCTAAGAGCAACTAAGCTAGTATATAGGGTCCGGAACCTACCGTATAGAGAAAAGGTTGACTATACTCACTCTTGTGTCGCTGAAGTATAGGATACTGAGGGGGATCTTATTGAAGCAAATAATATTCTCCGGGGTTCCTACAATCTTGAACCTGACACGTCTATGTTCCAGATGGTATACGGTTCAAGAACGAGGGGTCACACTTACAAATTACACCACAATATATGCAACAAAGACACCCGTTTGCATTTCTTTGCGGAAATATTGGTGCATCATTGGAACGATTTATCACAGTTCGTGGTAGATTCGGAAGACCTGAATACCTTCAATGACAGACTTGATTCGGAACTTTGGAACATCAGATATCAATTCGATGAGTAACAAACCAATACCGTACATAGACTGTGAACAGACAGCTTGCAATGCGTGAAAACATCAAATTATATTTCATATTCCGTAACTTTGGGCTAAAATTTACCTTGTCTTGTTGCCGACATATTTATGGTATGTTATTTTATGCTATTGCACACCATATTCTTTTATCAACAATATTATGTCCTCTGACAATGGGATTCAGTAGAATGGAGATAAGCTATATTTGATTATTTGTGCTCCCCCGACAGTAATAACATCGGCGGTAATTCTGAAATATGAATTAATATCACCAATATATTTTTGTGGCAATTATACACACTAAATTATATATTTTCACAACAAGACATGTCTTGTTGTGTATATATATCAGTTAGTGCACATATGGAGTGCTTACATGAGTGGAATAGATGGAGAAAGTTGAGTGATATGTGGGTCATTACCAACAACATTTGCTACCATTTTATCATTGTAACTAGTAATACTAATTCGATCGCGATCACTATAATGTATGTTGTAACCCTTTACCCAACAGAACGGCCCTGTGTCAATACATTCTCTTGTATATGCGAGTCGACCATAGGTCGCCTCGCATACATAAGAGAATGCATTGGCTTAACACATTAAAAATTATAAAATTGTTAAAGAATGTAAGAAAAAATGGTAAAAAGTGTTTTTTTAGGCCAATGCATTCTCTTATATATGCGAGGCGACCTATGGTCGACTCGCATATATAAGAGAATGCATTGGCACAGGGCATAACTGTAACCATCACAATGTGGTCAATGAGCTGGTTCGAATGATACCCATATTTGTATGGTTTTATTAAGACAGACCCAAGATAATTTAGGCTGTTGCAGCTTTATTTGACGTTTTTGGCCGGTTTGTTGGGTAAAGGGTTAAATGATTCCAAGTAAAAACTCAATGATTTGTTTGTTTTAATAGTGCAACATTTATAACTGATACGAAGAGGAACATGCTGGATTTCTGCAGTAAGACGGAGAGCATCTGTTAACTAAGATGTGGCACCCATATAGTTCGACGAAAAAGTAATATATATATTGCCCATAAATGTAATGCTTGAAACAACACAGGTCGTGGATCGTTTGCAATTTTTTTATCGTAATTTACAATTCCAGGTGTGTATAACAAATTTGTGCTAGCGACATTTCCACTATTGTGTCGGTCACCGAAGAAAACTGTGAGGTATGTTAGTGATCAGTGTAAATTTCGGTGAACATGCAACCAAATAATTTCCATTCATAACCGTTGAGTATTAACTACCGAGCGTCGATGCGAACGGCGACAAATCTAAATGCGGTAAATTATAGTTCAGCTCATCTTTTTCTCTGCGGTGACTCCATTTTGTCCAAAAATCGCTAAGAATGAACAAAAATCAACTTCGAAGTGGAACATAACACGGGACAGGAATGATTTTCGGGGAACAGATGAGTAGCAGCGATTTTCCGATGTATTTAAAAATTGTTTTCGGATCTTCGGCTCTCCTAGATAGTATATTATAAATTTCATTTAATTCTGAAACGAGTAATATTTTAATTTTTGACCAGCAAATTTCAAACTTTGAGGGTTTCGGACGACATCTACCCTGACCCACAATATTGAACCGACAGTCGCAAAATTTGTCGCACACGGAATACTATTTAGTCTGTGCGCTTAGAAGTGTGCGACTATCTCCAATGTGTGTCCGTTTTAACGGAGATACACAAGCCGATTGTCGCAATATACAATTTTTTGAGTCCACACAACTCTGGTATTTCTACTCAGAATGTTAAAATATTGCATGGTATATTATCAGCTTTACTCAGTGAAGCCATATATGAGTTGTCTATTAATATAAATAGGAAAAATAAGAACAAAGTATTCATGTATTTGTTAATGGGTACGCCGCGACTATTTATGTTATATGCGCGCATTTATGTAATTCAACTCCAAATAGTGAAACCCTAACCCTTGGAACAAACGTCGCACTACCGACGAATCTAATTCAATTAAAATTAGACTCGAGTTTAATTCATAATTCGTCTGTTGAAACAAAAGTCGCATTTAATTAAAGACGAATCTAAATGATTTCTTAAAATGGCATAAAGCGTTCATCGAAACGGCTAAAATAGGAAGTTTTATATAAATTCTAAAATGTAAAATTTTGTGAGAAAATGTGGCTTTTGACTTCCAAGCGACGAAATTAATGTTACTATTCTGAGGAGTGGAAATTATTGGTTTTATATCGCTATTTCGTAGGTATTTGATACACATTTTAGGTCGGACATGATAAAACGTTGTACCGTTTTAACAATTTAATAGCAAGTTGAGGTCAACGCGCTATATCACTATATATTGCGTCAGTATGCCTATATAAAACCACGTGGTAAAATAAACATGGCGGGCAGGGACGTACTGCTATAGGGTCTCGGTTGGGGGGGGCGCTAATAAATTTGCGTAATTCAATTTGCACCCCTTGGCTGTTCCTTCACATGCCTGGATAATAGACTATTCTGAATGGATCAGTAGACTTGTGATCATGCTCTGGGTGGACCATGGTTCTGCCAGTAGAAGAAAAATCAGATATCTGAACCTGAAAATCCGATCATAGTTTGGCACAGCGGGAGAAAACTTTGAACATGAAAACCGCAAAAACCTATATAGCATTAGACTGGCCTCAAGCTTTCCAAGTGCTGACAATTTCCAACCTGACACCCCCACGAAGGTTGGAAAATTTCCAACTGATGACCATTTAAGTTCATAATTTTGAACAGAAGCATAGGAAAATAATTAGCAGTTTTTTTGGCTGGCCACGGGGGTCATGAGGGACCAGGACACAGGCCATTTCAGTCAAAATGTTGGACCAAAAGTAGGAAAATATGCAAATGTTGGTCTAAAAACAACAAATTCCCCAATAATTCATTGCTGGAAAATCAAATTACAAGAACAATTTCAACCCATCGTTGATGTTAAATTTCCACACGTCCATGAACAGTATAGCGTGTATATCCAAATGGAATAAATATTTATTTAGTGCGTCTACTCGCATTTAATTTGAAACAAACGTCGCACTTTCGTCGACTCGAATTCAAATACCACCAAATTACGTCATGCTCGTTGCATGGTGTTTTCCAGTTTCAATTGGAGTTCCCTCATTAGCATATCATTATGCAGCTCGTTTGCATGTCTCCGAATTAAATTCGAGTCGACGGTGATGCGACGTTTGTTTCAAACACGGATCTCAGACGCATCAGCAATTAAATTCGTGTTGACCACAAGCATTCTTCGTCGGTAGTGCGTCTACTCGCGTTTATTTGCAACAAACGTCGCACTACCGACGAATCTAATTCAAATAATTGAATTCGATTCGTCGGTAGTGCGACGTTTGTTCCAAGGGTTACCCCTACCCCCAGGGATATCCATATAGTGCAGATAAAAGGTCGCTTCTGCAACACGCCGGCTTTTATTTGTTTTGATACAGTGCGTCATCAAAGACGACGTCACGGAAACATATTTTATAATCGGCGAAATCATGCAAAGCTACGTTCCGTACTTGTGACGTCACAAGATGAAGACTGCATCGTATTTTGTCAACGTAAAGAGGCATTTCGATGTTTTCTGCGACATTGCGATTTCGTATTTGCGATAGACTGTCTATCGTATATTGACAACTCACCGATGGGAGTTTGAACTGGATTTATTTAAGACATACTGTAATAATTGTTGATCAATTTGATGAATGTAAAAGTGTCACAGATCCAGCAAATGCCGGCAATAATGTAACATTCTAGAAATAATTTGGACGGCACAGATGGACATTGGCACTACTCTCGATCGGGATCCAAATAATAGCGGGGTGGTATAATAGTAGGGGGAATTCCCATTATAAATAAATAAGAGTACGCGCAATAATCACGGGTAAATGTTCAAGTATGGGTAGCATAGTACTAAATATCCCATTTATATGGATATCCCTGAGGGTAGGGGTTTCACAATGTTTTATTCCATATCATTTTCGTTTCAGCCAAGCCATTTTCATATTCTTTTTTATATTTATCTGCTCATTTTTATTTTTGTTGCAATGAGTATTTTTGTGTATGCCTATCGCGGAAAATATCTTCCATTTAGATTGTGGCCCATGTGATTTTAAAATTGCCAGCTTCAGATAAAAACACGTAGATATTGTGGCTTCACAATTGCCGTTTCGGAAGTCTGTTGCTTATTTATTTGTTTTTGACAAAAGATATATATAGCGACTCTTTTTTTTTTGTATCTAAATATTTATAAAGAACAAAATACGCTTCGTGCTATAGCACCCCTATAGCTATATATGTGGACCCAAGTAAATACCCAACGATTCGCCCAAATGTTCGGACGCATCCATATAATTTACCCGTCAAGAGGGCAGCGGGGTCACACATGTAGGATCATGCTTTCTGGTACCTAATTGTACTTTCATTATCGGTTTCACAATACATTGTTATATAGATGTGGGAAAATCATTGTTATATAGATGTGGGAAGCGTGACGTTATTAATTCGTCGGCGACTTTTGTTTCAAATTTACACATTTTGCTTCGTTTTTTGCCAGTGAGTTGCGATTTTTAGCGTGAAATTAATAAATGTAGGGTCCCAAATAAGCATCGTACATTTCTGGAAAGTAAATAAACGTACGGAACTACCCATACGTTTATTTGGATCCCGAGAATACGAATACATAATTATACATGGATAACTATGTCTGGCTGACAGCTGCACGAGAACAAGGATAAATAAATAGAGTTACGAGTGGTAGACAATGAATTCATTGACGATTTTTGAATTTACATGAGATTTAGTTTAGTGACTAGCATACAGAGAAACTTGAAAATGGCTACACTGAACATACAACTTATAATTATCGACCCCGTGAATTCGATATACCGTACATGTCAATTCCAATGTTTGGCAGATCAAGTGCTATCCATTTTGATTTATTTATTTACCTGAGGACTTAAACTTCTTATAATTTCAGAGAAATTAATTAATAAATTGAGAATACCACCCTTATAGCATATTACACCTACCACCACGTACAGCCCCCTCCACGCCAAATCACAAACACCAGTTACTAGTAACTAAGTTTTAAAAGAGAGGGTCAGAAGGGTGAAATCCTGCAAATCGGTTAAGAAAATATTGAATTAAATTAAGGCATGACAATTTCATTATATATGATATAGTTGCCAAAGATTTACACCTAACGTCAACTACAAGAGCAACAAGAGTAATTTACGTCAACATTATGTTTCTAATTTTAACCAAACACAATCTAAAATTTGAAGAATGTTGTTGTATAAAGCTGCATAAATTTAAAGGAGGCTATTTACTGAATCCTGCGTATCAGTTAAATGGGGCGTTTAGTGCAATAATTAGTCCAAGACCACCTGACGGTATGGGTAACTTATTCGGTATACTGGCTTGGAACTTATTCAGAGACCCCCACCCAGTCATATCTGCCCATCCTATGATATACCAGCACCTTCTTCACCCATACTCTGCAAAGAAGATGCATGTGGTATATATATTACATATCCAACTCATGTGTCATGAGCTTGAAGTTGTACAATTGGGTGGTTTAACAACAATATTATACAGTATTTCATTTCCATTTTATGATAATTTGTGACAACACCTGGATTTAATTAAAATTGCCATCAAGTGAAAACTAAGACACCAAAAAACAAACTGTCAGTACTGCGTATAGGTTTGTACGTAGAGTCGAAGTTTGAGTTGTTTTTCTTTTTGAAGAAACTAACGCCGCCCCCCCCCCCCCCCCCATTGTTGTCAGTATATCGTCATTTTGTTACGGTCTGATGAATATAATAGCTGCGACTAACCAGAAAAGTACTGCGTGTACAAAAATGTAAGCATAGTACGGTACTCGAGTAAAAACATCTAAGAAACACTTTCATTGTCTACACTCGTGCGCGTACCAGTTGGGATAAATACGTCTTCATCTTGTGACGTAATTTCCGATGTTCTCCGATATAGGCCGATTATTTTTAGCAAAGAGGAGGGTTTGCGCTCTGATCGACGTCGGGAGTAAAATTAACCTTTATTTCGTCTGTGGCGTTATTTCTATGAACAGACCAGACCACATTGACCAGATTAAGCGTGGTTAATTAGCATATTTCATGTGGTATTAATTATTGCTACCTACACTTTAATAAAACTTGTATCGCAGACTTCGATGTTATTTGGCACTAACCCGCTTCGAATGTATTTAGTACAAAACATGATGACGGATTGTTGAATTATTTTCTGCTCTGAATTAAATAGGTGAATCAGTCACGTGTGTAGAGTGAGACAGCTGGTCACGTGTTGGGTGAGACATGTTATTCTCCCACCATCTGCACACTTTCGCACAGGCAGCACGTGTGGGATAGCTGGGTGAGATTTCCCTGTCTCAGCCAACACGTGACCAGCGGTCTCACCTACCCACGTGACTACTTTACCTATTTAATTAAGAGCCGGAACTAATTTAACAATCCGTCATCATGATTTTTGTCAACAAAAACAATGGCGACCAACCAGTTATGCTTCACGTTTCAAGTAAATAAATATGAACGAAATCGTGGACGCTAATACAAATGGAGATAATTTTCCAACATGTTAATCACGAAAAACGTTCAACATAACCACTCTTGCATAAGTTACAATATAAACGAATAATTGTGCGAACAAATTCCATCAAACGGAAGGCCCCAAGCTAAACTGGCATTGCTTGCACATTTCGTAACACGCAACAAAATAGCCGCTTCACAAATGACGAACGAAATAGTTCCACATTCGAACCAAGTCATCGTTGAAATATATCGCCGACCGCGTCTAAATAACATGTGTCTGTCATATATACACAATTTTCCTTTTCTAATGGTACCGATGTTGACATTTCCCATGACAAACAAGATTGATCTAGTTGTATACACCTCATATCAATTCGCGCGTTTCTCGGAATGTGCGCAGTTGCAACGATGTGACGTATTCATGTCGATTTCACAAGACCATGTCGATTTCACTCTAACGGATAACGCACTTTGTTTTACAGTATATACCTTCCCAGATGATGACGAATATCGCGTGCATCAGATTTCTCACCAGCTGTACCGTTACGTAGCTACACAATAAATCTAGTTGGATGAAAGTTGTATACAACTCGTTGGATGCGAATTTGTTGTGTACTTATTATCCAACAGTTTAGTACGATGTACACAACTGATTGCGTGAACTGTCTTCTCTGGTACTACTTTCATGACACATTGGATAAAACCGCCACGTGGCCGGGTCATCCAATAGCCGCGCGTTTCCGGTGCGGGCGAGCATGCGAGTTTTTGGCACCAAATATTTCAAAACAAGATGGAGGACTGCGTGAAAAAACTCCTGAGCGACTGGAAAATGGGGCAAGACGTCGTGGATAGCTTTGTCGGTATAGTATACCTTTGTTATAATTATTCTGTGTACGATACACTGATTATGTAGGCTTTATGCATTGAGTGTATATTTATTTATATGTGCCAAATTTTGGAGTTTACAAATTTACACAACTGCTGACGGCACTAATTTGACTAATGTAGTACACTCATACACTCAACACATAAAGCCTACATAATGAGTGTATCGTACAAAGAATAATTATAACAAAGGTACACTATACCGGCAAAGCTGTGGACTCCACGACGTATTGCCCCATTTTACTTTCCAATCAAATTGGGTAAACTTTCCAATCAACAAATTTCATCCAACTCTACCCAACACCCAACAGTTCAATAAACGTATATATATATATATATATAGACCAGAAGGTGACCAGACTTCGTCCGGGCTTTGACCTTCAATTGTCCATTTTGAAGGTCAAGGTCAAGTGGGGTCACGATTTGACCAGTCCAAAACACTGCCCGGACAAAAGTACCTGACAAACGTGCCCGTCGAAATCCATTCGGTTTTATCCGATTTGACCTTGAATTGATCATTTTGAAGACCAAGATCAGGTCGGTGTCACGACTCGACCCGTCCAAAACACTCAGTGGACAAAAGTAACCCTATGTATAAAATTTCGTCGAAATCCCATCAAAATTGGCGATTTGACCATGAATTGACCCGATTTAAAGGTCAAGGTCACGTCGCACGGGCAAATGAGACTCCCCATACGAAAGTACCCCCCACATACCAAGTTTCATCGAAATCCCGTGATATTCGGACGTTTGACCTTGAAATCGGGTAAGGTCACGTCGCACGGGCAAATTAATAGGCCCATGTCACTCCCCGGCCGAAAATATCCCACATACCAAGTTTCATCGAAATCGGGTTGGCCGTTTTCGAGTCATCGATTACAGACAGACACACAGACAGACAAACTGACAGATCTTCCAAAATATATAATAGACTAGACGATGAGCCCGACGTTGTCCGGGCTATTCAAAAACCAAATTTCAAGTCGATAGCTCTACCCAGCCCGAAATTTCAAGTCGATAGCTCTACCCGTTTCCGAGATCTGGTCTGCGCATGCGCGGAGCTGGCGTCGCGCGGGCTCGGCGCCCGAATAAAATTCGTATACGGGGCAAGATACATTCACATACCAAATTTCAAGTCGATAGCTCCACCCGTTTCCGATATCTCGTCTGCGCATGCGCGAATCTGGCGTCGCACGGACTCGGCGACCCGATAAAATTCGTATCCGGGGCAAGATACATTCACATAGCAAATTTCAAGTCGATAGCTCCACCCGTTTCCGAGATCTTGTCTGCGCATGCGCGAAGCTGGCGTCGCACGGGCTCAGCTTCCCGATAAAATTCGTATCCGTGGCAAGATACATTCACATAGCAAATTTCAAGTCGATAGCTCCACCCGTTTCCGAGATCTCGTCTGCGCATGCGCGAAGCGGGGGCCGCACGGGCTCGCCAATACGACAACGTCCACCGCCTGGTCAAACTACACACACGTACCACGTTTTGTCCCGATCGGTCGAGAATCGTAGATTTGTATAAATGACAAACAAACAAACAGACAATCAGACAGAGGTCTTCAAAATATATATGAGATATGTGCTGTGGGCAATTAACGTTGATTGAGTGTTGTGTGAAATTTACTCTAATCCAATTAGAGGGGTGGATCGACACACATAATATGTCGCTGCGTCCCTACATGTATGTTATAATAATATGAATAGCATATTAGTCGAAACAAATCACAATACGACCGAGTTATCTGAGAATATGAACTGTATACAATGAACTATGTATATGTATAACACACAAAGATGTGAATAACATAAGCATATTGTAACAATATAATTATACAATCAATATACTCGGGGTCATTTGTATTGATCTTAACCCTTTCTATGCCACATACTCATTGACGAGTTGTTCTCTTTGGAAATGTTCAGAAAATAGTTTCAACAAAGTTAGTCTGAACATTTCCCAATTATCCGACCTTCAGCACTTGTATTAAATTTTGGCCATACTGTTGTCATTTTGTGCTTATTTTTTTCCTGACCACCCCTCCAGATGAATAATAGGCCATTCCAGCGTATACTTATTTAACTTATTGGGAGAATCCATTTAGTATAGAAAGGTTTAAGGTGCCGAAGTGAAAAAATGTCCACCCTCACATACATCCCACCCTCACATACATCCCACCCTGACATACATCCCACCCTCACATACATCATAGCGCAGCACAAATAGAAATTCGAATCCATTTGCAACACATATTTCCTGAATGCATGTGATACGATACTCAATGTAACATAAATGTACTCGTAAGTCGTTAGATAAATTTGAAATGAAAATTTAATTCACATTCGCGAAATATACCACACATTTTAGCATCGCATTTAATTTTCGAGTCACTGATTATTCCTTTTATAGTGCCTTCATATGTGGAACGTCTAGTCTCAGAAGCTGCCCATAGAGTAATAGAAAACATCTGAAATCATAGAAACATTTCCCCCGTCTCAGTTAAATCCAGATGAAACAACACGTCGGTACCTCAATTAAAACAACATGTTAACAGTTTATTACACCGGATAAGTTGATAATACAATGTTTTGGAGCTTCCTCTTTCAAATGGTATATAATATGGCATATATTTTATATAATGTAATCTGGGGGTTCATGTTATATAATATGGCATATATTTTATATAATGTGATCTGGGGTTCGAAAATTAAGTGGGGCTTTAACGCGTTTGTCATGTTTTGTTAATTATGACGACAGACGGTGCTGAGATCGTCGACGCTCTAAAAGTTGTGCGCAACTATCGTAACTGAAAACGTAACCAAACCATGGGAATTATTTTTTTCAATTTAGGCATAGTATAATGGAATGTAACATATTAAGTGACTTTTTGAAGAAAAATAGTTGTAAAATATGATATTTTCACACTTTGTGCGTAGGATCAAATCGGTCTTTCAAGAATAGTTTGAGTGTACGTTCAGTCACTTTTACCAAGTCAGATGGTCGATTTTATATATAGGAGACATTTTTTGCCTGCTGTCGACCAGCACGTGTTATATCCAGGGCGTGGCGACAGGTGCGTTGGGGTGGTCATTCACTCGCCCCCAATCTTTGCCAGTTGGGAATACCATGCCTGATACAACACTAGTTTACCATTTTACACAACATAGATTGAAATTGTTCCGATGGTTTGTCTTTTCAATCATGTATCCAGTGTGAAATTCTGCTTTTAGACTAAAAGAAGTAAAAGTAGAATATTTTTCTGATTATTGCTCAATTTTTGTACTGAATCGGTCATTAGATGGACAGTTTCCAATGATATTTGGGCGTTTGGTTGGCAATTTCCAACAGATGGAAAGCCGAAGACAACAGTTGAAAAATTCCAACTCAATGAATTCCCGCATCTGGAAGTTTCAAACTGATTAAGAGGTGGGTGCGCCAATTGCTTGACACATAACTATAGTGTGAATATTGTTATTTGTAAAAACAAAAATTTTGACTGAAATGTACATTAGTTGGAAAGTTTCCAGCCATAGTGTGATTTCCCAATAGATCGACTCGAAATCCTGGGCTATCAGTTAGAAAATTCCAACCCAAGGGTGAGGTCGAGAAAATAAAGATATATATAAATTATAAGGTGAACTCCCACTAGCGGTGACCTTCTATATTGCCTTCCTTATATATGATATCGGCAAACCCTTACAATTTTGGTATGAACACAGCGCCATCTGATATACAGGAATGCTGGTAACGCGTTCACTGTTGGAGAAAACCCATTAATAGCACTTCATGTATTGTACATGATATATAATTCCCCAACTTTCGAAACAAGCCCTCACCCAATGTATTCCTCGGCAACAATATAATGATTCAGAGATATGTTCTAATGTCACCGTTTTTCGATTATTTAATATCCGTCGAGGTAAAATACCGATTGAAACCCAGTCTATATGGGCTATGCTGTAGGACAAATGTGAGCCTGTTGGAACCAGATTTGCGTGCAAATTTCCATTGTGTTTCTTAAGAAATCTTGGCACTTAAGAAAATGTGCGATAGCAAGCTGATTCTACAGCTTACGACATCAAATGTATGCGGAAGTAGTACCACTACCCTTACGAGAATAAGAAGTGTCAAAATACTGGGGTGGGTGTAGGGTTAATAAAGTAGTTCATTTTAATTATCTTCAAATTCCAATTATAAGTTTTGAAGAATAGGATGGTATCGTACCATCGATTGTATGATGCAGAAGAAAGTGAGCCTATAGTCAATGATTATGAGCTTCAGACAATGTTGGTAATCGATTATCGATGACAGTCAATACTTTCCACAAGCGCGCTCATGGAAACTCAAATCTCTCATATTGATGCTACCTATTTAATTGACAGTCACATCAATATGTCCTTCTAACAATCATTCATGAATATTGGTAACCATATATGCGCACCTTTTAATTATACATAGAGATGTTCGCCGTTTAGATCATGTCATGAATCTTTAATCTTCTACGCCCGTAAAGATCATACACCGCCATGCAGTTCAAAACATGGACATGGTTGGATGTTCTGACAGGGAACTAGAGTGTATATAACTTTGAACAAACAACACAGGGCATACCTTTATGTGTTAATACTTGTTCCTTACTAATTTATTTCACAGTAGGGGATGTCCCAGCTCGAGATTTCATATATAATTGACCATGCATCTGACTTTGTAAAAAATGCTCACTGTTCCTTAAATGTTACTGTTTATATTGTCTTTGTGTTAGGTATATTATTTTGATTGTTAAAAAGTGCATTTTGGTTGAAATTTACCAAACCACGACTTATAAAATAAGAATAAAATTGTAAGATCAAAATTAGAAAATTGAGTTATATAAAAAGTTAAATGTATTAGAGGGTCTGCAAAAGAAGTCCAGACACAGAGAGGGTGGTTTGAGGTCGGACAATGTGTGATACAATCATACAAATGTTTTCCAATCAACATATCAAAGATTATTAGGAAACATTAATGTATTGGAATTATATCACTTAAGTTTTGTACTGTGCTTATCCGTTGCATCATTTCTGAGTATGATATTCCCATATTAGTGACCAGATAACACTGTACGTATCGCCAGGTTGGGCGCTCGTGATGATTTTATACCATCTGTGTATAGCTATATTGAGTTAGCTATTTCAAGCAACAATTCGTATCATTTTATTTCAAAGGCATAGGTATTGAATGATATTATTGAGCCTATATTCCAATCTCAATACTACTAAATGTACATGCAGTGGCTATCAACGTCTTATTCTGTCTCAGTATTTCTGCTAGTCGATATAACAGCAGTCCCATACATGGCAACATATATAAAACAAAAACCCATTTCGAATTTCAAACATCCGCAATTCCGCATGTCAGCATAAAATTATCACAAAATATTTGCAAATATTATCTTGCCCTTTGAGCCTTTTACACCATTCACTGGTTATCAAATTCATTTTGTATATGACGGTTGACCACAAATTTGTGCAGAAATTTTTTTTCCACATCGAAAGTCGTGAAAATTTGAAAACAACTACGACTTATCACCTATTGTCGTCACAAATTTACAATGTCCATTCACTTATATTGACGCATTGTCCACTCACTTCGTACATGTATGTAGTTACTGATGTGAATGGTTCATCAGCCCTTTCTTTAGCGAATATATTCTCATTAGTGAGTAAGTTTACATTGGAATATTGCTTTTTATTTTCGAGCGGCGTTATGGATAATATAACTGGTATAACACCAAGCGCCATGCAGAGTTCAGTCCCCTGCTACGCAGGATGTACCGCTGCCAGCACACGCAAAATGAGAGGAAATAACTTTTTGTTTTATTTGAGACTTTTGTATGTTACAAATCATTCTGCATTATTCTGAGAAACTGAACTGTCCGTATTCATTTGGAAATTGTCCAGATCGATCAAAACAAAATTAATTGTAACTGACAAAACACTTCTATAAAAAATGTCAGATTTAATTGCGATTGAAATGATAAACTTTATTGCGATTGTGGAACCGATAAAATGAACATCAAGTAATGTTACTCGTCGACGAGTATCCAAGTAAGTAAGTTAACCCTTTACCCAACAGAACGGCCCTGTGCCAATGCATTCTCTTATATATGCGAGTCGACCATAGGTCGCCTCGCATATATAAGAGAATGCATTGGCTTAACACATTGAAAATTATAAAATTGTTAAAGAATGTAAGAAAAAATGGTAAAAAGTGTTAAAAAAAGATTTTGTTTAGGCCAATGCATTCTCTTATATATGCGAGGCGACCTATGGTCGACTCGCATATATAAGAGAATGTATTGGCACAGGGCTAACTGTAACTATCACAATGTGGTCAAGGAGCCGGTTCCAATGATATCCATATTTGTATGGTTCTATTGAGACAGACCGAAGATATTTTAGGCTGTTGAAGCTTTATTTGGCCGGTTTTGGCCGGTTTGTTGGGTAAAATGTTAAGATTTGAAGGTAATATATTGCTAAATGAAAACATGGAAATGTTAAACAAATCATCCCTTCCCCCACAATTACGAACTTTGTATTTCTTTTTCAAACCTCATTTTGACCAAAATTGTGGCCAGAAATGAAATTAAGATCGATATCTTATTTGAAAATAATATATTGATAACAATAATTCCGTCCAATTTCTAACAGTCGAGACATTTCAAACATGGTGAAATATTTTCGGAGTACATGCTCATGTGTTGATGAATCTGTTCTTTTGCAGCATAGGACAGATCGGTCCATGTGTATAGGCTGAGTATGAAGATATTCCTCTGGCTGTATCACTATGTCTCTCTGCTAATTATAATTACTCCACGTATATCGCGAAGACATCTGCATCTCCTCTACTCCACGGAACTGTAAAATTGAACAACGCAAAAGATAACAAGAAAACCATAGTCAGAAATGGTAACGCCACCAAGATCATATTATTAGCCATAAATATAAATTATAATATAAGTATAATATAAAATATTATTCATTAGTTAGCGCTAATATAGGCGCTAACTAATGACTTGTTAAATAACATGTAATAAATATTCATCTTATTCACAACTTTAAGGAGTCCTTCTGGCACACGAGGATATTTATCGCCGTTTGATTTGCACCAAGTGAACTCGGCGCATATATATTCGATAGAACAGACCTCTATTATGATGATCGTGTCGTTATTTGTTATTGACATATTCGCACCCGTTCCCTCATTAAAATCTATATATATATCGCCCATTTTAGGGGATCTCCGCGAATTCGGGGACTTCCGCAAAGTTACTTCCGCAAATTGACCTCCACAAATCGGGACCTCCTGCAAATAGTCGCACCCAATGCAATTTGTAAACAAATACGATTTACATGCGTTTTAACGAGGTGAGCTTTAATTAAACGAAAGAAGCATTCTACATAAACTATTTGTCATGGATTCAGCCAGTGTGCCATATATATGTGTCAACTAAGGTCGCTTTGCGTGGTAAAAGTGAAAAGTGAAAGTGGAAAATCCTATTGAAAATGAAAGTAGCCTACAATTTTGGGAAATTCCGCGGCAGATTGCAGTGAATCTATACTATTGGAAGTGAATCTACAATTCCTGGAATTCTATCAGATATCGCGACTCTGCTCGTTTTCGTGATCATAGGTTATATCGGGCCTATATGACCACGAAAACGAGTCGAGTCGCGATACATCCATCGGTACAAACACATTGTGTATACGATAACATTTTGACTTGATGACCAGAAAATAAAAGATGGCGGTTAATCGAAGTCTCCAACAGAACAGACATGCGCGCTCCTGTTAAAATTACACATAATTCACTTCACTACACCAGGGGTTCCCAATGGGTTATACATTATTTTCAGGCTATCAGATTATTTATATTTTCAAGAACATATTATTACACCGGTGACTTTAAGTTTACAATTTCAGTCTGTCCTGACTCTATCGGTATGTTTGAGTTATATTTTCAAGAACATATTATTTACGGTGGCGTTAACTTTACAATTTCAGCATTTACGTGATTATATCGGTACGATTGAGCAAGGTATAAAAACCTATTCTCCAACAATGTATTCGCTCACTGCTCCATAGATTATCAAAAACTGAAAAACAACTTACACGACCTTGTGGCGTAATAATGCACCAGTCTACATTGCTAGGCTTACATCTAGCGCACACATATGAACGCCATCTTAACTATACATAATTATAACGTTATATTACAGGGGTGACGGGAAGACGGCCTGTATTGACCATGCCACCTCTACACATGTACATTTGTATACACATATGTACCACTGATGTATTGCATAAATGTGCAAATAAACATCCAAACATTCAAACACACAGGGCCGGTAACTATGGGTGCATGGGGTGATCACCTGTCCCTATAATCCAGGTAATGCTTCCGAGTTACAAATTCATTGTAACTTTGGTCACAATGAAGAGTTCATTACAATTAATACCAATGAACAGTGTCCAACATAAGTTTATATAGTATAAGAGCATGCCGAACACCAAAGTCCCCAAACAAAGACATAAGTATGTAGTATACATCAAATTATATATACCGGTATCAGCCCATTTGAATGCAGTATAGATTGGCTCTATCTGTGTTTTCCAGTTATAATTGTTTTCCGGGACAGTCTTGTCAAATTGTTTTATGATATTCTTACCGTCCAATACACCACTGATTCGGTGGGTACTGATGTAATTTCACTAAGTCAACTCGTACCCTGAGTAACTGATTTACAATGTCATACATTAAGTCATTTCACCGACTTTGATATACTGAGTCATCTCGTACCCTGCGCTCCTGATTAGTCCGTGGGCCAAGCAAGACATTTTTCAAATTGGCTGCACCCCCCCCCCCCCCATCCAACAAAGGTTTCTATATATCAAGTTAAAGGTCATCATATGGCGCATCATATTTTGCTTGTTGCCCGTTTCAGAAAGTGTCCCAAAATAGACTTTTCAGGGAATACAACTCTTACCCCTAAAATAAAAAATGAAAATGTTCTCGAATACAAGTGTTGGAGCATACACAAAATATTGCAGTTATAAACTGCACAATATATCTTGTATATTAATACGAAATGATCATAAAATGACACGAGATATAAAACTAGACCAATTTCTGAGCTAGTTAGAAAAAAATGCGATAAATATTTTGAAATCGCGAAAAATTACTTGGTATTTGAAAAACTTTGTCACTTGTAAATGGCTATAACTTGTGAACAACATGGGCTATTGATCCGCAACATGGCTAATAAATTGCCCCAACGACATACCAAAACGATTTTAATAATGGAATGCCAAGAGTATTGCTGTGAAAATGTTATATGAGCGTAAACTTAACCCCACCCGCTAAAATATAACTTTTGCTGAAAAACGATGTATGTAGTTTACATTTAGAATGCTGCATGTCAAGTTGGTTTTAGAAGCATAAACTGAAACAGTATAGCGAGTGATGAAGGGAATTATAAATAACGGTGTCTCAACGTGATCTAAGATTAACATTTGAAGAAAACAATGTGAAAAATGAGAAATTTTACTAATTTATGTAAAACTTACAACATTGTAATTAAATTTTGATAGGCTATGGTATAACCTCGCGATAACACTGGTCTAGAATTAGTAAGTTCATATAACCTCATACGATCACCTTTCTGGCATCTATTTCGTATATTTTTCAATTATTACTTGATTTTTATGGAAAGATTATATATATATATATATATACTAGCCGATGAGCCCGACGTTGTCCGGGCTATTCAAAATCCAAATTTCAAGTCGATAGCTCTACCCAGCCCGACGTTGTCCGGAGTAGTATTGGCGGCCACTCTGGCCCACTCCCTCGCATCGAGCGAGGGGGTGGGCCAGAAAAATTCCAAACCCGTCGCTCGATGCCACTCTGGCCCATGGACCAGAGTTGCATCGAGCGAGGGGGTGGGCCCGAGTGGCCGCCTCCAGTAAAATTTCTGGGCCACCCCAACAAGTTTGTTTACTGGGGGCGGCCAAACCCAAACCCGTCGCTCGATGCCACTCTTGCCCATGTGCCAGAGTGGCATCGAGCGAGGGAGTGGGACCAGAGTGGCCCGCCCAGGGTCGGGCTCGTCGGTCCAAAATTTCTGGGTCGGCCACTCTAGCCCATGAGACGGTGTGGCCGATTCAGAAATGTTCTGGTTCATGTGAGCCAGAAATTTCTGGGTCGGCCACTCTGGCCCATGGGCCAGAGTGGCCCTCCCCAGAAATTTCTGCCCAATATTTTTGACAGAAAAGAGCACAATTTACCAACGTATCGATTTTTTTCTCGGATTCTAATGCCAGTGTGGTAAGCGAAGGGCGCTCCCATTCGCTATACACATTGAACTTAGAATAATACGAGAAAACATTTATGTGTTAGTAAATTGTGTTACTTTACCAGTGCATTTTAACAAAAGCGAAAGTCTTCGAATAAATTCGAAGACGCTAGCGCTGTGAAAATGTGCATGTAAGAGCCATCTGATAGCAGGTTTTGGGTGGCCCTGAAAAGGGCCGTTTTTCGTTAGATCACAAGAAAAGTGGATAAGGGGAACTCAAATCCATCCTCTTGATCCAACTCCCGAAACACAAGCGAACCCTCGATGAGAGGTGGAAATATACCGTGCGGTATACTCACACCCTTCAATGGGGATACGTCTAATCTGTACTGCTTCTTCTCTCTCCAAAACACGAGCTTTCTCTGCAGAAGGGTTGCCGCCACCGCAAGTAAGACACCTGTTGTCCCAAGCCATTCGATGTTTTCTGTCTCCTGTCCACTGAACAGTGTAGGATTGCGAGCCCAAGTTGCATTGACAAAGGTGAATAGTTCAAAGAACTTTTCACCTGTACCATATACTGCCCAGGAAAGGGTATCCCACACCGCAATGTCCCTCGGGCCGATACACGGATGGCTCTGACATAAGATCCAAGATCAGTTTTAGGGTATTCCATCGTGGAGAAATGATATGCTCTAAATGGGATTTTTGTTATATGTAAAACACGCGGACGTCGTTGGCGACGTCATTGTGATTTTCTACCATTTTTCCCGAATGATATTTCAAATGTGTTTCTTTTTGGTGAATTAAGATCTTCATGGACATTGCCGAAGACGATCATTAAAAACAGATACTGTTTTTCAACAACATAACTTTTATTTTTGAATTAAGAATAAACATATTTACAACTGATCATGAAATTATCATATTTACAATCAATAATTGGTAATGCAATGAACTTAATTTACATTTGGTAACTCATTTCATTATTAACAATCAATATATTTACAAAATGATTATGATTTTAACATGTTTAAACAATTGGTAATGAACACATTTTATCAATACTGAAATTCACAGTAAGTCTTACAAGTTTGTGAAATACATGTTTTGGGTTATGTTTCTGATTCTTTTCGTAAGGGCTCATAGTTTCTATGAAACCAATCAAATAATTTTCTATCATTTTTGAAGTAGTCACCATCAAAATTCATTTCAACTAATACTTTTATACCATATCCGCTTTTCAAGAAATGTAAAACAAATATGCAGTAGATACCACACACGTTTGTACCGTGATGTTGAAACCGCTCAACGTTTATTTTACATTCGATCGAATTTCTTTGAATAAATGATTTGATATATTTATCAATAACTGGTATCCCAAACGAATCGAAATATGTTGCAATGTTCCCATTGAAGAAAATTGCAACCCAGCGTTCTCCTGGCTTTTCTGACGTATGTGTATTTACTGTGTATGCTTTTACATGATGAGGTTTCTCGTGTGGTAACTGATCTTTTGCACACACCACACCATACAATGAACACAGGTAGGATGATTTGTCTAGTATATGCTGAAGTTCGCTAGTGTTCATCTTCGTAGTTTTTTTTTACTTTTTCACACCACAAGTCAACAAAAACCGAATTAAATTGGATACAGTTTGCACTAACAACTTCCTTTATATCTTTCCAAAGTTTGAATGCCTCAAATTTCTCTTGTGGTGTAAATGATTCTATTTCTGGATGCCATTGTTCCATAACTCGGTAGATGTTCAATTTAAGTAGTGCTATATCAATGAACATATCTACCCATTGTATAGGTGGTGTCCAAAGACAAAGTAAATGTCGTGTCTGACTTGGATGATCTATTTTACATCCTTCACAATTGAGTGTCACTTCTTTTGAAATTTGATTTTGTATTTCATGAACGAACCATTTCTCGAAAGTTTTCTGAACTTTGTCAAGGATAGAAACATATGGAATGAAATCGAGTCCTCCAACGTCCAGTCTCAATTTTTCCTCCAAATGCAATCCATCCATGTTTTTAATAATCTGTTATTATTTCTCGCAAACTGTTGATTTCAATTTGATTATCGAACTGAGCATAGACTACCACGTTGATCACTGGAGCTAGAGCTGCAGTAAACTGAAGCTCTAACCTTATGTTACCGGTTTTATAGGATGCAAATGTCCTTCCTCTGCTCCTTGGTCAGGTGTGAGGTCGTAACCCCAGAAACAATAACCATTCATGTATTTTTTGAGATTCAAACCAAAGGATTTGTTTTGTCCAAACATACCCGAAGACTGATACAGTGATAAATAAGATCTTAGGCATTGTTCTGATTCAAAGTTTGGTTCAAATGGTCGGTTATGGATGGTATGTCCGTCCTGACTAACTTCAAGTTTTCTCAGATTGAAGTGTTGGAAATGAAATGGGTTCGTTTCAATATCGCCATTCATATCTTTGTTTGACACCAAGCCTATGAAACGTCTCTTTGGCAATTGTCCTTGAAAAAGTTGATCTTCAATTTTTTATCTAAGCCCTGCACCAATAGTGAATGTCTTTACTTCAACTCTTCTAATCGGTATTTTGATATTTTTCTGTATTATTGTTTGGTTCAAGTTATTTGCTACTACTGGCATCAGCGTAATTGTACGAACATTGAAAACTGCCGTTTCAAATACTATTTTTCCGTTGGCCTGACCAATAAAAGAGAATTTTGGATTCGCTCTATTGGGACGAATTCTTACCTCAATTCCATTTGGTAAGTATTTCTCTTGTAGAAATATATCTGTGTGTAAACGACCACACAATTCTACCGTTTTACTACCTGCTATGATTGCTTGGCGAGATTTCAATCCGTCATTACCACCAGCTTTAGTGTTTTCGGTGAACTGTTTAGCGGTGTCGGGGTACCACATTTCTAGTGCGGCAAGTTGATTTTCTTTACATTCACCAGAATAAGCCAAGAGATTTTCCATGTAGTCTCGATAAGGATAGGTATCTCCGTTTGCCGTTACAAGTTTGTTATTTAGGTAAATATCGATACTACTGAACATGCTATGGAAAAGTTGTTAATAGGCGCAATTTCATCAGTACCATCAACCAAGTTTGTTCCATCTGCTTTTGTGATTTTGAATTTCAGGTACAAATATGATTGATTTACATCTGTCCATTTTTCAGTTTGAGGCGGAATTACAAATTATATCGGTGCGGAATTATTCAAAGAGCTAATCGGGTGATGTTCTTTCCATTGTGATTCCAACATCGTTGGCATTGTTGGTGGGACATCAGAAGCATCTAACTCGGACTTGCTGCATTCGCATGATCCATTTTGCATCATCATGATTCATCAAATATATCGAGAGATCGTTTTGTTTTCTTTACAGGCGTTTTAATGGACTTACTTCTAACTCGTTTGCGAGAAGAATGATTTTTCAAAGGTTGCGATGATCTATTTATGCCATTTGGTGTTGATATTTTCTCTATTGTTTCCCTTCCAAAAGATTTAAATGCTTCTTTACCTTGTTTCAAAAATACTTCTTTTGGACTTTTACCACGATGAATGATATCTTCGACTGCAGCAAGTCCAAGCTTGAATACTTGTTGTTTAGCAATCTGACCAATAGGTTTTAGAAACGGTATTACTGTTCTCATTGCACATTTGAATAGTGAACCAATTCCATTTCCATACTGTCTAGATACGCCTCTATACACGGGAATCATCATAAATACAAATTACTTCGGCGTCGGAATTGCAACTTTACCATAGACTTTCCACCAATAAACTGAATTGGTTTGCCAGTATCACCAGTTATATATACATTTATGGTATCAAAGCTAGACTTTGATACTGGTACATAATGTAAGTTTTTGAATTCTTGCCTAATATGTTTACCATCATGTATTTTTTTACTCTCGAATGATGTCACTCGTAATATCGGTGCTTCAACATCACTAAGAATTGCATAATCAGCAATGTCAGAATAAACAAACAATTGACTATGCTCCGCATTTAAATCAACTCTATATGGAAATGTTATCGAAGGAGTAGCAAATGTGACAGTGTTTGATTCTGTTCTGTAACCAAGTTTATCCAAAAGAGCTCTGGGGAGTACAAGACCTACTTTGGTATAACTATTGGTTGTTGTTGTGCTTTGGAATATCCGATTTCGAATTCCAGTTCTGGAATCATTCTGCTTACTGTACTATCAATTACACCTTGAATTGTATCTGTCAAATGTGATCCACCAGAATATGCTCCTTCTGGTATTTTTAATTCTATACCATTTTCTGGTTTTGAAATTACTACTTCACTTATTGGTAACTTGTGCAGGTATTGTAAAATTCTTGGAACAGAAGTTTTTATTTTTATTTTGCAGGCATCTCCAATAATGTTGTATGTTTCTGATGGTACAATTAGTTCAACTATTGCAACTTCCCAAAGCTCTTTATCAATATGTATGGTTTTTGGTAATTTCACTGTGAAACAACATTGTGAGTTGGCTGGGTAAAGTGACATTGAACTATCACTCATGAGAGTTATGTAGAATGAACTCATTTTTTCTCAGTATTTTTCAATAATTTCAGTCCAGGTGTTGGTAGAATATAACCTAGAGAACTACTTAGAAGAATAAGCCACAATGCTTTGTTTGCGCTCTGGATACTAATGTGTACAATAGATGCAATTATTATGATATAAATAATAATTATCTGCGTGAAGTAGGTGACTTGGTTCTTATCACAGAACTTAAACTGTGATGGTTCATCGAGATTAATTGAATCTGAATGATTTTCCAACATGGTAAATTCTGTTTTAAGCTAAATTTGAAGCTGGAATCCAACTGTCAAACTTTTTTGGATCTCCAAGCCAATGGACTTTAATTTCTTTTACTGTTTTACCATCCGCTCTTCGCGTTCTTTTATCAATAACTAATTCTATTTCATACACCTTACTGTCTTTTATATGCTGGATTTCATGTTTGTAGAATGATCCATCAATCTCTTCACCATCAAGATCAGAAACTTTGTATGTTACTGGATTAGTTTTACAAATGTTATCAACTTTGAAAATTTCACGAGTCCAGTTTGGTAAATAACCCTTTTCAAATGTTCTTTTGGTTTTGTTGATACGAACCAAGTCACCCACTTTCAGTGTAGATTTTCCTTTTTTATTTCCTGTTCCATATAGATTTTTGGAAATGTCAGCTTCAGTTTTCAAAGTAACTGCCGACGGTTTCGATTTTATGCTGCAGTGATAACTATTGTTGTAAGAATCGACATGGGGCTGTAAAACATCAATATATCTTGAAGTTTTATTGTGTGTGAAATACTTCCACATACGAGTTTTTAAAGTTCTTTGAAATCGTTCGACAATACTTGCTTTAGTCTCTGGATTCTCAGTTGTGAAGAAATGAATGCTTTCTGATCGCAGAAATTTCAAAAACATTTCATTTTTGAATTCAGAACCTTTATCAGCTTGAAACGATTTTTGTTTACGTTTTGAAGATTTCAAAATTTTCCTGAATGATTCGATCAAAGTTTGTCCAGATTTATCGTGGATTGGCACTACCCATGCAAATTTTGAAAAACGTCTATCACACACAACAGATATCTGTAATTATCAATATGTTTTTTCAAATTCTGAAGATCAGCTAAATATGCCTGCCATTGAATATCAATCCCAGCCACAATAGTCTTTCTACGTTGGAATTTTCGAATTATTGGTTTGTGTAAAGTATATGTCGACTGACCTTGCAACCACTTCTTCACATCTATGAGTTTAATTTTTTTATTTTGCTTTTTTGCTTCATCAAAAAGCTTCTTTACACCGCCATAACTTCCAACTTTCTTCGGATTATAGAAATATTTAGATAACTGTTCATCTAGTATGGATCCCATTGTGTTTTTTTCTGTTTTAATACCCTTTGGTGTCAACCTATCTGCTATTTTAGTTTTTGAATGTCTTGCTTTTATACCTTTCATTGGTGTGAATCGATGAGAATCAAATCGTTTTGGTGTTATGCTTTGTACCGGAGTTTCAAAAATCATCATCTGAATCATCTTTCAAATGTTTTTTAATCCAAAGCCAGCGGTTTCTGTTCCCTACAAAATATTGAGGTACATTAAGCTCGCTCAATCCTTGTGAAAAGGTTTGCCAACCTGTTGGTTCGAAACCTTTTCTTTGTCGTACAATATCATTGAGGAGATCAACAATATGGGATCCTCTAATAACTTTTTCACCATATTTTAATTGTCCATGTTCATCAAACTTCATTTGTGGATGTTTTGAAATCAGTTGTAAAATTTGTTCAGCTTTTTTTCTCATCTTTAACGGAATACTTTCTATCACATCCCTATGATGATGATTAAATGGTTGTTCTGTTTTCGGGGCTGAAATAGCTGTAACTGATTTTTGAGAAGTTTTCAATTTGTGTAAAGTTGTACAATATAAATGAACCTTCTCAGATTCTGACAAATTTTTATCAGAAACTGAATTAAATTCTCTGCTTAGTTTTGAAACATTCGTAATTTCAGGATTAGGTGGTAATTTCGGATTAGTTAGACTCATTCTCCATTTTTTAATGTCATCCAACATTTTGAAGGGAACAGCGACCATTTTCTTCATGTTTAACCGCGAAGTATTCCAGCGACTGCTTTACCAAGCAACGGTGCTAGCATAAGAAGTGGTAAAAAACCTCCTTTCTGGTTTAAAATTTGTTTTTTTCGTTTCAAAGATGTTGATTTACTTGCAAGTTCTTGAGGTGTCTACACCTCGGACGAAGTTTGCGCTTCTGAGCTTCTGTTAGTTTTACATTGCCTTTTAAAATATTTGTACAGCATTCTGACATGCAATCAATCACTCTCTTTGGGGCATCTTTTATCATTTTTTTCCGAAAATGAGTTGGCGCCTGATTCATAGCCATTACAAAACTACCATATGTTTTAATCAGTGGAGTTTTTTTCGCCATCTTTACTCTTCAACAGTTGAATGTCAAATGACTGAATTACTTTTTACTTTTACGTTTAAATTACGATCAAATGCCATCAAAGCTAATTTCGATGGGTTTGAAAGATTCATAATTTTTGAGTATCGTTGAACCAACGGGTAATGTTCTGCTTCTTGAATTGATGGAATTGGTTGCGGACCATTATCGTTGAGTGGTTGAAATCTAGCAAATGTAGAATTTAATCCAGTAGAATTTACTCTAGCTGGAGTAGTTCACTGTGCAATTGTAGAATTTACTCTGACTGGACTAGCTCGCTGTGCAATCGTAGAATTTACTCCAGTAGCATTTACTCTATTTGATCTAACTCGTGCAATTGATTTATTTTCTTTTTGTCTGAGAAGACTTCTGATAAAAACTCCACCGAGAAAACCACCTCCACCAGTTTCTAAAAGTATTTTCTTTTCTGAATCGATATGAGTTCTACTGTCATCTATTTTCTTCAGCTCTTTTTTGTGTTTTTGCAGGAATGTTCGTGTCTGCTTTGGAAGCTTTAAGTGATCATCAAGTATTAATTTAGCGATAGTCGAAAATACACTCAAGACTGCTTCATGCGACTCCATGATTGGAAATGAAATATGATGTTGATACACTTATCTTTATACCGATGAATATATTACCGCACCTCGATCGTCATTTGTGAGCCACCGATGGAAAATATCAGTTCTAAGTCTCAACGATTTATCCGTTTTAGGGTGAAAATCGAGTAGTAAATAACCGTGATTGGTTGAAGTTGCATCATCATATGCTTGCATTAAATGAGGTATTTGCATTTGAGAGGCAATAATTTTTATTTGGCCTTTATCACGCACACTTTGAAATAATACCATGTAATGTGCATTCAAACTCAAAGTTCTACTCGCTTTAGATTTCTGAAACATGTTTTGGGTTATGTAAACCACAATATAATTTTTTCTTCATCTTTATCACCTAACATGTCATCAAAAACGATGAGGTGCGGTAAGTCTGTGTCATCGACAAGTTCATTGTCATCATCAGGTATTCCATTTATAAATTGAATATTGTGAAATTCTTGCATCTGACTATAGGTATTTTGCCATTCTTTGTAACACCAAACGACTTTGTATGGAACAGGTTAGAACAAGTCATCTTTATATTCGATTAATTTCTTAACCAATTCTGTTTTATCACAACCACTTGGTCCTGATATGAAAATATTACAGGGGTGTTTCAACAACAATGATTCGTCCATCTTTACCCTGAGACAGATCATGTAAGACTGATTAGGATTGTTCGGAATCAACCTTTTGTATTTTTTAATGAAGATTCACCATAACTCCATACTATTCCAAATGTCCATACGAGTTCATAATCTAAATCTGAAATAGGTCTAGTGGTTTTTACAATATAATCCAAAGACACTTTTTCTTCAAATAACTTTTCAGCAGTGAAAATTGTACATGGTTCTCGGACAATAATGCATCCATATATTCTCGTCACCTCTTCGAATTTCAAAGTTTTTTCATTGAGAATCCTGTCTTGATATTCAGCAAAGCGAGTAAAATTATTTCCAACTAATTCACGAATTTCGTTTATCTCGTTTTTAGGAACACCATGAAATATCCAATAATCTGAAAACAGTTGATCCATTATATCCATTAAGAAATCAGTTTCAAATTCTGATCGCTCAATCAAACATCTCAGTCGACTCTGTCCCTCAGAGAAATATCCGTTCAGCAAAGTCTCCATTATAATTCTACTTTTCCTCGAAAACCAAGTTTGCTTAAGTTCTCGTTTGATTTCTTGATCCATTTTTGACATTTCGATCAAGTTATTATAAATTTTCAAAAGCATTTCTGCTGGTAACACATCAATTCCATCCATAAGGAATTGTGTTGTAATCACCCACAGCAAGTCGTTTGGTGTACACAGATCGGAATGTCTTTGTTTGCTCTTCACTAATTACTTCTCGGTTCTTTGTGCGTTTAATTCTGCATGGATAGTTTATGACACGTTGAAAATTTAACCGGTCGTTAACACATTCAACCATTGAATTAAAATGTATTTGCTGTTTAGTTTTATAATCCAGAGTGATACCTTTGACCTTACATACAGATTTTATGACATCATCTTTCATGTACTGATATCCATAATTTTTCGGTCCTAACCCTACAAATTTCATGATTTTATCATCCGGATGTTCATCAGTCCATTTACCAAGGTAGCTGTCTTCGGTTTTGATATTTTCTTTTTCTGGATCGAAAATATACATGCAGCTATCAGTGTCGAAATACAACACCCTATCTTGGAGTTTTTCTAAAACTTTATACAACTCCAAGCGTGCACATGCTGTGACAAATGATGCAACAACTACATTGGCAGATGGATGTGGTTCTATAATATCGGTTTTATTTTCATAGCTGAATAATATGAATTTATCCTGTTCAAAAATTTCAACTGCTTTGACGGTGATATTTTTATCAGTTAATAGTTCAAAATATCTGGATGGTTCTGAGATATATTCAGTTTTAGTAAGAATATTATTTTGTGCAATTTATCATTAATGTTGCGCACTGGCGGAGTCCTGGGTTTTTTTCGATTTTTTTTTTTTCAAGTTTTATACCTTCAACCTCATAATAATCTTTAATGTATTTATCTTTATCTTCTTCACTTTGAACATAATTTGGATATCCACTTGCTTCTTGTTTAATTTTGAGGTATTTATCAATGTAATCCCTGTTATCCCTGTAGATAATGCCATAGGGATGAAACTCAATGAATCGACTACTTTAACACCATTGCATTGTAAACTAAGTATTTTGTTGCCATTCATAATAACATTAGGTTTTGAATTTCCATTGTTCACCAATTAATGTAAGAGGAACTGACTATCGTAACCTCTTGCATTGTGAGCAATACATGTTGTACATTTATGGTCGTTGGTGTAAAACAACCATTTGCAAAATCTTTCCAATACATTCTCTCCTTTAAAAATATATTCTCTGTTTGACAATACAGAATCACATGAAATGCATATTTCATCAATGGGTTTACATATACAATTTTCACAAGCAGTTTGTGCAACACAAAAATTGGGTATATGAACACCAGTATCTTGTTGACATTCAAACTAAAAAAATATGAATGGTACCTTTACTTCTTTCTGTGTTTCTCTCTTTTGGTACTGCTGTATATGACATCTGTGATCTGATGCGACAATTTCCTTGCAGTATTTGCACTTCTTTGTTCCCGAACAGATATGTCTTTTCTCCTTTCGTATGACGATTTCAACCCCACATTTCAGGCATTTGTGTATCATATCACAAACAGTTTTGTCATGTTTTGGTGATTTTTTTTTTAAATGATTGTCGAGACATCGTTTAATTCTAAAAGTCCTCTTACATTTGATGCATTGTATCCATCGTTCAAAGGGACATATCTGACCCTCGAAACACATACACTTGTATGGACATATATGATCACCTCTGCTGTTCGAACCGACATCACAGTGTTCACAGTAATAATGACATCCAAGGAATCCCGTGACAGTTGTGATCACATCGTAGTGGTTGTCATTGAAATATAGATGGACAACTTTCTTTCCCAACTGGTGGTGATTGAAAAAGAAAGCCTTCGTCAGCAAATTGATTATGTATTTTTATAACATACTCAGGATATAGTTGTTCCTGAATAATTTTGTATTCCTCAACCCCGCAACTGGTGTCGTGTGATAACCCCACTTTATCCAACAATGACTTTACAGCTTCCCGTTGTGAAGCTCTTGCTGGTCTCGTAATCCGTTTCGATTGTTGCTTACATTCAGTTGTATCTTTTTTGTCAGCATTACACATACCAACAACGACAGCCCTCGCAAAACACATGTTATCTTCTGCGTTCTGAATCAGAAGAATACTTTTCTTTACTGTTTTCATTTGATTTTGTTCACCGAATGCCCCATACTGTAAGGTATGTCTTGCGGTCCCTGTAGGCATATGCGTGACAGTGATGTCAAATGTCATCTGCCCGTCATGAATTTTGTATTTTTTGTTCGATTGTGCAACTTTTTCTATGTTGTCAAGCAATAATTCACCCGTCAGGTCTTTTGCTTCAGTGAACGGGACGTAAATCCCTAGATCTAGCCCTGGATGAAAGATGGAAATTCTCATTTGATCTTTTGGTCCAGCATCACACTCATCTTTCAAACTGTTCACCAGATCTTTGAAAATTCTGTGAACAGTTTGAAATGGTTGATAAAATTCTTGAAATGTGACGTTGAATTTCTTTGATGCTGTTTTAAATTTCCTCGAGTATTTATCGGTCAGATTTTTCATAGTATAATATTTACAGTCATCATCCAGTCGCACTCTCGTTCTATTATCTCGTTCGCTTTCGCTATCTGAATATGGCACAAGGCGCTTCATCGTGAAATGACGACGTGATGAAAATTCGCGTCGCTTTTATGCTCTGACACGGACATGCGCAGTCATCGTCCGTGTCAGAGCATAAAAGCGACGTGAATTTTCATCACGTCGTCATTCCACTGACGATTGAATAACGCACTGAACGCTCACTATGGATCCAAGATTACAGAGTAACAACCTACAACATTTACGAAAATGTGCATTAGAAGTTTTAAAGAATACAAAGTGGGTACCACCATACGGTAACTGTTTTAGGTGCAACTCGAGTTCACATTGGGCTTTTCAATGTGATGGCACTTCGAAAAAGAAGATTGATCAGATGAAAAAATCATCATTGACGCTGAGTGAATCTACTCCTGGGAAGTCTACGTGGACGCGCACATCAGACAACGATTATCTCACACCATGTGATGTAATGGACATTGATCAAACTGAGACATTAACTAATGAGATAGCGGATATGAAAGCTAAAAGTGGGGAACAATGGAACTCAACCGCGATGTCAATTAACGAGATCGCGGATGTGAAAACTGAGTGTGGTGAATTATACGCCTCAACCGAGGTATCAAATGATGAAACCACTATTCTTAGCACGGAGGATTTGCAGATGGAAGTGATAAATGCTGTAGCCAAAAGCGCTAACGATACTGAAATTAAGCAGACCACTTTGCCTACCAGAAAGAGAAAAAGACGTTTATCGCAAAAAAAAAATCTTCCAAGAAAGTTAAAAATAGTGAATAAAATATTATTGATTTAATTACTTGTTACGTTTTTTAGCAATTTCAGAGCGTATCTTTTGAAAAATTTGGGTGGCCCTGAAAAGGGGCGTTTAAATTGTTTGCCGAGTCAATAAAATTCAGACAAACCAGGATATAGTCCACCCGTGTTGTATGTGGGTCTCCAGTATGGATTCCGCACGTATAACGCTGCCTCAGTGGTATTCCACCTTGGCAGTGGTCTTGGATGATTAAATTCAGACAAATCTGGATATAATGCCCCCTCCTTATACGTAGGGTTTGTGAGGTAATGACACATATATATAGTAGGTACAAGTCTTTATTATGTTGTGAATAAGATATGCAGTGTGTACAAATATAATGATCAATAGTCGCCGCGAATTGGTGTCCCCGAATGGGTGATGCCTGGTGTGAATGATGCCTGGATATGATCTAGGTATGAGATGAGTCTAGTGAAAGCATGATGTGATGGGATGTAGTTGTTTCTTATATACTATTTGGGATGCATATTAGATGAGGTGTTTGGCAATACACATCGGGATTGGTTCTTCCGTTATGGTCATCTCCCTTGACCATATTTGGGAGCCATCTTCATTGTGTGTATATCTTTGCTGAGAGTAAGACGTGTGAGGTTTCGAGAACCGAACACGAATATCTGAGTTTGGGGTTTTATATATTGCGACATTCGTATAGTTTGAATCAAGTTGTGAGATTATAATGGGTAGTTATCTCACATATGTCCCCCACCCGTGTAAGATTTTTAGCGCAGCGGAAAATCTTATGTAACATCAAAATTATGGACCTAACTGGGGTAATTGTGATCATGTAATGTGGATGAGGCTGAAATGAAGTATAATAACATTGATTGTGGTGAAGTTATGATTAATACATGTGGAACAAAGTTGTCTTAAAATGATGATATGCGATATTAAGTTGTCTTAAAATGATGATACGCAATATTATGAGATTATGAAATAAATGGTGGGAAAAGCATATATGGGTTGGTATATAAAATGATCGTGCAAGCAGTCATAATGCGTGCTATATTGATATGTAGGCTAAGGTATGATAATAGAATATAGAGATACAAGTATGAGAAGTAATGAATATAACAATACGGTAATAGTGCATGGTATGTTTTGTAAATGATGAACATTGGTGATGTATTATATAAATGCATGTTGTATTGTTAATAAAATCATGACGATATGTATACATTCGGTATTGTGGTAATGAGAGACCAAATGTTTCTCATCTGCCGTCAATTGCACAGGGAATTGTTGAGAGCATGTGTCAGAGGTGAAATATTGTTTGGAGTGTGGTATATGAGACTTTGATTAATGCGTTTGTTGATAGTTGGCGAGATCCGTGACCAATGTTATTGAAGATAATCGGCGGTCAGTTGTCTAACTCTTGGGGTTGGCACGTGTCATATCTGCCGTTAATTGCTCAGGGAATTGTTGAGAGCATGGGTCAGAGGTGAAATATTGTTTGGAGTGTGGTATATGAGTCATTAATTAATGCATTTGTTGATAGGTGGGGAGATCCGTGACCAATGTTATTGAAGATAATCGGCGGTCAGTTGTCTAACTCTTGGGGTTGGCACGTGTCATAATGGCGTTATTATATGCAGCTGACGTGGTATGCATGCAGTAACGATATTAGAATTAGTCTGTGGGTTTGTGCCCCTTATAGGAAAAAAAATGGTATTATTGGGAAAATGATCAATATAGATTAAGTGGTGGGTTATGGATGGACGCGTGAGTTTTCATTATTTTCATAGGTCGTAGTGTGGATGATTCTTCATCGACATCTCGCGGGTGTTTTTTGGGAAATGTCAAATCTTCTTGTGTGATTTGTATTTGAGGTTCCTTAGCTGGAGACAAATGAATATCTTTCGTGGCTTCATTGGGTATTGGTGGGGTTAGTCTGTGACGAAGTTGCATATCAGTTCCCTTTATCATTTGGTTAAGTTTATTTCGTCGCTTTGCGATTTTAATTCGTCGCGTGTTGTGATTGCGTTGAGTCTGGTATTGGGAAATTTTCGTGATACACTGAATAATGTATTTGCGACTTGAGATGGCAATCAGTAAAATTAATACGAACGTAATGACCGCGGGAATGATAATTTGGTAATAATCCTGTTTTTTCTTTTGTTTGATGGGTTGCAGGGATGTGACTGTTTGCAGAAAATCATATAATGATAGTTGCTTTATGGGGGGTAACTTGTTTGGAATCGATACTTGAGGGGGCAAGTTATGAATTTGGGAAAATAATGACTTCCATTGTGGCAATTTATGTAATTCAATAGTTGATTGTAATTGGGTTATTTGTGTCTTGATGGTGATGTTTGATGAGTTCAAAGTTGTGAATGCAATTAGTTTGATACTGGCTGATGTAGCTATGCACCTTGGTGGTAAAGTTATCGTTGCGTTGGGGGGTAAAATTGTGATTCTATACGGTCGTTTTCTTAAGAGATTGTGATGACAGTTTACTGTAAATGTATGAGCTTTCGTGGTTGTTATAAGCCATGTACATGCCGCCAGCTTAATAGCGGATGGTAAATTATACTGAGGGTAAATGGCTATAGGGCAATTTGTGGCGGTATTTTTTGTATCATTGGTGAATATGTTGAGTAGGCAGTTATCATTATGTGATGCGGCGATTGAAATTTTTTGAATTTTACAATATGGTAATTTGTTTAAAATACACGGGTGATTGTCACCAATGGTGGTATATTTGGATCGGTCGGGAGATAATAGCAGGTAATTATGAGTAATGTCGATTCGGGCAACTGTATATTTATTGTTGTGTCTGAGTCTTGGGTCTCGAGGGTCTAATGGATAAAAAAATGGTATAGCGCGGAATATGTCAAACTGCATTCTGATATCGCGTAAGTAAATTGTTATGGTAATGATTAGTCTGCTGTCTGTGAGTATGGTTTGTGTCTTCAAATGTTGGTAATATTTTGCAATTCCCGATTCTATGGGGAATGGTAACTTCAAATGGGCTTGAAGTAATTTCGTTATACTGTCAAGTGCCTTTTTTAAATGTATTGGGCTTATGATCTCCGGTGTAAATCGGTGGTTAATTAGAGAGGCAATTTGAACTTTAAGATGTCGCAAATATAATTTTGCTTGGATAACATCTTGTTGTATTTCGTGTAATATTACTAGAAACTTAGCGTTGATGATTGTGAATATTTCAATTGTATGCACATGTTTTTGGGTTCGATGTGTTTCTTTTCGAAGTGTGGCTTGAATATTGGATATTGTTGTTGATAATGTGTTGACTCGTTGGCGATTTTCGTTTGAAATGACGCGTGTTATATTCATGATAGAATAAGCGGTTTGAGTATCGTGTTGGATTTTTTTTGGGTTTTGGTAGAGGGTTCGTATGTTATCTTCTACATGTGTAATATCTGACATCGAAGGGGTGCCAAATAAAAACTTAGCTATATCGCTTATTACGGGTAATATTGCTCGTTTGAGTCTTTTGGTATTATGGAGTTGATAATAATTATGATATTCATATTGGATTTGTTTTGTTTCCGTGAGAGCCGCTGCTAATTCAGTTTGTAAATCTGTCAAAATGTTGATGAGATTAAAGTTAATGTTATTTGTCTCGTTCCTGAATGGAGGTTTGTTATGGTGATATGTGCTTTGATGAAACGTGGCACAAATGCTATTGAGTTTATTTTGGGCCATCCTTATGTCGGTAGCGAGTCTTGCTATGTAGGTATAATATGGTGTGAGTTCGATGAGAAAACTGAGATCCCAATTTTCATTTGAGACAGCAATTTGCCGGTGATGCAAAAATAACATGTTCTGTCGAGTTAACATAGCGTCACTAGTTTGAAAGCCGATGATAAGTATGAAGAGGGTCGCTTTAACGAAGTTTTCTGTAGGCTTCATATCGCTTGCACCCCTATAAGTAAAAATATAGGTGTGTATTAGCGGGTTAGCCGGTATCTGATTATAAAGATAGATTCGCGTGGGCATGGCTTTTATGGGTTAACTGGTTTAATTAATCGATGAGATTTTTCGGCCGGTGTAAGTTGTAATGTCATTCTCAGATTACTGTGTAAAATTGGTACCCCCAGAAATCGACGAAATATGACGTCACGCGATGCCAGTGTGTGTACCAATTAGCCGCGCTGCGTGCGCTAGGCATGTCGACGAAGGTAATTAGTGGTATAGCGGTATAAATGCGTTGGCCATTACGGCTGTGAATTATCTTTGATAGCTGTTTGTGCCTATATAATTTAACGTGGGCTACATCGTGCTAATGCAGATTGGTTTCATTGAAAATATCACATGGACATCTGAATGTGAACGACAAGTGGTATTGCTGTATTATTTATAAAATGTATGTGTCATAGGGTGTAGGTATACCAACAGTCATGTCAATATGGATATCAAAAGGCATATGAATAAATGCGTATTGTGTACTGCTATATATAGGTTCTTATTGCTATATTTGACATGATTATTGGCGGAAATATTTGTTGATTGTATAGTATTAGGGGAGTGCAATTGACGCATGGAATAGTAGTTCTATCTATATTGTAATGATAATATTTGATCGCGCATTGTCACGCGGCTCTGGTTATCTTGGCGGTGGGGGGACAAATTATATCGGAAATTTGTATTCCGTTGTCCTATTGGAACAACTCGATGATTGTACGTGTGTGGGATTTGGATGAAGAAACTTGATGCTTCTATATACGTGGGTTCTATACATCGTTTCGCCTTAATGAATAGTAATGGTAGTATGAACTGATGTTGGACATGTGTTAATTTGAGTTATAAGATCCGATATAGGGCGTATATGAATATGTTATTAATGACAGTTAATCATTGGCAAGTATATTTGACAATAATATATGGGGTAGGGAAGAATATGAAAAATATTGCTTAAGGACTGACAATATTTGTGTCGTTTGGGATAAAGTGCACATGGTGAGCCTATTTTGGCACTGTATATGCACATTTTGGTAAGCGGCGGTATTGGGTGAAGTTTGTACGTGAATTTCGTGTTCACGTGTATTGGATTTTTGTTTTATGCACGATATAGATGCATGTGGGGTCCGTGTATTGCGCGTTACATGTATGTAAGAGTGAGCTTCAGTTAGCTCTGTACATGTATCTGGGATTTTTATGCACGATTGTGCACTGTGTGTTCTATACATGTTAAGTTAACTGGGCCTTGATTGGCCGTTAACATGTACGTTGTATTTGGAGATTTTCTTGTGGAAGGGCGTTCGGGTATCATGGGAATTGGATGGGGAATGGTATATGAGGATTTGATGGGTAACTGTGTACACACGTTTGTCGTGTGTTATAGGTTACATGTTAAGTTAATTAGGCCTTGATTGGCCGTTAACATGTACGTTATTGGGAATTTCTTGTGGAAGGGGGTTTGGGTGTTATGGAAATTGGATGGGGAATTGTATCTCACTAGATACGTGGGGGGGGGGGGGTAAGCGTACTAAATCGTTAAGGAAGGTTCACCTATCGGTGTTCATGTCATAATAATTGGTGTGTGTGTGTCACTTAAGTTTGATATTATGATACACTTGTGAGGTTGTGAACCTTGGTTAATTATTTCATCTAAATAGGATTATTTGAGTTTGATGAATAATTATGGATAGTGTTGGTTATGTTATGAGGCAGATAAATTGGCTGGGTAATGTTTGTTTATGTTATTAGTTTATGTTGAAATATTCCTATTTATTGATATACTTGTGTAACATATTTTTATTGTATTTATTTATTTTATTTTTTTTTGTTGAGGGAAGCAAGTTTAGCCCTGTGTGCATGGTGCACCGATGCACACTGGACTTGCTAGTAGTGAGTTATAATCTGATTATTAGATGATGTTTAGTGTGTTAATTTATAATTGGACATTATGTGTAGATGTCTCGAAGAGATATTGCTTGAAAGCGGGTGAAATAAAATTTAGTGGGGGAAGGAGGGTGTGGGGGCGGGGGGAGTCTAATGGTGACTTTCATATTAGGATTGGGAAATAGTGAATATCTGGGTGATGCATGCCGTGGTTAATATTCCACACGCCATATAATAAAAGGCGTTTAGTGGCAGTTTTAGGGTGTCATGACCTAAAATAAGGTCGGACAAATGTCCGTAACAATGAGATAGGGATTGGGGAAGTGTTGTTGATGGGAGAAAATGCCGTGGTTTATGTACCAATCGCTCTATAATGAAGAGCGTTTTGTGGCGGAAGGGGGTAGTTATATTGAGGGAAATATGCCGTGATCACTGTATAACCTACTGTATAATATATAGTGTATTGTAGCGTTCGTTTGCCATGTCAATGAATATATGATTGAGTTGAGCATATTGGAGGGAATGGAAATGTAACTGAGTCATGAACGGGAGTTTGCCATATTTCGGAGATTGGTGCGAGAGACAATGATCGACATATTGGCATGTTTCGTGAATAAACAATTATACAAAGACGCCGAGTGTCAGTCATTAGCGAAAGATATATATTACATGTCGGTTAAATTTACTTCGGCATCATGACTCAATGTACACCTGTTAGAATGATCGACAGATTGGTATGTTTCGTGAATAAACAATTATTCAAAGACGCCGAGTGTCAGTCATTAGCGAAAGATATATATTACATGTCAGTTAAATTTACTTCGGCATCATGACTCAATGTACCCCTGTTAGCGATAATTGAATTAGAGATTTGGGAAACGGGACGATGCCCTGTTTAATGATCATACCACTGGTGTGAACGAAGTTTATCGTTTGGGTGTCTATCTCTGTGCCGAAGGGGGTGGGATGGGAGAATTGCAGTAGGGTTATGCCTTTGTAAGACCTGTTTTATATAATATTAATAAAAGTTATGTAAATTATCTATCATTAGTGATTGTGAGATACTTTGATACATGACTATGAATGTTCGATATCAGTTGTCATCTGATATAAATCATATGTTTCCGTACTTTCGTTTGACCAATTTGTCGAACGGCTGTCGGGTGATGTATATTGGAAGGAATTAGAAAACGATGAATCTTTAGGCGTGTGTTTGGAGTATGGTGAATATAATTTACGATGCCGGCCGCGTTTGTTATCTGCGCGATCCGATTTTGTGTCTGGCGTCGTACTATAAGAATTTTGTGTAATTAATTTGTGTTTTATGACATTTGGTTCCTGTGTTTGGGGCCTAGATTGGTCGCTGGGTGAAAAATCCGGGGGTGATTGGCTGTCTGTTTTATTAAAATGTTTCGAAGCCATGAGTCTGTTGGCTAATTCAGCCAATGGTATTGAAGAGCTGTCGTCTGTGTTTGAGCGCTCAAGTTGAGCGCGCTTAATTGCCGTGGTTTTGAGGTCATCGTCTGATTCCAATGTGGATTGAGAGCTATTATTATCGACACTGGCTTCACTCGGTGGAAATGCAAATCGATTATGTCGTTTATTTTTTAAGTGATTGGGAATTTGAGGTGTAGGCCAATCAATGGGGGATGGTTTGATGTGTTTAGCATGTGATTTTGTTAATTTAGCAGATAGGTCATGTCTTAATATGTAAGATATGGGGCCTGTCTGTTTCAAGATACGCCAAAACGGCTCATATTTAAATGAAAATTTGTGATTTGGTTGGTGGATTTTGTAATAGACGGATTGGCCTATTTTAAAGGTTGGAATAGATCCACCTTTGTTCTGTTTGTGGTTGCGAGAGGCTGTTTCGAGAAGAGATTTTGTAGTTTTAAAAATAATGTGTTGATTTTGAAGCGTGGTGGCTAAAAAATCCTCTCCTAAATACTTTTCTCTGTGTGTTAAAATTCGGTCTATGCTTATCTGTGGTTCTCTAAAAAAAGTTAGAAAAAATGGTGAATGTGTATGTACACTGGAACAATGGAAGTTCATTGCTTGTGATGCATAATTTAGATATAGGTCCCAATTTTCTACATTTGCTTGGGTGATTGTTGAAATGATTGATGCTAGACTTCTATGCGAACGTTCTGACTTACCGTTACGTTGGGGTCTGTAGAACGAAGTGAGGCGGTGATTGATATGGTAATATTTACAAAATTCAGTGAAGGTAGAGTTTGCAAACTCGGACCCATTATCTGTTAATATTTCTTCAACTGATCCAAATAAAGTGAAATACTCTGAATTCAATCTTTCTAAAATTGTATCCACCATTTTGTTTGGTAATGCGTATGCTAAAGTATGTAATGAAAATTGATCAATAATAGTTAAGATAAATCTATTTCCTGACTGTGTTTTGGGGGAAAATGGTCCCATAAGATCGATAGCTATGAGTTGTCCTGGCCTTGATGGGGCAGTGACTGGTTGCAGCGGGATTTTTGGATTATAAGCATTTCGTTGTCGGCATGTATGACAATTGTTTATGTATGTGACAATTTTTTCAAACAACTGAGGTGTGTAATATCTGTTCCGTATGGTCGCGTATAGCGATTGTACCGCTCTATGGCCGAGACTGTGATATTGGGATATAACTTCTTGTGCTATTTTGTCCGTTATATATATACGTAATTTAGGTATGTCATTATATATTGATATATAGTGTAGGATACCATCTTTGAGAATAAAGGTTTTTGCTAATTTTTCGGGTATATTTGTTGATTGCATTTGTTTGATAATCTCGGAGATTGTGTGGTCTCCTGATTGTTCATCTCTTATATTAGTTATAGGAGGAAGGACCGGGCTGTCGTCGAGATCAACTGGTGGTTCGGAATCCGTTTTCTGTTTTGGTTGTTTTTTTTGTTTTGAAAATTCCTGAATATCTTTCATGTCAAGTATATTAATATCCTGTACAAGGGGATTGGTGGGTGGATTTGGGTCGCTATCGGTGCAAGAATTGATGCACGGGTGTGTGTCGGGGTTTATCCGACTGCAAAAATCTGCCGTAACATGGTTCGTGCCTTTAATATAAGTAATTTTTGGGTTCAATGCTGATATTTCCAAAAACCATTTTTGAATTTTTGTGTTTATCAGATCCTGTTTTTTAAACATGTGGATGAGGGGTAAGTGATCTGTTTTAATCTCTACTTGGGATCCTTGTAAGTAAAATTTAAATTGCCTTGCAAACGTATATATCGCGAATGCTTCTTTTTCCGTGACAGAATAATTCCTTTGTGATTTGTTAAGTTTTTTACTGGCGAACGCGATTGGTAGTTCAACGTGTTTAGCATCTTGGCTATGAGCATATTGTGATAGTATCGCCCCGATACTATGTATAGATGCATCTACTGTCAGAATGAACAGTTTGTCGGGATTTGGGTAAGCTAAGATGGGGGCGGTTGCTAAGCTTTCTTTAAGCGCGTCGAACGCTGTTTGGCACGGCGCATCCCACACAAATTTAGCATATTTGGCTGTGAGTTTGATTAAAGGCAATGCCGTAGATGCGAAAGTAGGAGAATATGACCTGTAAAAATTAAGAATTCCCAGTAATCTGCGGACTTCTTTAACTGATTTCGGAGGTGGTAGAGACTTGATAAGTGAAATTTTTTCAGGGTCAGGGGATGTGCCCTTGTCGGAAATAATATGTCCTAAAAATTTGACTTGTGGTTGGCAAAATTTAGATTTTGATAGTTTAACTATTAAGCCGTATTCCCTGAGTCTGTCAAATAATTTTGTGAGCTGCTGTATATGCGTTTGAGGATCGGAGCTATGACAGATCAGGTCATCGACAAATCCTTCTACAAATGGTAAATCGTGTAGGGCCATGTTCATGAGTTTTAAAAAATACCCTGAGCTCGAGACATATCCCATCGGGGCTCTTTGATAACTGTATTGTCCTTCGGACGTATTCATAGTTAATATGGGAACATCTTCGGGTACGACTCCAATAACATGATAAGCATTTGATAAATCAAAGATACTGAAAATAGTTGAGCCGAGTAACTTGGACGATATTTCTGTAAAACTAGGCATAGACCATTTTAATGGAATGGAAACATCATTGAGTTTTCTGAGATCGATTACCAATCGATAATTGGGAGTACCATCGGGATTGGGTGTGGCTTTGCGTATGAGGAGAATGGGAAATCCCCACGATGAGTGGGCAGTGGGTCTAATAATGTCTGCATCTAATAATTTTTTTATCTCAGCAGCCATAATTCGTTGTTTGTTCAGTGGTGTCGGATATTTTTTGCAAAAAATAGGTAAAGTATTTGGTTTGAGGTCGATTTTCATTTTAATTTTTGGACAATATCCTATCTTGTTTATGTCATTTGTAAAAACATCAGGGTATTGTGATACTAGTTGCAATATCTGCTGTTTAAGGTGTTGAGTTGCCACGAAATCATTGACAGATATAGGTTGAGTCTTGGTGACTGGAGGGTTAATGTCTTGCCGGTCACCTATGGTGTTTATACTGTGTTTGTCTGGCGGAGATGAGTTAATGTTTTGCTCATCGGATGCTGTGCATATCATTTGCTCTTGAGTGCCAAATGCTTGTGCTATCACACGGCCTTTCCTAATGGACATATGTGACGCCGATTGGTTTTCTATCATGACGCAAATACTGGGATTATTTGCATCTGCTAGCGTGTCGGTTACATGTACATTTGGTTCGTGTTCGAAAATGGACATGTTACCTTTGCCTATTCGGATTATAGGTGTGTTAAACATATCATTTGGCCCTATGAGTCTGCCTGTTATGATGGCGCATGAGTGGGGTGATAATGAAACGTTATTTGTTGATCGGATGAGTGATGCAATGTGACCATCCCTTAACATCGGGTATAATTGATTCTGTATTCTGAATTTTTCTAGATCAAAGTAAAGTCTAATACTGTGTTGTTTCATAAAATCGCGCCCTAAAATGCAAGGACGTGACAAGGTTGCACATATGACAAATTTGTGAGTAAGAATGAGTTTTCCGATTCTAAATATGAGATGTGTGGATCCAAAAACTTTCATTGGTGTACCATCGGCTGATGTGAGTAACACATGTTCTTTAATTAAAGGTGGTCGATTTGGCATGGATCTATAAATGTCGTATTTCAAGCAACTGGTGGTTGCCCCGGAGTCTAATAGTGATCTAATCCGTTGTTTGTGTATTTTAATGATAGTTGAGCATGGTGTTTGGTTTAGAGCACCATCTGTCATATCACTTGGATATTTAAGTACTGGTATAGTGTGTTGTATGGGTTTGACTGGTGGTATTATAGGGTTAATTGCAGTATTGGAATGTGATTCGCGAGAACTGGTGCATGTTGATTTTCTTTTGGATGATGAGTAAGAATTAGTAATGTGTTGGTGCTTGGGCTTTTCAAGGCGATTCAGGGTTTTAAATTGGGGAGGAAAGGTTAAATCCCGAAGTGGTGAGATAGACTTATTGGAAGAATTATGAAATCTGGGTTTCATAGAGGAACACCTGCTATGGCAGAAAGTGGTATGTGTTACGTGCCTGTGGCGAGGGAGATCAAGTGGAGGCCGCGTACGGTAATTAATATATCGTTGGTTTTGGCAGTTTGGTGGTAGCGTGGGGTAATGATTAATGGACTGCAGCTGTGAATTATAGACTCTATGCTTTTGAGATTCGTATGTTCGATGATCTTTAGCATATCTATGATTGTGGTTGTATATTGTGCTAATTTGATGTGTTATTGGACTCATTGCGTTGCGTTGGTGGGTGGGGTGAAATTTTTGATGCAATGAGTCCTCATCTGTTTAAAAATTGGTTGTTATTTTGAGGCCGACGTCTGCATTGGTCTGTGGTATGATTGTTTAATCTGCAGTATGTACAGAATAGGGGTCGTTGAGCTGTTGTAGTATATCTTGCATCCATGGTCTGGATGCGGTTTGGATGGGAGACCCTTGGTTCAGAGTAGGGGTGGTGAGAATTTGAAGGTTGGCGCCTGTGGGGGTGATCATTGATTCGGTGTCTGTCTTTGGATTGCCGGGGGTTGTAAGTGGATTGTGATGGCCCTCTTGGAATGTGCCGATGGTTATTGTCGATATCCATTGGTTGAGGGGATTGTAACTGTGGGAATTGGTTATAATCATTATGATGTTCACCGTAACGTAAGCGATAGCGTTGCCGAAGGTTCATTTCGCGTAGGGCGATATCAGTAGCTCTATCAAGCGTTATGGGGTCGTCTTTGAGAAGCCTGAATTTAATACTAGAGTCGCGAATACCGTCGGAAAAAAATGCTACTAATTGTGTTTGCACTGCTCTTGTGTTGATTTCATCAGTATACGCGTGTTTAGCAAGGGTACGTATGCGTTCTGCAAACATGGCAAATGTTTCCGTATGTCTCTGCCTAATGGCTCGTAATGAGGAAATGGCTTGAGGCGAATCAGTTATGGAACTGAATAATGAGCGTAACTGTGATTTCAGATCGGTCCAGGTGAACGTGAATTTTCCGTCTGTGTTATTTTCATTTATGAAGCGTTGAATAAATTCAGAAACTTGAGATTTACATGTCTGAGCGGCAATTTTTATGATAGTCTCATCTTGTGCCGAAATCGCGCGGGAGTATTTTTCCACCGCATGGACCCATTGGGGAAAAGCGTCAGGCTTGCCATCGAAGGGTTCAATAATGGAATTCATTCCCAGCAGTGCTGTTATTGTTGTCTGTGTTTTTAAACTTTCAGTCTGGTCGCGGATAGAACTAGTGAAATGGCTAATTTCATGGGTAAGCCGTGACAATAGCAAGTTCTGATTATCTTTGCCCATTTCATTAGTAATGTCTGTGTGGGGGGGTCTGGCGGTTGATCGGTCCGTTTCCCTGTTTAATTCAAGGTGATGCTGATAATTGGTTGGATGAAAATAATCGCTGCTCTGCGGAGGTGGTGACTCCATTATGTTATTAAGGATTAACGGTGTCTGTTTTGGGATCTATGGTATGGGTGCGAAATATGTTGTATTTTTTTCCAAGTGCCGTGGCGGTGTATTATGCGATTCAGGTGTATTTGACACGATTCAGGTGATTTATTAGGATGTTTTATGGGAATTGCCGCGACTATAGAGTTGACGATAAGTTTTGGATAATCCGTAAAATGAGCCGGAAATGTATGCCACTCGTTCCAAGAATCTAGTGTATGTCCTGAGTAGTTATTTGTAATCATACAACGCACGTATAAGCGGATTGTATCTTGCGTTATATCAATGCGAATGGGATTGCAATATTTAATGAGTTGTGGCGATAAAGTTATTTGGTGGGGTAAAGCGTATCTACAGTAAGTTTTAAAATTAAGAACTGAATGTTGTTTGTAAGAGGTGGGTGGTATGGGCTGATCGTTTGAAGCATGTATTGTAGTAGGATGGGTAGGTAGTGTAGGTGTAGTAGAATCAGGTGATGTGTCCATAACCCACGTGAAAAAAAAAAAGGAGTAAAAGAATGCTAAAAATAGGGGGTGTGCAATTTGACAGCAAATGGGAAAAAAAAGATGGTCACTCACCAATTTCCGAGAAGAATAATGTGCACAAGTCTGTGATGATGAATGATGTACAGAATGTTCTTGTCGTGTTTATTGGAAGCCGAAGGATGTCCAAATCGGATGTTAATGTTTATGTGGATCTGAATCTGGTCTGCAAGAGGCGTGAGTAATGTTTTTAGCTGGATACACGATGTGAGCTGGTTGTATGAGAATAAAAGGTTGATTCGTCTGTGTCAGATGAGTATGTATGCGGTTCTGTGTGTCCGAAGGGTTGGTGTGCGGTCCTGTGTGTCCGAAGGGTTGGTGTGCGGTCCTGTGTGTCCGAAGGGTTGGTATGCGGTCCTGTGTGTCCGAAGGGTTGGTATGCGGTCCTGTGTGTCCGAAAGGTTCCTGTGTGTCCGAATGGTTGAGTTATGGTTGACCGGTACAGTGGTCTAGTGTGTGAGACTGTCTATCCGTGGCTGGAGTGTAAGGCTGTATCCCCGTGGTTGAGTAGCGGTTTGAGATTGTTTCTGCTCTGTAGTGATCGTCTAGTGGCCGAGACTTCAAGTTGTGTGGTGAGACGTAGAACTGCTCACGGCACCATTAATACTATGTGAGGTAATGACACATATATATAGTAGGTACAAGTCTTTATTATGTTGTGAATAAGATATGCAGTGTGTACAAATATAATGATCAATAGTCGCCGCGAATTGGTGTCCCCGAATGGGTGATGCCTGGTGTGAATGATGCCTGGATATGATCTAGGTATGAGATGAGTCTAGTGAAAGCATGATGTGATGGGATGTAGTTGTTTCTTATATACTATTTGGGATGCATATTAGATGAGGTGTTTGGCAATACACATCGGGATTGGTTCTTCCGTTATGGTCATCTCCCTTGACCATATTTGGGAGCCATCGTCATTGTGTGTATATCTTTGCTGAGAGTAAGACGTGTGAGGTTTCGAGAACCGAACACGAATATCTGAGTTTGGGGTTTTATATATTGGGACATTCGTATAGTTTGAATCAAGTTGTGAGATTATAATGGGTAGTTATCTCACAGGTTCCACTCTGGAGTTTCCTCATTCTTGAACTTGAACTTAATCGAGCATCGGCAGAGAATTTTAGCAAAATGTTCTCTTTTAGTTTAGAGAACATTTTGAAGATAAAAAAAAACGATACACTGCGCTCCATATTATATGAAACAAAAAGAAACACACTTGTTTTGACGTTCGGGAAAATTTGGTGAAATATACGATGACGTCGTCAGCGGCGTCCGCGCGTTTTCAATAAAAAAACAGATATTCCCATTCTTCATTCATACCGAAATGGATTACCGAGATCTGTATCGGAGCTATTTGGAGGATGGGATGCTGGTGCGAGGTGTGTTTGGGGATCAACCACAGATGCTATGGAAGGCTTTGAGTTTAGCAGAAACGGGGACTATAGATAACTGTTTTTACGAATTCGCACCGCTCTGGGGGATACAGACAGGCCGGCCATGCAATTGTGCCATTTGGTTGCGACGTTCCCAAGACAACTTTCAGCTGTATTCAAACCCAAACACATCATGCGGTTTCTTTCGAAACCATCCAAAACGGCCCTTTTCAGGGCCTCACAATTTTTTAAAAGATACGCTCTGAAATTGCTACTGTACAATTTGTTCATGCTTCCTGAACTTGGAGATAATGTTCACATAATTTCTTCAAAACCAAATTCATTCATCATGAACTTGGAGAGAATGTTCACATAATTTATCAAAGAATACTTCCCTAACAATAAAAAAAACCCACTACCACCTTCATATCTATAATACGATCATCATATAGCATAATACAGAGCGTATCTTTCGTGAATTTTAAGTGGCCCTGAAAAGGGCGTTTAAAATAATATAAAAATCATTTCTTTTGTTTCTTCATCACAGTTAAATCTTTCCCGAGTGATCCAAATGTTGCTCACTTCGTAGGTTCTTTCTGGAAACCATGTACCTCAATTGGTATGTCAATCGTGTGAGGTTTCAAGTTGATTGTACATTCAGTCGGTTTTTGTGTTAATTGCTTTCGTAAATCCTTCATTTCCTGCCAAATATTCCGTAACAAATTTGTCTGTTCTTCCCATTGTGAACTGTTGATAACTTGGTATATAACAGGTTGAGTCATTTGTTGTGTTTTCACCGGCGGTGTATACACTGGTTGTTGATCCGTTCGCGGATACACCATTGGTACCTGTTGCTGTTCTACCCGTGGCGTTACATTTCCTGCATACAGTGGAGTCGACATTTGCGTTGTTGCAGGAACATGATCGTACTGTACATCAATAGTCTTGAGAAATTCCGTTACTGGATCCATGTTTCAAAATAACGCTAACGTTACAATTTACGCATATAATGACGTTAACATTTTTCGAGGATCAAGTATATGGGATGCGCGGGCCTCGTTGACGACGTCATGCGTATTTCACCAAATTTCTCCGAACGTCAAATCAGATGTGTATCTTTTTTGTCAAAAACATCATATTTCTATGAATAAAACACCGATTTGACTCGGGAAAATTTTATCTGTACCATTTTACCATTATCTCATAACATATTTCACTGAAACGTAACTTCTGCAAGTGCATTTTACAACGCTATCATCTTCGAATTTATTCGAAGACTTTCGCTTTTGTTAAAATGCACTGGTAAAGTAACACAATTTACCAACACATCTATTTTTCTCGTATTATTCTAAGTTCAATGTGTACAGCGAATGGGGGCGCCCTTCGCTTACCACACTGGCATTAGAATCCTAGAAAAAAATCGATACGTTGGTAAATTGTGCTCTTTTCTGTCAAAAATATGGGGCAGAAATTTCTGGGGACGGCCACTCTGGCCCATGGGCCAGAGTGGCCGCCCCAGAAATTTCTGGCCCAAATGAACCAGAACATTTCTGATTCGGCCACTCTGGCCCGTGGGCCAGAGTGGCCGACACAGAAATTTTGGACCGACGAGCCCGACCCTGGGCGGGCCATTCTGGTCCCACCCCCATGTGCCAGAGTTGCATCGAGCGAGTGTGGTGGGCCAGAGTGGCCGCCAATACTACTGTCCGGGCTATTAAAAAACCAAATTTCAAGTCGATAGCTCTACCCGTTTCCGAGATCTGGTCTGCGCATGCACGAAGCTGGCGTCGCACGGGCTCGGCGACCCGATAAAATTCGTATCCGGGGCAAGATACATTCACATAGCAAATTTCAAGTCGATAGCTCCACCCGTTTCCGAGATCTGGTCTGCGCATACGCGAAGCTGGCGTCGCACGGACTCGGCGACCCGATAAAATTCGTATCCGGGGCAAGATACATTCACATAGCAAATTTCAAGTCGAAAGCTCCACTCATTTCCGAGATCTCGTCTGCGCATGCGCTGCACGGGCGCCACACGGGCTCGCCAATACGATAAAGACGACCGCCTGGTCAAACAACACACACGTACCAAGTTTCGTCCCGATCGGTCGAGAATCGTAGATTTGTATAAATGACATACATACAGACAAACATACAGACAAACAGATGTCTTCATAATATATATGAGACTAGCCGATGAGCCCGACGTTGTCCGGGCTATTCAAAAACCAAATTTCAAGTCGATATCTCTACCCGTTTCCCAGATCTGGTCTGCGCATGCGCGAAGCTGGCGTCGCACGGGCTCAGCGACCCGACAAATTCGTATCCGGGGCAAGATACATTCACATAGCAAATTTCAAGTCGATAGCTCCACCCGTTTCCGAGATCTCGTCTGCGCATGCGCTGCACGGGCGTCGCACTGGCTCGCCAATACGACAACGACGACCGCATGGTCAAACTACACACAAGTACCAAGTTTCGTCTGGATCGGTCGAGAATCGTAGATTTGTATAAATGACATACAGACATACAGACAGACAGACAGACAAACAGAGGTCTTCAAAATATATATGAGATAGTTGCTGTGGGCAATTAACGTTGATTGAGTGTTGTGTGAAATTTCATCCAACGCGTTGTATAATTAACATACAACCGTTGTTAGTAAATATATATGCAACGTTGTGTGACAGTGTATCCAACAAAATTGTCATGCAACTGTTCACACAACGTAGATAGGTGCTGTGGGCATACAACGGTTGATTGACTGTTGGATAACTTCTTATCCAACTAGATTTAGGGTGTAATGGAATGTGACAAAGATTGGTATAAAAAAATCGGAATGAGGCTATTGGGTTTGGAGAAAAATTACCCATCATGACCTGGGATGTGGGCATGGAAAAATATCACCCTCGGCCCAAATATCTGGCCCCTCGGGTGAGATTTGTACACCCCACACCCCAGGTCATGGTGGATAATATTAATATCACCCAATTATCCCACACGTGCTGCCTGCGCTAAAATGTGTATGGCGTGGGAGAAATTGGTATCTTTCGATTCTGTGCGGCATTTCCTGTCTGTCCTAAAATCACCAGATATCGTGTCAAACGTATACCAGTGTAAATATGTTTCATCTCAAAAACTCACATTTTGACGGTGCTATGGTTCTATATCCACTATGGACCAATTGATTTATTTAGTTTGTACCACGTGACAAATAAATTTAAGTGCTAAAATGTATCTCTGACCTTCAATAGAAAGCAATGGAAACCGAACTTGGCAGCGAAGTGACTCGTCTTCCTGTCTCTCACAATCCAAGCGGCATAACTCTACATCCTTTCGTGAGCGTACCGGTGGTAACATTGACTATCAACAAATGTGCGATGACGAGGAAGAGCAGGATGTTGGATGTGTATACTGATGTTTCCCACATCGGTTGTTGGAGGTTTCATCAATGGAGGATTCGTCAATTCCCACAATGGCGAGCAAATAAAGACAAGCATTATCCGAATTATTATGTAACCCTCGCCCTGTCTGTCAATAAATACACAGGTAAAATTGTTCGACACGCGTCAATTTTGCGCAGCGCGTGTAATGTGACGGGGAGTATCGACTCTTACAAAATTTATTTTCGAAACTACTACAAATCAACATTACACTAGAAATTGAGTTCTTTCTATTCATTGCATTTTCCCTATGTGTGGTTTCGATAATAACGGTTTCGGAATTCGGAAGCTCACAAATCCATCATATACTGATAAGTTCGCAATCGTGTATCATGGCCTCAATGTTGACGTCACTCTAAGATTATGTTCTTTAACTGTGATCGTCATGTAGGCTTATGCTTTTCTATTGGTGGCAATCGAATAAGTAGTCGTCGGGAAACACGATAATATTTTGAAACAAAAGTGCTAAGCTATGACATGATAACCACATCATTAAGTAAAATAAATCACGACAATGAGAATCATAATCCCCTTACTGCGAGTGGGCGAGTGGGCGAGTAGTCGTACATTTTTCGAACGGTTTGTGAACCATCCGGCTGAGTGTGTGTCATCGCGGGCCGCAAATAACTTGCTACCCTCGAGGGTAACATTTGAAAAGTTGTTGACCGCTCAGCGATTACCAGTTAACATAGAACTACGGAGTGCTCAACGTGCAGAGATTACATCAAAGCACTCTAGCAATTTCCTAAAAATGTCCTCTTATAAATCCCACTGTTTCGTAACAACAGCTAAATCTGATGTTTGCTAATTTGCATTATAGTTGTTTTTAATTTGCAATTAAAGCAGGCTATGTATAAATGGTCTTATCGCGGACATAAATCCATTATAAGGTGTAGTTTTCCTATTGAACCTTTTTATATCAATGAACGAATACCGTGGAACAAATGGATAAACCTTAGTATGCAGTTGGTATGTATTGCACACACACATTATTGCACACACGATGCACATACGTTTATGATCCAAAGTTTAAATAGCCACTCTTTATTGTTAATCAATTGACAATTTCCTTTCAGTTCTACATTCCTCCGACTTCACAAGAACATCGTTATGTTGCTTAACAGTTTTCAAATTATATTGCACCATTAACACATTTTAGTTTCACATTTTAGCGTTCTTGAAACTGACACGTCTACCTGCGTCTATACGCTCATTTAAAACGAAACCGAATATTTCGCGGCATGGCTACTCTACTTCGAAATTGCTTTACAACTCTTTCCGTGAATGTATTCCCACCATGCTACCAGCAAACTGATCGGACAATGCTGCGCAAATGATGGATGTGTTAATTGATCCACAATTTGACAGTTTTATTTTCTAAAAAGCGAGAATTCCAACATAAAAGTAACTCTACGAACTGGATAATAGAATATAGGCGCGCAATAAGGCCTGCCATTATAAAGAGGTACACGTGTACTCCTTTGTCAGATAACAAAATAGTTGTTACCCTTGTTTTCGTGAGACACAGTGATTTGTCGCCGCTCTCGACCTGAAATGGCACCATCTGGCCTGGCTGCCATCGGGTGTCATTCCAGGTATCAAGCGGGCGACAAATCTCCGTATCTCACTCAATCTCGGGCGACAACTGTATATTGACACGCACAGCCATGTTTGAGGCATCATATCTTCGTCCATTAAGAGCAATCGCAAGTAAATTTCCACAACGTGACCACTGTTATAGATGTAATCGATAATGGTATATACTTAGTTACCATAATTGTAATCACTCGACGAGGAAAAACGGTCTTTTAACGAAACCAATTCTTAACGCTCAACATGATCACATGTCACATTTGAAGATCCGTGGTTGGTGCATTGCTTCCGAATATCGACCGAACACCGACTGCAATCAGTGCATGTCTAATAACACGAGGACAAATGCATATGTTGTGTCCACCTTGCAATTTCCGAATCCAACCCCCCTGAACAGACCAAACTTACATATATTCCATTTGCTCTCTCTTCATCCCGTCCTTAGGACAGAACCAACTCGTGACCAACCTTTGACAAAACGTTGAATACACACGCTGTTGTTTGTCTAAAACAATAACTTTCCAACTAATTACTGGCTGGACATTCAGACAATGATAACAGTGTCAACCTATATTTGTCATACAATTTCCAACCAATGTTGTGTTAGGCGTGAATTGTCCAACTGTCCAAATATTGTACCAAATATTGTACCAACGTATCTACATTATAAACATACATCCTCACCGCCAAATGGTGAACAGTTAAGTTCTGCATGAATGATCAGTATTTCCTTCGTGACGCCGGTCTTCAAGAGATAGATGCATATCTCAAGGTCAGATTGAAGGAAGGCCTTCTCAGTGGGTAAATGTGCAAAGCAATACCACAAAAGGTAAAAATATCACCACCAAGAAGAACATAGAGAAATTGATAAACGTTGTTCTTATACTCATTATTTGTGTTCTCCAATATCAAAATGTCGCCTGTTTTCATTTGTTATTCGCAATACTACTGTGTATATATAACACTGGGCTTGATATGTGATACAGTCTCATACTACTGTGTATATATAACACTGGGCATGATATGTGATACAGTCTCACAGTGCTAATTGTTGGACTATTAGTTCATTGTTATACATATATATTCGATTGATTGATTGATTGATTGATTGGGATTTTATGTCGCTTTAGCCACTAAGGCCATATCACGACATTGCCAGTTTTAATGGTGGAGGAAATCCGCACACTTACGGCTAATCTAACAGTGATTTCAATGGCTGACAAACTCGTCGACCATGTGCGGCAAACCACCGGCCATCGGCAAGTAACTGACAACTTTCCCAGATAACGATTTCGAGTTACAAAGTCCACGATGGAAACCCTTATCTCCAGCACTGAAGGGCGAAACGGCTTGGACTTGTACCCCTAACCGATTGAGCCACCGAGGCCCCTATATTCGATTGACTATATCACCTGTATGATTCGTTTCTATAATATGTGCGTTTGGTTCGTTTCTTTGTTAGATTAGGCGGCATTTTCTTTGTAGTGTGGAAGGAGGGGGTCCCAGCGATAGATATCTAACCCATGTTAAATTGTTGGTGTCTTTCAAAAAATACTCAGAGAAAATTCACTATTTATTAATTAATCAAAGAATGCAAATATAGATGTGGATATGTAAATTTGAATCAACAATGATAGATATAGTATTAGTCTCAATCAACCGAATTTCCTAAAACGGCTAACTGAAGTTAATCTAGATGTGAACTTCCTAAATTAATCGAACTGAGAAATATTCAAATTGAAAGCATATTACATAATCTGGTTGATAAAATGCTATCAATTTCAAGTGGAATGGGCATAATTATATTTAATGTCAAATAACATGGGACATAACTCTATTTCAACTCCAATTAAAGTTCAAATTAAATGGGACATAACCCTATTTAAACTTCAACTTTAATGAGATATAACTCTATTTAAAGTATCAAAAGACTATCACTAGCTTTACCGTGATGGCAAAAGTTGAGAGCCGATATCCATGTTTGTGTGTGTGCGATGCACGAGCAAGCTAATATGTCCACAGCGTTCGGAGATTATGAACAAATGTCGAACCCAGCGGGGAACATTTGCCTGTGCCTTTCATTGCGTCATGGACAGCTGTATTTGATTGGTAATAACGCTGCGAAATAAGATCCAATCGTTGTCAAATTTTCAAAGCGTGTGTAATGTAACGGGACGAATCAACACTTAAACTATTGTCTTAATAGTAGTAGACAGAGTTATGAGGGAACATAATTAAAATTCGTAACGAAAACAAGCAACGTCAATGGTTCACTAAATCCAGCTGTTATTCATTCACAAACAGCTATGTTTGAGTCATCATAACTTCGTTAATAAAAGAGTAATCGCAATTAAATATGCACAGTGGCGCTGAAATATAGAGTTTCCCCAACGAGTTATGTTGGGATATAAGATTGTATTAAACGAGTTTGAAAACATTGACTCAAAAGGAGTCGTAGACGAGTTATGAATACAATTTATCAAACGAGTTTCATAACATAATATATCCCAACATAACGAGTTGAAGAATCTAGAGCGTTATGCCTTTTTAACAAATCACAATCCTTAACCCTTTACCCAACAGAAGGGCCCTGTGCCAATGCATTCTCTTATATATGCGAGTCGACCATAGGTCGCCTCGCATATATAAGAGAATGCATTGGCTTAACACATTAAAATTGTTAAAGAGTGTAAGACGAAATGGTAAAAAGTGTTAAAAAAAGATTTTTTTTAGGCCAATGCATTCTCTTATATATGCGAGGCGACCTATGGTCGACTCGCATATATAAGAGAATGCATTGGCACAGGGTATAACTGTAACTATCACAATGTGGTCAATGAGCCGGTTCCAATGATATCCATATTTGTATGGTTTTATTGAGACAGACCCAAGATATTTTAGGCTGTTGAAGCTTTATTTGGCCGGTTTTGGCCGGTTTGTTGGGTAAAGGGTTAACAGAAGAATAAACATGCACACATTTACATTGTTGGCTTAGACGCTTCACTGCAAGTTGGCAGGAAGCACGCTCCTATTCGCCACCAGTGAGAGATAAGGACATATGCAATGTCTTTTTAGTTATATAATTGAGGTTCCATGTGATATAGGACTGTTATAGATGGAAGCGATACTGATACATACCGAGCCTGCAAATAGATGATATAATCATTAAGTGAACAGACGTCTGCAAGCCTGGAAATAGTGTGTCTGTCATTTGCAGAATGAGGTCCCCAGAGGGTGAATTTAGTGACGCTATCCCGCATAGCGGGCTAGCATATCTAAATTCACCCTCTGGGGACTTCATTATGCTTATGCCTCATCTTCTGGAAAGTATCTATGGTATCAAATTAACATTGTTTTAGTTACGTTTTGCCATCTGGGAAGTTTCTATATCCCCTACTTTGCAGAAGATAAAATACATAATCGAGGCACCCAATGGGTGAACATCACCAACTTCAACTGGGGAACTTCAATCTGATCCTAGGTCTGCCATAGTAGTTGAGGGCCTAAGCATAATGAGGTCCCCAGAGGGTGAATTTAGTGATGCTAGCCCGCTATGCTTGGTAGCGTCACTAAATTCACCCTCTGGGGACCTCATTCTGCAAATGATGAGACCTGAAATACCTGAAGAATAATCCCTCAAACAAGGTTAAAAATGCTCTTTATTACGAACAACAATATAAAAACAAAACGCTCAGCATGGTCACATTTCACATTTGAATCCAGTTAATATCCAGTCCGAATATTGACCGAATAATGGCTACAATCATTGTATGTCTTATCACCACCATATCAAAGACCGCGAATCTACACAAGTTATTATATTGTATCCACATGAAATGTCCGACGGCATACGAACAGACCAAATGTCCAACTTGTACCTGTGTAACACTCTTAATAGTCTGGATTGTCCGATACTGATATATGCGGTATTTCAGAACATTGGCTTCATCAACATAATACTCACTTCATCAGTGCGGTAAATCCACACTACAGTTATCACGTTGTCTGCGATTATTCACAACGCTTACCCATGCAACGAAGACGTTTCAAAGGTGGTGTGATGCTAATATGGAAAGCACAATACAATGATCGAATCACAGTCCTTGATTTAAATGATGACAGGATCTGCGGTATACAATTCAAAGTCGCAACAAATCTATTCTGGTACATATTTCAGGTTTATCTCCCCTCCACAAACTATGCCGTATACCACTATAAGGAATACTTACAGAAAATAAACGATTTAAAGGATATGTATTCGGCCCTATGACAAGTAATGTTTATGGGAGAATTCAATAGCAACCTAAATAAACGTAATCCTCGCGACAGAGAATTCGCGAAATGCATCAGTAAATGCGAATTCATCTCTGTGAACAGTAGGAGTGATTGCAGAGGGGCACAGGCAATTTTTGTCCCCGCGATCGGGGGTCCTGGCACCACAATCGATCATATACTCCTTTCAATTCACAATGTGCACAGAGTATCGTATGCTGAAGTAATAGACGATTCTGCCCATAACGTTTCGAACCATCTTTATGACATTAGATTGTACACAATATATACAGGACCCCAAACAGGAAGCCACATGTGCGCCTTTAAACTATAAATGTAACAAGGTACGCACAGCGCCTGATATCATAAATTCATATCAGACGATGATGAACACCAAACTTCCAAGCAACTCAATTAACAGTGTTGAGGAGCTTGAGCAATCGTATGATTATTTAGTGCAAGTTATACACGAAGTTGCCCAATCAACGGTTCCAACTAAAACATTCAAACGGCATCTCAAACCATTTTGGAATAAAGAGCTAACTGAACTGCATAAAGTCATGAAAATCAAAAGATTCGAATGGATCGAGGCTGAGAGACCACGCGAATGTAATAATTCTAAATACAAAGCATACAAAGAGTCGAAGCGCCTCTTTCGGTGTAAGTTGAGAAATTCCAACGAGAAATACCTAAGTGAAGTAGATCAACGCCTCGACAATTTAGCGGAAATAGATATAAAAATAGATATAAATAAATTCTACCGCGAGTTTAATAAAAGGCGAACCGGAAGTTGGGCCTCTGCCAACAACTTATTTGAAGTAAACGGATTAATCCTCAGGGAACCATCACAGGTGATTGACGCCTGGGGAAATTATATTGAAACTGTGTATTCCCCACGTGAACGCGATACTTTTGACAAACAACATTTTAAGGTCGTGAACGACCGAATCATGGTGATACAAAATTGCGATGATATATCTGAACTCAACGCCCTGTTAATGTATAGTGTTACTACTGATGAATTGCAAAGCGCCATGAACATTGTTAAACGAGGTAAAGCCCCAGGAATATATCACATTTCATACGAGCATATACTTTATGGCGGAGATTTGTTGAGTAATGCTGTTGCATACACGCTGTCGAAAATGCTGGAGTTCAGTCACATTCCTGAGCAAGCAAAACGGGGAATCATGATCCCCCTCCACAAGAGAGGTAACAAACTCAAAACAAAATTTGATAGCTACCGAACGATAACTTTACTAACCGTCCTGTATAAACTATTGGAGAAAGTGATGCTTCTCCGAATGGAAACACTTACACCAGAGCTCACAAATGTGCATCCTCTTCAAAACGGCTTCCAGAAAGGAGTCAGTTGTATGAACTCATCATTCGTTATTCACGAAAGCATCTCATTTACACTAGAAAACCACAGTCCTCTCTATCCATGCTTCCTAGACACTCATAAAGCTTTTGATACGGTATGGATCAACGGACGTCTAGTGAAATTATACAATCGGGGATTCTGTGGTAAAATTTGGCACTTGTTTAAATCTTTCTTGTCAGATATCAAGTGTATGGTCCGCTACAATAACCTCTCATCCTCACGCGACAGGGAGGTATCCTCTCTCCTCTATTTTACATGATTTTCATTGATGATCTATTATACGAATTGTCTGAACTCCACTAGTTGCGCTTGTCCCACTCAGGCCGACGATATGACACTGTTGTCATTGACCGGACCAGGACTACATGCATTATGTAATATATGCTAATAATTCATGAGTCCAGTGCAATTCCAAGTTAAGAAATTCAACATTCTGAACCACACTGAGTTGTTCAAATGATAAGAGGATCTGTTTTGGTATCTGGTAAATAAATACGGATTATATAAAGCAAATGGGGTTAATATGTTTACGGCTTGAGACACACCTTGATATTTTGTATATGTGATGAAAAATTACTGGAAGTAATTTCTGGATGAGTTTGATGGTATCCAATCGCTACATGTGACGTATTTTGGCCAACAATCTGGCCCTTTGCAGTACATAGCATGATTTACATCAACATTTATACGAGCAGACAAAATGCCATGTTTACGTAAGCGGAACAAACCAACTATGGTGAATTTCACATTCATATCAAACAAATAGTGAGGCAGATCCTCGGCAGTAAAGTGGTCAGTAATATGTGACACGACGAGCCGGGTTGTCTGGATCGGATACTCATTCCGTGTACGGTATACATCTGCGTCATCCCAATCTGAGCGATCTCTCCCAGTGCCCTTCGAGTGGGATCTATCCCCACTATCATGTTTACGGCCATGCCTGACATGTGTCCACCCATCATCGTCTTCGTTCTCATGTTCACGTGTGTATGTGTCACCATTGTCTCCTTCATTGTTTGGGATAGATGTATAGTTACCCCGCTTGCTCCCCGATCGTTCCGCCCAGTCTGAGTGCTGGCAATCATGTTCCCATGCATTGTATTCACAAACACCACCAGTGGACTCATCAGTATGACGAGAAGAAAATCCGTCCTGATGTGCGTCTCCAGCAGTAGCATTTGCATCATCTCTCTCTGCTGCCAGGTTCTGAACCATTTCGATGATGAATTCAGAGAACTCATCCAGTTTATCACAGATCGAATCTCCAAATGTACGTAGTGCAGTGGCCATTTTTTCGAAATTTTCTTCCATTTTACTTGAGTCACTTATAAATTCGGCCTGTCTCTGTGACATTCTGTTCACACTCTCCTTTAATGAACCGATTGACCCCGAGTTTCTGTTCACTGCATGAACTACAGATCGCGCTCGGTCGATGGACTCGACTATATCAGACTTTATGCCCTTTATTTCGGACTCGCAGTTATCCATGTCATCTACTCTCTCAGATATAAGACGTTCTGTTTTCAACTCGTTTGATTCCCGTTTCTGTGTGTTTTCTGTCATCGCAACCTCGATTTTTCCTACAACAACTTGTATGTCACCCAGCTTATTGTTTATTTCTGTGTTATTGTCGTTATGTGACGTTCCCCGTTCAATGTCAGACAATCGAGATTCAAGGCTAGAGACTGTTTGTTTTATGACTGGGATTTCGTCCATAATTTTCTGTGATCGTGCACCTTATCAGAGAGCATTTTTAAAGACTTGTGCTTTGAATTCGATGATGTCCGTGCTACATGTATTTACACTGTCCGTCGGGGTTAGTGCGATAGAGTCGTCTCGATAATGGAACCCCGACCCGACATTTGTGCTCAGCATTTCTCCCAGGGCGTGTCTTGATCAACAAGATAAAGTAACAAAGTAAATATGTCAGCAGCCAGTTTCTCGTGAATTGGAGTGGAGCCTTCTTTCCCTCTTCGTTGTTTGAGGCAACTGTTGTGACTGTAACCAAATACTTTGTGGGACTTTACCTCTGCAAATATGACATCCCTGACTTTGCCAAGTAATAGGGGGTTCCTATCTGCGGTCGTTATCATATCATTTATCAAGATGTCCCTGGGAATGCTGCTGATGAATTTCAGGCAGGATACTATTACTAATGAAGCTGCGACATTGCTTGTGGTATCCATTTGGGCACTGCATTCAGCTACATCTTTCAGTTGTCCAAAGGCAATTCGAAATTCTGTGGGGTCACCCAACGGAGCACCCTTATACGATTGATTGTTGGTGTTCATCGTATCATAGGATGGATCTACTTGGTCCAGCCTCTGTGAAATATCCAAGATAGTGGCACCGGTGATAGGGTCAACGAAGATTTACCCTGGGTTTTGACACGCTCGTTTGACATAACGGATCCAGGCTGGTGTGTTGACATGTTGATTAACGTCGCTCAGTTAATTGAAAACAGTGTTCAGTTCACCGTCGACTTGCAACCAGCGCTGTTATTGACCTTTCAATTGGGAGGTAGTAGCTCTTGATTGGGCTGATTTGAAGTCACGTGCGGCGTAGAACAATGTGTACAGCAAATGTTATTTTGAGCGTGAGTGTGCGGTTATACCTCTTTCAAAGAATTCATAATTCCCTTCGAATTTTCAAATAACAAAATGAAGAAAGTCCAAAGCAAAAATGTCCAAATTGTTACAGGAAATACACGCAATGAACTGTATTAACTATCCTTGACCGAGAGTGGTGGTTCCAAGGGTTTCCTTTATCTATGATAATAATGTAACCAAAGAGAGTCCGCGAAACAACCGACCGTGGCAGGGGACTCAACCAAACCTGAATTTTATGACTTACTGTAGTTCAAACAATATTTATTCTGAACAAATAGCATGGGAACATAATTGTGAAAAAGGGAATAGAAAAATACATTACATAAACACAAGACATCCAATTTAAACAAAGGCTCAGAATTCGGAACTGATATATGGGTTGAGCAACAAGCAAAATGTGTATGTCTTGTATTTAAACGTGTCAAGTGACACGGAGCTGATTCACTTACTGTGTCAACAAATTATATACATGTAGGCGACACAGCGCGACACATCTGCTGTGTCAAATGACACAGCGATACACCTTGGCTTGAAAAGTTTCAAATTCCATAAATAAACTACCCAAAGACATATATGTACTTATATGTCATGATATGAAACGTTACTATTTCGATTCCGAGTGGCTTGTAATTATTTTATATTTGCACAGAAATGTGTCGTATGACACATAACAAGGAAAAACGACACGTTCCGTGTGTCGGCAATGATATTGGTAATTTTTGTTTAGAAACTGGCGACACAGAGCGACACATTTAGCGTGTCAGATGACACACCTGCACTAATTGTAATCAAATAATGAGCTGCCGTGTCGCTATACGTGTCGTTTGACACACATAATTGACTACATGACACGGAATAGTTTTTCAGTGATATACAGCGCCTGAACAAACTATTGTTCGATTGGTCCCGAAACATGCCTATATGAGCGAGGTTAAGGACACGTCGCGCGTGAAATTGGACCGGCCTATGTTGTTCCGTGGATAAAAGTCGACCTATATAACCAAGACTGAGTCGGATCGGTAGAGTTGCAGACATATGTCTATATAAGCATATATTAGCGAATTCAAGGTCAATGTCAAGGACACGGCCGCGAACCAGTTCATATTGTTCCCGGAGTCAAAGTAGGCATACATACCAAATGTTAGTCGTGCGTACACTGTTAAAAATTACCGTCAGTTCGACGGTTTCTCACCGTCATAATCGACGGCCCCATACCGTTTCATCAGTTTGACGGCCCCATACCGTTATTTTACGGGCCCATGAAAATTGTCTAAATTAAATATTTTCGTGATTCAAAGTTACGACGTGAAAATTCAATAGTATATTTATCGGCGACCATATTATATACGGCAATTAGTCCATACAGTAGGACCGAATCTTACTCTGCTGATATGTAATACTAGCAGGGTTACCCGGCGTTGCTCAGATTAAAGTGATGTGAAACCCTCTGTGGATATTTGGTGGGAATAGAGAATACTCTTGCTCTCAAAGTGTTACACGTATTCTCATAAATAGTATATCCAAATGGCATCACAAAATATGATTCTTACATATGGAATATACGTAGTGGCTCACCTTGTCAGGTCGGAGCGTTTGTCATTTTGTTTATCGCGTTTAACCCGTCCCACCAATAAAGAAGTATTTAGTTGTTTACAAGTGCGTATACTTCAGACGTTATATCATGAAACATTAACATCATTAACGCATTAGTAAAAAAAATAAAAGACGACAATTGTGTTTACATAGAGATGTATCAACCAATCAATCAATATAGTTTATCATATCTTCATGAAGATACATATGTTTTAAAGATATGTCCAGGTGCTCCTCTGTTTTGGTGCTATATACTGGCTAATCATTTTCAGTTTAAAAGAAATAATGTTATGCGAGTATATCAGATACATGTGCCAGACACAGCGATATTTTGATTTGTTTATGTTAGGCGATGAGTCTGTTCTAAAAAATGAAAGAAATAGACAGAACACAACGCGCATCTTAATCGACAATCTTTTATCGCATGAGTTGCGGATGGCGCAAGGATATATTTCGCGAGAGCGTAGGTCGAGCGAAATATAACTTTGCACCGTCCTCAACGAGTTCGATAAAAGATTCGAGATTATGATGCAAGTTGTGTTCTGTATTTATTCTACACCATTCAGTCAGATAAGTTCAATCAATGAATGTCACCTTCATTGTAACTATAGCTACCTTTATTGTGATTTAAGTCTGACAAATAACCAGTAATTATGGGGGGAATCACCGGAAGCGGACGATCGACGTAATGTACGTCATCTTTCTTGGCGACAACGTCAACGAGAATAGTTCCGGCTTGTATTCCACTAGAGGTATACACTAATATGTATTCAATGGCTGGGATTCCGTTGAATACATGTGACTCACGTCAATGGGTGTGGAATAAATCCTCTGTATATATTGGGCAGATATACCCTTGTCAGATGTCACTATTGGAGGATCCTGAAAAGTCATGTGCTACGGACTGCGTTTTCCTTTATCTCAGAAGTAACCATATTTGACTGCACACTGTGACCACTATTTTTGAACAGGCCTGCTCTACATTTCCATATATCTTGGCAATTGTAACTGTTTTTGTGGAAACTCTATTGAATGCGACAGACTCAATCGTGTTATAATATATACATGCGCCATTTTAAAATGCAATCCTTGAATATATGTATCTCTTAAATAGATTGATATAAATATACTTTTAATGCTTTCTTCTATGTATCTGTGTTGCTAGATCATTATAGGAATGCCCTGATTTCCATCCCCATATAAGTATGACAGTTGAGAAGATATAATTGTTCAAGTGACTTAATTCGGTCACCATTTGTCGAGATTGTGAAATTGGAATGCCAAAAAATCATCAGAACGACATGGAGATGGCCTGGGAGATGACTATATATAACTTTGTTGGACATCGGCTAATTGAACAATCTTATAACTGCTAGTGAATCTCCTCTCGCCATCCATGACCCAAACATCCCCGAAATGTGATTAAATTCATCATATCATTAGAGAAGAACGTGCATGAATTTGTATCAACTTTGGTGCAACTCCCCTCATGCATGACTTGAACCGCGCCACTATTGTCATATTTTAACCACGTCTAGGTCTATTAGCCTCATGCATGCATTATATAATGGAGATGGTTATATATAAGTTTTGTGGTAATCGGCAACTAAACAAATTATTATCATAGTGTTACCCCCTCCCACATCTCTCACCCAACCCCCCCCCCAATGTTTAAATCACATGTTTATATTCCTCGTATCACGGAGAAGAATAATATATCAATTTGGTAGAAATCTGCGCTAAAAATAGCCCCTACCCTGACACCAACAACGTCACTTTAGAAAATTTTAACCCGCACCATTATCTTACTCGTAAATTTACCCCTGTTAGGCCGCCTTGGTGCCATCTCGATTGTACCCGTAAGGTTATATATAGAACACAGACAGATATTCGCAAATATTTGATTCATTGTATCATTTGAGAAGAACGTGTATGAGTTTGATGGTAATTGGCACTAAACATATTTTTATAAGTTTTTGGTTACCCTCCCGTCCCTATTTCGGACTCAAGCGGCGCCACTTTTGACATCATTAAACCACACAATTAGACTCATTATAGAGATGAATATATATAACATTTATGAAATTTGGCGAATATACAAATTCTTATCAAATTTAGGGCCACCATTGTATATCTCTCACCCAAAAGGCACCAATTTGGCGCATTTAAACCACACGATTAGATTATTCGTATCGCGGAGAAGAATATGTATCAATCAGGTTGAAATCGGCGCTAAACATATTGTTTATCAATGTTTGTGTCCCTCTCATCCTCTAGGCACCCCTGACTCGAATGGCCCCACTTTTGCCATCTTTAAAACACACAATTAGGCTACTGATACCATGGAGATTATTATTTGTAAGTTTGGTGCTAATCCGCGACTAAACAAATATTTATCAAATTTAGTGCCCACCCTACCCCATCTCTCACCAAAGCAGCACCAATATGACGTCTTTAAAATCACACGATTCGATTCCTCATATCATGGATAGGAATGTGTATCAAATTGGTGGAAATTGGTGCTAAAAGTATTGTGTATCAATTTTGGTGCCCCCTCTCCCATTCAGTGCACCCCTGACTCGAATGACGCCACTTTTGTCAGCTTTAAGCCACGCCATTAGACACCTCATACCATGGGGATGAATTTGTATGCGTTTGGTGGCAATCGGCGACTAGACTAATTCTTATCATATTTAGTACCCACCCACCTCTCCGCCCCCAAATGTCTCATCCCAACGACACTAATTTGGCGTCTTCAAATCACACAATAAGATCCCTTGTATCATGTAGAAGATCTCAGAAGAATGTGCATCAATTTGGTGGAATTCGGCGCTAAACTTATTTTGATACATTTTGGTGCCCCTCTCCCCTTCCGGACATCCCTGATGCGAACGGCGCGACTTTTGACATATGTAAACCACACCATTAGATTCCTCATAGTATGGGATGATTATATATAATTTTGGAGGCAATCGGCGACAATTTCTTTTTCTGCCCTTCCCCTTTTTCTGCCCCTGACAACAATGGCGTCACTTTAGAAAGTTCTAATCCACACCATCTAGGTGGTCCCTTGTGAATTTCTATAGAACACAGACAGACAGACAGGCATAACATATATTATTTATCCGGCATTCATTATGTGTTATGCGTATAGTACGACCGTATCAGGGTTAAGTAATCGCTTTAGCACAGCTCATTTATACTCCAATTTGTATTTGGCAATGCATATTTGATCGTAAGTTGTTGTTTTTGGGAAACTGTTACCTTTTCGATTGCGGACAGTTGTTAAGACAGTCTGATTTCGGTTCCTTTGATAACCAGACACGTCGCAATTCAGCGATTAGCGGCTTAATCATTGACAATTTCCACTAAATTCGACTCGGAGAATCGAGATTCATGTCAATCATGGCATGATCGGGGTCTGACTTCATTCGACGCATTGCTGATGTTGACATTGCAGTGTTGTGACTTAGTATAAAAACACTGGCACATATACTGACACATGAGGATACAGGTATAATTAACACGATCTTCTATGTCAACCAATAGTGACAATAATAACAACAACTCAACGAGCAGCTATTGCTATTATAATGTTGAAAATGCAGTTGACAGTGTTCAGAATCTGATTCTTTCAAAGCACATGCATCATTGCATGTACATTTACAAGAGAGGATATACCTGTACTGTGTACACCAGTGTAATTCACAAGAGCTTCAATGTCAACAACACCGTAAACAACTCTTACGGGCACTCCGCAACAATGGAATCACTGAACCTGAGGACACAGCACAATCAGAGACCTCAACGGAATCAACATCATCCTCCACCCAGTGCGCCTAAAACCAGAATTGGTTACTGCACTGAACCCACTACAGATACAGATACAGGTAAACAATGAACTGACGCCGCGCAGTGATGGATGATCACATATCTACAATTCCCACTTTACAATTACACAGACTAATTCATCCCGTGTTCTTCAATTTTCATTGAAACGTGTGGATATGAGACATTGTCATTATTCGCCATGTTATTGTCAGGTTACCGGTATTACGACAATTTACCGGGAGTACACTATTGGTTGGATGTTCTTATCAAACCATCTTTGGCTGACTCACTGATATTTCATGGAAAATGTGCGACTACAGGAGAACATTGTGGCCAAGTCATTGTGCACAGTTATTATGGGATCTGCTGTTGCCTTGAAGGTTCCAATCCCAACTAGCTGTTATTGATACCGGTATATACAGTACCAGTCAAAAGAAGTGGTATATTAAGCGCGCTATTTTCGCGCTCAATATCGCAATAATATTGCAAGTGGAAACGCTTATACGCATGTTGCTTGTGATATTATTGCAATATTTTGCACTTAATATCTCAATATTTTGCGCTTAATATTGCGACATCTTGCGCTCAAAATTGTGACATTTAAATCAAATTATTGCTTCTTCTATATTGTTTATTGTATACATAGAGACAATATTTTAAATATGTATATAGTTATAGCAACCAGAACGCGCCGGAGGCGCGTTGTTGCTTTTCAAGTTTAGGCGTGAATGACGTCATTAATTTTTACAATACCATGAAACAGAATTTCGACGCGATGAAAAACGGCGCACAAAAATGGGTTAAAAATCACGTGACTTCCGCTCCGCTTTCGCATAGCATCCTGGAAACAATAATTTCCCAAAAGAAATGGTGAAATCACAGAATCGGAAGTGGCCCAACGGGATGGTTATGAAATGACCACTTCAGTTTTTCTGAACAATTCCTATGTGATTTAGGCCTATAGATTAGTTTCATTTCGACCAATTTCGTTGGTTAGCTGAACAAAAACCAGCGAAGACGTCATGACATGGTCCATGACGTCATCTACGTCATTTGGCTTTGTGGGCCATAATCCAGACACATTTGGTCTCTACCGGAAACACTGATTTCACATCACTAGACTATAGACGCAATTACATATACGAAGTGGTTTTAGCACTGAGGGCTCAAGAACGGCATGCCGCTCTTTAGCGATGAGGGCTAAGGAGCGGTATACGACTCTTTATAGTCGGACACTGGAGATCGAGCAGTACGGATGATAATGTAAGACCGTTCTTTATCGCGCCAGGACCATGTATAGCTAAATATTGGTATATACCGATGTACAACACTCCTGTGCCCCGTTCTTTGACGTTTATCACTGAATAGCAGTATACCGTTCTTTAGTGCCAGCGCTGAAGAGCGGTAGGCCCATATCGTTCATTGGTACAACCGCTAAAGAGCGGTATAGCCTACCGTTCTTAAGCGTATCAGACCCATAAAGATGAAGAGTGGTATACCACTCTTTAGCGTTTGGTACCAAAGAACGGTATAGCGTGTCAGGCCCATATAGCTAAAGAGCGATATACTGCTCTTAAGCCACGGCCTTATATATACACATACACGATTTATTGACCGTACTAACACGGGACATAAATAGAGGCTCTATCAGCGTATAATCGCTTTTGTTATAAGTTAGGAAACGGCGTATATAATGTATATTTGACTTTGATAAGTCTTTTAGTCACCAGTACGCAAATCAAAGCTTTATTACAACGATACAAATTAATGAGTAACACGCATAACACATATACAACTTTTTATATACAATATGCACACAATAAATATGGGATCCTGGATCCCTCCCTACAAACGTGTTGTTTGTTTGTTTGGTTTTCATTGTTCCTTTTTTTGTTTGTTCCTCTTTTGACCTAGTGTGTATATATAAGATTGTATTCTTCATCATGTTTTCAAATGTCCTTTTGACTATCAGTTTGAATTTTTGACCTGCAGGCTTTAGCTAATTCAGCTGCCTTCCACAATGTATACACTTAAATGCAATAAGAGACGTCTTTAAAGACCATTTTCTTGAAAACATAGACTGGATTCAAACGAGGGATGTTTTCTATTGACAAGACCCCATGAAACTGTGCGAAAGATTTGCCCAGTGATATTTTGGGATAATGCGCTCATGTAGTCATTTATATTTGTCATAGATAAACGTGGGAAATTGCTAGGTTTAGTTCGGCATGGAGGTGTATGAGTTGCTTTAACGAGAGATGTGGTGGCAGGGTGGTTGTACTGTAGTGTTCCGCGGAATCCGCCCCTCCAACTTTGGTGAAAATATTCAACATTTTGAAATCCCATGCCGTGACACAGCAACAGTTGGAACCTACGTGTATAGATTGAAATTGTTGTGACAGTTTGATGTATGTGTGTGGTTGCTCCACTACGTGTCACGTGCGATCATATTAGCAACCACCACAGCGCCGCAGGCGCTGTGTTGCTTTTCAAGTTTAGGCGTGAATGACGTCATTAATTTTTACAATACCATGAAACAGAATTCGACGCGATGAAATCCGTACAAGAAAAATGGGTTAAAAATCACGTGACTTCCGCCCCGCTTTTGCATATCATCCTGGGAACAATAATATCAAATTGTGAAATCACGGAATCGGAAGTGGACCAAGTTGGATGGTTATGAAATTAGCAACTTCAGTTTTTCTGAACAATTCCTATGTTATGTAGGCTTATGAATTAGTTTCATTTTGACCATTTTCGTTGGTTAGCTAACCGAAAACCAGCGAAGACGTCTTGACATGGTCCATGACGTCATTTACGTCAGTTGGTTTTGTGGGCCAGAATCCAGACACATTTGGTCTTTACCGGAAACACCGATTTCACATCACTAGACTAAACGCAATTATATATACAAAATGGCCAAAGGACATTTTATATACAATATGCACACGATAAACATGGGATCCCTCCCTACAAACGTGTAGTTTGAATTTTTGACCATGCAATGAGCTAATTCAGCTGCCTTCCACAATATATACACTTAAATGTAATTAAGAGACTTCTCTAAAGACCATTTTCTAGAACAATACAGACTGGATTCAAACGAGAGATGTTTTCTATTGACAAGAGCTAGCTAGCTAGCGCATGAAACTGCTCGCCCGAAAGATTTCCCCAGTGATATTTTGGGATATAGCGCCCATGTAAACATTTATATTTGTCATATATAAACGTGGGAAGTTGCTAGCTTTAGTTTGGTATGGATGTGTATGAGTTGTTTTAACGAGATACGTGGTGGCAGGGTGGTTGTACTGTAGTGTTCCGCGGAATCCGCCCCTCCAACTTTGGTGAAAGTATTCAACATTTTGAAATCCCACGACTGACACAGCAACAGTTGGAAACTACGTATATAGATGGAAATTGTTGTGATAGTTTGATGTATTTGTGTGGTTGCTCCACTACGTGTCACGTGCGATCATATTAGTTGTAAATGATATATGTACACTATATGCACAGTATTTATCTAATATTATATTAATATAACACTATCGGGTCTGTATGAAATTTAGTGTGCTTAGTATGGCAATATTTTGCGTTCAATATTGCAATAATAAGCGGGACAGATATTTGGTATTGTGCTATAATCACACGTTTTTCTAAATTAAGCACGCTCAGTATCACAATAAAGGTGCGCCTAAAAACACTTCTTCTGACTGGTACAGTATTGTCATGATGTGCGGATTCACCAGATAAAACAAGAACTGTGTTTACAAGTGACTGGACAATTTCACGCCTTATACATGCATGTTACCAAAAAGTATGCCATTAAGATATTTAACTTTTACATGTACATATATTTGAGTTTTAACTGTGAAACATGTAGCTTTGTTTTTGTTATGGCTCAAAAGGGCATGCCGATTCAAGTTTTAGAATGGTCGAAATTAGTATTACTCGTAACTGAATAGTGGTAGGTTGGCTTATCAGCTATTACTAGTATCGTTTTTTATTTACAGCCAACGTTATACAGTAGTTAATGCAAGGCGAACACATTACGCGTGCGCAGCCTTTTCCGGATTACATTCTATGAGGCAGATAAAAAGCTTTGAACCTCTGCAAAATGCAAAGTTTCATAAGTATCGTCTATTACTTTATGCATTGAGGATTTACATTTCATCCAAACTATGATCATAACATAAGAACTAAGATGTATTTTTCAGTTACGAATAGTACTAGTTTCGACCATTCAAAAACATATGAATCGTAATACCTACCGGGAAATCATATTGTCACCATGGGAACATGGCTAATTATATGGTAAATTAGCAAATAAAGATCAAAACATTGGTGTTGACCCATGAAAAACACCTTTGGTCTGACCTTTATTAGTTACGGTCGTGATATTAATTAAAGGGTGCTGAACCGTAAAAAATACCATGGTCTGACAGTTACTGGTTACGGTCTGCCAGTTACTTTAACGGTTGTATACCGTGGAACATGCTACGGCCTGACCGTATGTTTAACGGTCAAATGTTGGCAGCGATGTTGCGCGGTCTCAGACCGTTAAAGCGACAGTATTTTTTTTTACCCTTTACCCAACAGAACGGCCCTGTGCCAATGCATTCTCTTATATATGCGAGTCGACCATAGGTCGCCTCGCATATATAAGAGAATGCATTGGCTTAACACATTACAAATTATAAAATTGTTAAAGAATGTAAGAAAAAATGGTAAAAAGTGTTAAAAAAAAGACCAATGCATTCTCGTATATATGCGAGTCGACCATATAAGAGAATGCATTGGCACAGGGCATAACTGTAACCATCACAATGTGGTCAATGAGCCGGTTCCAATGATATCCATATGTGTGTGGTTTTATTGAGACAGACCCAAGATAATTTAGGCTGTTGCAGCTTTGTTTGGCCGTATTTGGCCGGTTTGTTGGGTAAAGGGTTAACAGTGTACCAATAAACATAGTATCATGAATCCCGAGTATCAGTTAACAGAGGGCATGCACACCGATTACCAGTTAACAGGGTGTCATGAATCCAGAGTATACCAGTTAATAGTGGGGCAAGTAAACCGATTACCAGTTAATAGAGGGATGTGCATCCCGAATACGAGTTAACAGATGGGTATGAGTCATGCGTACCAATAAACAGAGTGTTATGAATCCCGAGTATCAGTTAACAGAGGGCATGCAAACCGATAACCAGTTAATGTACGAGTTAACAGACGGGTATGAATCTTACACATCATTAACAGAGTGTTATGAATCCCGAATACCAGTTAACAGAGGGCATGCAAACACATTACCAGTTAACAAAAGGGTATGAATCCCGAGTACCAGTTAACATCGGGATATGAATCCTGCACATCAGTTAACAGAGTGTTATGAATCCCGAGTACCAGCTTGTGGTATGAATCCTGCACACTAATTAACAGCGGGGTATGAGTCCTGCGTACTAGTGTTGTGAATCCCGAGTACGAGTTAACAGAGGGGTATGAATCCCGCATGAATCCTGCATACCAATTAACAGAGGGGTGTGAATCCTGCGTACCAGTTAACAGATGGTATAAATTCCGTGTCCCAGTTAACAGAGGGGTATGAATCCCGATTCCTGCGTACCAGTTAACACAGTGGAATGAATCCCGCTTACCAGTTAACAGAGGGTGGGAATCCTGCGCACCAGTAATGTTAACAGATGGTATGAATCCTGCGTACCAATCAACACAGTGGTATCAATCCCGCATACCAGTTAAAATAGGGTGGGAATCATGCGTACCAGTTAACAGAGGGGTATGAATCCTGCGTACCAATTAACACAGTGGTATGAATCCCCAATACCAGTTAAAAGAGGGTGGGAATCATGCGTACCAGTTAACAGAGGGGTATGAATCCTGCGTACAAATTAACACAGTGGTATGAATCCCGCATACCAGTTAAAAGAGGGTGGGAATCATGGGTACCAGTTAACAGAGGGGTATGAATCATGCGTACCAATTAACACAGTGGTATGAATCCCGCATACCAGGTAAAAGAGGGTGGGAATCATGCGTACCAGTTAACAGAGGGGTATGAATCCTGCGTACCAGTTAACACAGTGGTATGAATCCCGCATACCAGTTAAAAGAGGGTGGGAATCATGCGTACCAGTTAACAGAGGGGTGTGAATCCTGCGTACCAGTTAACACAGTGGTATGAATCCCGCATACCAGTTAAAAGAGGGTGTGAATCATGCGTACCAGTTAACAGAGGGGTGTGAATCCTGCGTACCAGTTAACACAGTGGTATGAATCCCGCATACCAGTTAACAGAGGGGTGTGAATCCTGCGTACCATTTAACACAGTGGTATGAATCCCGCATAACAGTTAAAAGAGGGTGGGAATCATGCGTACCATTTAACAGCGGGGTATGAATCCTGCGCGCCAGTTAACAGATGGCTATGAATCCTGCGCGCCAGTTAAAGGGTGTGAATCATGTTTACTAGTTAACATATGGGTGGGAATCCTGCTTATCACTTCAAAATCACCCGAGTCATGCGTCCCAGAAACAATGGGGAGGGGTGACACAATTTCTTTGGTTTATCGACTGGACAAAAGTGAAGAATTACTGTGTTTCGAGTTAGAGTGGTTTAACCCTTTACCCAACAGAACGGCCCTGTGCCAATGCATTCTCTTATATATGCGAGTCGACCATAGGTCGCCTCGCATATATAAGAGAATGCATTGGCTTAACACATTAAAAATTATAAAATTGTTAAAGAATGTAAGAAAAAATGGTAAAAAGTGTTTAAAAAAGATTTTTTTTAGGCCAATGCATTCTCTTATATATGCGAGGCGACCTATGGTCGACTCGCATATATAAGAGAATGCATTGGCACAGGGCATAACTGTAACTATCACAATGTGGTCAAGGAGCCGGATCCAATGATATCCATATTTGTTTGGTTCTATTGAGACAGACCGAAGATATTTTAGGCTGTTGAAGCTTTATTTGGCCGGTTTTGGCCGGTTTGTTGGGTAAAGGGTTAATTGCAATAACCGATATGTCATCACGGTCCCTGCAAGCGGCGTCGGCAGCCGATGGTTCTTAATATTGACAGGTACATGTAGTCAGATAGAAGTTGACAGATAGAGTGCAGCACGAAATATTGAAATGTGTAAACACCCTGGTATAATTATGTCACAGACGCATGGGGTTATTGCATGGTAAGTCCTTTTGATTTCCGCCCGCGTCACAATGATCGAGAGTAATGTTATTCCACTGCAAGTCGCTCTGTTCTGCACGATGCATTCATACACACCACATGTCAACGAGGAGCGTGTCTACACACTACAAATGTGGATTGTAATATTAAATGAATTCCCAGAAATTCAAAATTTCAACTAGCACTTTAAGAGATGCACTAGTGAAGATTGGATTGAAATTCTTTGCCCGCCATGCATAACAGACAATAATTTTCTGGATCCGAGACGGGAATATATTATACACTGTTAGAAATGTGCGCGTCAGTTTAACGTTGTGATACCGTGCAATATGGTTACTAACTGTTGATCGTAAAACTTACGGTCAGGCTGTACAAAACCGTTCGGGTATAACTGGCAGACTGTAGCCAGTAACTGTCAGACCGTCGTATTTAGATACGGTTTAACATCACTAGAGATAATACGTCCACCATATGCAATTTTTTAACCCTTTACCCAACAAACCGGCCAAAACCGGCCAAATAAAGCTTCAACAGCCTAAAATATCTTCGGTCTGTCTCAATAGAACCATACAAATATGGATATCATTGGAACCGGCTCATTGACCACATTGTGATAGTTACAGTTATGCCCTGTGCCAATGCATTCTCTTATATATGCGAGTCGACCATAGGTCGCCTCGCATATATAAGAGAATGCAATGGCCTAAAAAACACTTTTTACCATTTTTTCTTACATTCTTTAACAATTTTATAATTTTTAATGTGTTAAGCCAATGCATTCTCTTATATATGCGAGGCGACCTATGGTCGACTCGCATATATAAGAGAATGCATTGGCACAGGGCCCCCCCTTCTGTTGGGTAAAGGGTTAAAACTTATTATCTGAATTAGGAATCATGCGCTTTCATTTAGCTGTCGTTTGCTTATATGTCCTTTATATAACAGAAAATACCAGCGTATAATTTTTACCAGCCTGTTCTCCCGTAAATAAGCACATATATAACTTATTTAAAACACGCGAAATAAGCCCATATACGGCGACTATTTGTATCTGAATTAAGTTCCATATGAACCTAAATGGGACACGATCAAAATAGTCGTATATGAGCTCATATAGGTACTATTTAATCCACTTTTTTCATCGACACGATGTACCAGATGGACACACTTTATAATGTGTTTTCACTGCGGCCGCGCCATTCAACGAAATAACGGATATACGTCATGTTTGAGCTTAATTCAGAATCAAATAAGTTACATGTGAACCTATGGGAATATATAGGTCATATATTGCACGAGGATATTTTGACTTGTATAACTGGGTGGGAAAATCCATTTAGTAAAGACAGGGTTAATTTAAAGCGTTCCGCCACCGTCGCGTAAATCAATGATTGAATGTTAACAATGTCCGCGTTATGGTAACTTTTACTAACTCCATGTTATATAAATCACTAAAGTTAATAAGTTCTGTCTGAGATTGATGCCAATCGTTCAGCATAAACCATTATTGTAAATACTTTGAACATGCTTATTTCCATTTTCCGTTGTGAATTCAATTAAACTCGTTAAATGATACGTTCTTTCTCGGGAGCATGTAATATCTCCGTATTGATCGTGTCTGTTTTGTTGGGAGTTAAATGATTTTTAAATTCCGCGGAGACTTATATTGATTAGTTGTATAATGAAGAGATCATTTGGTGATAGTTAACAAAGAAAACTGCAGACAATTCTATATATGAAGATATTGATGTCTCTTGCATCATGCCATATCTCAGGATTAAGAAACGCATCTCGTGTTTAAATTATGAGAGAGTTTTAGGTTATTGAATTCCGGTATTTTCTATAAGAAATAATGTTCGATTTTCCAGAAACCCATTATTACTATACACCGAGAAACCCTTTAGAAATTTCTAAAGACTTCGATATAAGAAAATATGTTCAAATGACAAACCAGTTGGCAAAATGTGATGTAGTTTGTATCCTGGTAATATATTTACATGTAATTACATGCGTATAATATATATTAATATGAAACCACCACTCCGCACCAGGGGCAGTATGGAAAGCCACATTCAATATATTACGGTGTTATTAATATGATTGGATGTGTGTTAGGAATATCTGAGTTATGTTGACGTTTACCAACTCCATGTTATATAATACCTAAAACTAATCAGTTCTGTCTGAGGATAATGGAATTCGTTCAGCATAAACCATTATTGTAAATACATTGAACATGCTTATTTTCATTTTCCATTGTGAATTCAATTAAACCCATTAACTGATACGCGGTTTCTCGGGCGCACGACATATATCAATATTGCTCGTGTCTTTTGTTGAGAGTTAAATGATTTATAAAGCGAATCCAACTCCAACTAGAGTTCCTTTTGTAATTGTATGCACCTGCTTATGGAGTGCTGTTGTGACAGTGCATCCAAACGTACGTATGTACGGTTGTGTGTGTGTCTGCGTAATGTGTTAGATTGTATATGCGTACGGGTGTGGTCGAGAGGGTGTGTGTTGTCTGTTGATGTGATATGTAAGCTCGTGTTCATGTACATACAATTAGAATGATATTCTTTTCCTCGGTAGTTTGTTCTCTTGTCTGTCTTTTCATTACTTCTTGATTGCTAACTGTATTTATGTTACATTCATGTACCCTATGTCTTTTGTTAAATCTTCAATACTGGATGCAATAAAGATATATATATATATATATCAATATTGCTCGTGTCTTTTGTTGAGAGTTAAATGATTTATAAAGTCCCCGGATACTTATATCGATTAGTTTTATATTGGAGAGATCATTTGGTGAAATTTAATACAGAAAAACTGCCGATAATTATATACATGAAGCTATGGGTGTCTCTTGCAGCACGACACATCCAAGTAACAAGATACGCATCGTCATGTCTAAACTATGAGAAAGGTTTTAGCTATAGGTTATTGGTATCAGGTATCTCTGGAAGCCATTAATACCCGATGTTGCGGAAACCTCTAGTTTCTACCCAACAACTCTTGAAAACTTCTTAAGAATTTGAAGAAGAATATATGCTGAAATGAGAAACCATTTGGCAAAAATGTACTATATGTTAATTCCACTACTTGACACCAGGACTACATGTAGTAAGGATAGCCGCACTCAGGCTAGTAATGTAAATTAAATGATTGAATATTGTGTTAAGAATGATTGAGTCGTGTTCATTTTTACCAATGTCATGTTGTACATGTATGCGTTATGTCGGAGAGTGATGCTAAGAGCATAAATCATTATTGGAACAATGTCAATTCAATTTTTCAGTGTAAATTCAATTAAACACGGGAACCCCCATATCTTCACACTAAACGTGTGTGTGGTTTTTTTTTTGCGCGTTAAATGATTTTTAAATTCCGCAGAGACGTATTGAAGAGACCATTCTGTGATATTTTATTAAAACAAACTGCATGGGCCAATGCAATAGTTATCCTGGTAAAACCCACATGGGCCAATGTGATAGTTATCCTGGTAAATACATGCAAATATATACGTAGGTATTATTATATAAGTAATACATGACTTGAGTTGACTTTGCTAAAATAGTAGTCCTAGAGTATGAATATTTCATGAGCCGCAGGCGGGAAGACTACTCCTCGTCGAGCCCCACTATGTTGGCATGGTCAACATCCATTACCCTGCAGGGAGCCCCACACATATATAGAAGCATATAGAAGAGTGTCGTCTGCTCATGTTTGTCTGGGGCTCTGTGAAATTATAAAATTGTTAAAGAATACAAGAAAAAATTATTAAAATTGTTAGGCCAATGCATTCTCTTATATATGCGAGGCGACCTATGGTCGACTCGCATATATAAGAGAATGCATTGGCACAGGGTAAAAAATCCATGTTGTTTATTATAATTCTCGCACAATTCCGGTGTCTGATTTTGTCACAATTTTATTCAACATGAATTTTGGAAATCTGTCTCAGATTGTACAATTTACGGCAATCTTGTTGGCGATGACAGAGAAGTATAACTGTGATATTAGTTATAAATAACATCATATCTGCGTGGTCCATATATTTAAGACATTATAGCAAAATTCCAGAAGTTAAATTGTTGATCTTCGATGAAAACTGAAAATGAAGGTTTAAATACCGTACACTGGCAATAAAAATTAGGACTGCATGTCTGCTTGCCAAAATAAAAGTACATGCTATTAAATACATCGTATAGCTATGATCAGGCATAAAGTCTTGTAAGATCATTAAAATTCACAAATAAGTCTAATGATGTACCGATATGGCAACAGGTAACATGCAAGGTATAGGTTCAGATTGCCGTCTCTTCGATTGCGCGAAATCAGGCTGTTATTATAAATAAAAACGAATAGTAGGCGAATAGCAACCTACTGGGGTATTATCGGATCATAGTAAATGAGTGTTCAACGAATCAGAACGCGAGAAAGTCACGTGAGATATAGCATATACTAATATTTTATCTCACGTGACTATTTAAGCCTAATCCACGCTTGTGATTGGTTGCTTGACATTCACAAGTATCGATAGTTCCGTCCACAGCATGACATTGGGCTTCCTAATTTAGCACACCAACTATCGCTTATTGTTCGATAACATATAATAAATATTGCACTGCTTGTCGGTGACTATGCCAAAATAGTGGTACACGGTGGAGGAATAGTCCGCTCTCCGCTTGCTCGGCGACTGTACCTTCTCTCTGACCACTGTTTTGGGATAGTCAACGACAAGCCGTGCAATATATATAATATGATACCACAACTCGACACTATATGACTAGTACAGAAAGACATATTCGCTACATTAATGTATGTTAAAATGATTGATTGTGTGTTAAGAATGTTCGATGTATGTCGACTTTTACCAATTCCATATTATATAATCTTTAAAATGGATACGTTCTGTCGGAGAGTGATGCAAATCGGACACGTTTATTTATTTATCACATTTGCAATTGAAAAGCATTTAATAAATAAAGAGTTAAATTAAAGCTTGTTACCATTGTCACGTAAATAGAGGATCTACAACAAGTCCCCAGTTTATAGTGGAATTTACAAAACGAGTCCAGTAACTTAGGTCTGGACCGAGCTTTTGGCGAGGTCCAGACCTAATTTACTGGACGCGTTTTGTAAATTCCGCTATATAATGGGGACGAGTTGTAGATTAAATTTATTACATGATCCAAAATTTCGACTTAAACATACTTAAAGCAACAAATGGGACGCGAAACTAACACCAGCTTCTAGAAGGCATGCGATGACGTTTCAAGTAAATTTGCGTTGTCTGTCCGCATAAAGAAATAGTCCCAGATAAATAAAGACTCTTTGACGTATTTAATGGCGATTATTTAATGTTATAACTTTTCAAACTATTCATACAATATCGTTTGTTGGAAATATATTGGAAGCCATTGCATTTTGAGACGTAGCGTAAAAAATGTAAACAGACGACAAACCGGAAGTCAGAGGACACCTGGCACTATTTCCTATTATTGAACGAACGTTTAATATCACAATTTATAGAATGGGTTTATTGAATGGAATAGAGGTAGGAATCCGTAGGACCATGTAATAAATGATTGAACTTGTGTTGAGATTGTCTGAGCTTTGTTGAGTTTTACCAACCCCGTGATATATAATCGCTAAAATTAATATTCTTCATTCGGCGAGTGATGCCAATCAATCAGCATAAACCAGTAGTGTAATGGCTTTGATCATGACTACTTCAGTTTTTACGTTTTAAACCCAAACAAGCAGTCGCTGACGGTGGTAGCCCCCGCCTAGGTGAACAGAGTTGGGGATGGGTATTTGATATCAGTTAATATTTGATTGAGATTGCTTGATACTTGTACTAGTTCGGGTTTAACATTTAAGATTGCAACGCCAACAAAGTACAATCAAAGGGCAGTAAGTCTGGCAAAAATATATCACCTTGCTAGTTTCAAAAACTGCTCTTGCGAACTGACATACCAAACATATTTGAAATACATCAATAACTATTCGATGTAACCCCGGACAACTATTCGGGACGGGCGGTATGGCAGACGGACAGGAGGAACCCATTGCTACAACTCCCGTCGACAATGGGATGGGGTAACAAATTTAGATAAGAACGGGTTCAATGAAAGTTGTCTACCATCGTGACATAAATCAAATGATTGAATGTTGTTATCAATGTCTGCGTTGTGTTGGCTCTTACCCACTCCGTGTTATATAATCCCTAAAAGTGATCAGTTCTGTCTGAGAATGATGTCATGAACCATTATTGTAAGTATTTTGAACATGACTATTTCGATTTTTTACGTTTGCTATTGAAATTAAACTCGTTAAATGATACGCACTTTCCATGGAACACACCATATCTACAGCTTGATCGTGTCATTTTGAAGCCAGTTAAATGATTTTTTAATTCCACGATGACTTATATTGATTAGTGTCTTAATGGAAAGGTCGTTTTAGGATATTAAACAAAGAGAACTGTCGGCAAATCTAGATATTAAGTCGGCTGCATCCGCTCTCAGCCAAAAAAAAATATCCTCGCACATATACGCACATAATCGACCTATAATGTGAAATAAGTACATACATAAGTACATGTGATTATGAAATAAGCAGATAATAGATCATATCCGTTATTTCGTTGTATATGACGCGGGCCACATTGAAAACACGTGTTAAAGAACGTACACCTGAGCAGTCGTGAATTTACTTATTTGTGTCATTGTCAGCACATACTCTGCGTAGAATCGCCTCAATATGAGTCGACAATGTGACTAAAATGTTCTTATTTTCAGCACATTATCGACTCAAAACAGATTATCTACCTAAAAAATGGTTTATTATAAACAGATCATGTGCATATTTTCGGGATGACAGGCTGGATTGAACGGGTTTTTACAAGGATTTGGGACGAAGAGTCGTAATATGATGGGTGCAAGAGACATGTAGTCTGTATGATCTAAATATCACTGCAGATAAGGATATCATGTATGAGAATTCCAGCCTGTAGTTTTATAACTCATGTATGAGAATTCAGTTCTGTAGTTTTATAACTCATGTATAATAATTCAGATCTGTAGTTTTATAACTCATGTATGATAATTCCATTCTGTAGTTTTATAACTCATGTATGATAATTCCGTTCTGTAGTTTTATAACTCATGTATGAGAATTCCATTCTGTAGTTTTACAACTCATGTGGGAGAATTCATTTAGTAACCAAAGCCATACTAACTAGGAACAGAAAACATCGACATCACATGAATTCGAATTTTATACGTCTTACAAAATGTTAACATATAGTATATATCGCCATACACATATAACACAATGTGATAACATACAACACAATCTGATATAACATGTGCATGGATTGGTACACATATAACACAATGTGATATAGCAGGTACGTTGATTGTTACACATAATTATCAATCCGAAACGGATCGACATTCAATCTGATAGTCTGGCCATGGTATACCAAAATTGTTTCACTGCAACCGAACAAGTAACAATAGTAATTCACGAAATAACGGAGAATATTGAAATTAGCTATTGTCACTATCCGGGCTTTGGGATCTGTTTTGGCAATATCGCCCTTCCCCAGGAAATATTTGAATACGTGTTTTAAAGAGCCATCATTACTTGTGGTGTTGTAAATTATTTCAGACAAATCGCCGATATGTTGTCAAAGTACGTTGTAAGTAGAGTTACCACCCTTCCTGTATACGTTGATATGATGCTGGTGGGTCATGATGAATTCATATGATGCTGGTTGGAAAAATTGATGTTGTTAGGAAAAGTAACGTTATATTTTGTTCTAAAGTTGTCATGTTCGATGGTGTCTGGCTAACTCGATTGAGCTATTTAAGAAATAGTCAGTGAGTGTATGTATACAATAGCATATATGTTATTAAAAATGTAATTAATGGCTGAGTTGGTGTTTGCAAATTCACATCAATAATGCCGCGAACATGTGAATATAACGATAGTTTTTAACTTTATTATCTCTACACCAGCATCATAGCAAAATTAAACAGGACTCGCCAACAGCATAGCAAATTAGCTGGACCACTTATTAACAAGGTATGGTACACAATTGTCATATTTTATATATAAATATAACAGATACATGGATTGTTACACATTTAGCCTAAGCATACTGGATATTCGGTTCCACGTAGTTGATAAACAGGTCAGACCATCATGAAATCAACAATTATAATTATATTTAACTCTCATAGTTGAATTGGGCAGTGCCAATTACACAAGTTTACTGTCTGCTAGAAAAATGTTTGAAAGTGAAAACCAGTGCACAGTCACATTGTACTCCTCTACAATATTGTACCAAATGAAGTCATCAGATAAGATTCATTTTAGGACCTTCTCTATGTAATAATGTTACAAGTATGCCTTTCTAAATTAAATTAATATGACGACTCAATCGTTCCTTCACAACATTTTAGACCAGTGTAATGCTAACTGAGTTCATTCACATATAATTAGTCATTCGCATTGAAACATCATTGTCATTTCGTCACAAAACACACACATGATACCGAATTAGTGTGACATGGATTTTGAGTCATTTTTGTGAAATATGATTTTGGATTGTCCTACTGTCAATGAATTCACATAACGGTAAGATCCACTTCAAACTATTGATAAGCGATCGCTTCACCGAATCCATCCGTGCACATGTATGTCTCTATTTGGGAATGACTTCTTCACGTCGTCAATCATGCACATCTACGGCAGCATATAACCTTCACCTCCACTTCCGCTAATCAAGTTTTTTGACTTGCTATTAGTAACTGTGTCTTGTTTAAACAAATTAGAAACTTGTTAGTAACTTTGTTTTTTTTTAAACAAGTTAGTAACTTGTTACTAGCCTTGTCTTGTTTAAATAATTCAGTAACTTGTTTAATTAAGCTAGCTAACATGTTTAAACAACTTAGCTTTTTTTCAACAAACTAACTCGTTTAAACAAGTTACCAGCATAATTGGAGGTGGTGGCTCTTCGATGCCGTGGACATTCATTATGACCGATTGTAATTCTTGTGAAGCAAGTCCACCGACACGATGGCATCACATGACATTTTTGGTGTCGATTCAGATACTTCTACGACATATGTCGGCAGCTGTTGTCCTGTGGACTGCACCTCATATATTTGAGACGTTCGCGTCCGCTGCGTTTTTGTTTTCGTCACATTATGTCTTCTGTACTGGCCCTCATAGTTTGACATGCCCGCATCCGTTTTTTTTATTTTTGCTTTGTTTCGTTTCGTTTTTTTTCTTCTCAGTTCATCACATGATTTTCCCTTGACTGACCCTCATATACTTGACATGTTCGCATCCGTTGTATTTTTATTTTTGGCCACCATTCTTATTTTTTCTGGACTTCCGTTCTGGTATATTCGGTTGTTCTCGGCAACAGTCGTCATAGAATAATTCTGTGAATAATCAGATCTATACGGATCCCGTTTTATTCGATGAAAAGCAGACCGGATGTGTAACAGCACCTGTAATTACATATTTATAATAGAGACGTTCGGTTGCAAGTCCCGGGAATGCTGGCGGGGCAGTAGGAAATCCCACGTTGGCACAAATCAGGACCGAGAAGGCTGGAGGGACGTTAGACATCCAACGTTGGCACGTCTCAGGGCCGGGAAAACTGACGGGATGTCAGTCACTACACATGGGCATGTAGCAGGGCCGGGAAGGCTGGCGGCGGGGGCGTTAGACACCACACGTTGGCACGTCTTAGCCCCGTGGAGGCTGACAGGACGTCAGCCACTCAACATGGGCATGTACATGTATCAGGGCTGGGAAGGCTGGCGGGGGACGTTAGACACCCAACGATGGCACGTCTCAGGGCCGGGAAAACTGACTGGATGTCAGTTACACCACGTGAGCATGTACCAGGGCCGGGAAGGCTGTCGGCAGGGGCGTTAAACACCACACATTGGTAATTCTTAGCCCCATGTCGGCTGACAGGTCGTCAGTAACTCAACATGGGCATGTATATGTACCAGTGTCGATAGGCTGGCGGGGACGTCAGTCACAACACATTGTCACGTCTCAGGGCCGAGATGGCTGGCGGACCGGTAGACACCTCACATCGACCTCGCGGGTCCGGGAAGGCTCGTTTGGCGCCAAGCCACACATTAGCACGTATCAGTGCCTAAAAGTTTGGGCGGGCCGTTGGACACTCCACGTTGGTCCGTCTTAGAGTCGGGAATGTTGGCGGGGCGTTAGACACCCAACGTTGGCATGGCTGAGGGCCGGGATGACTGGCGGGGCGTTAGACACCCCGCGTTGGTACGTCATAGGCCCTGTGTGGCTGGCGGTGCGTTAGATACCCCACGTTGGCACATCCGATACCCGGGGCGGCTGGCGGGGAGTCAGTCACGTGGTGGGGCTGGAAGGTTGTCGTGGCGCTGAACGCCACCATTTTGGTTTGATTCACTCACCTCGTTATTACAGAAGCAGAATACGACAGCAATCACCGCACCCTGTAAAAGTGAAAAATGAACCGTTAAATTAATTAGAAACATACATTAATCAGCAACATCGAAATGGAGAAAATAATAATAATAATAGTAGAAGCATTTATAAAGCGAATTCCGCAGTAAATTAGTTACAATTCGCTCCATGTGATAATTTACCTGCATGTGCATAGGTATTGTTTACCCATTCCCGCTTAAGAGAAAGCAATCCGAGTAGCTAATGAGTGCATCAGGATTAGCATACTGACAATATTCATTGACTCCCGACCGGGTACACGGTTAACGGTCGAGTCTCATGCGACAACTTAGTTTTAAGTCGCTTGGCGTTCAATGGCAGAACGTGCGATTCGAACGCACGACATTAAGCAGGCTCACTACTGGTCACTGCGCCACTCTAAATATGACCGCCAACCATAGCAACCACTTATAGTTAATGGGGTGACATGACGACAATCCAGCTTCAACTGCCATTCCTTCGCAATATATACAATATAATATGACTCACGTTAAAGGTATTGTAAAAATAAGTGTATATTGAACCGATGTGATGTATAAGGGGATATCCTGACATTGATTCCTGACATGATAGAATGTATCGATTGCTATCATTTTCACAAATGATACTCCCACGATTATTACTAACGTATAACTGTATATCAGTGTGGTGTTAGCACTGTATAACCGTATAGCAGTGTGGTGTTAGCGTGTATAACATTAGAACAGTGTGTTGTTAGCGTGTATAACTGTATATCACTGTTGTGTTAGCGTGTATAACCTTATAGCAGTGCTGTGTTAGCGTGTATAACCTTATAACAGGGTGGTGTTAACGTGTGAAGCCTTATAGCAGTGTTGTGTTAGCGTGTATACCCTTATAACAGGGTGGTGTTCGCGTGTATAACCGTATAGCACTGGTGTGTTAGCGTGTATAACCTAATAACAGTGTGTTGTTAGCGTGTATAACTGTATATCAGTGTGGTGTTAGCGCTGTATTGCGGTATAGCAGTGGGGTGTTGGCGTGTATAACCTTATAACAGTGTGTTGTTAGCGTGTATAACTGTGTATCAGTGTGGTGTTAGCGCTGTATGCGGTATAGCAGTGTGGTGTTAGCGTGTATAACCTGATAAAAGTGTGGTGTTAGCGTGTATAACTGTATATCAGTGTGGTGTTAGCGCTGTATTGCGGTATAGCAGTGGGGTGTTGGCGTGTATAACCTTATAACAGTGTGTTGTTAGCGTGTATAACTGTGTATCAGTGTGGTGTTAGCACTGTATGCGGTATAGCAGTGTTGTGTTAGCGTGTATAACCTTATAAAAGCGTGGTGTTAGCGTGTATAACTGTATAGCAGTGTGGTATTAGTGTGTATAACCTGATAAAAGTGTGGTGTTAGCGTGTATAACTGTATAGCAGTACAGTGGTAGTGCTGCTTGAAAATGGCTTCAGCAATACTATATTATGGACATAACACTTTGTAACATTTATTACTCTATGTGATTTTGTGGGTCATAGCCGGAATAGGTTTGTATGGACATAATGCAGTGGACATTTCATTTGAGGGGACTGCACATTAACGACCCATGGAAAACGCCTTTATGTGCCGATTCTTAGATAGTGACCTGTAAATTATAAGATACTGACCTGTAGATTCTAAGATACTGACATGTAGATTCTAAGATACTGACCTGTTGAGTTAAGATATTGACCTGTAGATTCTAAGATACTGACTTATATATTATAAGATACTGACCAGTAAATTATAAGATACTGACCTGTAGATTCTAAGAAACTGACATGTAGATTATAAGATACTGACCTGTTGAGTTAAGATATTGACCTGTAGATTTTTTTAAATACTGACCTGTATATTCTAAGATGCTGACATGTTGATTCTATGATACTGACCTCTATATTTAAGATGCTGATCTGTAGATTCTAAGATACTGACCTGTAGATTTTTAATAACGCTGGAGAATATCTCGTATTTGTATGAGTTAACTGATGGTGGAGGTCGGTACATCACCGCGAACAGCTGAATACCGAATAAAGGCACTAGTATGAACGTAGCTTTTAAAGCTCGCCTGAAATATAATAGAGTCAATTCATGAAGGCACTAATATGAACGTAGCTTTTAAAGCACGCCTGAAATATAATAGAGTCAATTCATGAAGGCACTAATATGCACGTAGCTTTTAAAGCACGCCTGAAATATAATAATCAATTCATGAAGGCACTAGTATGAACGTAGCTTTTAAAGCTCGCCTGAAATATAATAGAGTCAATTCATGAAGGCACTAGTATGAACGTAGCTTTTAAAGCTCGCCTGAAATATAATAGAGTCAATTCATGAAGGCACTAATATGAACGTAGCTTTTAAAGCACGCCTGAAATATAATAGAGTCAATTCATGAAGGCACTAATATGCACGTAGCTTTTAAAGCACGCCTGAAATATAATAATCAATTCATGAAGGCACTAATATGGATGTAGCTTTTAAAACACGCCTGAAATATAATAGACAAACGGAAAGGCCATAAGGTCCGTGAGCCAGTGCTCCATTCTGACTTATTGTTGTCATTCCGGAGGGCTAGGTGTGATTTTCGTTGATCCGGGCAGATGTGTTACCTTGTCAGGCACCCACTTACCTGTATTGGTTAACCTAAAAATAGTGCCATTCAAACTGTTTCCACTCGCACTATGGTGATATGACACATTTGATGTAATTACATTATTTTGTAATTAATTGTGTTGTTATCAACTCATAATCCGCGGTAGACTCAATGATTGAACAAAAAGCTCGCGTGCCCATGCTTAGCTTTTCGAAATCGTAACTACAGATATTGCAAATCATCTCAATTCTAGTGACGAAGCATCGAAATCTTAATTATTATCAGTAGTTCATTATTAACTAGTATAAACGTAGCTTTCAAATATCGCATGAAATGTTTCAAAACTCGTCTATATAACAAACTAATACCATCACTGCTAAGAATTTATACTTCGAAAATCGCTTGCAAAAAATTACTAATTCAATTACTGATAAAAATGTATACTTTGAAGTTTGCCAGATATAAGTTATAAATAACCAAAAAGGTTCTACATGAACAGAGTTTCAAAAGAACCTTGATACTAACTAAAACGAACCAACATAAACCTAGCTTTCATGTCTCGTCTGGCATATATAATGCATTATAGTACATGTAATTATCTGAAAAATAGAATGCATTATATTACCTGGAATATTGAATGTACTATATTGCCTGTAATATAGAATGTTATATATATTGTACTATATTACCTGTAATTATGGAATGTATTATATTACCTGTAATTACTTGGTTCATTTGGGTGTGTCGACAGCTGAGTCAGCATTATTCTCATTATGTTGATCAGCATTCCGAGGTTCAACTGGAAAACAACACATATACCCTTTCTAATATAAATTGATTATCCCATTCAGTAATAAAAGTAATAGTGTACTTGGGAATGGCGGGAGTTATATTAATGCATATGTCCGTCGGGAACAATCCCCTTGTGTCTCAATAATTGATTGTGTTGGCTTCCGGTTGACTTTATAGGCCACTTTTTAAAACAGAATGAATTATGTGTTTGTATGGTCATCCATCCGTTCTTTTTTATATACCATTTAAAAAAAAAATTATGCTACCAGGCTGTCAATCTGCTTGTCCGTTAACATTTTAGTTTCTGGCCGATAATAGTTTGGATTATTTACTGAGATCGCAAGCTGGTATTTGTGCTTCTCAACTAATAATTCAGGCCAAGCTCAAATATGGGTTTGCAAGAAAACCAGACGTCAGAAAATACAACAAAAGAAGGAGTCATATGTGTTGAATCGTGGTCAAACGAGACAAACACACAAATCGTATGTTTTCTTTTAATTGTAACTAGCTGAAGTCAGGAGTATTTATTCTTGCAACTGTTTCACATTTTGATGTTGATTTAAAAATTAAAACAATTTAAATTAATAAATAATTAATTTTAGAAATGTCTTTATATTGAACTCTTTGCTCAATTTACCTTTTTTTTTCAATATGTATATCTAGCAGTTCTGCAGCAAACATGTCAGAAAGCCAATTTCAGATGCCTTTAATTGCTCGTTGATGGTAAAGATAGTAAAATGACATGCATTATAAGTGTATAGAAGGTACGCTCATTAACTTACCAACAAACACAGGAGGTTCGGTGTGTAGACTATCCATTCAACTGCACCGGCGTGTTCCACCCAACATCTAAAAAGGTGAAAGGTCGAATTAGTGGCTGGGTAAACTTCAAACCCACATACGCTGAAGAAATATTTACACGATCAGGACAATTATGGTCCATCTCCTCCGGGTCCCAAACAACAACATGATAATGATGGTCCATCTCCTCCGGACCACAAACAATAACATAATAATTATGGACCATCTCCTCCAGGCCACAAACAACAACATGTTAATTATGGTCCATCACCTCCGGGCCACAAACAACAACATGATTTTTATTAATCCCGATTTCAAGACTACATACAAACACAGAACGACAGGATGTGTGAATACAAACACAGAACGACACGATGTGTGAATACAAACACAGAACGACACGATGTGTAAATACAAACACAGAACGACACGATGTGTGAATACAAACACAGAACGACACGATGTGTGAATACAAACACAGAACGACACGATGTGTGAATACAAACACAGAGCGACACGATGTGTAAATGTCGTGTGAATACAAACACAGAACGACACAATGGGTGAATACAAACACAGAACGACACGATGTGTGAATACAAACACAGAACGACACGAAGTGTGAATACAAACACAGAACGACACGATGTGTAAATACAAACACAGAACGACACGATGTGTGAATACAAACACAGAACGACACGATGTGTGAATACAAACACAGAACGACACAATGGGTGAATACAAACACAGAACGACACGATGTGTAAATACAAACACAGAACGACACGATGTGTGAATACAAACACAGAACGACACGATGTGTGAATACAAACACAGAACGACACGATGTGTGAATACAAACACAGAACGACACGATGTGTGAATACAAACACAGAGCGACACGATGTGTAAATGTCGTGTGAATACAAACACAGAACGACACAATGGGTGAATACAAACACAGAACGACACGATGTGTGAATACAAACACAGAACGACACGATGTGTGAATACAAACACAGAACGACACGAAGTGTGAATACAAACACAGAACGACACGATGTGTAAATACAAACACAGAACGACACGATGTGTGAATACAAACACAGAACGACACGAAGTGTGAATACAAACACAGAACGACACGATGTGTGAATACAAACACAGAACGACACGAAGTGTGAATACAAACACAGAACGACACGATGTGTAAATACAAACACAGAACGACACGATGTGTAAATACAAACACAGAACGACACGATGTGTAAATGGGTTTGTCGATACGGCACTCGTGCTGTCGCGGAAGGATAGAACTCGAGAGGCTTGCTTGCTTGCTTATTACACGCTTCGTGTTCCAGAAGCCGTGCATTAAAAATACAGGATTATGTTTATTTAGGCTCATACAGGGCTTGTTTGTCATGTGTGATGATTCTTTTATTTAAGTTGGTCCAGTTTCACGGTTGAGGCGAACGTTATGTACGTCATTTTACGTCAAAGAGATGCGTACGGAACGTACGTTCCATACGGATTTGTAAATATGGAACAGCAACAACACTGTACTTCTAGGATTGAGCGTGTAATAAAATAAAGAAAATACTGAAGATGAGTTGTATTATTTGTACCATAATAATGTGGTTTATATCGATTATAATGTGCGGTAAATATCTTAGCTAAAATGCAATTTGCCTTGATTAATGGATAAGACAGTGTTATCATTCGTGGTACAATTCGAATCTGATCGTGAGGATTTACGTTCTAAAAATATATAATAAAAATTGGTAGAAGCTTTTCCCGATATGTGTCCTCGATTAATTTGCAGGCATTTAGTTACAGAAAGCCAGATAAGGAACGAAAAAATGTATATAAATGAACATGTATTACATCTTACAACGTGGGGAGTAAAATATCTGTTCCACTTGTGACGATGTTACTGAACATTGCCCGTAAATGCATTCAACTACACGTGTTTTGCAAAAAATCAACTAAACATTTAGAAGGCAAATGTGACCCGCCATATCAAATCCAGTCGTAAGTCGGGATTTTCTTTACCCTGTGCCAATGCATTCTCTTATATATGCGAGTCGACCATAGGTCGACTCGCATATATAAGAGAATGCATTGGCCTAACAATTTTTTATCATTTTTTTTAAATAAATGTTTCTTACAATTTTTAGGACATAAAATAAAAAAAAACATCCATTACCCTGCAGAGAGCCCCACACATATATAGAAGCATATAGAAGAGAGTCGTCTGCTCATGTTTGTCTGGGGCTCTGTATGGGTGAAATTATAAAATTGTTAAAGAATACAAGAAAAAATTATTCAAATTGTAAAAAATTGTTAGGCCAATGAATTCTCTTATATATGCGAGGCCACCTATGGTCGACTCGCATATATAAGAGAATGCATTGGCACAGGGTAAAAAAAATCCCGACTTACGACTGAATTTGATATGGCGGGTCACAAATGGCTGTATACAAAGGTGTTCAGAGTAACATGAGTGTTAGCTACAATTAGTATCATACAATGTCCTGAGGAACGTTTCATGTGTGAACTACAGTTGTTTATAAAATGTCAAGACGAACGTTTCACAAGTGTGCTACGTTTATTTATAAAATGTCCTGATAAATGGTTCACGTGTGGTCTACAGTATCGCGAGGAAAGTTCCAAACATGTTGTGTATATCAACGCAGATAGTCGTGACAAGTATTAATACAACTAATCTAAATCGTCCAGACATCACGATTGTCATCACAGCTAATGTGACAATCCGAGGATACTGAGGCTAGTACTATGCAATGATTGATTTGCCTTTTATGTTGTAAAAAATCGCCAGTAAGTAGACCTTATCCACTTCCTTTCTGATTGCATCTAAAGGGTTGTTCCATTCCCGAAGGAAATTTATGGGTGATTGAGTGACTGAGGTTATTCGTTCTGTAAACTCACACAGGATGACATGCACAATAAAGAGTGGGCCTTATCTCATGGTGGTACCTTGTGCATATGTGGTCGTTATCAGTTTTGCTGACGCATATCTCTTCCCCACGGTATGGCTCTTTATCGTGATATCATAGTTGAGCTATGTGCATTGCGCGAGGCAGATACGATCGGTTGGACAGTCTTGACTTATAACATATGTTATTTGCATACATAATATTAAAGGGATCGCGGTAAAAAAAATTGAAAATTATGAAGTCCGGTACAATAGAATGGAACACACATGTTAATAATATAGTATATGGTCCATCAATTAGCATCCCTCCTAATCAGTAAAATGTAGATAAAGATGAAAATGACCACCTTAAATAGAAATATAAATGCACATCAATTAGTTTGTATGTATGTATAGTTGATGTCTGTCTTAAATTTGTTATCAATTACAACTTATTTATTCGACGACGACATGACCAAGAACTTGAATAAATGGGTAATTGTTTACTCATTGAAATGTGTATCTCATGCCGCCTCTGTTTCTTGCCATGAAATGTTATCAGAAGTTGTCGAGACAATGATATGTTGGGACATTTCCCACCAGTAAATATGAATCCTTCTCCACTTGTAGTATTGTGTTCATATCTATCGTCTGCTCATTTTTATGGACATCGATTCAAATGAATGATAGACTACTCCCATGTATACTTGTATATCTGAGTGGGAGAATCCATTTAGTACAGAAAGGGTTAAATGGTATACGCATTATGTGCGGTTTGATTTGTTACATGTACATCATCTTTAATATGCTATTGACTATACTTACGATGTATGGCCCTCTGCTCCTCGTATAATGGAGTATATCAGTATGGGTACTGCGGAGACTCCTAGAAATATATAGTTAAATTATAGCCAAAATATCTCATGACATGATTCTTCCATTAAGTAAACCTATTATATAATAATGATATACATGTACAACGGTCATTATATAGCAGGAAATATGGCGATGTGTACCCAAATGTATTGGTGTTGCGCAAACGTGACTGACTTTCGGCTTGTTGTCTGTTTGTGGCTATTGTTGATTTAGTTTGAACAAATATTTCATTAAATTTATGCCATTAAATATGTCAAAGAGTCTTATTTATCTGGGACTATTTATTTACGCGTGCACGATCATCGTACGTCTTATATAACGCGATGTTAGTTCCGCGTCCCATTTATTGATTTAAGTATGTTAATGGAGGTCTTGGGTCAAGCAATATAAATAATCTACAACTCGGCCCATGGTTATAGCGAATTTCACAAAACTGGTCTAGTAAATTGGGGTTTTAACCTAATTTATACTGGACTCGTTATGTAAATTTCGCTGTAAACTGGGAACTCATTGTGTATCCTATATTTATTATATTATATGTGACATTATATTATGACTATGAAACTGGACCACGTGTGGTCCTCTATTTAGGCTAAAGTGGAGAGGCAGATATTTACAACTAGATACATACATATATACATATAATGGTCAGGCAATAAACCATATAGCTCACCACGCTAATAGTATTATCTAGTGACGACCGGATATTCAAATTCAATCACTAGAAGAGTTAGATTACAAACATAACATATGTTCCACTGGTAATACAATGTTAAATCACACGGAATTGTTTCACGGAGCCACGTTAGCCATATATTCCCACATCAAATTCAAATGAGGCTTATAACTGACATTATACCGACGTTACACCATGCATCACGCTGCACACCAGCGGACATCAAACAAATTATACCACGAACTTTGATCTAGAGTTTCAATCACCAGAGAGATTCCATCAGAAGCGGTCATGAGAATTGCCACTAAGAGGGAAATTCATGAATTTGTTAACAATATTATACAGAAAATCGAATTGGGGATCTGCTGACGGTGCTTTTTGTCAATAATGCAGCGGATTACTCTCCTCAGACTCGGACACGCGACAAAGCCGCATCCAAAGAAAAGACAGCCTCCTCGTTTTCCAATTGATCACTTGAATCTGTAGAGACAATTCCTGATTTGTTCATTTTTTTCATTTCGTTTGTACTTCTTTTTTGCGGCGTGTATGGGAAGCTGTATATCACGAATGTAATGTAGTTATTATATATAGATTACGAAGTGAATCAAGCAGGTACGTGGCTAGAGGGTCTCTGTTGGGTCGGGGTGTCTCGAATGTTCCAACTTTTCGAAATTTCTAACTTTACACATCGGCACGTCGCTGGGCTCTGGCTCAAACAGGAAGCAGCAATATTTTTTGTTATCTTAATTTTGTTTAGTATATTATACGTTTATATCCAGAACAATATCTGACAATAACGATTGAGTAGATATACCACATATAATTGTGGGGTCGACATTTGTACACAGCTCGCACACATCTTGCACACAAATTGGTATATTAGTAACATTGTACGCGTACATGTATACACGTTTGCATACCAGTATATTTTATACATGTTATGTTCTGTCTCAAATGAATACTTGTCCATGAACTTTGGACTAGTTTGCCGAATATCCGATTGAAAATTCAGACTCTTTACTATTCAGGAATGTTAACAGTGTTTACGCTGGGCCGACAAATGTTTTTGCCAATGTTTTGACCAATTCTTAATTATGCTGGTCACATTAGAAACACTTTGGCCAAATTAAATCCTCATGTTCTGATCTCGCAATTAATGAATATTTTTGTTTTATTTAACATCGAACTTTGTATATAATTATGGCCATACCTTCAAATACTATGTCTAGACTTACTTAATCCCACCATCATTACTTGACAATATACCACTACTCACATCTACCATTCAACCTTATGACACAGGATTGATCGATTGGTTGTTTATTGTACAACATTTACAAACATTATGCTAACAGTGAACTTTTCATAAATAAACATGATTATATTGTACAGCAGCGGCATGGCTATATATGCCGTCTTCCTGCCGCCCCTGCTTGGAAATGAAACTTATATAGTAAAATGACAACGTGAAATATAGTAACATCTAAATGCATGAAAACAATATGAAAAACAAAAAAACAAAATATGTATGAATGGCGTACGCAAACCATTAAATGGTTTACATAGTATGCTGGTTTTAGATTATATGACCAAATAACAGCCTCTTTAAGATTGCTGTTCATTTTGTTTATATCTATCAGTTCTGTTCATAACGGGCAAGGTTAAATATCATCCATCAAAAATGAAAGGTGGACATACCAGGCGTTTTACTGCAATTAACAACGCCGGGGCTTATGTCGTGTATTTGGGCATAAATGCACAATCTCGACAAAAGGTACTGTTACGTTTCATTTTAGACGAGTATTGCGATAGATACTTTTGTTGTCAATAACGTTTTAAATCGGTTTCGAAATTGTATACTCTTGTAATTTGTATACCATGCATTCCATATATCAGGGAATGTGTGTAACGTAGAACTAAATGCAGTTATCGGAGTTGATGCTTTCAGACTGCCAGCCTGTCGTGATCATTAGGAGTGTGTATATTTACGGTAACAACAAATCGCCAACGCAGACGGGAAATTAATATTAGGTAAATTGTTACCCTGCCTTGAGTAAAACCATTGCCCAACAATGGGTACAATTTACCCAACGTTCGCGTGGTGCTATATGCACCATTGTGTTGGGTAATTGTTTAGCCAATGCGATTTATAGCGTAATTACTATCATCATATTTGTTAATGGATTGTGCATACATAGAGGATCTCACATGAGTTTCTATTTTATACGGAATTTATCAACCGAGTTCACTAAATTCGATTTGAGCCGAGGTTTACCGAGGCTCAAATAGAATTTAGAGGACGAGGTTGATAAATTACGTATAAAATAGGACGAGTGTGAGATACCTTTTATCACATGATCAAATAAACCCGAAGCAACGCGAAATATTCATCGAAAACAACAATCATAAACTACAGCGATCGCAAGTTATTTGAAGAACGCCGTGACGTCATCGCACGCGCTGATATTAAACGTGTCTATTACCGATAATTATGAAACTGCTTTTATGGCCAAATTATGTGATAAATTCAATTCCTTCTTGTTTATTTTAAAAACTGTATTTCAAGTCAGTCAATGGACAATTCGGAACTAAGAGATATTGCCTTAGCGCAGCTCGGTCCTCTACATAATGTAGTTTCCGAATGTCATATCGCTCACCCATTGACCCTGGATTAAAATCCAGCTCCTTTGTTCTACAACGACTTTCTATTAGTTACGAATGGACATTTTATTCTATGCTTATACCACAAGTCGATATTCGTAATCTAGAATGGTCATGTCTCCCAATATATGCACGACGAACTCCCACGAGGACCTCTATTCGAGCAATAGTTCACTTCTAACACCCGCCCACACTAACAATCATCTCCATATTGCTTATAAACCCCAAGCGCATGTAATACAATTCCTTGTCAGAACATGCAGATGATAATTTCCATACACGTTGTATCTGTCACAATCAAAACTAACACTTCATCATAATAGAGTTACTGTTCTTCATCATAATAGAGTTACTGTTCTTCTGTGCCGAACGATATTACTTTGATAATTCGGGAGTCAAAGTTATCCTAAAATGCATTCGTGCCCAAAATACAGACAATATCATCGACAGCATATATCACGTATTTATTCTACTTTCCATCTACAGCGAAAACAAATATTGTATTGTATCTGACAATTTAGCTATTTTCCTTCAAATACACGCGTAAACGCCTAGGCGGTTTCCGATCTTGTATCCTGGATGGCAACAAGGATATCGCGGATGGCAACAGCGAGTGCACGTGAGTTTTGACAACTGGCTTGTTTTCAAAACAAAGCATCTGAATAACAAATTTAAAAGCCGTAAAATAACATCAGCGTGCGCTACGAACGTAACATAATAAATACTTGTGTTAACAAAGTTGAAATAAGGTGGAGAGAGGACAGGACAGGACCGAAAATAACTAAAAAAACGCACCGCAAAATGATTGGAAATTTAAAAAGCAACACATTGTTTACAGTGCGCACGAATACGGACTATTTCAACAATTTCTATTATAAGCGAAGTAGGGAATTACCCGAAATTCAGTACGGTCTTGATCTGACAGAAGCTGCTGACGGCAATTTTTATTCGATAAAATACAGAATGGAATTTGAAATAAATTATATTTTGTCAAGGATAGAAGAGAGATTACTTACGAAAAGTCCGTAATTTCATTGCATTCCCATGAATTAATTTTAATGTGTTCTTTAGATGCTTTTAAAGCGTCGTCTGCATTTGCAATTTCTGCAGAGTACACTACGTAAATCGATCGATTCTTGCGAAAGTACGAAATTTAAAACAATTTGGAATTGGAAGCAATTAATCTAAATGAGGTATCATACGATGATCTAATGCAGCTATTCAGAGACGATGACGATTTGCATGATGTTGTGAGCAGAATCGACCAAGTAGACAGTTCTAAAACTAGTGAAAGCAATGTTTTAGTGGAAAGTCAGTGTAATTCTCAAATGTTGCCTGCAGATGCCACAATATCAGCCAGTGTTTCTGATTATGGGTCATCAGTTCCATTATGGGGACGGAGAAGAAGCAACGATGCTAACAACAGAAATGCAAGTATTTCAACCACTGATGCCAGTGATGGTGATACCACTAGTACTGCTGCTGTTAATGACCATCAGTGGTGAATCTGAATATTCAGAGACCTGCATCAAATTCCAAGGCACCAACATTTGTTGATGTTCATGATTCTGAGAAAGATGACTTTGTTACTAGCATGCAAAATGATAATACAGTGAAGAAGACACAATTGTGATAAGGGCATTCACAAGATTTTTGTCAGAGAGAAATGAATTTCAAGCAATTGAGACAATTGACCCAATTCATATGGACAATTATATAGGATCATTCATTCTGTCTATACGGAAAGCTGATGGATCTGATTATGAGCCAGACTCATTGACATCATACCACCGTGGTATTGACCGATACTTGAGGGAAAAGAAATATCCTTATCGAATATGCATGGACCGTGAATTTGAAGGTTCCAGGATTGTGTAAGCAAGCAAGAGGAAGCAGTTGAAAGAAGCTGGGAAAGGTAATCGCCCAAATGCAGCGGAACCTATAACGGAAAGTGAGGAAGTTCTTCTCAGGGAGAGATCAGTGCTGAGTGTTGACTGCCCCTACGGTTTAATAAATCTGATGTGGTACAATAATGTTAAATTATTCGGCATGCGTACAGGAAAAGAGCAACATAGTTTGCGATGGGGTGACATTACACTTGAGAAGGACGCGAATGGTGTTGAATTTCTTAAACACAATGAAAGAACGACAAAAACCCGAACAGGAGAAAGTGCCAATACTCACCACCGAGCATTCAGTCCAAAAGCATTCGCAATCCCTGGAGTTCCAGCTACAGAATGTCCAGTTGCGGCATACAAGGTATTCGAATCAAAGCGTCCATTAAACACTTTGCAGCCTGATTCACCATTTTACATTCAAGTTAATCATAATCGGAAACCAGATTCACCTTTCTGGTATAAGGCTCAACCTATGGGTGAACATGCATTGGCCAAAATAATGAAGAAGATGGCAGAGAAAGGTGAACTTCCTGGTAGAAAGACCAATAACTGCGTCCGGAAAACAACGTGCACTCGACTTCTTCATAATGATATTACCCCTAACACCATTGCACAGCTTTCAGGTCACAGAAATATTGCCAGTGTGAATAATTATTCTGTTGCATCTGTAGAAATGCAACGAAAAATGTCGGACATCCTCTGCATAGCATCAAAACGAACAACAACTTCTGATTCCAATGTTGACAATTCGAATTCCGTTCCGACTAGAATTGCTGACACACGTGACACTGCGAATTCGGCAAGTCAGAAGTCGATTGTTGAAGTGTCGGAAAGTACGAAATTCGTGAAAACAGTGAATAGACAATCATCTCCTGCATTGCCTCTCGCCAACAATATCACCATCCAAGGAAATTGCACCATCAATAATTACAATTATCCTGTGATAATTATGTCGAACATTCGAAACGTAAATATCGTCGACTCATCATTGAATCGGATTCCAGTCAAAGCGAAATTGAATAGTCACGTGACGTGGTTTTCTCGGAATTTGACTTCTCACGACGTCGCGTGCTGAGAATATTGTGTACGTTTTGTATTGCGCGTAATAAAATAGTTCCTGTTTTAAATTGAGTTTTATTGCATTTTTATGGGACGAATTGTAAGATAAATTGGTTATCACCACCCTGTGTGTTTCCGAGATCCGTATTCAAGTCTCGCTGCCTTCTCTGGGCTGTCTATCGACTCGTCCTGCGGACTCGTCGATAGACTGCCCAGAGAAGGCAGCTCGACTTGAATACGGATCTCGGAAACACACATGGTGGTGATAACCTATATTTATCTTACAATATAGCTATATTTCATCAAATACACGCGAAAACGCCTAGGCGGTTTCCGATCTTGTATCCTGGATGGCAACAAGGATATCTTCGATGGCAACAGCTGGTGCACGTGCGTTTCGACAACTGGCTTGTTTTCAAAACAAAACGTCTAAATAACCAACTAAAAGTCGTAAAATAATATACTCGTGTGCTACGAATGTAAAATAATCAATAATTAGTTCAATAAAGTTGACAAAATATGGTGACAGGGCCCAAAAAGCTCAAAATAACCACCCAAAAATGTTTGGAAATCGAAAAAGTCACGAAATTTACACATTGTTTACAGCGCGCAGGAATACGGACTATTTTGACAATTTCTATTTTAGCGAAGTAGGGAATTCCCCGTAATTCAGTACGGTCTTGATCAAAAGCTACTGAACACATTTTTTATTCGATAAAATACAGAATGGAAAATCAAATTAATTTTATCTTATGTTAAGGATATAAAACACAATACTTACGAAAAGTCCGTGATTTAGTGCATTTCCTCTAAATGAAGTTTAATGGGTTATTTTAGTGCGAGTCAGAACTCGATTGTCGAAGTGTCGGAAAGTTCAAAATTCACCAAAACTCTGAATGGACAGTCATCTCCGGCAATGCCTCTCGCCAACACTATCACTATACAAGGAGATTGCACCATAAAATAATACAATTATCCTGTTAAAAGTGACAATTATGTCGAACATATGAAACGAAAATATCGTCGCCTCTTCATTGAATCGGATTCCAGCCAAAGTGAATTTGAATAGTGACGTGAATTTCTCAGAATTTGACTTATTACAACGTCGCGTGCTGAGAATATTGTGTACGTTGTGTGTTGCGCGTAATAAAATAGTTCCTGTTTTAAATTGAGTTTTATTGCATTTTTATGGGACGAATTGTAAGATAAATTGGTTATCATCACCCTGTGTGTTTCCGAGAATACGGATCTCACACATGGTGGTGATAACCTATATTTATTACACGCTTGTTCCTAGAAGTAAAGTGTTATTGCTGTTCCATATTTACGTTGACGTAAAATGACGTACATGACGTTCGCCTCAACCATGAAACCGGAACTATAAAATAAAAGCATCATCACACATGACAAAACAATCCCTCTATGTGCCTAAATAAACCCTCTAAGCCTGTAATAAACACAGAACGACACGATGTGTAATTGGGTTTGTCGATACGGCACTCGTGCTGTCGCGGAAGGATAGTACTCGAGGCGCAAGCGCCTCTCGTTCTATCCTTCCGCGACAGCACGAGTGTCGTATCGACAAACCCATTTACACATCGTGTCGTTTTGTGTATGTATTATATGTTTGAATATCGAAGTTTAATTTCGAACAAATCGGTACTGCATGGACAGCTGGATGGACAATTGTTAGTAGGATAAAATCCAAGTGCAATTTCCACTCACATGAGCCGTGTCAAGGGGTGCAGTTTTGCTGTCTGTCAAGGACTACTTTCCCCTAGAAAAGCATTCACCAACGTCTCATTTATCGATATTTATCGGAATTTGTCATCTGTATCAATGTAATTTATCCTTCTATATTAAAAAGCTGTTAAGTCGGTTAATGGACTCGCTAATGTACATTTGTGAACTCGACCATCTAGTTTACGGATGCCCATCGCGAGTCCATTAACACTGACAGATTGTTTTTTGGTCGCGCAGAACCAAATTTGTTATAAATAAATTAAATACCATCTTGATTGGGTAATAAACGTTATGAGTAGAACACGAAATGCCATGCACGACAGACACAACTTACCCCATCCAAACACGTAGTAAAACCAGGGACGTGGCTAGAGGGTCTCCGTTGGTGGGTCCTCTTTGCGGAATTCCAACTGCACCCCCCCCCCCTCTTAAATCCAAGTTTTGACTAATTCCATTTGCACCCCTTGTATCTCAGTGATTATGCCTTAATAGCCTATATATTCTTAAACACTGAAAATTGCATAAATCCTAACATCTAGTGGTCCAATTTTGAAAACTAAACAAGAAAATATCTAAATCCTAGCATCTAGATTGGTATCAAGCTTTCCTAGTGTTGGATATGTATAACCTCATAGACACCATCACGTTGGAAAATTCTCCAATTGATTTCAGTCCACAATCTTGACGAAATGTTGTTTTCTTAAACACATTCGCAGTTTTTTTATTGGCGACATGGGAGGGAGCATGGCACACCGGGCCGATCATGGCACACCGGGCCGATCATGGTTTGGCCTGCTGTGTGAAAATTTGGAAATATGAACAAGAAAATTGCAAAATCCTAGCATCTATGCTGGCTTTAAGCTTTCCTAAGACCCCCACTTTGGTTGGAAAATTCCCAACTGATGAAAATTCGAATTACAACGTTGACCAAATATAGGACAATATTGTATTCTTAAATTAACTAGAACTTTTTGCCTGGCCACGGGGGAGGGACCAGGACACAATATTTCTAAGTGTTGGAAATTTCTAATCTGACACCCCCCCCCCCCCCACTAAGGTTGGAAAATGTCCAACTGATGGCCATTTCCGTCCAAAACTTTGACCAAAGGTACGAAATTATGCAAATATTGGTTCAAAACAATAAATTCCCCCAATAAATTGTTTGAACATAAAACTACAATAACATTTTCAACCTATTGTTGGTGTGAATTTTCGAACTAATTTTGCGTCAGGTATGAAGTTTCCAACCGTTTTGACCAAAGTTAGGGGGAGAGAGACACCTGTCCAACCCCCGCCCCTGTCGCCACATATTTGAGTAAAATAGTAGAGATATCACACGACTTACCCCATCCAAACATGTAGTAAAACAGTAGCGATTTCGGAATGCTAAAGGCATGAACCATCAGTCTGTGTAAATAGAAGCCTTCACAGAACATCCAAAAGAAGTTAGTTGTCCTCATATAGCGTCCCATGATGTAGAGAAACAAGCATCCAGCCTAAACAAAATAAAATGCAGTATGTAAGAAACAAGCGTGCATACATATATATACCCGCCTCGAGAAACAAGCATCCAGCCTAAACAGAATAAAATACAGAATGTAAGAAACAAGCATCCAGCCTAAACAGAATAAAATGCAGAATGTAAGAAACGAGCGTGCATACATATATATACCCGCCTCGAGAAACAAGCATTAATACATATACACGCCTCGAGAAACAAACAATACATATACACGCCTCGAGAAACAAGCATCCAGCCTAAACAGAATAAAATACAGAATGTAAGAAACAAGCGTGCATACATATATATACCCGCCTCGAGAAACAAGCATTAATGCATATACACGCCCGAGAAACAAACATGAATACATATACCCGCCTCGAGAAACAAGCATTAATACATATACACGCCTCGAGAAACAAACAATACATATACACACCTCGAGAAACAAGCATTCAAACATAGAAACAGGCATCGAGCCTAAACAGAATAGAAGGCAGACTGTTAGTACATGTATACTCCTCGAGAAACAATGTTTTCGGAATACATTGTGTTGAAACTTTCCTACTGGTGGTGCGACATTTCCAACTTCCATTCTAAGGCTTACACCGCACCTAAAGTTGGAACTTTCCAAATCGTGGTCATCTAAGTCGAAACATTAAAATGAAAGTAGTATTATATGTGACTTTTGGTCTAAAACAACATATGTCACTATTATACTGTTGGCAAATCAAACTATCATAATTTTTGAAAGTTCCAGATAGCTAATGTGGTGTCGGGCATGATATTTCCAACAATTCAAATTATTGGACAGAGTTGGGTATGAGACAACAACCCACCAAAAAGAACCTGTAGCCACGTCCCTGCTGACATAGTATCAGATCATAATATGTGACCCGCCATATCAAATCCAGTCGTAAGTCGGGATTTTTTTACCCTGTGCCAATGCATTCTCTTATATATGCGAGTCGACCATAGGTTGCCTCGCATATATAAGAGAATGCATTGGCCTAACAATGTTTTATCATTTTTTTTAAATAAATGTTTCTTACAATTTTTAGGACATAAAATAAAAAAACATCCATTACCCTGCAGGGAGCCCCACACATATATAGAAGCATATAGAAGAGTACCGTCTGCTCATGTTTGCCTGGGGCTCTGTATGGGTGAAATTATAAAATTGTTAAAGAATACAAGAAAAAATTATTAAAATTGTAAAAAATTGTTAGGCCAATGCATTCTCTTATATATGCGAGGCGACCTATGGTCGACTCGCATATATAAAAGAATGCATTGGCACAGGGTAAAACAAATCCCGACTTACGACTGGATTTTATATGGCGGGTCACATATGGCTCAACTATGAGGCACAAGACGGATTCCCCCATATGAAATCAATGACACGAACAAAGGATCAATCACGCTGGTGGTCCAGTTTATTTAATAAATCTCCCGAACGTGTGGTTCTCATATACAGTGACCAGACATTAATGTCATCGCGTGGAGTTTCGGATTTCAGACGCGTTAGTCGCCTTATATTGCCAATGTTTGTGTCAGACGTGTTATTTCCGCCAATGTTTCCCAACGGCTACTATACACATTTGATTGAGTGGCGACGCTGTCACCTTCAGATTTATTATTAATATCTTGAGTTGGATTATCGCACTCTGTTTTGGGATTCGAGTATATAAAGGATTTGTGAACAAGATGGAACTGTTTTCATGATCACATCTCCGAATATGTTAACGAAACAGGATACATATAACAGGATTTCGGCACCTGCATTTTTACCGTGAATACTCGCCGTATTCTGATGCATGGGTGTTTGTCAAGCAGGCATGACCGTAAATACTCATCGCATTTGATGCATGACCTTTTGATCAGCATGCTTGATCGTAAATACACACCGTTTGTTGTAGCATGGATAGGATAGGATAGGATATTTTATTTGCAATACACATATCTATTACATAATAGTGGCGAAAATTATGGAAAATTATGTCGTATATTGTGGGGGATGGCATAGTCTGGCAAGACTGTCTTCCTGCCATCCCTAATTTGATACCTTTGTTCAGCTGATGTTACCGTAAATACACACCGTTTGTTGTAGCATGGACCTTTGTTCAGCTGATGTTACCGTAAATGCATACCGTTTGTTGTAGCATGGACCTTTGTTCAGCTGGTTTTACCGTAAATACTAACCGTATTTTGATGCATTGCCGTTTGTTCAGCAGGTTTGACCATTCGCTCATAGTAAATGATAGCGTCCCAGAAGAGGCGGAACACAGACACGAGAATGAACGACAGAAACAGTGACAAATGAAGTTTGATCCTCTGCTGCCGCCTCAGTTGCCTGCAATATAACAAGTAAAATAAATTGTCGTCTGTGCATTGTCTGCTAATATTTCTTGAACAACCATTTTGTTGAATAGTATACATTTTAAATATACATGGGATAGTCGTTTTAGTACATAAAGGTATAATTTTTAATTAAGGGTGTTGTTTCACATACAACGATTCTACAATATAAAAAATCAAGCATTTGTTTTTATTTTCAAATTATTTTGAAATATGAACGTATAACTTCTGGTGAATAATAATTACGAATTACTGCATTAATCCGTTCATTTTGACCAGGCGCTATACTCGGTTAGAGACATCCCGGGTATAGTAAGGAGTATTTACCTATAAGCTCGCAAATAGTGTGTCTGCCTTTTGCAGAATGAGGTCCACACATGGTCATGTGGTTATGCTACCCCGCACAGTGGACTAGTGTCACAAAATTCACCCGCATGAGACCTCATTCTGCTTAGCCCTCGTCTTCCGTGAAGTATCTATAGTCTCCAATTAACACTGTTTAGTTACTTTTTCCCTTCTCTTCAGTTTCTATATACCCTAATTTGCAGAAGATAAAATGCATAGTCGATGTGACAAATGTGTGATCATCACCAATTTCAATTGCATTGGAAGCTTCAATCTGATCATATGTATTCCTAAGCAAAATGAGGTTCCCAGTTTGAGAATTTGGTGACACTAGCCCGCTGTGTGAGATAGCGGCACTCAATCTACCTATGAGGACATCATTCTGCAAATGACAACACATTATTTGCAGCCTTGCGGGTAAACTTTAATTACTATACCCGGATGGCATCTCTAACGTTGAATAACACTTTGTCAAATTGAACGGATCAATGCAGAAAATAATGAGCAAGTATTATCCAAGTATTATCCAAGTTTTACATTCTTATTTCAACATAATTTTAAAATTACAAAACTTGCTTGATTTGTTTCATTTTGTGGAATCGCTTAATGTGAAATAACACCCTTAATTAAATATTAACCATTTCGTTACTAAATTGACTCCGCCATGTTTTATTTAAACTTTATTCGTTGGAATTGTAACAAAAATATATATATACTAGCTGGTGGACCCGACTTCGTCCGGGCTGTTTCCCCTCTGCTTTTAGTCGAATTGCGCGATTTTACCTTGAATTGACCATTTTGAAGGTCAAGGTCAGGTCGATGTCACGATTTGACCCGTCCAAAACACTCCCCGGACAAAAGTACCCGACAAAAGTACCCGTCGAAATCCGTCAGGTTTTACCCGATTTGACCTTGAATTGACCATTTTGAAGGTCAAGGTCAGGTTGGGGTAACGATTTGACCAGTCCAAAACACTCCTCGGACAATAGTAAACCTATGAATCAAATGTTGTCGAAATCCCGTCAAAATTCTCGATTTGACCTTGAATTGACAATTTTGAAGGTCAATGTCAGGTCGGGGTCACGATTTGACCCGTCCAAAACACTCCCCGGACAAAAGTATCCATGGGTATCAAATTTCGTCGAAATCCGTCCGTTTTACCCGATTTGACCTTGAATTGACCTTTTTGAAGGTCAAAGTCAGGTCGGGGTAACGATTTGAGCCGTCCAAATGACTCCCTGGTCAAAAGTATATCTAGGTGTCAAATTCGTCGAAATTGGTCCCGTTTTACCCGATTTGACCTTGAGTTGACCTTTTTGAATGTCAAGGTCAGGTCGGAGTCACGATTTGACCAGTCCAAAACACCCCCTGGACAAAAGTAACCATAGGTAGCAAGTTTGGGCTAAATCCGCCCGGCAGTTTTTCCGGCCATAGCTAACAGACAAACAACAAACAGACAGAAGTCCCAAAATATATATTAGACTAGCAGGTGACCTGACTTCGTCCGGGCTTTGATCTTGAATTGAACAGTTTGAAGGTCAAGGTCAGGGGTAACGATTTGACCCGTCCAAAACACTCCCCCGACAAAAGTATCCATAGGTATCAAATTTCGTCGAAATCCGTTAATTTTTGAATTTAATTTGAGTTAATGCTGCCTTTTTAATCAAGAGAAATGATGGTACCCGTCCCGTGATGGTACCCGTCCCTAAAAGAGGTACGTTTGTGGGTACCCGTTTCAAGGTGAAGATCACCTGGGCGGAAAAACTTAGCTAGCCCTAAGTACGTAAGAATCACACAACACGCTCATGTCTGGATACAGTCACGCTCACGTGTGGACCAGACGTAAGAATCACATTACACACATACGCTCTTTATCAACGACACTGCGGATACGAACGCTCTTTAACTATCAACGCGATTAACCCCACCGTGCCAATGGCGGTAATTTTTGTGACTGAGAGTGGAGAATGGGTGCTCTGAGCTTCTCCAAAAACGGCGGTAAACACTGCCCGTGTTTGTTCAAACTTTGATTGGAAGTTTGAGCTCAATCGGTCCAGCCGTTTTCCCGGCCATAGCTAACAAACAAACAACAAACAAACAGACAGAAGTTCCAAACCAAATGATAGCTCTACCCGTTTCCGAGATATGGTCTGCGCATGCGCGAAGCTGGCGTCGCACGGGCTCGGCGACCCGATAAAATTCGTATCCGGGGCAAGATACATTCAAATACCAAATTTCAAGTCGATAGCTCCACCCGTTTCCGAGATCTCGTCTGCGCATGCCCGAATCTGGCGTCGCACGGGCTCGGCGACCCGATAAAATTCGTATCCGGGGCAAGATACATTCACATACCAAATTTCAAGTCGATAGCTCCACCTGTTTCCGAGATCTCGTCTGCGCATGCGCGAAGCGGGCGCCGCACGGGCTCGCCAATACGACAACGTCCACCGCCTGGTCAAACTACACACACGTACCAAGTTTGGTCCCGATCGGTCGAGAATCGTAGATTTGTATAAATGACAAACATACAAACATACAGACAAACATACAAACAAACAGACAGAGGTCTTCAAAATATATATGAGATTAGGGGCCTATTCAACGAAATGGGTGCTGAAGAAATATTCGCAGACGACATACAGGCGACAATATAATGCCAGTGCAAGCGGATTCCTAACCACTGGTGGGGAAATGTTCAGATAAAAAGTTCAACAAATGACCTGTTGTCGTTTATTAAACTTATTATCTGAACATATGGGGAACTACTCGTCAATGAGTATGCAGTAAAGACAATGTTAAGGCAATAGCCGTGCTATTTTGATTTTGATATCAATTGTAAACGAGGCAGTGGTGAACAGCGAATTATGTATTTAACCATTTCCCATAAACATACCAATGACGAGTTCAGATAATAACCACAAGCCATTTTGTTGAACTTATTATCTGAACCTTTCCCGCCAGTGATTATGAATCCTTCATCTCTTGTATAAGCATTTCGTTTATCTGTATTTATTACCTAGGCTAAACATCCATCAAAATGAATAATAGACAATTCCAATACATTCTTATATGGGAATCCATTTAGCATAGAACGGGATCATGGACCAGTTTACCGTTTATCATAAGGTCTTAAAAACATCAAATTCGTGGTGCCGCTCCCAGATATTGTGGATCATGCCAATAATCTGTACTCAAGATCGTATTCCACCAGTTCAAAACCATGGGACTTTTTTTTTATTTTGAGAGGGAACCTTATTAAGTCGAAAGAGTAACGCGCGGTATATATTTATTTATTAATGCATGTTACTTAATAGTGTATTCGTCAGTATGTGAAGGTCCCAGATCGATATTATCTTATTTAAGGGACTTTGTGGGATAGCTTTGCACTAATGATAATCATTTAATTGTTCCAAGGTGATTAATTCGATATCGGCTCACTCAAGTCACTAAAAATCAAGCAATTTCGAGCTGGTAAAACCCCATACTTTGAAGTAGATTATCGAGGAAAAATATATAAACAAAGAATTATATCCCCTGCCATGTGCGTTCAGCGTTTTAACGTTTCCTGTTAGATGGGCCAGAACATCAAAACGTTCCAGGTTTTATACTGTTGGCGTCTGATCTCTCGGGCGTTAACCAGGGTAGAGATTTATGGGATGATCTAGATTATCTGATGATCTGAAGCCGGTCGACTTTACGCACCACGGAAAATTGACCACGTGGTAATTATTGTCAATCCACCATATATTGTTTGTGTTTTGTTTTTATGTCAGACCTGATAGCTTAAGCCTGAGTTCGCGACACTACACCGGCCCATCGAGCAGGCAGATAAAACACCAGCGTGATGGGTCGACTGGTAACCGGAAGGAATGAACTCACGGCTATCTGCAAGTCAACCAACATTGTTATGATAGCAGAACGGTTGATTATTCATCAGTTATGTAAATTCTTGAACACGCGATAACACTATAAAGCATATACAGGTATCTGTTAATTAGATCCACGATAATTGGTCAGATAATCATGTTTCAGAGATAAAACGGTGTCACGGCGGACGACGCCGAAACTTATACTCACCGGAAGCCGAGGAATATAAGGCATGCCGGGATGAGAAATGAGAGACTGATGACGTCACATGCGATGCTGGTATACACTGCACTCTTGTATCCCTGAAAATAGACATGTGAATGCTGATAGTGGTAGACCCGTCCCTGGTTCATAATAGTGCACGTAAAGCACAACCACAGTTGTTGGAAACTTGTCAAAAAACCCGAAAATAGATGTCACCACCCCTACTTATTAATATAATTGACAAGTAGGGAAAGCTACTGAGCCCACCCATCTCCCATCAAACCATGTCACCGCTCGTTTCGTGTTCAATTGCAACAATAAAAACATTAATTTCAGAAAAGTATCACATCCTAGTAATAAAACATATATTTCTTTTCATGTTTACCGTAAGTGCAGTAGAAAATTATCATTTTATAATTACTTTTATCGCATACAACTTCCCAAACAACAGCGGCTCGCTGATTCCACGAGTCGCCATCCGAGAGTCAAGCGCAGATAACAGCATTTGAAATTATCTGCCCTTGACTCTCGGATGGCGACTCGTGGAATCGGCAGCCCAGAGTTGCACAGTTGTTTTGAGAAGTTGAATACGATAAAAGTAATTATAAAGTGATAATTTTGCACTTACGGTAAACGTGAAAAGAAATATATGTTTTATTACTAGGTTGTGATACTTTTCTGAAATTAATGTTTTTATTGTTGCAATTGAACACGAAAAAAACGGTGACATGGTTTGATGGGAGATGGGTGGGCTCAGTAGCTTTCCCTACTTGTCAATTATATTAATAAGTAGGGGTGGTGATATCTCTTTTCGGATTTTTTGACAAGTTTCCAAAAACTGTGAGGACAACACTCTGGAACAGTATACCCACCAAGACAGTCGATATATGTATAATGTATGGCCATGAGCGCAGTTGAAGCCTCGCTAAAGTTAAAACCAACATTTCGAGGTGTCATGGGAATTACGTCTGGGTGTTTTAACATATTTAAAATATTATGACCCATCCTGCTAGAACATGTTACAATGGTATTCGAGTTAACAGGGAAAACCAAGGAGACCTACTAGCGTCACCCTATTCACACTATATGAACCTCATTCAACCGATGCTTCAACTGCGATGCGAGACCTAGGATAAGTTTGAAGTTCTCCAGTTGATATTCACCCATTGTGCATTTTATCTTCTACTAATTCGGGGATATAGAAACTGAACAGAAAGGCAGACGTGTGGCCTACGCAGAATGAGATCCACAGAAGAACATATAGTGCCGCCTCTCGATTGTGCGGGGCAGCTTCACTAAATAATACGAGTGATTATCTTATATGGGAGACTCGCATATATAAGATAATGCACTGGCACATGATATTTAACCCTTTACCCAACAGAAAGGCCCTGTGCCAATGCATTCTCTTACATATGCGAGTCGCCTCCCATATATAATCGCCTCGCATATATAAGAGCATGCATTGGCTTAACACATTAAAAATTATTAAAAAAAATTTAGGCCAATGCATTCTCTTATATATGCGAGGCGACCTATGGTCGACTCGCATATATAAGAGAATGCATTGGCACAGGGCATAACTGTAACCATCACAATGTGGTCAAGGAGCCGGTTCGAATGATATCCATATTTGTATGGTTTTATTGAGACAGACCGAAGATATTTTAGGCTGTTGAAGCTTTATTTGGCCGGTTTTGGCCGTTTTGTTGGGTAAAGGGTTAATGCCGCCCCAGCGCGGCTCCCGTCATGAAATGGGTAAATTTGTCTTTATAATAGTAAGAGAAAAAAATATGTATAGCTCATGCAGTCTATGCAAATATCATATGCGTACACTCAAATGTGTTTACAGTGTACTAGAAAGTTTTACAAATGTTCGCCTAATGTGAAAGTGTATTTATTTAAAATGTTCGTATCTACATTATATTGTGCACGTCTTTTGATTAACTATACCAAACGCTGATTGTAGAAAACTTACAGTTTGTTATAATAATGCATATAGACAATCTATGACATTGGGTTATGAAAGATCATCTAGCGCGAGTGGGAACTTTGTAGGAGACAGAATGTGCTCTCTGACAGTGCTGATTCGAATGGGTGTGTATGGATTTTGTGAGAGAACTTATATATTTATTCAATCATTGGAATCAACTTCTTTATGTTTAATTTGTAATTATATGTTGTATGTATTACTATATATTGGCATATCTTGCCTGAAATAAACACAATACAATATGTGACCCGCCATATCAAATCCAGTCGTAAGTCGGGATTTTTTTACCCTGTGCCAATGCATTCTCTTATATATACGAGTCGACCATAGGTCGCCTCGCATATATAAGAGAATGCATCGGCCTAACAATTTTGTATCATTTTTTTTAAATAAATGTTTCTTACAATTTTTAGGACATAAAATAAAAAAAAATCCATTACCCTGCAGGGAGCCCCACACATATACATAAGCATATAGAAGAGTGTCGTCTGCTAGAGTTTGTCTGGGGCTCTGTATGGGTGAAATTATAAAATTATTAAAGAATACAACAAATTATTAAAATTGTAAAAAATTGTTAGGCCAATGCATTCTCTTATATATGCGAGGCGACCTATGGTCGACTCGCATATATAAGAGAATGCATTGGCACAGGGTAAACAAAATCCCGACTTACGACTGGATTTGATATGGCGGGTCACATATGGTTATATGAAGCAATGTTATAGCTGATGGTCACATACCTCGAGGTGGACACACGTTGTGTAATCCGTCCATTCCTGCCCTGTATCGGGATTCGTCCACCATGTTCCATTATCCGTGCAGACTTTGTAGACAGAAGCTAAAACAGAGAATAAGATTCGTCAGATATTCAGAAATTGCACCAATAGTTGCAGGCAGATTAAAATGGTATATTAAAGGGGTACTGTACGCCATTTTCATTAAATTTCCGGTGACAACAACGATCTAATATCGATAATATATAGAAACATAAGTAATTTGAGTCGAAGATGTATTCTGTAAACGCTCAGGTTAATAGGCTATCTTAAAATTTAATAATTTAAAAGTTAATAATTTGATATAAATTGAATTTATGACTGGAGCCATAAAATGGCGTCAATTAAATTACGAATTACCGTAATCAAAAATAGTAATTGAGGGATACTGGATTTTTAAACCGATCGCACACACGATTGCTTAAAATATTATGATGATACGGGGAGAACACTCAAGCCACTCACTGACTAGCGACGATACAATAACTTAAATGATTATATGGGACTAGTATGCATATAATATAACTTTTATTTGATTCATTTGGTTGAAAACTTTACAAAAATTACTCGACAACGAAAATTTGTATTTTTGCATTCCGGTAAATTTGTCATCCGTAACATGACTTCGTACTCAACAGACTTTCAAATAATGGAAAAAATGTTACCTTATTCTCCGACTCGGAGACTATAGAAACCAACAACAACATTTGGCGTACAGTATCCCTTTAAATAACTTATCGATGTCAATATGTGAATTACGAATGTTCAACTCACCAACTAAATTAACATTACAATCACCCCACCACCGACCACATTATTATAAGGTCGCCAGGTGGTGAATTACGAATGTTCAACTCACCAACTAAATTGCACCTGATACAGACCAATGTTACTCTGTAGTAATACAAAACTATTAGTTAAAATTCCTCAGTGATAAAGGGTATGTGGCATGCCACGCCAGCCGTTGAGGCATGCCAATATCCCATAATATGTCAAATATAGCGAATTATCGAAATATGAAATACCACGAAAAAGCGAAATAGGAAAATACAGCGAAATTGCGGAATAAAAAATGCATCGAAATGACGAAATAGCGCGAATTATGAAATAAGAAATTATTTTTATTAACTAAATAACGGAGATATTTGAAGAAGTGTTTTTGACGAAATAACGGGCATATTTGGAGAAGTTTTTTAAAGAGCGTATTTTTTTAATTATTGGTGGGATTTGTTACACTAGTTAAGCTGTTCCTGAGTGGTGAACCTTTCAGATTTAATATGATCGCACGTGACACGTAGTGGAGCAACCACACAAATACATCAAACTGTCACAACAATTTCAATCTATACAGGTAGTTTCCAACTGTTGCCGTGTCACGGCATGGGATTTCAAAATGTTGAATATTTTCACCAAAGTTGGAGGGGCAGATTCCGCGGAACAGTACAACCACCCTGCCACCACATCTCTCGTTGAACAACTCATACACCTCCATGCCAAACTAAACCTAGCAATTTCCCACGTTTATCTATGACAAATATAAATGTCTACATGAGCGCATTATCCCAAAATATCACTGGGCAAATCTTTCGGACGAACAGTTTCATGGGCTCTTGTCAATAGAAAACATCCCTCGTTTGAATCCAGTCTGTATTTTTTCTAGAAAATGGTCTTCAGAGACGTCTCTTATTGCATTTAAGTGTATATATTGTGGACGGCAGCTGAATTAGCTCATGCAGGTCAAAAATTCAAACTGATAGTCAAAAGGACATTTGAAAACATGATGAAGAATACAATCTTATATATACACACTAGGTCAAAAGAAGAACAAACAAAAAAGTAACAATGAAAACCAAACAAACAAACAACACGTTTGTAGGGGGGGATCCAGGATCCCATTTTTACTGTGTGCATATTGTATATAAAAAGTTGTATATTTGCGTACTGGTGACTAAAAGACTTATCAAAGTCAAATATGCATTATATACGCTGTTTCCTAACTTCTAACTAAAGCGATTATACGCTGATAGAGCCTCCATGTATGTCCCGTGTTAGTACGGTCAATAAAGCGTGTATGTGTATATATAAGGCCGTGGCTTAAGAGCAGTATATCGCCCTTTAGCTATATGGGCCTGACACGCTATACCGTGCTTTAGTACCAAACGCTAAAGAGTGGTATACCACTCTTCATCTTTATGGGTCTGATACGTTAAAGAACGGTAGGCTATACCGCTATTTAGCGGTTGGTACCAAGGAACGGTATGGGCCTACCGCTCTTCAGCGTTGGCAATAAAGAACGGTATGCTGCTATTCAGTGACACACGTCAAAGAACGGGACACAAGAGTGGTGTACATAGGTATATACCAATTTTTAGCTATACCTGGTCCTGGCGCGATAAAGAACGGTCTTACATTATCATCCGTACTGCTCGATCTCCGGTGTCCGACTATAAAGAGCCGTATACCGGTCCTTCGCCCTCATCGCTAAAGAGCCGCATGCCGTTCTTGAGCCCTCAGTGCTAAAGCCACTTCGTATATATAATTGCGTCTATAGTCTAGTGATGTGGAATCATTGTTTCCGGTAGAGACCAAATGTGTCTGGATTCTGGCCCACAAAGCCAAATGACGTAAATGACGTCATGGACCATGTCATGACGTCTTCGCTGGTTTTCGTTCAGCTAACCAACGAAATTGGTCAAAATGAAACTAATCTATAGGCCTAAATCACATAGGAATTGTTCCGAAAAACTGAAGTTGGTAATTTCATAACCATCCCGTTGGTCCACTTCCGATTCTGTGATTTCATCATTTCTTTTGGGATATTATTGTTCCCAGGATTCTAAGCGAAAGCGGGGCGGAAGTCACGTGATTTTTAACCCATTTTTTGCGCCGTTTTTTATCGCGTCGAAATTCAGTTTCATGGTATTGTAAAAATTAATGACGTCATTCACGCCTAAACTTGAAAAGCAACAACGCGCCTGCGGCGCGTTGTGGTTGCTATTAATAAAATCATGAACAGTTCTTAAGATTTCTATATTATCTTTCATTTTCATAGATGTGATACCAAACATAAGGTCTTAATTCTCTGTTATAAAATGAATACCTAATCTGTAGATACGGGTCAGCATTTCCAGTCTTAACAGTGAGTAGTAAGGACATTCAAAGAAGAAGTGATAAGTTGATTCCACAGTATAATTTGGATCACATTTGCGAAAACAATTATAATTGTCGTACTTGTGTTCAAGTAGATTACTTCATGTATTGTGCAGTTTACATTGTTCGATATTTAAATTTTCTTTCCAGTATTGAAATAATCCGGAGGTCTTAACATTTGAAAAATGGTTGTTATTTTCATTTTAAAAACAATAGTTAGTTCCATTATGAATGAATGAATGAATATGTTTATTATAGTGACATATGTATACAAACATCCGGCCCATGGGGCCTATAAGTCACTTTGTGTATGTATACTATTTACAGATTATGTACATACAATTACGATTTGGAAAGTTTTGTTTGTATTATGGTATATGCTTCAGAAATAAACGTAGCAGCATATAAAGGGAAATTGTTCACAATATGGACCATAACGTCGACATCAGAAGTAATTTGGGAAATGTCACCAACAAGATTTAACAGCCGGCTACGAGCGTCCGAGAAGGCCCGTTCCAAACGACGGATTTTTGTCGACTCGAATCTAATTGTATTAAATCCGTCGGTGATGCGACTGCGGTCAATTTTGTTTCAGACGGACGCATCTATTTGTCGCGTCGAATCTAATACATCGGTCGATTTATTTAAAGGTGGATTCCCGGTTACCGTCAAAAATTGGTCAAGCGTAGATATAGAGGCCTATATATACCGGTATATGTTATACATATATATATATACTAAAATACAGTATAAATTATGTATATATATATACTATGAAATCATGTCAATTATGGGGCATTTTTCAATTTAAAACCTTTCTTGTGGGGCAAAAAAAAATTATGGGTCACTAGAAATGACCCGCAATTTTAACACCGCACATTGTTTATATTTTGTCTTTTATAGGTCATTAGACCCCACTTTTTTTTTTCTTCACAATTCGGTTTTAGAAGCACGCATATATCGATTTTGGCCATCATGTCAATCAAGTGCGTAACTCCTCCTCCTGTTGCATATTTATGAACCGGAAGTAATTGTCGCCTTGTTGAAAATGGCGGGTTTTTAATTTGGTGAAGAATTTTAACTTTGTTTTATGGTCTTAACTGGTTTTATGGTGCTTTAAAACTACTGAACTTTATCTGTATATATTACCTGACAGTGTATACTTATAATTGTAACAGTTGTGTGTGCCCGGAAACTGTGTTGCTATTCGAAAAGAGTGTTGAAATGTCCCGTACAACGAAAATAGGAAACACGACTGCGGACATATTGCGTAAACTAAAGTTTAAAAGCTTAAAGATATTCATAACTACTCCAAATACATCATCCAGCTGCAGTTCCATACTTCCAGGTTATGATACGCTCTACATACTTAGAGGTATAAAAGGCTGCTATTTATGAAAGAACAAGAGTTCTTCACTCTGAAACTACAACACAGTTCCCAATTATGCATTCATTGTTATGATTGTATTTGTAGTGGGAATCCCAGTCACATACAGTGATACACAGCAATGAAATGTCATTTAGGAGTTCCAGATCTCTCCATTGAATATACCGGTAGACTCACTAAAATTTGGAGCTCATGTTATGAGGTTGCTCATTACCTCAAACACTGGCGTAAAGAAGAAGTGGAAGTCCACTGTGCGGCGCCACCAGAACTCTTACTCTTAGAAGTAAGAAGAACACGCGGGAAAGACATTTTGTGTTTTATCATCATCAGATCTGCTATAAATCGGAATACAAATGTGCTTTGGTGAGTTTGTTTTAATATATTATTATATAGACTGAATTGTTTTGCAGAAATCTTGTTTAGGCCAAAACAAATTGAATGCGTGTTTCCCGTAATGAGCCCCAAAAAAATAGGGGCCGGCGGTAGGCTTTTCATTTTATTTAATTTGTTATGGTCTTGTGTGGGCCATGCCTATTAATATAAAACCACCATGATGATGAAACACCATACACTGACCCACAGCCTTCATAATTGGCTACGGCAATCAGCATTGCTGAAGCAAACTGTGCCACGGCATACTGTTGCCGTAGCGGATTGCCGAAGCAAAACAATCTGAATTAAGAGGGATGGACCCAGAGCAACCAATAAATTGGTGATAAAACTGATACCGGTATATTATTATTTATATATAATAGAGGAAATAAAGAATACAGATTTCTATTATGTTTAAAATGCGGGTTTTTCCCCCACAGCAGTCGTGAATTATGCACATGGGAATTGACCCATGTGCGACCGCTATCGTTGAAAAGAACTTGTTCCTGCGTTCGAATTTCGGTTCGAATCAACCTCGGAGAACATCCATGTTATAAATACATGTGCTTCCTGTCAGCGAAGAGGAACGATAACTCGTGATCTTCCGGTATAGCGTCCTGTCGTAATTTGACTTTCCGTTTGAAGAGTGTCGATGTGACTTTGCGAAAAATATATAAATATATCATTTATAAGTAAAATAAAGATATCATTTATCTCGTGAGGCGATTCAGATAATATAGAACCATGCATACACAGTTTGGTTAACAGTGCGGTCAGTCGGTTTTACTTGCTATTTGGCATGGTGTAGTTGCCGCTGTGTACTTTCATTAAACTGAAAAAGGCGATACACACCAGAAATCTAACCACGGTGTACATGTCATTCAGCCGCGAGTGTAGTTGCCGTTCGGCCACAGTGAACTTGCTGTTCGGCCGGGGTACTCAACTGCAGTTACAAACTCTTGACACTGCGGCCGAACAGCAAATACACCGTGGTGCCAATGGATACTTGTTTTGTCCAGCTGGGTACATACATGGCATGTGAAATTGAATATTTTTTTATTTTTACATTTTTGTCAACTCCACAGCTGCCCCAACTTCCACAATTTGCGGTAGCCTGACCGTAGCCATCTTCCCTTTGTCTGCAACAGATGGCTGATATGTGGTATAGGCCTGCACTCCCTGTTGTGTTGTGTTGTCCAATAATTTTGTAACAACTACCGGTAGGATCGCACGTGTTGCCAAGGTCACGCCACTTTTCCTGGTAAAAATCAAGCAGTGCTTGATTGCTACAATTTGGCTACGATATTGTGGGCATGCGCATTGGATGCTCCACCTGCGATATTCCCCACTTATGATTTTAATTGCAGCACGAAGTAAGATGAGAATCCCTGGAAAGTCGCGGGAACATTGCAGGCCTCCCAAATTTGCGTAACCCATTTATTGTTCCCATGGTTTTATGCCCAGGTATTATAGTTTGTTCCCCTGAAAATGACAGTGGCAACCCATAGGTTACGTAACAGGTTTAATACCTATTTTTGTTTTCACAATATATTAATATTGCATATAATAAATAATATTGTGAAATTTGGAGGCCTAATTATGGATAGTCTCGTTTGAGTCGATTGTATTAAACAAACATCTCGTACTGTGTCTTCTTTTAGTTAGTAGAATTCAATTCATATAAAATAACTTGCTAAATTGATGTATAAAGCCATAAATATCTAACTTCAAGTCATACCGGTATAAACATCGATTCAAATATAATTACCAGAGGTTTTATGTGTACCGGGTATGTCTGTAAAATAAGAACATAAAAATGTTGACACAAATCACGCTTTTGTTGTAAACATAGCCACGCCTCATCAGTGGAATACCTGTGTGATACAACTTTCCCGTGGAAAATCCTACCTATATGCATGACGTGACCAAAAAATCCACAAGTTATTTTTGTGTTCACGGGGCCGGTGCTCATGCATAATAATGCCCACGACATTGAACAGATAATGATTTTTGACTTCGGGTCAACTTCTTTGAAACAAACTATATAAATGTATTGCATTTTCCCAGGTTATTAAAAATAATGCAAGATAGTCAATTTATTGTTCACTTACATATTCGGAATGAGGTACCGGTAATAGTGTCACATACGATGGGATCGTGCAACTAACCTTTAAGACAAAACTGATGTCAGATTAAAAGGACAAGCAAAAAAAGACCTCGACCTGAACACAATGGGAAGAACATCTGTATATAAAGAAGCATGAATTTGCGGTTCACCACGACTGGTCCAGTGTTACAGTACTAGTAATGCCCAAAGTAATTGACCACTTAACCATAGCAGAATTATGGGTAATTTTTCAGGATTTAGTCGGAAATATGGCTTGTTGCCATTCATTGGAAAGCTCTCATATTTCCGACTAAATCCTGAAAAATTACCCATAATTCTGATGTGGTTAAGTGGCCAATTACTTTGGGCATTACTGTATTGGTACCGTAAGTTAGTGATGACAAGTTCAACACATGTGTTTCAAAATATCAAGATTGATATAAGATAATCGTCTAGTGTGGTTAAGTGGTCAATTACTTTGGGCATTACTGTATTGGTAAGTTAGTGATGACAAGTTCAATGCATATGTTTCAAAATATCAAGATTGATATAAGATAATCGTCTAGAGACGCCGCTAAAAGCTGGTCACCAATGCGTATACATCCTGGCTACTAGACGGACAAAGGCTCAAATGTTTCGAAAGATTGTCATATCTCAAAAACAACTACATGTAATATGGAAGTTGGAACGTGCCTTATAAAAGGCACCAATAATCACAAATCCACCAGAGAAATTGTCGCATCGATCGGATGGATCCTTCATATAACTTAAAGAACCAGGGCTTATATTTCTGCGAGAATCAAAATCTACATGTATTCTCGCAAATTACCCTGGATTCTCGTGAAAAAGTACATGTACATGTATATACATTATGTACAGGGTATGGATTCTCGCAAAATCAGATGAAATATATGCCCTGAGAACACACAAAATCATGTCATTCATATAGGCCTATGTAAAGTATGCATGCATGACCCAAACCTATTAACCCTGCATACCCCAGTACGAGTACAGGTCATGATTTTGTACCCCGCTGGACAAAACAAGTGTCAATTGGCACCGGGGTGCATTTGCCGTTCGGTCGCGTTTTGTCAATATTAAAAATATCAATGAAATTGAATATATTAATAGTTAGAGATTCAAACCCCCTTGCCCTTGGATCCCCTGTACTACTAGTAGTATATCATGTCATGAATTTATTCAAAATCTGACAACTTGTTAATGTTTTGACTTACAGTTTTCTGATGGGGAATTTTTACCGGTATAACATTAAACAGACAAATGCAGGGCATAAATTTCTTTGTTAATACTTGTTCCTACATGTAAATCCATTTGACAATTAATAGTAAGGATGGTGCCATCATGATTTTTGTGATCCGATAATTGCAATAAAATTGTTTTGATTAGCTGAGAGATATACTGGTACCAGGATTGTAAGCAAATCAAAGAGAAATTGGCTCATCTCAATCATGCAATCACAAGCTGGGACCTTAACCTACAGTTAAATACATTGTTATACCTACAGTTAAATACATTTTTAAGGAATAGGTACAGTATTTTATATTTATACTTATAAATATATCACCTGCGTTATTATTTTCATCGCTATGGGCATAGAGCCACAGTAGAGATTCTGACACAAACTAGATCCCCTGGAAATAATTATAATAATCACCGCATTACGCTTTCTTATATGGAAATCTCGATTGACACTGAACAGAAATTTAATTAACAGTGGCCTAAACATAAGATATAACAACCCACTGTGGATTTCTACATGTACATGTATATATGGAAACTGAAAGTGAAACACGTCTGCTCGGTGCGCCTTTCTCGGAATTGTTCACATTATATTTATCAAGTGGTTTGACAGTTTTCACTTTCTGGTTGACACAATTCAAGCACTTTCATCCGATGATTCGAAACAAAAATGCTTTCATACTGTGCATGTGCATTAAATTGTCTTCAGTTATTTGTATACACAACTGGTGACTCAATACAAGGAAGTAAATGAGAAAACATCAGAAAGCTTCTTATTGGAAAACCAGTGCGCGTATGAACTATTTAAGTATCAGTACCGTATTATTATGCAGGAGTCTCAATTTACTCTCTGCTTCCTGGCGTGTCTATACAATTTTCAAACTTTCTTGGACCCCCCCCCCCCCCCCCCCCCCCCATCACCGGGCATTTCACCTTAACAAATACATGTACATGTACATGTATAGGGCTGAAACGGTTAACCGGTTACCATGGCCGTGACCGGTCATGGTAATTGCATGACCCGTTAACCGTAAACAGACAATGCAGCATTTAAATAAGAAATGAACGGCGGTTTCAATGTAGTCATGGGATTTTGACCGCGAGAAAAAATCAGCAAATTGCATGAACCCCCTTTGGGGTTCATGGGGAGTTTGCTGAATTTTTATCGCGGTCAAAACCCATGACCACGTTGAATCCGCAGTTTATTATACCCCCACTTTCAAAGAAAATGGGGGGTATACTGGATTGACTCCATCTGTCCGTCCGTCACGTTTTCTCCCTCCGTGTGTCCGTCCGTCCGACCTCATAACTCGAACAACTATGAACCGATTTCAATATTTTTTTGTATGCAATCTCCCCAGGATGGTCTCTCCGCATGATGCTAATTGCGGTTCAGTCCGACTTTTTTTTTCAAGTTACATGTACGCCTCATTTTCGACTTATTTTGACTTAGAAAATTCTGTCCAACTTAATAACTTTAACAAATATGAACCGATTTCAATAATTTTTGGTATACATGCTTCTCACAATACCCTCTCTACATGATGCGGCTAGGGATTGGCTCAGACTGTTTTTCGTAATATTACGCTTCATTTTCGACTTATTTTGACTTCTGTCTGACTTAGAAAATTCTGTCTGACTTAATAACTTTAACAAATATGAACCAATTTGAATATTTTTTTCTGTACAAGCTTCTTGTGACACCATATCGATATTATTAGTCCGAATTTTTCTTTAAAGTTAAAAATCTTTTTTGTTGGGTTTACGGATAATGCGGGTTGAATTTGCCACGGTGGGGGTATGCTAGCACTCGAGTGCACACCTCTTGTTATTTATATTTATATACTTAAAATTCAATATCGACTAGGATTGTCTGTCTTTCCCACTATGTCAATGTAGGCATACCGGTATATGGCTGTGGTTAACAGGTCTCAGTTACTAGTAATTCAAGTGGTTAACCGGTCATGAAATCCCATACGAACAGTATTAGCCCTAATTAATCGACTCCATAATCACAGCAGAATTATGGGTAACTTTTCAGGATTTAGTTGGAGATATGGCTTGCTGCCATTCATTGGAAAGCTCTCACCGAGAGCTTTCCGATGAATGGCAACAAGCCATATTTCCGACTAAATCCTGAAAAGTTACCATAATTTTTGTGGTTATGGAGTCAATTATTTGGGGCATTACTGTAGGACTAGGCCCTAACCATTTCAGCCCTACACATACATCTTTTTCTTTTCACTTGTTGCCACATAAATTGTAATTGCATTCGTGTCTTCGGATATCGTATTGTCACATATTACTAGTACATGTATTAAATAGCTGGTATTATGGGCCTACCTCGAATTGATTCACCACTACCATTCCATATAGTAATAATAGTAGTATGTATATCATATTCAGGGTTGTGGTGCATTTAACACACTGTATACTTACCATACATGTATATCTGGTTCTATTTTATGGTACTAGTACTAAGAATACAAACCTTCTGTTGCATGAGATTACCGGTATCTAAATTGTACCCTCAGACTATCACCCCATGCCATCACTATTATTAGGCACCATCACTATTATTGTTTTTGAGGTAAAATACATGTACCACCTACTACTACTAGTATCACTATTATCCGGCCATCACTATTATTAGGCGCATAAGAGTATAGCAGTAGGATCTGTTCCTCGGCACATTTTTCTCCAAGACACCTCAGTGGATCGATTTAACTAAATTTGGTGTTATGACTCCGGTTACCCTGGCAGAGGTTTTACCGGTAGTTTTTTTTTAATTAGATTTTAATTTTTTTAATTTTTTTTAAATCAAACTGTTGAAATGATCAAAAACGGACGACAGACCCAACTACATGTACATAATATTGCCCTTGGTCAAAATTAGTATTTTTGAGCAAAGACTATTATCCCACAGCTGGTTAAAAGTTGTGTGGTATATAAAATTTATGTAACATGTTTCCGTCGTGGTGGACAATAAAAAGCTTCTTTTTTTTTGTAATCAAACTGTTTAAATGAACAAAAACGGACGACAGATCGAACTATGGCCCTTGGTCAAAATTAAGTATTTTTGTGCAAAGACTACCGGTATTACCCACAGCTGGTTAAAAGTTTTGTGGTATATATATATAATTTATGTAACATGTTTTCGTCTCGGTAGACAATAAAAAGCGTCTTTTCCTTTTTCCTTTGTAAGTTTGAGCTATTGCCATGGGTTGCCGTCTGTCGTCCGTGTGTGCGTATTTCTGTCAACAATTCCTTTGGCGCGGGCTACATGTCGTACATGTACATGTATGTTTGGTCTGATCTTTATGAAATTTGTCATGAATGTTGACATTGAGCTGTAGATGGGAACGAGTCATTTTGGGTCATTCGGCCAAAAGAAGAATAGATGTCTCGTTGGATTCACATCTAAAAATAGAATCTTTGGGGTCTAAAATTGGTTGTGGGTGTCTCGTTACCTTCACATCTAAAAATAGAATCTTTGGGTCTAAAAATTGTTTGAGGGTAAAATTGTTTGAGGGTAAAATTGGTTGTACTAAAATATTCCCAAAATATCAAAACCCAAAAAAAAAATTTCAAAACTTCCAAAAATTATTTTTTCCAAAAAATTTCAAAACTTCCAAAAAATTTTAAAACCCCAAAATTTCAAAAGAAAAAATTTCAAAACCCCTCAAAATTATTTCTCTAAAAAAAGTTTAAATAAAAAATTTATAACGAGTTTACGGTTTCTGATAATCTCGATATTAAAAAAATGTCGAATGATAAATTATTTGCGTGTAATATCTTTCGTTATTTTTTTTGTTCAAATATTTGTCATGAAATTATTAATCGATGTGTATGGACAGTCGGTGTAATGTTGGACATTGTGACCATCGATATGAATGCATACATTCCAGTGTTTTATCGGACGCAGTTCATATAATTGTCATACCTGAAAATAGACACTATTACTTTTACATAAATAATAAAGAGTGTTTATTCTTTACTTCTCTCTATCCCAGATGAAGTTATTGAGTATATGACAGTCGTGTATTATCATGAATTATTGGAAGTTTTGAGATGTACTATGTTCAATCCCTAACGGTCGAAAATTGTAATGTGAAATTACAACCCTCCAGAATGAATTGTTCGCTGTACACGCAATCACACGCGACATTGGTGGTAACAATGTGTCTTTCACACCTTTGCTTTACCAAATGAATTATATTATTTCCCCGGTCACAGTTATATGCTATTCAGAAAACATATCGATTTAATGTCTGAACAAACGAGTTAGTATCAATTAAGGTTGATAAACTGTGTCATTCACACGATAATTAGTTAGCCAAAACATGCATACATATTACGTCAGGTCGTGAGACACTCAATTATAGAAATTGCTTTGATGACATTGTTATAACAACATTACGTAATAACCCCTTATCACTCCACATTCATACTTACGCTTTGGACATTTTATCAGTTTATCACGTGATCACTAAATGTGGCAATCGGGTATCCACCGATGCCTGCAATATATTATTTATAATAATTGGACTCATTGATCTCACGTGAATAATACTCTTAGTTGTTCCAATAAAATAGTTATCAAATTCGATCACCAATAGATTTGACTGTGGAATGTAATGACCTTTAACTTATTTATCGATCTAAAGGGACACTCATTATGAATGAATGTTAACAATACAAGCGCACGGATGAAGAGCGTTGAACATATAAAAAATTACTACACGAATGAATTGAACCTTGAAATTTATATTTCACATCTTACCAACAACAGCTACAGACATAATCATAGTGTTATACTGTCTTGCATGTACACACGCTATGACATCATTAAAGGCGGACAATCCACTCATGGTGTGACAACAGATACAGACATAGGCATAGTGTTATACAGTCTTCTATGTACCCATGCGATGACACCATTAAAGTACATTGGATGTTAGGTCTATGACTCTTGAGTATGCACCAATCAATGAGCAAATGAGCAATAAAAATGAGCAAATGAGCAAGAAAATGAGCAAATGAGCATAAAAATGAGCAAATGAGCAAGAAAATGAGCAAATGAGCATTAAAAATGAGCAAATGAGCAACAAAATGAGCAAATGAGCAAGAAAATGAGCAAATGAGCAAGAAAATGAGCAAATGAGCAATAAAAATGAGCAAATGAGCAAAAAAATGAGCAAATGAGCAAGAAAATGAGCAAATGAGCAATAAAAATGAGCAAATGAGCAAAAAAATGAGCAAATGAGCAAAAAAATGAGCAAATGAGCAATAAAATGAGCAAATGAGCAATAAAAATGAGCAAATGAGCAAAAAAATGAGCAAATGAGCAAGAAAATGAGCAAATGAGCAATAAAAATGAGCAAATGAGCAAAAAAATGAGCAAATGAGCAAGAAAATGAGCAAATGAGCAAGAAAATGAGCAATAAAAATTAGCAAATGAGCAAGAAAATGAGCAAATGAGCAATAAAAATGAGCAAATGAGCAAATAAATGAGCAAATGAGCAAAAAAATGAGCAATAAAATGAGCAAATGAGCAATAAAAATGAGCAAATGAGCAAAAAAATGGGCATACCTGTATGTAGGCCTATCAGTGGATGAATAGTCTGCCGGAGAAGTACTGTGTAGACAGGTCTTGTCGGTAAGAGAGTCAGACGATAAGTGAAGGCTCGGCTATTAAAACATAGTAATGCGATAGCGAACATCAAACGAGTCTGCGCACGCATATCTGTCAAAGGATACAATGGCAGTCATTGGTCAATTTATCCCCGGTGTCAGCTCAGTACCCAATCGGGACGAAGCCGAAGGTCAACTCATTTTTTTTTGCTCATTATAGTACGTCACTTGGACATTTTATCAGTTTATCACGTGATCACTAAATGTGGCAATCGGGTATCCACCGATGCCTGCAATTTATTATTTATAATAATTGGACTCATTGATCTCACGTAAATAATACTCTTAGTTGTTCCAATAAAATAGTTATCAAATTCGATCACCAATAGATTTGACTGTGGAATATAATGACATTTAACTTATTTATCGATCTATGTTAGAACATGGTCTTAACAAAAAACTTGACCATAACAAAAATTACCTTACATTTATGCATGAATCTAATTAGACCATACGTAAATATTGTCAGCTTATCGTCTGATGAGTAAATCCGATGTTTATCAAAAATAGTACAACTTCCAGTTGGTAATTACTCTTACGAATGAAGAGCGTTGAACATATACGAAATTACTACACGAATGAACTGAAATTTATATTTTCACATCTTACCAACAACAGATACAGACATAGTCATAGTGTTATACTATCTTACATGTACCCATGCTATGACATCATTCGAAGGGGCAATACACTCAAGGAGTTAAAGTGACACGAAACAAGGGACGTGATGTAATATTGGTGTTTGAATCTTAAAGGAACACAATACACTCTAAAGGGACACTCATTATGAATGAATGTTAACAATACAAGCGCACGAATGAAGAGCGTTGAACATATACAAAATTACTACACGAATGAATTGAACCTTGAAATTTATATTTCACATCTTACCAACAACAGCTACATGCATTATCATAGGGCTATACTGTCTTGCATATACACACGCTATGACATCATTAAAGGCGGACAATCCACTCACGGTGTGACAACAGATACAGACATAGGCATAGTGTTATACAGTCTTCTATGTACCAATGCTATGACATAATTAAAGGGGGATAATACACGCACGGTGTGGAATGTTAAAGTGACACGCGGTAAGGGACGTGATGTAATATTGGTGAAACCCCCTCCCCACTTATAGATATATAACGAAGACGAGAATAACATGTTGATGAAGTTTATTGAAATTTAATCATTGTCTGAATCTTCGACCGTTAGATTTACTTCTAAGAGTTTCTTGAATTTTCTCATCGCTTCATCTGCAGCCCATTCATTATTATATCCGTGTTTGGTCAGTTTGACCATTTTCTTCATGATCATGGTATGTATGCGTGATGTTTTCAATCGATACTGGTATTCTATTAATCGTCTATAACTTTTGAGAAACAGAGCAAACTCTGTGTCGATGGTATCCTCTTTTCCCGACATGCTCTCATCTCCCGAAATGCTCTCTTCTTCTTTCACATCATTGGTGACGCGTTTCATCATACTTTTGAATGTGTCCATCTCGTTGACACATCGCGCAGCTTTCTTAAGACCGAATACCGTTCTACTACCGACGCCATTACCATCTTCTGAATCTGATAGCGTTCCACGTTCATCTTCATCTGAATCTAGAACCGCTTCGTCAGATTCATCGGTATCTTCTCCGAAGAGAGTTGGTTTTGTCTCGGACATAACTCCGTGTTTAATCTGTTTATGTCTTTGTAGATTGTAGTTCGTCGATAAAATAATGCCACATAAATCACACCCGTGCATTATCGCGAATTATTGGAAGAACCATCACTCTTATAAGTAGCGATAAAAAGAGAGAATAAGGTGCGGTATACAACCGTCGCTCTAAGAGTACGTTCGTCCCGGGGCTAGGGTATAGATATTTGACCGCCGGTGATTCAATTAATGCCAATTTATCAGTATGGTACTCTATGTATTCATTCATGATTTGGCTAATCGTATGACACTGATCTTTTCATTTTCTTCTTATTATTATTAGACAAACCTCCATCAGACACTCTCTTGTTGGTTTGTTTGGACGCTTTACGTGTGTTTGTCAACTTATTTTCTGCAACTTCAGCCTTAGCCATTTCAATCGCTTGAGCGATGGGTGTCAACACGTTAATAAGTGGTTTTAGAACGTCTTCTTCACTATCACTATTTTTAGTTCTGTCAATAAAGTATCGACCCTGATTATCTGGTATTAACTTCTCATCAACCATATCTCTGAAATGTTTTCTCCACATTTCAAGATCTGCTGGAATATACGGGATCGACATGTTTCTTCAAAATGTACAAGTCACTCTTTTTTCTGCATTTTATTTTAGAAAGTTTATCGCCTCTTATAAAAATCGATTATTAGCCATGAATGCCAAATGCACCATGATAGTTATCGATGTCAATAATGCGTTTCGTTGAGATCTTGATTGAGTATGCACCAATCAATTAACAATGACACAGAATATCACACAAAGTATATTCAAGGGGGTGAGAAAAAATGAGCAAATGAGCAAATAAATGAGCAAGCAGGATGTTATGTCGCTTGGTGGCGGAGGTAGCATCACCAAATTACCCTCGGGGGACCTCATTCTGCCATCTAAAAATAGAATCTTTGGGTCTAAAATTGGTTGTACTAAAATATTCCCAAAAAATTCAAAAAACTTCAAAAATTTCAAAAAAATTCAAAAACTTCAAAAATTTCAAAAATTTCAAAAACTTCAAAAATTTCAAAAACTTCAAAAATTTCAAAAAACTTCAAAAATTTCAAAAACTTCAAAAATAAGACCCCGGCCGGCGGCGGCGGCATTGCAGTATTTTACTGCGGGGTCCGCCGGCGGCGGACCCCGGCGGCGGCGGCGCCGCCGCCGCAGTAAAATACCGCAATACCGTCGCCGCCGCCGCCTGATGTCTTATTTTTGAAGTTTTTGAAATTTTTGAAGTTTTTTGAAATTTTTGAAGTTTTTGAAATTTTTGAAGTTTTTGAAATTTTTGAAATTTTTGAAGTTTTTGAATTTTTTTGAAATTTTTGAAGTTTTTTGAATTTTTTGGGAATATTTTAGTACAACCAATTTTAGACCCAAAGATTCTATTTTTAGATGGCAGAATGAGGTCCCCCGAGGGTAATTTGGTGATGCTACCTCCGCCACCAAGCGACATAACATCCTGCTTGCTCATTTATTTGCTCATTTGCTCATTTTTTCTCACCCCCTTGAATATACTTTGTGTGATATTCTGTGTCATTGTTAATTGATTGGTGCATACTCAATCAAGATCTCAACGAAACGCATTATTGACATCGATAACTATCATGGTGCATTTGGCATTCATGGCTAATAATCGATTTTTATAAGAGGCGATAAACTTTCTAAAATAAAATGCAGAAAAAAGAGTGACTTGTACATTTTGAAGAAACATGTCGATCCCGTATATTCCAGCAGATCTTGAAATGTGGAGAAAACATTTCAGAGATATGGTTGATGAGAAGTTAATACCAGATAATCAGGGTCGATACTTTATTGACAGAACTAAAAATAGTGATAGTGAAGAAGACGTTCTAAAACCACTTATTAACGTGTTGACACCCATCGCTCAAGCGATTGAAATGGCTAAGGCTGAAGTTGCAGAAAATAAGTTGACAAACACACGTAAAGCGTCCAAACAAACCAACAAGAGAGTGTCTGATGGAGGTTTGTCTAATAATAATAAGAAGAAAATGAAAAGATCAGTGTCATACGATTAGCCAAATCATGAATGAATACATAGAGTACCATACTGATAAATTGGCATTAATTGAATCACCGGCGGTCAAATATCTATACCCTAGCCCCGGGACGAACGTACTCTTAGAGCGACGGTTGTATACCGCACCTTATTCTCTCTTTTTATCGCTACTTATAAGAGTGATGGTTCTTCCAATAATTCGCGATAATGCACGGGTGTGATTTATGTGGCATTATTTTATCGACGAACTACAATCTACAAAGACATAAACAGATTAAACACGGAGTTATGTCCGAGACAAAACCAACTCTCTTCGGAGAAGATACCGATGAATCTGACGAAGCGGTTCTAGATTCAGATGAAGATGAACGTGGAACGCTATCAGATTCAGAAGATGGTAATGGCGTCGGTAGTAGAACGGTATTCGGTCTTAAGAAAGCTGCGCGATGTGTCAACGAGATGGACACATTCAAAAGTATGATGAAACGCGTCACCAATGATGTGAAAGAAGAAGAGAGCATTTCGGGAGATGAGAGCATGTCGGGAAAAGAGGATACCATCGACACAGAGTTTGCTCTGTTTCTCAAAAGTTATAGACGATTAATAGAATACCAGTATCGATTGAAAACATCACGCATACATACCATGATCATGAAGAAAATGGTCAAACTGACCAAACACGGATATAATAATGAATGGGCTGCAGATGAAGCGATGAGAAAATTCAAGAAACTCTTAGAAGTAAATCTAACGGTCGAAGATTCAGACAATGATTAAATTTCAATAAACTTCATCAACATGTTATTCTCGTCTTCGTTATATATCTATAAGTGGGGAGGGGGTTTCACCAATATTACATCACGTCCCTTACCGCGTGTCACTTTAACATTCCACACCGTGCGTGTATTATCCCCCTTTAATTATGTCATAGCATTGGTACATAGAAGACTGTATAACACTATGCCTATGTCTGTATCTGTTGTCACACCGTGAGTGGATTGTCCGCCTTTAATGATGTCATAGCGTGTGTATATGCAAGACAGTATAGCCCTATGATAATGCATGTAGCTGTTGTTGGTAAGATGTGAAATATAAATTTCAAGGTTCAATTCATTCGTGTAGTAATTTTGTATATGTTCAACGCTCTTCATTCGTGCGCTTGTATTGTTAACATTCATTCATAATGAGTGTCCCTTTAGAGTGTCTTGTGTTCCTTTAAGATTCAAACACCAATATTACATCACGTCCCTTGTTTCGTGTCACTTTAACTCCTTGAGTGTATTGCCCCTTCGAATGATGTCATAGCATGGGTACATGTAAGATAGTATAACACTATGACTATGTCTGTATCTGTTGTTGGTAAGATGTGAAAATATAAATTTCAGTTCATTCGTGTAGTAATTTCGTATATGTTCAACGCTCTTCATTCGTAAGAGTAATTACCAACTGGAAGTTGTACTATTTTTGATAAACATCGGATTTACTCATCAGACGATAAGCTGACAATATTTACGTATGGTCTAATTAGATTCATGCATAAATGTTAGGTTATTTTTGTTATGGTCAAGTTTTTTGTTAAGACCATGTTCTAACATAGATCGATAAATAAGTTAAATGTCATTATATTCCACAGTCAAATCTATTGGTGATCGAATTTGATAACTATTTTATTGGAACAACTAAGAGTATTATTTACGTGAGATCAATGAGTCCAATTATTATAAATAATAAATTGCAGGCATCGGTGGATACCCGATTGCCACATTTAGTGATCACGTGATAAACTGATAAAATGTCCAAGTGACGTACTATAATGAGCAAAAAAAAATGAGTTGACCTTCGGCTTCGTCCCGATTGGGTACTGAGCTGACACCGGGGATAAATTGACCAATGACTGCCATTGTATCCTTTGACAGATATGCGTGCGCAGACTCGTTTGATGTTCGCTATCGCATTACTATGTTTTAATAGCCGAGCCTTCACTTATCGTCTGACTCTCTTACCGACAAGACCTGTCTACACAGTACTTCTCCGGCAGACTATTCATCCACTGATAGGCCTACATACAGGTATGCCCATTTTTTTGCTCATTTGCTCATTTTTATTGCTCATTTGCTCATTTTATTGCTCATTTTTTTGCTCATTTGCTCATTTATTTGCTCATTTGCTCATTTTTATTGCTCATTTGCTCATTTTCTTGCTCATTTGCTAATTTGTATTGCTCATTTGCTCATTTTTATTGCTCATTTGCTCATTTTCTTGCTCATTTGCTCATTTTTTTGCTCATTTGCTCATTTTTATTGCTCATTTGCTCATTTTATTGCTCATTTGCTCATTTTTTTGCTCATTTGCTCATTTTTTTGCTCATTTGCTCATTTTTATTGCTCATTTGCTCATTTTCTTGCTCATTTGCTCATTTTTTTGCTCATTTGCTCATTTTTATTGCTCATTTGCTCATTTTCTTGCTCATTTGCTCATTTTCTTGCTCATTTGCTCATTTTGTTGCTCATTTGCTCATTTTTATTGCTCATTTGCTCATTTTCTTGCTCATTTGCTCATTTTTATGCTCATTTGCTCATTTTCTTGCTCATTTGCTCATTTTTATTGCTCATTTGCTCATTGATTGGTGCATACTCAAGAGTCATAGACCTAACATCCAATGTACTTTAATGGTGTCATCGCATGGGTACATAGAAGACTGTATAACACTATGCCTATGTCTGTATCTGTTGTCACACCATGAGTGGATTGTCCGCCTTTAATGATGTCATAGCGTGTGTACATGCAAGACAGTATAACACTATGATTATGTCTGTAGCTGTTGTTGGTAAGATGTGAAATATAAATTTCAAGGTTCAATTCATTCGTGTAGTAATTTTTTATATGTTCAACGCTCTTCATCCGTGCGCTTGTATTGTTAACATTCATTCATAATGAGTGTCCCTTTAGATCGATAAATAAGTTAAAGGTCATTACATTCCACAGTCAAATCTATTGGTGATCGAATTTGATAACTATTTTATTGGAACAACTAAGAGTATTATTCACGTGAGATCAATGAGTCCAATTATTATAAATAATATATTGCAGGCATCGGTGGATACCCGATTGCCACATTTAGTGATCACGTGATAAACTGATAAAATGTCCAAAGCGTAAGTATGAATGTGGAGTGATAAGGGGTTATTACGTAATGTTGTTATAACAATGTCATCAAAGCAATTTCTATAATTGAGTGTCTCACGACCTGACGTAATATGTATGCATGTTTTGGCTAACTAATTATCGTGTGAATGACACAGTTTATCAACCTTAATTGATACTAACTCGTTTGTTCAGACATTAAATCGATATGTTTTCTGAATAGCATATAACTGTGACCGGGGAAATAATATAATTCATTTGGTAAAGCAAAGGTGTGAAAGACACATTGTTACCACCAATGTCGCGTGTGATTGCGTGTACAGCGAACAATTCATTCTGGAGGGTTGTAATTTCACATTACAATTTTCGACCGTTAGGGATTGAACATAGTACATCTCAAAACTTCCAATAATTCATGATAATACACGACTGTCATATACTCAATAACTTCATCTGGGATAGAGAGAAGTAAAGAATAAACACTCTTTATTATTTATGTAAAAGTAATAGTGTCTATTTTCAGGTATGACAATTATATGAACTGCGTCCGATAAAACACTGGAATGTATGCATTCATATCGATGGTCACAATGTCCAACATTACACCGACTGTCCATACACATCGATTAATAATTTCATGACAAATATTTGAACAAAAAAAATAACGAAAGATATTACACGCAAATAATTTATCATTCGACATTTTTTTAATATCGAGATTATCAGAAACCGTAAACTCGTTATAAATTTTTTATTTAAACTTTTTTTGGAGAAATAATTTTGAGGGGTTTTGAAATTTTTTCTTTTGAAATTTTGGGGTTTTAAAATTTTTTGGAAGTTTTGAAATTTTTTGGAAAAAATAATTTTTGGAAGTTTTGAAATTTTTTTTTTGGGTTTTGATATTTTGGGAATATTTTAGTACAACCAATTTTACCCTCAAACAATTTTACCCTCAAACAATTTTTAGACCCAAAGATTCTATTTTTAGATGTGAAGGTAACGAGACACCCACAACCAATTTTAGACCCCAAAGATTCTATTTTTAGATGTGAATCCAACGAGACATCTATTCTTCTGCCAAAAAACATGGCTGCCGGTGGCCATCTTGAATTAAAAAATTAAATCCATTGACGCGGGCTACATGCCGTACTGTTCATGTGATCATCATAAAATTTGTCATGAATGTTGACATTTACATACATGTATTGATGGGAACAATTCATTTTTGGGGTCAATCGGCCAAAATACATGGCCGCCAGCAGCAATCTTGGATTTTACTCTTTACATGACTAAATACTATGGCACAGGCTACAGGTCGTACCTTTGGTCAGTTCATTATGAGATTTGTCATGGCTATTGACATGTACCGTACATGTAGATGGGAACGAGTCATTTTGGGGTCAATCGGCAAAACGTCGTACTGGGGTACAGTACTGATCATCATGAAATTTGTCATGGATGTTAATATACCGGTAGATGGGAACGAGTCATTTTTGGGTCGTTCGGCCAAAAAACATGGCCGCCATCAGCCATCTTGGATTTTACTCTTTGCATGACTAAATCATTTGGCATGGGCTACAGGTCCTACCTTTGGTCGGATCATTATGAAATTTGGCACGGCTGTTGACATTGATATTTAGATGGGAAATGAATCATTTTGGGGTCATTCGGCAAAAAAACATTGCTGCCAGCAGCCAGTCATTTGGGGTCGTTCGGCCAAAAAACATGACTGCCAGCAGCCATCTTTGTTTTTACTCTTTGTATGACTAAATCCTTTGGCACGGGCTACAGGTCCTACCTTTGGTCGGATCATTATGAAATTTGTCACGGCTGTTTACATGTAGATGGGAAATGAGTCATTTTTGGGTCATTCGGCAAAAAAACATTGCCGCCAGCAGCCATCTTGGATTTTAATCTTTAAATGACTAAATCTTTTAGCACGGGCTACAAGTTATATCTTTGGTCTGATCATCATGAAATTTTCATGGATGTTAACAATGACATGTACATAGGAACAAGTCATTTTGGGGTCATTTGGCCCAAAAACATGGCCGCCAGCAGCCATCTTGGATTTACTCTTTACATGACTAAATCCTTTGACACAGGCTACCGGTCGTATCTTTTGTCAGATAATCATGTTAACAATGACGTAAATGGGAACTAGTCTTGGGGGTCATTCGGCAAAAAACATGGTTGTTAGTGCCACTCAGTGGCCATCTTGGATTCTACTCATTGCATACATGTAACTTAGTAGGCAGGGCTGGCGATCTAGAAAATCCAGGAGGGCTATAAATAGCCCTCCTAGATTTGTCTGGGAGGGCTATAACCCTCCTCAACTTTTACAGTTATGATTTATTTTATCTGAGTTACTACTGCCCTTAGTTTGTCTATTTTGATGTTTTGACTATTATCCATCAGCTGGTTAAAAGTTGTGGGGTATATATACATGTAATTTATGTAACATGTTTTCAATTGACAAAGAACATTCTCAATTTATATGATGAACCTGATCTATTTCGAGATTCCATGGGTGATTTTGTATGTGGTATTGTGACATTTAAATATAAAGAGTGTCCATGCTTCCATATCCCAAAAAACATGGGTTGCCATCCGCCATCTTGGATTTTACTCTTTGCATGACTTAATCCTTTGGCACATCCAACAAGACGACATTCCTAATCCGATCATCACCAAACTTTCGAAGTGACTTCTAGAATTTCATTGAAAAATATAGCCGCCAAAAGCGGTAGACAATAAAGAGCGATCTAAATTATGAACTGTCTGTTTGGAGGTACATGTACATGTACAATGTACCTAATAATTGTGATCTGTACATGTATGTGGCATGTTGGCATTCGAATATATGAATAATTGAGAATTTGGAAATAATTTACAAAGAACAACAAATGAAAACACCTGATAGATACCGGTAGTTCCGCCCAGTGTTTTTATAACGTTTGGGAGCTTCTTATGACAAAGTTTTATATATCCAACTGGAAAAACCTACCGGTATAATACATTGTACCGATATTATGGTATATATACCCCACATCTTGTTAAAAGTTGTGGGGTGATACATGTATCTAATAGTAATATACATGTATCTTGTTTTAAACTAACAATACATGTACTAGTAGGTCTTTCAATTTTGTTAACAATGTTCTGAAATATGTACATGTATACCGGTATGTCTTAAAAAGTTAATGATAAAAAAGTATACAGCTACACAAAATAATATAAATAAATGATCCCATAGTGGATTAAAAATTATGGTGCTTCTGTAAAATTTGTACTTGACGCAACCGAGGAGTACTATATTTGTCCAATGATCTTCGTAACAGTTAATATGGGCTTTCCAAAATATAATTGCTCACACATTAAAGTTTGGATACAGTGTCATTGACATTTTCATTCAATTTAGGTTCTTGGAGAATTGACATACATGTAGTTCCTCCAGTTACGACTAGTAAAGACATGGCATGACCATATTGGTATTAAACTTCGACTTCCATAAAGATACTATTGAAGATCGCAATGATTATAAACATGGTGTTATACATGTAACTATATGTACATGTGTAATTTAAAAGTTTTTGGTTGAGTTGGGTAACAGCTACCGGTATGGCCCTTTGGTGAAAATTAAGGATTTTTGAGCAAAAACTATTATATATACCCCACAGCTGGTTCAATGGTGTCAGACCGGTTTTCCGAAGACCTATTACTACGAAGGCCCACAACTCCGAAGACCCGATTCTCCGACGGCCCATAACTCCGAAGATCCGATTCTCCGAAAGCCCATAACTCCGAAGGGCCGATTCTCCGAAGACCTATAACTCCGAAGGGCCGATTCTCCGAAGACCTATAACTCCGAAGGCCCGATTCTCCGACGGCCCATAACTCCGAAGGTCTGATTCTCCGAAGGTCCGATTCTCCGAAGATTTTGTTTTATCGGGGTATTATCGTTTACTAAATAGTGTACAGTCCAGTGGCGAAGCCAAGGGGTCCCAAAATTCCCACTGCCCCCATTAAACCTCTACTTGCTATTTCAGACAATATGGGCCCCTACCAAAACATGTCCAATGTCATGTAAACGCCCGGAAATCGTTCATGGGGCATCAAAATATTCAAACTTTTCCTACTGCCCCCACCTAAATGGGAATCCTGGCCCGCCACTGACTATACACCAGATACTATAACGTTACGTTGGCCCATGAGATGTCAGAGTAAAATGTACAGGGGTGAACGGGGAAGAACTTGTGGCCCCTGTGCATGTTAGGCTACTCTGACATTCTTGCAGCGTTTCGTTATAATATACCCGGTGCACACCAGTGGCGGAGCTAGGGTTTCCATTTAGGGGTGCACATTAATTAGCATATGTGGGGGATATATCATGCATATGATATGCCGAAAACATATCACGAAGGCCTGATTTGGGGAGCGCATAGGTACATGGGAGGGGTCGCCCCCAATCGTTGGTTCGGGGGCTCCCCTGGGCAGGAACACTGTGAATATTTGAATGCCTAGGAGGGATTTCCTGACGTTTACATGACATTTGACATGTTTTTTGGGGGCGGTCTTCCCTAGGGCCCCATTGACCCCGCAACTGGACTGTACACTATTTAATAAGTGATAAAACATGATCTTCGGAGAATCGGACCTTCGGAGAATCGGACCTTCGGAGAATCGGCCCTTCGGAGTTATAGACCTTCGGAGTTATGGGCGTTCGGAGTTATAGGCCTTCGGAGTTATGGGCTTTCGGAGTTATGGGTCTTCGGAGTTATGGGATTTCGGAGAATCGGGACTTCGGAGTTATGGGCTTTCGGAGAATCTGACCTTCGGAGAATCGGACCTTCCGAGCTATGGGTCTTCGGAAAAACGCTACATAACCGGTTCAATTTGGTAACAAATAATAATTTAATTGGTCAAGAATATAAACTGGAACAAATTCAATTCACTGCTTCTTAAATTATAGGATAATAGGGGAAAATCTGTGGAATTTTCCCCACTATTTACTGAGAGGCAAGAATTTGTTCAGCCTCAAACTAGACTTAAGTCCATTATACATGTATGTCATGAAATTACAGTAATTTCCCTGTACAATGAAGAAAATCACAGGATATGAGAATGAATTTTAAATTTTGGGGGTCGTGTCCAGTTCTGCATGGAATTGTCCTTAGTGGTTTTAAAGTTTTTGATTGAGTTGGGTAACAGCTACATGTACATGTACATGTATACATGTATGTACCGGTATAGCCCTTTGGTGAAAAATAAGGATTTTTTTTAGCAAAAACTATTATATATACCCCACAGCTGGTTCAAAGTTTTGGGATATATATAATTTATGTAACATGCACAGAGTAAATTTTGTCAATCTTGTATTAAATATATATACCCCACAATTGGTTACAAATTATAAGCCATCTAAATATAAATATATATTTTTTATAGCAGTAGGATCCGTCCCTTTGTCCGTGTGTCTGCGCATTTTTCTCCAAGAAACCTGGACTGATTTAACTAAATTTGGTGTGATGATTTGGGTCACCCTGGCGGAGGTTATACATGTAATAACATTAATTTTTTTTTTTTTTTTTATTTCTTGTTTTGTTTTTAATTAAAACTGTTTAAATAATTGTAACGTGCCCAAAGCATACAAACGCACAGTAGACCCAACTACATGTATGGTTTTTAGTGAAAATTAAACAAATTTGAGCAAAAACTATTATATATACCCCACAGCTAGTTCAATTTGGTAACGAATAATAATTTAATTGGTCAAGAATATAAAATGGAACAAATTCACTGCTTTTTATATTATAGGATAATAGGGGAAATCTGATTTTCCCCACTATTTTAATACTGAGAGGCAAGAATTTTGTTCAGCCTCAAACCAGACTTAAGTCCATTATACAGTAATTTCTATGGAATACTGTTAGGGCCAACTCGCAACGGTGCGGGGAATATGAAATCCGCCAGTCGCGGAAACCGCCGAAACCGCGGACAGCGCCAAAATGTCCAGACGCGCACACATATTGTCACGCGAGGGATCCGCGGAAAGCGCCAAAATGAAACGTAATCTCGTTTCATTATCTCGCTTTCGGCGGTTCTGTCGTTTGATTTCTTCGCCCCGCGGAAAGCGAAATAATCAAACGAGATCTCGTTTCATTTTGGCGGTTTCGGCGGTTTCCTCGCTCAAGCCGGAATATGGCCGGAACACGGACCGGAAGTATTTGTTAATGTCAAGGATTTTCTACAACAATGGCGCGAACTTGGAAGTTGATGTAGATTTGAGTTGCAAAACATTGAGTTAAATACAGTATTCGAAGATTCAACAGTCCTGCAGATCGGCTAACTGGATGAACCTACGACTATAAGTCCGAGTTGAGGTGAGTTTTATTTTCCCGAACTTATATCGACAACCCCGATTCAGAATGTTGAAATGAGATTGACTCGACAATCGGGTATCCAATAATCACAGTTGTTGGAAATTTGTGTCAAATTGCCAACAACACCGAAAACATCGGATATCCCCACCCCTACTAATTATGTAATAAGTAGGGGTGGGGATATCTGTTTTTTCGTTTTTTTTTTTACAAAAATAACTACCGATGCCATGGGAAATGAATAATCCATCAAATTTTATTTTAATTTAAGTGAACGTTGTTACGTTCAGACGACCACGATTCAATCGTAAGTGGAAGGATTTTTGTCGTAGGAAGTAACCGGTAGTTAGATTGCGCATGCTCACGTCAAAAAATAATATCAAATTTGATTTTAGATTCTAAATTGTGGCGTATCCTTCGATACCTCCACTTGCGATGTAATTGCAGTCATGTGTACGTAAAAATCGTGACTGGAAAGATCGCATGGTAGTCAATCACATGCTTTACGATATCATCTTGTACGACAACATCGCAATCGTGTGAACAAACTATTCAAAATCTCGTCGGGCCCGATTCATCCACTTAAGATTGTATCCTGGTCGTCTGAACGTTCACTAAATTTTTAGGCACTTCTGAGAGTGAGACACCAGTATTGCCGAAGGGGTCACTCTCACCTAAAAAAGTGCTGAAGGGTACACATGATTTGTGATTGGCACGAACACCATTATTTAAATTGTGTTTATGAAAGTCTGGCGCCCATTAGCAGTTTGTTTTCAGTACATTTTAATATTCATTGGAATGTAAACAATTATTCTCTAACAGAAATCATTGCAGATACGAAAACTGAATGCCTTCAGAACGACATTTCAAACCCTGTGTACCCTTCAGCACATTTTGAAAATCCTGTGTACCCTTCAGCACTTTTTTTGGTGAGAGTGACCCCTTCAGCACCAGTATTGGCAGTAAGTTGGTATACCATGCAGTCCTTTTAATTAGCCCTCGGCATTCGGCACTGCCGAGAACGAGCCGAGGAGATTTCCAATTTCCGATGTACCATACTGTAAGTGTCAATATTTCTTATCAGGTCAAAGAAAATAAGTGTTTTGGTTTGGGTTTCTCGACCGACCCTATTTTTTGCTTCGACCCTAAACATTTTATTGACCCGCCGGCAAAAATAGAAGAAAAAAAACACTGATCGTCAATACCACGAATCGGCGAAATCGGTACGCGATTTAATAGTACGTTTCAAATGACCGGGTGTTTGGCGTTACACGTTTAGTAGTACATGTATGTACGTTTCTTTGGGTGCTGAATTTATCGATCTCGATTCGCGATATCTTTTGGATGTTTTCACAATGGCATCAGTTTTGTCCTTAATATTAAAGTCATTAGCTTCACTCCCGGTGGGTATATATTTGATGTCAGACAGAACTGTGCCCGATATACCACAAGAAAGGTCATAAAAAACTAGAAAGAAAACCCCAATGTGGCATATTAATAGTGTGGTACTCGCCCTGTATTAAATTGTTGAAAACTGCGATCAGAGTAAGAAATCTTCTCAGATACAAACACATTTTCTGAGCGAATCAGCGCGCGGAGTGTCATGGAATGATATTCGGAGGATATCGGAACCGGCCGAATAACGATGATCGGCTGGCACGCACGGCTGAGAGAACAGCCAAAAACAATAGCCGGCATGTCGATAACCAAAAGTAGATTCAACAAAAATAAAAAAAATAAAATAATAATAATAGTTTTTGCATTCAAGTTTTCTAAGTAAAATGTCGACAATTAATTGGCAATTGGCAACTAACAAAGTTTTCACACTCTGTATATATATTATATATAGGGCCATTCCACGCAAAGTGGTCCACAACACAAAAAAATTCAAATTGGACTCAGGGTCACAATTTTTTTTTTCCCGCCATATTGTTGATCCAATTTATCAGGAAAAAATATTTGTATGTGGATTGTACATGTGTATGCCCAGTCTATGTAAACATACACTCAGATTCATACTGATACTATTTTTTATATGTGGGTATGTAGTTTACTCCAGACTGGTGTATGCCTTGCACATCAGTGTTCAAACTTATGGCTACTATAGCCAAACAATTGATCCTATATACATGTTGAAATGCTGATGCTGTCTAGGAAAAAATGTTACGATCAGCCCTTTTAATTCAGATTGTTTGGCTTCGGCAATCTGCTACGGCAACCCTTTATCGTGGCCCAGTTTGCTTCAGCAAATGGCTTCGGCATTGCCGATTGCCGTAGCCAATTATGAGGGCTGTACGATTAACAAACTGATTCACATGTCATTTTACAAACAATGACCACCTTATTCTGTAGGCATGCCTGCTACTAGTACTTGGATATATGATGCATATCAAGAATAAAAATTGTCAGGAAATTCACATTTGGCTTGTAACACACGTGACAGAATTATCAGTATTTTTTACTTAAAACTGGAAATACTGCACAATGTTTCACATTATTACATATTCAAAGGTAGAAACATTCCCGGACAATTTCGGGAAAAACTTGTTGAACTTGATCACCACCTAATGCCCAAATAAATGCATGGTTTAATTTCTGTAACACACGTGACGTCACATGTGTTACAAAAATGACACAAGGCTTATAGTGATTGAAAACATGGGTCCAAGACTTCTGAAAGCTGTTTATAGATTAATTATGTTGCTATTAATATCTGTAAACAGACTAGATTCACACACTCATTTGGATATGTTAATTAATTTCTGACATCTGCAGCTAAGCATTAGAACCTGTTCTGAACTGAACGCATCACAGGTGTCTGGCTAACACCTCCACATACAGATTATCAATAGGAAATTCATAATATTGATCTCAAAACAGATCTGCAGACTCCTCTATCCCAAAACACATCTGAAATATGATCCTTCATATTGGTCTGACTATAAGTGGACTGTCACATCTCTTTTCAATGATAGATCTTAGTAATCCAAAATACAATAATTAATCAATATTAATTAGAAAATGGATTAAAATTACACTGATGAGGTGTATGCATCGGGTCTTAATTGTGTATGGTTGACTCATTTTATCTGGTAAAATAGCAAATTGACAAATAATCTTTTACATGTACTTCCAAAAGTTACTAACCCACTATTTCTGGCCCCCAGTCATGCTCAAATACATCAAATCTACACTTGTACATGGCTCCAGAATATTTACCGGTACTAAAGTGATAGGAATTATTGCATCTGCAGCATCTAGTGTACATGTACTAGTAGCAGTGAAGAGTGTTCTGTTAGTTTCTTCTTGATACAGTAAGAACAAACGCTCATCTGAATTCTCTACAGAACAGTTTTGGTGGCAATGAATTAAGTATGACAGTGTATGTTATACCTTCACAATATCTAGAGGGATTGGTGTCATATGTTGTAAGTCATTCGTGCATTCATAATCAAGCCGATTCTGGAACACGTCAAGGGTGTGCACCCACAGCGTTCAATTTGAAGTTTGAAGCTTTTAATACCCCTTAAGCTTCATTTCAGTCATAATATACCATACATCAGATATATACCAGTAATATGGTCTCACATTTTAGTGGTTTAAGAAAACTTAACCAAAGTATTCTCTGTAGCTAGCTTTGTTAAACAGTTAAATGGATTGTGAACAAATACTTTCTATCTAATGATGTTGTAATTGTTGTTTACCAACAATGGGCTTTGTTTATGTCTAGTAATGTCATGTTCCCTTGTACCTCTCTTCTTATGAATTGATATTAAATTTTGTTATGTTCTGCTGTAATATGCATAAAATCATCTTTTGAAACAAAACTTGTGCATAAAATTGACAATCGGTTATGAACTGATTGAAAATAGGATACTGGTTTCGCACGCGTAACACACGTGACAGAGTGATGTAACACACGTGACAGTGAATATGCTATCAGGGCGAGAAATACATTCAACTCTCATTAAAAGTACTAATTGCACATTGAAGTACATGTAGAGTCTTTTTTCTTATTGGAAAAAAGCGCCAATTATGTATCAGACAAGTAACTTCGCAGACTTTTTGCATAGAAAACAGAGGTCCTTTTTTTCTCATTTGTGTGCTGTAACACACGTCACAGTCATATACAAGCATGGTACAGTAATACATTTACTACACAGCCTTAAGGACCGATCGCATAGTTATGATGGGTTTATTATCTCGACTATACAGTGAATCATTTTATATTATATTGAATGCACACCAAATGCTGCTTGAAAATATCACCAAAATTTCGTGCAAAATGTAACACACGTGACATGGAATGGCCCTATAGAATGTTTGCAAATTTAGGAGAGAATGAGTACGTATTCACAGTGTGCAAAAGACGATTGGCACACCTCCGAAATTATCCAGGTTCACCAATAATAAACAAATCTGGGAATTCTGCCTTCTAATCTAACGTCAACATATTTTAGTCAGGAGGCAAGCACCCCAAATTTTTTTTTTGCTAAACATTTTTAGTACCATATGCCAACATATCCTGGGTGGTAGAGTTTGGTCCACTGATTAAAAAAAACATTGTTGGCAATTTTCTATTCTCGTGTTAGAGGTCAAAGGACAAGGTCATATGTATAGGTGCTTTTCTGTCCTAGCCTGAATTTTTCAACATATAGAATGATATTTTTGTTAGTAAGAGCTATTGATGAATGATGTATTGTACCAAGGACCAGTGAGGCATGGTAATCTGATTGCTGATGTGTCTGGGTTCTTGTGTCGTTTCCTTAGCAACTGTTGCTATGAAATTGTTTTTCCATAGTAACCAGCCTCAAACGGTCGTTTTTATCCATGTTATGGCATCTACTACTGAAAATATGCGAATAATTATACTTTGTGATGATCTTGAGTGTGCTTGCATGAAAATACATACATTTAGAGCACAATACAGCGAATAATGTGGAGTGTACAGTATGGCCCAACATAGTAGGCCTGTACTGTTACAACATATACATCCAATTGGCTGTAATTTGGCACTAAATGTCAATAGTGGAGTTACTTAGGGGTTGAATCTTGACTTTAGTGACTAAAGCATGAAACTTTAAAGATATCTTGCTTATTCATAGAGAAAACTTTTTGGAGTGTTGCCCGGGTGGGGGTCCTGTGTCGGGATAAAATCAGGTTTCCATGGCAACGGCATAAAATATCTGGAGACAAATTTTAAAAGGCCAATCTTGAGAACCAACAAACCATGTGTTTGAAGAAATGATGTTAACTTATAGTGTCAATAATGGTTCATCAAGCGGACTGAGTCACTTTGACATATATAGTCAAGGTCAATTTCTACGGTCAAGGTCATTCGAAAAATGTGATATTTTGGTCTATTTTTAGCTCAACCTTGTAAAGTTTGAGCTATTGCCATGGCTTGGTATCTGTCGTTCGTGTGTGTGTGTTCGTGTGTGAGGCGTCAACAATACAGGCTACAGGTCGTACTTTTGGTCTGATCATTATGAAATTTGTCATAGTTGTTGACATGGACATGTAGATGGGAACGTTTTGGGTCATTTTGGGGTCATTTGGAAAAAAACATGGCCGCCAGCGGCCATATTGGATTTCAAAATTCAATCCATTAGCACGGGTTACAGGTCGTACTGTTCGTCTGATCCTCATGCAATTTGTCATGGATGTTAACATTGACATGTAGATTGGAATGAGTAACTTTTGGGTCGTTCGGACAAAAAAATATGACCGCCAGCAGCCATCTTACTCTTTGCATGACTAAATCCTTTGGCACGGGCTACAGGTCGTACCTTTGGTTGGATCATTATGAAATTTGTCATGGCTGTTGACATTGACATGTAGATGGGAACGAGTAATTTTGGGGTCATTCGGCAAACGAACATGGCCTCCAGCGGCCATCATGGATTTCAAAACTCAATCCATTAGCACGGGCTACAGGCCATACTGACACAATGACTCTCCATACCAAATATAAGCTGAATATAGGCCGGATGGTACTTGATAGGAAGACATTTTAACAATTATTATGGATAGAAAAGGTATGGTCCTGGCTCCGCCCTTGTTGTGTACATGGCACTCAATGACCATCCATACCAAATATAAGCTAGATAGCCCCGATGGTTTTTAAGATGTTTTAAGAATTAGTATGGACGGAAAAAGCTTGACCCCCTTTTGACCCGGCGACCCCATTTGAACAAATCAGAAACCCAGTCACCTGGGGACCATCCACAATATATATAACTGAATTCTGACTTGAGGTTCTTGAGAAGAAATTGACAGATGTGTAGTGGCGACTATAGCTACACTGGAGACTTTGTCTCACGTGAGCTAAAAACCACCACCCTCATCTAATTTCTAATATGTAGTGGCCCGATAACAGAGGAAGTTATTTTTAATGGCATGACTGTCAGATTCACAATTGGGAAGCAACATTTAAGCAATATTTATAACTGCAATGCATTGTTTTGTTATATATTCCTTATTGTGGGAGACCTATGTTATGGGTGGCCCGTTTTGGGGAGAATTCGTCCATAGTAAACCTAGGGGCTAACCACTAACACAAACTGTCCTCGCTAGTGTATTACGCCCGGCCACAAACTGAGCGTAAGTAAATGGCGTCAAAACGAACCAAAAAATGTTGCTATAATTTCAGATTGTGGGACATCTATCACATTTGTGGCACCTAGCTATTCGTGAATTCCTCCATAGCAACCATAGCAACTATTCGTGAATTCGTCTATAGCCACAATAGGGGCAAATCGCTGCCAAAAAAGTACCGGAGTAACCCATTATATCAGGCCACAATTTGGTCGTAAGTATAGACTGGCGTCAAAACCGACTGTAAACTATTGCAAAATTCCTGATTTTGGTAGACCTATGCAATTGGAGGTCCTTTTCAGAAAAGTACCCTGGTCGCCCATTTCACCCGGCCACAAATTGGGCGTAAGTAGAGTCTGGTATCCTAACGAACCCTAAAATGTCGCTAAATTCCCAATTTTGGGGTGAATTCGCCCAAAACCACCATAGGACAAAATTACTATCAAAAACGTATCCGGCTAGCCCATTATTTCCGGCCACAAATTGGGCGTAAGTAGAGTATGTATATATGCAAACGGGCTCTAAAATGAAGCTAGACTCCCGATTGTAAGATACATATGTCATTGCTTCATGGCCCATCTTGGTGTGAATTCGTCCATAGCCGGCTTAGGGGCAAATTACTGTCAAAACAATTCCCGATCAATGGATATTTGGCCACGTTTGGGGTGACTCCGCCTATAGCGAACCTATGGCCAAATTATTGTCAAAAAGTACCCGGTTAGCCCATTATAGCGGCCACAAATTGGGAGTAAGTCTGGCGTCACAACGGAACCTAAAATGTTGCTATACTTTCCTGATTGTGGGAGACCTTTCTAAATTTGATAAAAATGGGTTTAGTCACGGATTGCCACCACACTTATACAATAACACCCCATGGTATGAGGAGTCTAATCGTGTGGCTTAAATCTGTCAACAGTGGCGTAATTCGATTCAGGGGTGCACTGAAAGGGAGAGGGGCGCCAAAATGGATGCATAATATTTTTAGCGCCAATTTACACCAAATTGATACACATTATTATCCATGATACGAGGAGTCTAATCTTGTGATTTAAAAACACGTCATATCGGTGCTGTTTGGATGAGAAATTGGGTGGGGTGGGCACTAAATTTGATAAAAATTTGTTTAGTCGCCTATTAGCACCAAACTTATAAATAACCATCTCCATGCAATCAGGAGTCTTATTGTGTGGTTTAAGGATGTCACAAGTTGGGATGCACAGAGGGTGAAAGGGACACAAAAAATTATAAACAATATTTAGCACCGATTTCCACAAGATTTATACATATTCTTCTCCGTGATAGAGGAATCTAATCGTGTAGTTTAGATACGCCAGATTGGTGTCGTTTGGGGTGAGAGATGGGGGCACTAAATTTTATACGAATTTGTATACTCGCCAATTATATATAGCATTTCCTTGGTGAGCCTAAGTGTGTGGTTTAATGATGACAAACGAGGCGCCGCTTGAGTTCGAAATAGGGACAGGAGGGTCACAAAAAATGATAAAAAAAAATGTTTAGTTCTAACTACAATCAAATTCATACACATTTTTCTCAAACAGTGCATGTTAAAACGGCCACATGTGGTGCCTAGATATATTTGCGACTAATTTTCTGTCTATATGTGTCCTATATATGACACCACGGGGTACAATCGAGATGGCACCAAGGCGGTCTAAGAGGGGTAACATTTTACGAGGAAGATAATGGCGCAGGTTAAAATTTTCTAAAGTGACGCTGTTGGTATCAGGGGCAGGCAGCAAAAAACTAAATAATGTGATAGGTTTGTCACTTATTTCCACCAAACTTATACATAATCAACTCTGGGATATGGCGCCGTTCAAGTCAGGGATGCACGGGGCCATCAACAAATGATTTAATAAACTATTTTAGCGCAGATTTCTACCAAATTGATATAGTTTTCTTCTCCGTAATACGAGGAATATAATCGTGTGATTTAAAGACGTCAAATTGGTGCCGTTTAGGTGAGAGATGGGGGTGTCATAACTATAATAATAATTTGTGTACTACCGATTATCACCAAACTTATATACAATCATCTCCATTATATCATGCATCCATGAATCTAATGGACGTGGTTTAAATGTGTCAAAACTGGCGTCGTTAAAGCCATGCATGAGGAGGGGAGTTGCACCAAAGCTGATACAAATATATTTAGCACTAATTTCCACCAAATTCATACACGTTCTTCTCTAATGATACGGGGTATTAAATCACATTTGGTGCCGTTTGGGTCATGGATAGCGAGAAGAGATGCATTAGCATTGATAAAATTGCCATTCGACGATATCCACCGGTCATCCGCCAGGCCATCTCCATATCGTTTTAAGTAGTTTTTGGCATTCAAATTTCACAATCTCGACAAATGGTGACACATTTAAGTCACTTGAACAATTATATCTTCTGAACTGGGAATGAGGACATTCATATTATGAGCCAGCAAACAATACATAGAAGAAAGCATTAACAGTATATTTATCATTCCATTTAAGAGATACACATTTTCTTGCAACTGAGAGAACTCGAACCGTCAGATGATTGCATATTAAATTGGCTAATATACATATATTATAACAAAATTGTCTGTTCCATTCAGTATCTTCGTGTTGATATGATAGCCAGGTGTCCCCAAAATCTTAGTCTAACCCACTAGATTGATAGATACATCTCTATATGTAAAATCATGTTGTCGTCTTTTATTTTGCTGGCTAATGTGTTTATGACATTCATGTTTCATCTTATAACGTCTAAACTACACGCAGTTGTAAATAAATAAATACCTCTTTATTGGTGAACAGATTAATCGCGATAAACAAAATGACAATCGACAACGTGAGCCACTAATAATATTCGATGAGCAAGAATCATGTTTTGTGATGCTATTTGAATATAAAATTGATGAGAATACGTGTAACACTTTGAGCAAGAGTATTCTCTATTGCCACCAAATATCCACATCATGCAGATGATTTCACATCACTTTAACCTAGGCAACGCCGGGTAACCCTGCTAGTTTATGCTAAAATCGGAAATGAGCCGGAATTTCCATTTATTTATGAAAGTAAGCTATAGTCGACTCGCTATCATATTGAGGGAACATTCCGCTTTCAAGCAGGAAGATATATTTTACCCCTGCTTCTGTTCCTTCAACATACAACCATGACTTTCGGACTATCGACCCACACATTATTATTATACATGCTCTTATTGGCATATTAAATGTACGAGTGAATCCAGGGATGAATACTAGTAAACTATATATGCAAATAGTAAATACATTCTAATTTCCACTGAAATTAACGTCAATTGTCTATATATAGGTCATTTTTATTAAAATTATGTGAAGATACGATAAACTGTTATATAGGGCCTATTAACAAAATGGATCGTAAAAACATTTGTCTGGGTATTATTGTCGATTGTAATACATTACTTGTATTATGACCGTCTCGTAAATTGAACGTGCATGAGTCTTATAGTAGACCTACTGAACATTGATATAAATGAGCATGGTGTTTCACTACTAAACTATGGAACGCCATAGCTGCCTTATATTGCTGATTGTCTTTATATGCAGATACGTTGTCAATATATGTAGATACTTTGTCAATATATGCAGATATTTTGTCATTATATGCAGATACTTTGTCTTTATATGCAGATACTATGCAGATAGTTTGTCATTATATGTAGATACTTTGTCATTATATGTAGATACTTTGTCTTTATGTGTAGATACTTTGTATTTATATGCAGATAATTTGTCTTTATATGCAGATACTTTGTTAATATATGCAGATACTTTGTCGATATAATTATGTATTTGTATGCAGGTAGGCCTACCTTGCTTTTTGTGCAAATATCTGTTATGTTTTTCTTCATAAGCGAAAAGAAAACTATTATTAAATTTATAGTTTTTCTGTGAAATTTCCGTTTCAAGAACACATGTTCATTCCTGCTTTTGTACGATTTCGGATGATGTATGTTTCTTTTTCACGCGTTTATGTACGACGTGGAAGATATTCTTAACAAGAAAACCATAATCAGAAATGGTAACGCCCTCAAGATAATATTATTAGCCATAAATATAAATTATAATATAAAATATATTGGTTACATGAATTCACCGCCTCAGAATTCCGTTAAAACAACTAATCCTTCGAATTATTACAAACATCTACGGTTTATTACTGCAGGTTTCTCATTCACCTCACCAGAAAGCTTCTAAATGCGGATCAAAAATGGGAGGTATTGTGTTCCCGCCAAGAGTGCATGGTCCAGCCATTGTTCATACCTAAATATCGAAAGCAATTAACGCGGTCATAATTGTTACATACTGCAACTATAAGACATCCAGCGGATACACACGAAAACCCGAAATGTGTTGTCCTGCGAGAAATCCCATCGCTATAGCTCAATTTGACACGGCCAGATTAGACTTCCTACAATATCCATAAACAAGATCATATATTAATTACCCATGATTTTAATTATAGAATATAAAATATATTGGTTTCGCGAATGACCAACTCAAAATAACAATAACAACCAGCACCTAATTAACGAACCGGCGGCCGACTCAGCCGTCTCCAACCATGCACAACCATCAGTGGGCTGCAGAACGAAAATATCTATAAAAGTTGAAATATAAGACTTACAAATTATCTTTTAAATTTCTATTATTGGTAATTGACATAGCTTGTCACAAACCAAAAATCAAGATTATTGACATAATAATGTAATGGACAATAAACGAAATTGAAATTCCCAAGTACACCTTTTACCGGTGACCGGTGATTGCGCAGTTCGACTTTTAAATAAATAAACCGGAAAAACCAATTTTCCATTTATAAAACGCTCATCGGCCCACGTCTTTCTAATATTTGGCCACCAGTATACACGCGGGCGTGCTAAAAAGCTAAACTTGGATGGGCTAACTGATTTCAGATTTTAAGCGCATTTTTTCCGGAACATTAAGTTGCAATAAAAAAGTGGAGCGCGTCACGGAACGGACCACGTGCAGAAAATTCCACGTATATCATAATTGACACAAAACTGAACTAATATGATTCGCATAATAATCTTATCGCCTGATAAATATACACATTAGGCAAATAGTGATAACAATAAATGGTGAACTTTAATTTCAGTCAGCCACCTGGAATGAGATCGGTTCCGTTTGTCTCCAGTCTTGGCTTCCGCAAAATGGACACAACATATAATATCATGGAACGAACGTATAATGAAAAGAATCCGCATATAATGACAATGTATCTGCATATAATGACAAAGTATCTGCATAGAAAGACAAAATATCTGCATATAATGACAAAGTATCTACATATAATGACAAAGTATCTGCATATAATGACAAAGTATCTGCATATAATGACAAAGTGTCTGCATATAAAGACAAAATATCTACATATAATGACAGGGTATCTGCATATAAAGACAAAGTATCTACATATAATGACAAACTATCTGAATATAATGACAAAGTATCTGCATCTAATGACAATCGACAATATAAGGCAGCTATGGCGTTCCATACTAAACAGTTTAGTCTCAGTATATTATAATATTACTCGACATATATAAGGGAGCCGATATGTGTTTATATAGGGGTGACGCATATTGGGAGGGAGCCAAGTTACAAGCCCTTGTGGTTCATAGTTCGGGTTAATTTATATTAGTTTCAACATTATGAATATTCCATGTTCAAAAAGCTAACTTATTTCATCAATTGTAACAGCATTATATGCATGCATGCATGTATTCGCGTTCCGAGTTGTTGAATAAAATAATTTTGAAAGTTATTTGGAGTTCACGTGTTTTCACGAAAATAATAGTAAAAAAAGGGAAAATGCAACAGAACAGTTATTAGTCCAAGGTATATAACCAAGAGAGGAAAAGAGAATGTATTTGTCAATATATATATTTTTGAAGCACATATGCCAAGTAACAATTAAATTGTGAACAATATGCAAAGTTTGGTATATTTGGCATAAAAATAAAACAGTTAAAGTTAGAATTTGGTCTCGTTGCTAGGGTAATTTAATTGCATAGCAACTGTTGTTATGGGCAACACATTTGACAACCCAATCAACATGAGAGGAATGGGGAGGGAAACATTAATGTGGACACAAAGTTTCTGGCGGTCTAAGCGCTTTCACTCGAAAATGTTCTAAAAACATTTTTTTAGTCCAATTTATGCAAATTTGGCATATCTAATTTGACCTTGACCTTTGACCTTGACAGAGGTGACTAGAAAATTGCCAACAATTATTTTATTTATCGGGGTATCCCATAGCACATTATTAACATTGTTGGCATATGGTACTAAAAATGTTTAGCAAAAATTGTTCTAGCCACATTTTCTCTGATCTGCCTCCTGACTATTTGGCTGAATTCAAGGTGAAGTTATCTGCATGCGAATTATTGACTTCTCTAAATGTAAATTATAAGCAATATTTGAAATGAATAGAGTGAACCACCGATCGATCTATAAATCACAATAGACCAATCGTGCTGAACTAGATCGATTGATCTTTCTGACACCATGGTCACTGTTGTAAGAGATTTCTTGAATATTGAAATTTTGTTTGCTTGAAGATTTGTTCAAATTTATAATGAATATTAATTAATACCAGCAACAATTATACCTTGTCTTTCATTAGTTTCAAAATAAATCAGAATTAATTTTTTACAAAAAAATGGTTGTAACTTGAAAGAACAATTTAGAGTAGGCGTACTCCCTTTATCCAAGATTCATGCTGGCTGTGAAAGACCGATCGGTCTATTTTAGCCCGATCAGGCTGTTATTGATTGATCAGTGGTTCACCCAGACCTGTAGGATATGCGTGCTATAGCATATAGATAAGGCGTTTCATGTATGGGAGGCCCATTTCACTTGAAAGAACAATTTAGAGATAGGCCTACTCCCTTTATCCAAGATTCATGCTGGCTGTGAAAGACCGATTGGTCTATTTTAGCCTGATCGGTCTATTTTAGCCCGATCGGGCTATTATTGATTGATCGGTGGTTCACCCAGACCTGTAGGATATGCGTGCTATAGCATATAGATAAGGCGTTTCATGTATGGGAGGCCCATTTCACTTGAAAGAACAATTTAGAGTAGGGCTACTCCCTTTATCCAAGATTCACGCTGGCTGTGAAAGACCGATCGGTCTATTTTAGCCCGATCGGGCTATTATTGATTGATCGGTGGTTCACCCAGACCTGTAGGATATGCGCGCTATAGCATAGCATATAGGGTGGAATAATAGTACAGGTTGGAAAATGTCGCGTAACTGAATAATAGAACAGGGCGGAATAAACGTAGACTGGAAATATTAGTACCGTACCATACATCCCAACAAAACGCATCATCTGACTGGTTTACTGATGCCATGGGACAGAAATAGTTTCGATGGATAGCCAGGTCTGTGAATCTACAGTGTGCTGATCACTGTCAACAATCAAGAGTTCATTTATCTATGAATAACACAATTTAAGATTGGTGAATTATTTCTTTTGGTTAATTTAATAAACGTACAGGACCATATAACGATCGTACAGGTGGGAATTTTACCTCGATTTTAATAATCGTACATGTATGTTTATTAGGCACTCAAGAGTATGAGGGAAGCAAGCCCTCGGTGATGCCACATTCAGTCATTCACACTGTATGACCATAGAAATACTATAGATTTGTGCAAGAGATGCTGATTTAATAAAACAAACTAGAGCTCGAGGACTACCAATTTTTTTGGACAGGGATGCTGATAATATGAAAATAGGGTTTTTTTCCCCTGATTTAAGTCAATAAGTAAACCATATGAGGTAAGCAAGCCCTCATGCAGTGACACCACATGCATTCTATAGTATATGACCATAGTAAGGGCCCAAATCTGTGCAAAAATACATTAAAAAACATCATACAAAAAATCACCAAAGTTCCGGGAAGGAGACATAAATTCTTTGGATATAGGGATACTGATAATATGTAATTAGAGATTATCATTGTTGAACACATACTCATAGTTGACTGTTGAGTACTCAGGCTAATTAAAACAGGTTAAAAATAGCCCAATGCTCCTCTTGTGTTGCTAGGTGATACACCAGGTCATGCCAATAGTTTATGGGTATGTTAGATATATAGTAGTCACAATTACGCTAAAAGCGCAATTGATTGCGCTTAAGCGCAATTAATTGCGCTTAATTGCAATTCATTACGCTTAAGCGTAAATGCCCTATTTGTGCTTAAGCACAATATGTGGTATTTGCGCTTAAGCGCAATTATTTGTGAGCATAATTCATTATTAAATGTGAATTTGGCCTCTCATAGAAAGCTGAACTTTACAACCAGGTGATTAAAGGTACTCAATCCGATCAAACGGTCCCCATATCAAATACAAAAACAACAAAAGTTACATTTCTTCAAAATGTGCTTTAGTTATCAGAATCGATTAATTGCAACAAAATAATGCTAACCACTGTCAACTATGGCACAAAATTTCCCAAAACGTGGTATTTATCAATATTTGTTCAACGAAATATGGCCGTATTATCACTTGAGTGGCGCAAAATATTACCACTTGATTTTAGAGTTATCCATCTTGATTCGCAATTTTTTCCTGGACTGTCATTTTGAGGACAATTTTTCTGGGTCTCAATTTCTTGCACATCGAGAAATAAAAAACTTAAAAAAATTACAAAAATCAATATCTGTTCACTCTTGAGCTTTGAATGGTGGGTTCCTCGACTCTAATCAAATATTTTTTACCCAAGAAGCAAAAGAAACAGTAATTTAGGAGCGTTAATTCGGATAATGCATCTTTAAAATGATACAGGTTGATCAACTCAATTTTCAAAATTAAATGTTGCAGAGGGTGACTACATCACAACAGTTCTGTGCAATTATGTATGGAGCACAAGCAATCAACACAAGCAATCAACACACAAGTCACAACACTTGGCTTGAATGAGATTCATGTTTCATTTCCCCTCCAGTTTTAAAAGTATTACATTGAATGTTATATTCATCACTTGGAAGAATGTATTAAAGGCAAACAGCTAGCAGACAGAGAAAATTACTATTGGATTTCCCATTCTCCATTTGGATGGATGTTCAAATAATGTATTCAACAAACTGACATATTAAGGATTTTTGTTGAAATTTATCTGTCAGAACATCCCTACAAGGGCTAAATGGGCAAACCACATGCTAGTGTCATATCATCCAGTTAATAGCGGCCTACATTGTATCCATAGGTACCGGCCGCCTATAGGCTACATTTTACTTTTAAAGCACCACAAGCCATCTCTATATTATTCATTAATAAAATCATTATTATAATGGCTTCTGATGAGAACGGACTGTGTTTTTAAATGCCATGTAACCTGGATGTAACACGATAATATAGCTTCTTTCCGAGATTCACAATTATCTAGATGGCTAGGGCCGCTAGGCATGTGTATGCATCTTGTAACAGTGAATGTCATTATACATAAACATAAATAGAACCAGAAGATTGAACCAAATAACAAGAGTGATTTTTTTTGTCATTTACGATAAATAACAAAGATTGATTTTTTCGTTGAATCAAGTTGTGTAACAGAAGCCATTATAACTTCAATATTATATATTATCTAATATTGAAGCAACGCTAATAGTTCACAGCTTAATGAAATATGCCAACTGGAGGTGTACATGGGTTAATTATCTATAATCCCTCTTTTGTCGAACAGTCTGACCCTCATACCGCTATACTTAAAGTAATTGACCACCAATAACGTGGTGTCACCCCGTTAATACCACGGTACTATACCACGGTATCCTCCAATACCGCGGTACTGATACCGCTTGTTAATGCGAACAAGTATGTGGGAGTAAATACCTCCCCTCAAAGAGATCCATGAAAATCACCGCGGTATTCAAAAAAATTAATGCAGTGCCCGCTAAAAGACCGCGGTATTCAAAAAAATTAATGCGGTGCCCGCTAAAAGACTGCGGTATCATCGCCCAACACCGTAACTCCACCGCCGTGACCATCTCGATACCGTTACCGTTTATTACCGGTATCACCGCGGTCATGACCGGTGTATCACCCCGTTTTTCTGGTCAATTACTTTGAGAATAGCGGTATGTCAAAAATTTAACCAAAGTGGGTATCCCCAGTGTTGAGTGTTTATGTTTATCACACACTCTTTGCGTAATATTGTTGGCTACTGTATCTTATTACATGTAATATGGCTTTTGTTTACCAACACAGTGTACGATCTTGACAATAACATGATATTTATGCGATGTGTATGATTGGTATAAGATTAAGAACACAATCTGTCTTTATTTTAATATTCTTTTTGTTTATGGCGGTTTTAAAGTATGTGACTGTAAGTCTGTAATTTAAGTCCATCCTTATCTTTAAAAAAAATAATTTAGAAAATTTATATTAAAATCATGGCAAAATCACCCAATCAGATCTAGTTGGCAAACCCCATGTAGGCCTTAAAATTCATAAATTTTTGCGAGAACCAAAGCTGATTCACAAGTTTGATGGTACGAGAATCAAAATCAAATCCTGATATGCCAAATGTTGGGTGGGAGGGGGTATGCTGTATCAATTTCTCAACAGTAATATCTTACTTTGTTTACCCTCTCCCTGTATTATATCTTCAGTCAAATTAGTTGATGTTATTGTGAATTTGTGACAGGAATGCAGCATTGCAATATTTATTGTACATTCATCCATGTACATGTAGCTTTCATTTATTGAATGATTTAAGAAATAATTCTTGTGTCGATTAAGGTTATGCAGTTATAACTGAAAAGTTTGAAGATAAATTCGCGTAGTGCATTTATAGAAAATTTATGTTTAAAATTTTTAGATATAACTCCTAACCTTTAATTATCGAAACAAGAGTAATTTCTTATAAATTAATCCATCATATCACAAGAGAGCCAACAAGAAGTTAGAAGTATAACGAGTGTACAACATTGAGACTAAAAAGACACGTGAAGTTGAAAGAGACACGTGTCACTCAAAACTTGTGCTTATCGTTGATCACGTCGCATGGACAATTCAGCGATTTTGATTGGCTTGTCGCAGAGACGTTGGTGTTTTGCAGTGATTCTCTGATTGCTGGTGATTGCCAGCAAGTCTCTCGGACATTTGTTTTAGTGTTGAAATGATTAATTGACTAGTCGAAGTCGACGCGATTATTAAATTAGTCGATCCCGAAATCTGCTAGTCGATTAGTTGGGAAAAAGCACTACCTATGTGCTAGCATGACAACAGTGCCATTGCACGGCCATATTTTCATGTAATCTGTGGCATTCTGTGCGTTGTTCCTTTAACGATGCCACTGCCATCAGTCATGCATGAGCAGTGAACTCCATGACCTGAACTGAACCCAACGTACATGTACTAGTATGTACGTGTAGGCGCGGTTTCTTTTATGTTGATCATCAAAGACATGAAGTGTCGCTGCTGACTTAACACTGTCTAGTTCGATGTGACGCAATAATGCCCTTTTCACATTTATGATATATGATAAAGATTGCAATGAATTCAATTCAGGGGCCGCAATGGAATTAAGTTCTCATTTAGAGAACTTTTTGCGTTATCCCTGATGGTCTCAGGTCACATGAGTATTTCTATTTTTATACAGATTTCTGCCACATAATTTACCTTATATTCTGACGGCAACCTCTATAAAATGAATTAATTCTTGAGAAAATTGATATATTCTCTTATATATCAATTATTTACACAGTCTGAACTCTATCTGTCTCATCAGAACCCTACATATAACATGTATATTTAATATAAATTATTATAATTATAATGTATATACCGTTGTGTATTATATTTATTCAACTTGTAAACATACCCATAGTATGTATTCATGTACACATGTATAACCTGAACTATCAAAATAAATCTAATCTAATCTAGTCCAGTAAAGCAATTAGTATTACCGTGGATAGTCAACTAAACCTTAAAGATGCATAATCTGATTAACGCTGCTAAATTACTACTGGTATTTTCTCGGCTTCGGGGGTAAAATAATATTTGATTTGAGTCGAGGAACCGACCACTCAAAGCTCAGTCATCATATCTAGAGTTTTTAAATCTGTTGATTTTATCTTTGGAATATTTGATCTTACAAAGTTGGTATGTGTATTTCCCAGTTGAAAACACAGGCCACGTTCGAATATGGGTTCTGTACAATTATTTTCACATGAGTTACAGACCTTTTTCAAACTTAGATTTTGACCGCATTTTGAAATTAGGGTTATATCAGATTTATATTGAATCTAATTTAATACTGGTTTTAATGATATTTCATTTACACAATAACCTCTCTTGCGCGAAGAATATTTTCATCACAAATTTATTATTTTTTCAGATGCGGCTGGCATGTTTCATTTATCGATTTTGTGTTGTTCCATTAGACTCATCAACACCATTAAGAACCTGTAGTAAGTATATCCAATCATCTTTTTCTCCTTCATTCAACAATTAAATTCTGAATTTTTTTTTTAATCTTTACAACACACCCCCAACCTCCAATCCCACACCATCCTTTCTCATGGTTCCATATAATCACTCACTTACCCACAAAACATTCAGTTCATTCTTCGCCACAAATTCACATTTGTTTTCAGAGTTCGAGCATTACATTTTGATGTTCATCAATAATTTTTAAAAATCTCTCAGTCATATGCGAACGTTAAAGTACTAGTATCCATACATAGGACTGAAAATGTAGTATATGGTTTTTTACTTCAGACCCAAATTACAACATACGAGTACAGGTACCGGTATGTACTTAAATTTATAACACAAATTTGTGAAGAGTCTTTAATCATAATATACATGTATATGATACCGGCACTCCGGCAGTACATATATGTATCTCAATCAATAAATAATAACTCATAAAGTTTTACTTCAAGAGTTAATGTACCGTATTTGAGATCCTTTGAATAAACGGTCGTATTATGTAAATGGGTTGTCCGTCGTCCGTCCGTTCGCCTTTGGTTTCCAGATGATAACTTTAGATTGAATCGAGTGAACTGAACCAAATTTGGTTATGTTAGTTTACCACACCAAAATACAGATCAAGTTCGAATATGGGTTTTGTCTGCATGATTTTGACGGAGTTATGCGCCTTTTTGTCCCCCAAAAAACCTAAATTCGGGGGACTGTTAAAATAGCCGGTGTCCGTCCGTTCGTCCATGCGTGTGTGTGTCCGGAAATGGTTTCCGGGTGATAACTTTAGTTTCGGTTATTAGATCAAAAGCAAATTTCATAGGTGAGTTTATCAGACCAAAATACAGGTCAAGTTCGAATATGGGTTTGCTCTGTCAATTTTTGCGAGAGTTATGGCCCTTTTTATTTTACTTAGAATCTTGTAATTTTCTGGTTTCCGGATGATAACTTCAGTTTGTGTGATCATATCTGAACCAAATTTGGTATGTGAGTTTATCAGCCCTATATACAGGTCAATTTCGAATATGGGTTTGCTCCGCCCATTTTTGCGAGAGTTGTGGCCATTTTTCGACTTGGAATCCTGTCAATTTTTGGTTTTCAGATGATAACTTCAGTTCGAAATACATGTACAGGTCAGGTTCGAATATATTCGAAGGTTTTATGGGTTTGCTCTGCCCATTTTTGTGAGAGTTATGGCCCTTTTACGACTTATAATCCTGTCACTTTCTGGTTTCCGGATGATAATTTTAGTTTGATCATATCTGAATCAAATTTGGTATATGAGTTTATCAGCTCGAAATACAGATCAAGTTCGAATATGGGTACGATCCACCCATTTTTGTCTGGTTGCTCTCAAATATGGAATATTGATTTCTTATATGAAAATATAATATGAACTTTTTTCCGATGATTTCTTGTTTATTCACTGAACAGATTATCTGGTAACAAATAACACAGCCAGCATTAATGATGGTAAAATTAACAAATAAATATCTAGAGTTTGCCGTGTGCCATTTCAGGGGACACTGGTTGGATTGTTCTGAAATTTAGTATTGGATTTTGGGTCCTTGTTATTTTTTTTCAGAAAAGCTGATGCCCCCAATAAAGCCACTTTTTCGGGGGACACTGGCCGGACGGCCTTTTATTGTCCGCCGATCCAACGGGTTTGGAGGACTATTATAATCAGTCTGTGTGTGTGTGCGTGTGTGCGTCCGAGGTTTCCGGATGATAACTTTAGTTAGAGTGAACCAAATTAAATTAAATTTGGTATGTGGGTTTACTAGCAGAAAAGACAGGTCAAGTTTGAATCCTGGTTCCGTCCGCCAATTTTCACCAGAGTTATGCCCCTTTTTCGACTTAGAATTTTACCGTCTGTTAACATTTTTGGTTTCCGACCGATAACTCCAGTTTGGATTATTTGATATCAACCAAAGTTGGTATGTGTATTTCCAAGCTAAAGATACAGGCCAAGTTCGAATATGGGTTTCGTCCAATTATTTTTACATGAGTTACGGCCCTTTTTCGACTTAGAATTTGACCGTCTGTTAACATTTTTGGTTTCCGACCGTTAACTCCAGTTTGGATTATTTGATCTGAACCAAAGTTGGTATGTGTCTTTCTCCCAGCAAAACACAGGTCAAGTTCGAATTCGGGTTCCGCCCGCCAATTTTCACCAGAGTTATGTCCCTTTTTTTACTTAGAATTTTTGCCAATTTGAGGTTTCCGGATGATAACTTTAGTAAATGTGTACTGAATGAAATTAAATTTGGTATGTAGGTTTACTAGCACCAAAGACAGGTTTTTATGCGCAAACAACGGTCGTATCAAGCCAACGCTTAGAGGCGGACATGTATGAGGTCTACCGACCTTTTATTCAACTTAGATTTTACCTAATTTGCGGTTTCCGGATGATATCTTTAATAGATTGAATCGAGTGAACTGAACCAAATTTGGTATATCAGTTTACCACCCCAAAATACAGATCAAATTTGAATATGGGTTTCGTCCACATTATTTTGACTGAGTTATGTCCATTTTTGTCCCCCGACGTTTCCGTCGGAGGACTATAGAAATGACCCTCGTGCATCCGTGCGTCCGAGATTGGGTACCTTCATGGTGTAATCAACTCCTCCTACAGTTTTAAATGTAGAGATTTGAAACTCTGGGATATTGTTCCTAACATGTTGGTGATTTGCAACATCTATATAGCTAATCAAAAATATTAGTCTTTCCATATTTTTGGGGGGGTTTTCGACTTAGAAAATTTGGAACATTTTTGCCTTTTGGATGAGATTGGGTACCTTCATGGTGTAATCAACTCCTCCTACAGTTTTAAATGTAGAGATTTGAAACTCTGGATATATTGTTCCTAACATGTTGGTGATTTGCAACATCTATATAGCTAATCAAAAATATAATTTTTTCCATATTTTCGGGGGGTTTTTGACTTAGAATATTTGGAACATTTTTGCCTTTTGGATGAGATTGGGTACCTTCATGGTGTAATCAACTCCTCCTACAGTTTTAAATGTAGAGATTTGAAACTCTGATTTAATTTCTTTAACAAAGCGGCCATCGACATTTAAAAAAAATTCTTTAACAAAGCGGCCATCGACTTGCCACGTTGTCGGGGGACACTGTGGTCGGCCGACCTTTTATTCGACTTAGATTTTACCTGATTTGCGGTTTCCGGATGATAACTTTAGATTGAATCAAGTGAACTGAACCAAATTGGTATATTTGTTTACCATCCCATAATACAGATCAAGTTCGAATATGGGTTTCGTCCACTGATTTTGACTGGGTTGTGCCCCTTTTTTTATTTTACCTGACATGCGGTTTTCAGATTATTGTGTTTTATTTTTATTTCGTCTTAAGTCAAAGGTTTCTTGAAAACAAATGAATTAAACCTTGCTCCACTCTACTCCAGAAATGGGCGTATTATGCCACGCCCCAAGCCTGGAAAACTCAAGGCGGGCTGCTCGCCTAGAGCCGGCCCAGAATTTTCCAAGGCGGGCTTTTTATAGCCCGCCTCGTCTCGGATAGGAAATTTATTTAGTTATTTTATTGTGTTTTATGAGAAAAATACTGCCTCGAAATCGTAAAGAATTATATTGTATAATGTGCGCATGCGTGACTTCGGCAACTGATGGTAATGTCAAATGGGCATTATGGCGGAATCATCAAATTGCGGAACGAACTGTTCCATAAATCATATCTTTTGATCGATACTCACGCATTTTAAGAACAAAATAAATTATTTCTCTTCATAAGATTGAGCTTACAATATATTTCACTGGATAAAATCAACATATGTTTGCGGATAGTGAGAACCACTGTCTTGATTGAGTTTAACCTTTCGTTCTCTTTCCGTTTCCTATCAGTGAAAAATGTATATCACTGAAATTTGTAGTCGTCGTTCATTTTCTCGCTTTGATTGACAATCTTTTAATAATGAGCTAATGTCTCCAAGTTATCATTCACTGTGGTGAATAACTGAATATTCTTGTTTACAATGTTGTTCACTTGAGAAACTGTTCTCTATGTCCCCAATTGTAAACACCCAGTAAATCTATACAGAATGACTTGACCGCTAGAAGCAGCAATCTGCAAAAGTGGTCATGACAACTTGTAATCGGTGATGGAATATAGATTACTTTGACAAATAAAGCAGTCATTTGTATTCAAGTGTAAATAACTAAATATACTGGATTTATTATGCTACTTGATTGTGTACTGACCCAATTCCATTGCATGGGTTGGACACCAACTGACAAATTGTTGAGTACAAACACTCTTACATTTTGTCTGTGGTTCATATTAATTATCATAACATATATTATTATAAAAACAATTAAATATTCACCATATCATACTGTGGGGGGTTTGACATTGACAACTCTGGACATTTTGTTTCCACATAACAAAATTAATTTAGTTAAACAACATCAAAAATAGACAAACTATAGTACTATTAATAGCCCTCCTGGATTTTCTAGACCGCCAGCCCTGACGCCCCAACGGCATGCTCTTGTTAGAACTTGTGCTAATGTGCATGTTATAATCAATAACCATATTTTCACATTGCATTATTTGTCTTCTTTTAATAGTCCTGAGTGATCTTGTTGCCAGACTGAGACAGTGTATGTAGATGTAGCATGCTGGAATCAACCACAGCAGTAAAATTTGACAATGAACATGAAGGATATATTTGGAGGCAGGAGACCGGTGCCATCTGGTTCTTAAGATCAAGATTCAGGGTGTGAGTCAAACAAAATTTATTTAACTTTTGAGAAAAGAATGTATAGATTCAGTCTAAATATAATTAGAACGTGTTTCATTTCAATGAACTTACGGTTTAACCTCTTCGCTGCTAAATAACGTTATGACGTCGTGTGCTGGGCTGTTGACGTTATTGCCATTTTCCAATGGGAAAATATAACGGGAATATCAAAAGAACCGTAAAACTGACTCAGTTAAAAGGCTACCATCTTTCACAATCGTGGAACACCATACACTGTTTGAAACTTCGAGATACAGTTATTCCGATGCACCAATCTCTGAGTTCCAGTTATGTATAATGGCCTGCTGCTAGTGTGTTGAAGTAGGTCCGTAGTACCTACGGACCATATAGCACACGGCGTGCACTTTTAAGTCCGTAGTATTTACGGACGTCATAGCAGCGAAGAGGTTAAAGACTCTCATGGTTAAAATTATTTCAAACGGGAGAAATCAAGCCAATGCGCAGTGAGCGATACGTTGCTTGACCAATGAACAGCTTCTTGCAAATTCAATTAATATTCACTTATTCTTACAAGCCACCCCGTGGTATTTGATTGCAATCTCATGAAGTTATCGTATAAACTACACGTTAGTGTCTCGTATCTTAACTGATCAAACATAGTATATTCAAAATCAAAACTGACGTACATTTATTCATAATTGGGGAATATATAATACTGTATGATAATAGAATTGTATTCCAAAGATATTCCAAAAAATGGTATTCTCTCCTAACCTATGGATATTACGTTACGTGCCAAATAAGGATCATTTACAACTTCTAGTAATCATATAGTAAATGCCAAGCTCATATTCTAAATAAGGTATTAAGGAGATGATGCAACATGACCATGGTACAGCTCAATAACGTTTATTATAGCATGCTTATTGTTATATTTTCATTACTTGGTTCATTATTATATATCTGAATGGCGAAACTTGTATTTTGCATGTACAGTAAAACTTCTACAAAACGAACACACTTTGGACCGGCCCTTCTGTTCGGTTCAGAGAGGTGCTCGGTTTATAGAAAATATCTTTTAATAGGCGAAATAATAGAACAAAAATCAACAGTTCCCCAAAGTTTTAAAATTGCACACAAAAGTACCTTTGATAATCGTAACCAAGAATAATAGAAAAAATGTGCAGCAGTTATAGGTGTTATTTTGTGTAACATGTGATATTACAACCACACAAACTCACTCTTAGAGGGATAATGAAATACAAGATGACCTCCCATGATGTGGCTGTCATTTCAATTTTACGAAGTACAAAAGCCTGACAGGACAGGTCCCGACTTTTGTGATGCTTTGCACTGCATTTAGAAAGGTGTTGTTGAAGTGCCAGAAGTCTTCAACAACCCTTCAAATGGTTTCATCTTGTTCGCTCTAGTAGTTGATTGCAATAATTTAGCTTTTCAATACTAATATTTTGAATGGAATAGCATCGACATACATTTATCTACATATCCGTGTTACATTATTAAATAGTTACTATGATTTGCGAACTTTGATTGATTGTGGACTCATATCCCACTTTCCCAAAGCCAGAGAATGATTAGACCTCTCATTTGCTGGATTTCAAAATGTGTGCCATTTTCGCATTGCTACATATAAGATAGATATTGATTCTGTTAATTAATGTTTCTTTTGGCCAAAATAGTTGCAAGGCTAGTTAGCGATGACCTCTCTGAAAATGTTGGTGGAAAGTCAAAAGTGCATGTTAACGAGGACTGCACATTCTAGACCATCACCATATATTAATGAAAGTGATATATTATTACTGAACATTAATACAATGACACTTCTTATCGTGCCACATGCATGTTTACTTGTAACGGTTGATGACACTAATACTGCCAGATGCCTGCATATTGTTAATGCTTTACCATCTCTAAATGACATCAAATATGTCAAACAATAGTCAAAATGCGCACTGAGATCGATAGATGATAATTCTATTTATTACACATCTATTGGCTGGCTGCCGTTAATGCGGTAATTCAGCCAATTGAACTATTGAAGTCATTCTCGGAATTTCGCTGAGTGATTTTTATTTTTGTTGGTTTGTCTTTCTCCAAATATTTTAAACAAATTTCCTGATAATCAGCAGCAAAACAACCTAAACATTCAACAACTAAAATATCCATCCAGTGCTAATTCTGGCGGAATATAGTGCACAACATCCTTGTATCATCTGTGTCATAGCTGAGAATCTGACATTTAGAACCTGATATAGGATACTACCAAACCAAAGGCAGAACGAGAGACACGGTTTATGCGCCCATACAAAGCTGATCGATCAAGGTATAAGAAAGTTAATTTGAGATATGACAAATCGTCAATCAAACAACATATCGGCATCTTATATAAGCACACAATATAAACAATATGTCGCTACAAACTACCATATGAGACATTTTGTCCAGCTTTCGTATTCGTTATTTGCAGAGTTGACATTAAAATTAGCTGCCACATTGGGCACCATCTTGTATTTTGATTGTCTACTAAGACGAGACATGGATATAAATTTCACACTTTTTGTTTCTTCTTTGTATTCAGCACAAAGTAATTCCTAACGTTTGCTTAAATCTTTTCATTCTGAACTACATGTACAGTCCTCACCGCCACATTTGTGTGGATGATTTCGTCTTAAGTTTTTGTTTACTATTTCTCCAACTGATAAGATGGACTAATGAAATATCCCTCCATGTAGTCATTACAATGATATACTATATATACCACTGGGGATTTCCCTTTCTTGTTTGTGTCATTCTTTGATCCAATCCCCAGTGATGGCTTTATTTCATATTTTATAACATTGGGGGAGGGTTATGTTTTTGACTATTATTCAACATATGTACGGACAGGATAATAACCTGCCAGTACTAAATACTCCACTCTTTCCATATATGACATGTTGGGCTATGTCCAGCATACGGGCGACAGTTACGCTGAATTGTCATGATTTTTACATTCTCTGCCATGACGTCGCAAAATCTCAAACAATTAAACCAGAAAAAGTAAGAACAACCAAATCTAGTATCAACATATGCCCCATAATAACAAACAGATCGTTCTGTTTATTGTGATTTGATTATCATTTAACCAATTGTGTATTGCTGGTCAACTGCTGAAAATAGGCTAATAAACATCTGTCACATACATGTACATATGATGTCAATAAATATACTGTTCCTATTCATAGGGAAACCTGGGGATAACTGTTAGTGGGCATGATATATATGTAGCAAGCTCAACCACTGGACAAGGACTCATTTATACAATAATTCATAATGTTTTCTAAATTACTGCATCCTACATGTAATTGATATTATATATACCAATGTGATTCTATTGTAAAGTGGTTTAGATATCATTTGAAACATCCCAATTTTGTTCTACAACCCAGGGAATGGGGTGTTTTACATATATATTCTAGGGTTCAAAGGGATAAAATGAAAACTGTTGAAGGTTTAGAAAATAATTCAATAAATAATATTTTAAAAACAACTCAGCTGGAAACTTAGAAAATAATAGCAATATTTCTCCACTTACTGTGACAGCTAGGGTTGTGTGAGCAGAAATATTGGGGGAAAATGTTGTTACCATAATGCAGATTACTGGGACCAGGAGCACAACTACAGAGGCCTATGTTATCTTCCTGGGCAGGACATCTGTCACACTCTGGCAATGGGCAGATCATGTCCTGAACAAAATGAAAATATTTAATGTTTAAAGTATCATCTTGTTATTTAGATTCACAAATGAGTGCCAAAGGAGATAAGCTGCTGCCAAATTTGGAGTTGCCTACCAGATAAGCTTCAACTCATCGCCAAGCAAAGTGATATCGACATATGGGTCTGGGGTCAGGTCTCTAATGTAAGTGCAATATACATGAGGAAATTTGTCTCTGACCAACCAGTTTTAAAACTGTTACCAATCATAATTTCAGAAGGGATGTGGTGAATCCTTGTTACATTGTCAATACTCGATACATATATGTTTTAATCTCCTGTTCCAGTTCCTTGATTCATTATATTCTGTGTCTTAAAGCAGCTAATAATCTTCCAACCTCAAATTAAATGTTATTTGCTAGTTGTTGTCATGTACCGGGGATCAAAATAGGTTGATCAATATGTGTATTATATTTAATTTCCATTTAAATATTAAGAAATTTCACTGAATTCCTCTGTAATCAAAACTTACCGATAAAATCAAAATCAACGATATAGATGCTGCGGTAATATCAGTTCAATTTAATCCTGGTCATGGAATTAGTATTTATGAAATTGTCAATGGGATTATTTGGGCAAAAAAACAAACAAGATTGTATGTTTCCGCTAACGAAGTGATAAAATTAGGGTAGGTACGTAAATTTTTACATGATATTTTTTATGATATGATATAGTATGGTAAACATAGTGTCGACATCCGGAATGACCACTTGTCGTCCATCCGTCCATCCGCGTTTAAAAATGACTACTTTAATATGTGGCTATGATTTTGTGAAATGGATATGTATGTGATTAACTTCTGTTACGTGGCTAGCCAGGTAACAGAGTTTAGATGATCCTTCAAAAATGATCTATTTCACCTAATCTGCCTATTTAATTTTGAATTCACTCAAAAGTGGGAAACTAAAAGTCCATTGATTTAGACTCCATGATTTGTCAATAGGAGGTGTTCGGACAGTTATGTGGCTAGTCACTCGCTCAATCACCAACCTGTCAGTTTCTTCTATTCCACTGTCCTAGTTGCTGTGAGCAAGTTTTTGAGTTTTAATCAGCTTCTGCTACAATTCCCACATTTTATGATTCCATAATATGAAATTTTATCACTATCAACTACTTTATAGCCACATAAAATTTTATGGCTACTTGAGAAGCCACATAAAAATTAGAGACACATAATTATTTTAGCCACATAACTCATAGCCACATATCTACCCATTTGTTAGTCTAGCCATCTGTCTGTCCATAGACACTTTACACTTGGTGCCATAACTTTTTGATCGGAACCAAAATTTGTATATGAATTTCTCAGCCCAAAAGACAGATCGAGTTCGAATATGGGTTTGATCCTACTATTTTTAACTGAGTATGGCCCTTTTTCGAAAATATTTACTCTTAAAAAGAAAAAAAAATCTAGATTGAATGTCTTGCTCAATAAAAAAAAATATATATAAATAAATAATTAATAAATAATTTTTTTTTATAATATAATACATTGTATAAGGCAAAAAAATGGTTTTGATTCTCAGGCATAGCCGCATAGAAAAAAATGGCCTGCGTTGGACCATTTTATTACGATTTGGATATCATCGTAGTTGTAAACTGGGTAACACAAAATTAGGAAATATGTTTCAAATATCAAATAGGAGCTACATACAACGGTGTATGTGTGGATATTCAACAAAAGACCATTGGCAACGATAACTATCAGGTATATTGTCCCCACAAGCTGTGCAAACCCCCTTAGTTTATTGGTAAAATGTGTTCCAATATTCAATCTGCGGACAGCAGGAAGTTGGATATTGAAAGATCAATCAAATTCGTGAACGCAAACCAGAACGCAATAAAAAACTCAGTTTGATAATTGGTGTTTTTTTTATAGTTTTATGGCCTATCATTAGAGTTAGTGCTGGGCAGTTTCCCTATTAATCAACAATACCCAGTTAAAATTTCCATATCGTCACTAATATCGTCTAAAATAAACTAATTGTAATGTCCTCGGCAATCAGAGGGTGCCAGCCAATCAAAAGCGTGTACAAACAAATAATTTAACTCAAGCCTAAATCAAGTTATTTAAGTGTTTAAATCCAAGCGTAACATCCATGCGTGCAATCAAAACACACAGAAAGCGTGTGGTCGTGCGGTTTATGTTACTCAGTGTACCCATGTGTAAATATCGTTTTGCAGGCTCACATTTTTTTCAATATTCAATCATCATATTAAACAACATTTAGAACAACTAACGGAATGAGGGAAGGGAATATGAAAACCCAGGATACGTCCCCCTTTCGCTCACAATATTACAAAAACCCTCCGACTTCCCTGCGTATAATAGTATTGCAAGAGAATGCACCAAAATGAATCGACGACTGATCAGGTGATAGATCGATATGAATGTCAGTTATGCCACGCCTCTTCCTTCAGCGCAATGATGCACGTGCACCGTAAATCAAAATAACCAATGGACAAATACACTGCCCTCTTCTTGTCTAGAAGAAACCACTCACTGCGATTGGTTGAAAAAATTGTATAGAATTAGAGCTTAAAACCCACCCAAAAATACATGGTGTCCTTGCTTGGCCAAATTCCAAAGATTATGTACTACATGTTTGGACTTCATTGAAAGACTGAACCTCTTTGTCAAATTTGTCTTGCTGTTAAACCACATTTCCATTTGTCAAGCGACTCAAGTGTCATCGGGAATAACATATATTTACTCAACATACCGAGAAATATTCACCAATCCGCAGATTTATTGTCCCCCGAAAAATATATTTTTCGGGGGACTATAGAAACGGGCTCCGTCCGTCTGTTCGTCCGTCCATCACACTTTTGAGTACCTTCATGGTGTAATCATCTCCTCCTACAGATTTCATCCCAGAGATTTGAAACTTCAGAATATTGTTGCCGATATATTGAAGATGTGCAACATGTATATATATAGATGACGGAATAATTATTTTTTGATGGAGTTATTAACCCTTTTCGACTTCAGTATGAGGGTACCTTCATGGTGTAATCAACTCCTCAGATGGACTACAGTTTTGTTCGTAGATATTTGAAACTTCAGAGTATTGTTACCCACATATTGGAGATGTGCAACATGTATATAGATGACGGAAAAATATTTTTTTTTACCGAGTTATTAACCATTTTCGACTTAGAAAATTTCAACATTTTTAGTCGAGTTTTTTTCCAAAACTCGACTTATAGTTTGATGAGGGACGGTGGGCGGGTGGGCGGGCTATCGGGCAGGCGGCCTGTTTTGCTTATATCTCAACCGTTTATTGACGGATTTAAAAAAAATTGGTGTGTGAGTACATATCCATGCAAGTAAGCTGCAGACAAACAATCGGGTTCGTCCGCACATTTATTACAGAGTTATGGCCCTTTGCCATTTTTCACTGATTTTAGGCTCGTTAGCGCAACAACTTCAACAAACGTTATCTGATTCGTTTGAAATTTGTGATATGTCTCCCAAGAATATCTCGGACGAGTTCGAAAACCGGCCTGGTCCGATAAAATTTGATAAAGTTATGGCCCTTAATTAGTCATTTTTCACGAATTTTCAGCTCTTTAGCGCGATAACTTCAACAATAGTTATCCGATTTGATTGAAATTTGGTATATAGGTGTCTCCCAAGAATATCTCGGACGAGTTCGAAAACCGGCCTGGTCCGATAAAATTTGACAGAGTTATGGCCCTTAATTAGTCATTTTTCACGAATTTTCAGCTCGTTAGCGCGATAACTTCAACAAACGTTATCCAATTTGATTGAAATTTGGTATATAGGTGTCTCCCAAGAATATCTCGGACGAGTTCGAAAACCGGCCTGGTCCGATAAAATTTGATAGAGTTATGGCCCTTAATTAGTCATTTTTTCACAATTTTTCAGCTCGTTAGCGCGATAATTTAACAAACATCATCCTATTTGATTGAAATTTTGATATATAGGTGTCTCCCAAGAATACCTCGGACGAGTTAGAAAACCGGCCCGGTCCGATCAAATTTTATAGAGTTATGGTCCTTAAGTAGTCATTTTGTACGAATTTTGAGCTCGTTAGCGCGATAACTTCAACAAACGTCATCCGATTCAACAAAAATTTGGTATATAAGTGTCTTCCAATAATATCCTGGACGAGTTCGAAAAAAATTTGATAGAGTTATGGCCCTTAATTAGTCATTTTTCGTGAATTTTTAGCTCGTTAGCGCGATAACTTCAACAAACGTCCTCCGATTTGTTTAACATTTGGAATAGCTAGACGTACTTGCCAAGAATATTTCGGACGAGTTCGAAAACCAGCCTGGCCCGATAAAATTTGATAAGAGTTATGGCCCTTAATTAGTCATTTTTCGATTTTACCTATTAATTAGTCCACCGATACTGATGCACACCAATTGGCGGTAGCCACCGAAAACGAGACACAGCATCTCTGATGCCACCTCTTGTTTCACCGTTAGCGCGATAACTCAATTAAATATTAACTGATTCAAACCATATTTGATATATGAGTCTCTTGCAACAATATCTCGGACGAGTTTGAAAACCAGGTTTTTTAGAGTACGGAATGTAAACAGACGTTTTTATCATGATTAGCTTGGTCGACGCTCTCTTTTGCCTCAAAATAAATAATCGTGATTACCTGCCAATTAAACCAGAAATGAATAAATGTGACGTCATGATTAATAGGCAGGTGAGAATATATTGGATTAAATCCATCCTGATGTCTTAGACATGGGTTGTCAAAAAATTTATGATTGTTAGCTATCAGGAGGCCTTTTAAAATACGGGCCAATAACATTTGTTCACGTTTTCCATTCTAGAGTTATCCTTCTTTATTGTCACCCGACATTCCGTCGGTGAACAAATGTAACGACCTTCATCCATGTGTGTGGGCTTCCATCCATTGACTCCATCCATCTGTATTCTGTCATTTTATGGTCATTTGTTGTTAAACTTGACACATATATCAACCAGCATGGGAACCTGCACACCTGCGATTTTGAGTTCGGTCAGACTCATTCTGATGGAGTTAATGCTCTTTTTTGACCTGTGTTTGTACAACCTGAGACACCTCTATTGTCAGAGTCTGTATTCCGTCATTATCCAGTAAATTTGGTTACAACTTGGCACAGACGTCGGCCAGCATGGGAACCTGCACACCTGCAAGTCGGAGTCATTTTGGTGGAGTTATTGCCATTTTTCAACATAGAATCGTACATCATGGGACGCATCTTTTGTCCAAGCTTATATTCCATCATTTTCCAGTTAATTTGGCAGAGTTATTGCCATTTTCGACCTAGAAATGTTTTATGTTTTTTATTTTAGAGTTATTGACCCTTTCTCGACTTATTCAAGATGTGCAAATATTTTGTGAATATGCACTTTGTATCATATTGGTAGTGTTGAAACGACCAGTGAATTTCAAAGTCGACTAGTCGAGGCCCAAAAGTCGCGTTGTATCGACTAGTCGGTACCCGATATTAAAACTTTCAAACATAACATGGTACGGAAAATTCATCGTACATGGCGTACACTGATGACTGAGTCAATGACGGTCTATTGCGCAGCGCATTTCCCTGCATAGACACCAATTTATTTGGGAAATAATACAGTAAACATCTTGATATTAATTTTATCCAACACACTGAATGTAATTATATAATTAGAGTCCCGATCAAGCGCTGTCAGTATCATTTATATTCGGTAGCAACGACCTTCACACAGCGTCGCATTATAACCCGACGGTGCGAGATCAATTGAAATATACACAGTGTCTAGATCAAAGCGGTCTCCGACAAACGATAAAGCCACGTCAATCATTGCCATCATGTCACAGTGATGTCTTTGACCTCAAACGACGAGTGAGACATTGTGTTGTCAATTTCATTCTTTCAATTAATAGTCGGGTCACTATGTGTGTCTATACTAGTAACACTGTCAATTCCGGGTGCCACCAAACGTTATACTTACCGTAACTTACGCGCAGTTAACACCGTTTATGCCGGAATCGATCTTGAAAACGTTATACATGTAACTATGTAACATACACTATTTCAGCGTCGACTACAGCTAGTCGATTAATCATTTCAACCCTACATATTGGTGTAATCAATTCCTCCTGCTGTTTGTAGTATTGCGATCTGAAACCCATAAATCCTTCGTCCTTTTTTGTCCATCTGCGTAGAAAGCTCAGCGATGGTTGTCGTAATAAACTAGTGATGAATTGATATAGGGAAACCACCATTGGCCATCCTGTTAAAATTTAGCAATTGGCCAATGCTGATTATACCATATATAGTACAAAACGTGATGCAATGTTGACACTTGTTATAAACAAAATTCACCGTAACTAATTAGACACACAGTAGTAGCAGTACATGCAATAAAACTCATTATCTCCTGATCTCACTGCACAGTGTAGTCACAGTTACCGAAAAATAAATTAATAATGTGTTTAGTTGATAATACGTTGAACATTTATGATCAAGCAATGAAGACTTTTATCTGCTGGTAGATTTAAGATTGCCTGTGAGGCAGCCAAAATAGAATGGAGAATTAATGAAGCATATCTGCATATGCACCGCATTCTACTTTTACATTCTGTTGCAATAATGCTGTTTTAGCATTTACAATGACATGATTACGGGTTCAGTTCTTCTGATTTGTCAATGATTCTAAAACTCATCTTGAACTTTATGATCATGCATCTAGCATGCTCTATAAAAAGTCTACAATGTTAGAAAGGTTTTCATTTTTGGTATCTATAATCCCCTCCGGGTGTTCGAGCACATGGCTGCGAATATATTCCCATATTGCCCATTTTGTGTGAATAATACATCAACTATTTTCGGTACACACTTTAACTTATCTCAAATTCACCCAATGTGTTGTTACGTTTCGGATGTTTGTTCACCATATTAGCCACCACCGACTGTTTTAAATATAATTGAGTGACCATTATAGTTACCAATATTTACTGTACAACACATTAAAAAACTGCATTTGAACATTCATTCACTGTTTACTCCCTTCGCTGTAAAGGCGAAAACAATCAGAACCTCATTGGAATGGCAGGGTTTTTTGCCGATGCCAATTATAAACAGATAACCCAAATATCTACAGATTCCGATTGCCGTTCCAGTTTATCCGTTCATCACTAGAATAAACAGACCATTTTAACTTTCAAAATTCACAATTCAGTTATACTGGTTGTAGTAATAAAGATAAGAAAAGTCTTCATAGAATGTTATTATATGATCATAAACTTTCTTCTAAAAGTCCCATACTAAATAATGGGCAAAAGAAGTTGATAAATCACGATATATACCTGGTTGTTCTATAAATAGGCTAGATGAGTTAATAACAAGATCACGTGACTCATGAGTTATTAATATGAAGTATGTTCATGACAATGTAGTGATGTTTGGTAATATTTATCATCATACATGTATTGTTTATTATTTTGACTTGTTGAAAAACATTGTTGTGCATTTTATGGATTTATATAGATGGGTCAGTAAGGTAGTTCAGGCCTAATGGGCTTGATACCATTGGTGGATCATATAATAAAACACTTATTGCATGGTTTTGAGGTTGACATGAGGATTTATCAACCCTTGGAAGTTAATATTCACCTCGGCCTGTGGCCTCGGTGAATATTAACTTCCTCGGGTTGATAAATCCTCATGTCAACCTCAAAACCATGCAGTAAATGTATATTATCACCTCCTTTGTCCATTTCTCAATGACATGTTGATCCCACATACAAGTGTACGTGGGAAATAAGTAGAAATTTTAGAATATTTTGAGCCTTTCTTTAATCTCGAGTTGTTTGTGTTTAATGTTGGAAAATACTTATTTGCCAGTAGTTTGATGTATTAACATTCAGCTTTACTATGACATCGGTGACTCTATTACAACGATGTTTTCTCTAGCCTTCAGAAATGAAAGTCCTTACTTTTAACACTTCGTCGATTTTGAATGGAGAATATTGTTCTCTGTGCTGTTTATGAAGTTCTCTTAATAACTCTTAATCATTCTATATTGCAGCGGACCAGAACCAACGTTGGTACCAGCATAGCTGATATTACAGATAAAGAGAAAAAAGAACAGTTGTCAAGCAAAGCTCATGAGAAAGGATGGCTATTGCTTATTGGCATAATAATTTCTACACATCGAATCAATCATTAATCTTCAAAACCAAAAAAATTGTCTTTGGGAAAAATTGTCTTTGGGAAAAATTTATGAGAAAACAAATGACAATTTTCCTTCAAGTTCATATGCACCCCTCTTAACTTGTTTGGGCAATAGGGGCCCATTAGGCAATAGCAGCGCTCAGAGTCCGAATATCAAACAGAAAAATAAAACAATAAAAGTAAGGCATATATGTATCTTTAGTTTAAAGATATGGGCGGCGTTGGCGGTGGGTATGCTGTTAAAATAATCACCTCCGTCAAAAACTGCCATAAACAGAAATAATAGTAAAATATAGACATACTTTGTTCTTATACCAATCACAAATATGGCATAAACAGTATTTTATTATCAAATGTTTTTCCTTTGTTATGTAAACAAAAGCAAAACACATTACGGAATCTGGCTTTTGTTTAGATCCGGATATGGTAAACATAAAGAGCCTTATTTGTTAATGTTTTCCTGATATGGAAATAATAAAGAGCGTTTATATCATTTGTGCGTGATTATAAACCAATAGAATTGTGCTATGTTATGTAAACAGAAGCAAAACTTCTGTAACACGAGCAGGCTCTTGTTTACGTACACCATCGTACGCCTTGATGACAATATACTATTTACGTGCTGATTATATTTGGCATATGGACAAAACTATATATATTTTAATATTCCTTCTGTTGATGGCGATTTGAACAAATATGAATATTTCTGCAACGAACGCCGCCCGTGCCTTTAAACATATTGTATTGCAAACAATGTTTACATACAATTGACAAAGAGTGCCCCAAATTTAGAATTAATTTTCTCTTCCCTAAATCTTGATAAAACAAAATGTGGTCAAAATGGCCGAACTTGTCGCAACATAATGACCTTTACCCTCTATGGAGTTGAAACAAGATTTGCCACAATATTTCTTATATTTTCTTGATCGACTTATATAAATTTCAGCTTAACATTTGATAAAAGCTCAAAGATGGTCACCAAGATGGCGACTTAAAGACGCCAAAATATTAGTTTTGACCAAATTCCCAAATGAACGTCAGTATATGGAATATGGATTTATTATCATAAATACCTATTCAAAAAACTAGTTCTTCATTCCAAAATAAATAGAGCTAATAAATCTGAACCTTGAGGTGAGAGAACCTGAGTGAGGTACCGAAGGTTACATTAGGTGGCACTCCACAGTTTCTGCAGGGATGAGCGCAGAAATAAGGGGGCATCAATTCATTGAAAATTGTAATACGACCCTGCCTAAAGATGCAGAAAAGCCTTGTCCCGATTGCATGGTCAGTACCTCGAGTTACCATGGATATCTCGATACAGTTTTGTGGTGCAATTCTGCTTTCTCAGATTGTATTGAGATTGACGCACACGACTTTTCCCATTTTTAGCTCAACTTTACTTTGTAAAGTTTGAGCTATTGCCATGGCTTTGTCGTCCGTCGTCCATGTGTGCGTGATTCGTCAACAATACAGGCTACAGGTCGTACCTTTGGTCCGATCATTATGAAATTTGTCATAGCTGTTGACATCAACATTTAGACCGGAATGATTCATTTTGGGTCATTCGGAAAAAAAACATGGCTGCCAGCGTCCATCTTGGATTTCAAAATTCAATCCATTAGCACGGGCTACAGGTTGTACTGTTCATCTGATCATCATGAAATTTGTCATGGATGTTAATATTGACATGTAGATGGGAACAAGTAATTTTTGGGTCACTCGGCCAAAATACATGGCCACCAGCAGCCATCTTGGATTTTACTCTTTGCATGACTAAATCATTTGGCACGGGCTACAGGTCGTGCCTTTGGTCGGATTATCACAAAATTTGTCATGGATGTTAACAATGACATGTAGATAGGAACGAGTCATTTTGGGGTCATTTGGCTAAAAAACATGGCCGCCAGCAGCCATCTTGGATTTTACTCTTTGTATGACTAAATCCTTTAGCACGGGCTACAGGTCGTATCTTTAGTCTTATCATCATGAACTTTGTCATGGCTGTTGAAATTGGAATGTAAATGGGAACGAGTCATTTTGGGGTCATTCGGCCAAAAAACATGGCCACCGGCAACCATCTTGGATTTTACTCTTTGCATGACTAAATCCTTTGGTACGGGTTACAGGTCGTAGCTTTGGTCGGATCATCATCAAATTTGTCATGGATGTTAACAATGACATGTAGATGGGAACGAGTCATTTTGGGGTCATTTGGCCGAAAACATGGCCGCCAGCAGCCATCTTGGATTTCAAAATTCAATCCATTAGCTCGGGCTACAGGTGGTAATTTTCATCTGATCATCATGAAATTTGTCATGGATGTTAATATTGACATGTAGATGGGAACGAGTAATTTTGGGGTCGTTCGGCCAGAAAACATGGCCACTGGCAGCCATCTTGGATTTTACTCGTTGCATGACTAAATCATTTCACACAGGCTACAGGTCGTACCTTTGGTCAGATCATTATGAAATTTGTCATGGCTGTTGACATTGGGACATAGATAGGAAGCGAGTCATTTTAGGGTCATTTGGCCTTAAAACGTGTCCACTGTCAGCCATCTTGGATTTTACTCTAAATCCTTTGGCACACCCTATACAGTCCACTTCCCTCATCCGATCATCTCCAGACTTCATATTAATCTTGATATTGATCTTACTAGATGGAAGCTATCAAATGTTTTTGAATTTTATTGGAAAACATAGCCGCCAGCAACCATCTTGGATTTTACTGTTATATAATTATATATCTCTTCATGTTGATAATCTAGTATTACTTAGACATTTCAACTTTCTGCATTCCTAATCGCTCCATTGAGTGTAATACATTAAATTATTCCCTTTCCAAGTTGAGCTACAGTGTCATTGACACTTTCATTTTCTAACTGTGTGCATACGATGCACCAATGGAGTACACCGGTAACCCATTTTCTAATGATTCATCGTTTGAACGAAGCTATGAATGCAAACGTATATGGTGCAGATGATGTTATGCATGGTATTTGATATATGCTACGACCAAAGGACGTTACTTAATAAGGCCATATAAAATTAATAGGTCGTTTCTCATGGAATGGTTTATTCAAAATGACGAGGGAGGCAGTTATTTGTATATACATGTATTATTTATTTGAAAATATATTTTGGGAGGAGGCAGGTATTTATATATAAAATATTTATTCAAGTCTTGTTTGAACATATTTATTGTGACCCACATATACATGGAATATTTAACATAACACAGAATATATGGATAATGTTGTGGGTGCACAGGGGATCGGAGCACAAGTCTTGTATATGTGCAGTTCCTAGTATCTGGTTCTATTACCCACCTGCATGGTACCCTGATTAATCAAGGTTTTAGTCCTCAGTTCAGGTTTAGAAACCTTTGTTTACCCTGCCCTACATGTACTACATAGTATTTAACTTTAAAGGAGGGTGTCGAGTGAATATTGAATGTGGATTTCCATGCTAGTGCTGGGCGGTATACCGATTATAATCGGTATGATTTTTAATACCGTTACCGTAATTTTTTTCCATAATCGGTAAACCTTGGAAGACGGTATTATCGTGGTTACAGGTCATACCAGCCTGTTACCGGGTACATTGTGGTTTACCTTTATTGGAATACAAAGAAACTACTTGGTTTCTCTTCACCATAGTTATCTTTCAGTTGAAAGAAACTGTTCATTCTTCACTTCTTTCTTGATGACATTTGCCAAAAAATGCATTCCATTGCTACCGGGGACAAAATCCAGCCCAATATTATATTGCAAGTTATGATTGCATCATTGCTAATTATTTCCCTGGGTGCATGTTATCGAGTAGGAATGATTGATCATGTTCATAAACGTGGATTTATATGTATCATTTATAATAATTCAACCGGAAGTGAATAACAGTCTACAAGTTAAATACCTTGAAAGTAATACAATTTATTTCTTGGCATTTAATAAAAAACATACATATTCACACCCGTGCGAGTTAGCTGGCTTTATTTCAAAGCTCTTGGATGTATCCACTGAATGATGCTTCCATAACTCACAATTATTACCTGTATTTGAGATCGGCATACCTTGTCATGAATGCATGCAAACAAATGATACATTGCCACTGTTTGTTAATCCATAATTTTTTTAAACGGAGATTTGGATGTGTGTGTTTCCTCATTTATTGTAAGCTATTCGATTTCCTCAAAAATATAGTTGACTTGTGTACCAAACGATCACTACTCAGCGGGGGTTTTAAGAGATTAGTTGAAATAATCGGTAATACCGTATACTGTGGTATGGTTTTAAGATTTAATACCGCGGGATTTTTATGCTTAAAAACCACCCAGCGCTATTCCATGCGTATCAACAAAGTTAAATTGGCAAGTGCCAGTGGTTCTGGGTGTCACTGATATAATATTGAAAACAATCAATAGTGTACTATTTAATACATATGTGATGCTTTGTTGGCATGTTTGTAGATTTACCTATTTGTTGAGATTTTTCAGAAGTAGATAAATTGTTTCAACTCCAGAGAACAATTCTAAAAAACAAATTTATAGCAAGATTTAATCATTTACCTAAACAAACCACCAGTCAAGTTCATGACTTACAATGATATACCGATACCTGCCTTAGCTGCCTCATTTGATCAGGATATTTGCAAGGAAATCCCCATTCAAAATTGGTCACTTGACGGTGACCTCTCATAGATAGAATTTACATGGATTAGTATAAATAAAAAACAATCATTTGTCAAATTATGATTTATTTTCATACAAATAGGACATTGATGTTTCTCTTGGGCAGCAGTTGTAGTCCAAACACTTGGCACCACGTTTGAAGATTTTCAAAACATGAGATAGAGAATGATTGAGTCCAGAGAATTTGAAATCGGCCAGTTTTTTATGCCCTCACGTTTTTCAGGATTTGGTTCCTCTGACATGAATTAATTTTCTATTTTGTTGGACTGTGTTATGGTCATCGACCGATATTGTGTCCATATCATAAAATATTTACATATCACAACTAAAAAACACCGCCATCCATTTTGCGACAGAAACTTTGCCCAAATTATCTGCCTTCAGCCCAGCGAATACCACGAATGTATTGGCCGTCTAACTGGATAGATTTGCACATTGTTTGTGAGAACTTTTTAGGTTCAGTCTTGCTTCCAATGAATCGGGGGGATGGGTGGTATTTATATATTTATTTATTTATGGAAGGTCATAAATATGTTCGAGGCGAAAACATTTTGGTGAAGCGGCAATCCCTGAGAAACAAACTATTTTTGTGCACTCAATAATAAAACAAATAAATAAAATAAAAAATAATAAAACTAAGTGTATTCAATAATAAAACAAATCTAATTGTCCACCCTCCGCATTCATCTCAGTCGCCATTTGTCTTTGGTATTTCGGAATCAAATTAAAAACATTTGAGATGATAATCCAAATTAACACTCCCAAATTACTATTTCTTTGGCTTCGGGGGTAAACAAATATTTCATTCCAGTCGGAGGAAGAAATATTGTTTTTGTTGGCACTTAATGATTATGGGGACCGTCTGATCAGATTGAGTACCTTTAAAGCCTGTGAGTTTATTCAGCTCCCAACCCAAGTGGGCGAATAAGATGAAAGTATAGTAACTATATCATTTAGGTAAATAATTTTAATGGAAACGGTTTATAATGGGTGATCATAGTCATGTTGTTCCAATGTTCAACACAGAAATTGTGAATTCCTTTTCAATTGAGATGAAAGACACGGACACTGCTGAAAACACATTAATTTTGGCCAAATATTTATGCAATGCAAGTTACCTGAGTACTCCATGCAAACAAATTGAGTGCGCCAAATGCGAAATACACCACAAAATGTTTTCTCACCTGAGACTATCTATGACATTCCCTGCAGTATTTCAGACTATTCAGTTGAAATTTCGCCCCAAACATTCAGTCGTATGACAAAAAGAATAATTAATTTGTTGTGTAGGTATGGGGGCGATTTCCGTAGAAAAACCAGCTAATTAAATCGGTTGGGATAATGCTGTTTTACGTCGAAAACCTGTGTATATATCTTTCTATATAAGATTTTACACCCAGATCCAGTGGCGGTAATTTTTGTCAGTTTTAATTGACATTGGCCTACAAATCATTACTTGATGCTATATACATCGAAACGGGTGACATTGTGGTCATAATGATATATGATTATCTAACTTTCCTTTTAAATTGCACATAGAATATTATATGTAATATAATTACCACTAACCTCTGTGTATTTACATTTAATTCACAATGTCAATTTGTGAGGTCAAATGAGTTTGTATTTATGTAAACAGTGTGATAAAAAAAATATTTTTGCATTAATACATTACTACTTTCAGTTGGCAACTCTTGAGGAGTTCAGAACAAATATAATAATTTTTATGGGAAAAAAAACGGTTTTCTGTCATAATTGTTATATTTTATTACAGTTGTTTGGGGGTTTTATATGAGCTGGTTAACAACGCTAAACCCCGATATAGAAAGATATCTGCATGGGACTTCAACATGAAACAGCATTATCCCAACTGATTTCAATAACTGGTTTACGTTTACGGAAACTTGAACTAGCTCTTGTTGGGCATGGAAAATAGCAAGATTTGAAATCTGAAAAGATTTTTATGTGTACCCATAACATGTATGGTACACATAATGCTGACATCAGGATCAACCATCCGTCATTCGTCTGTCACTCTGTAGACACTTTCTATCTGACTGATAACTCAAGTATTTTTTATCGAATTGATTTAATATTTTATTCGCAATCACTGCTCACCTGTATAGTTTTTGGTGTTGATCGGGTTTGGGAATAATTAAAACTTTCCATCCACCAATAGACATGTTTTATCGGATGCTATAACTCAAGTTTTTTTTATCTGATCATGTTCATATTTTATGTGCAGGTTTATGATGACACTCCCCTCACCTGTCTAGTTTTTATACGACCTTTTGAAAAAAAATTGTATTAATAGTTATGGCCATCCGTCCATCAGTCATCATTTTTTGTTTTTCGATCGATAACTTCATTTTGGATTATTTTATTTGAACCAAAGTTGCTATCTGTATTTCCCAGCTGAAGATACAGGCCAAGGTCGAATATGGATTCCGTCCAATTATTTTTAAATGAGTTACAGCCCTTTTTTTACTTAGAATTTGACCATCTGTTAACATTTTTGGTTTCCGACCGACATCTCCAGTTTGGATTTTTTGAGCTGAACCAAAGTTGGTATGTGTATTTCCCAGCTAAAGATACAGGCCAAGTTCGATTATGGGTTCCGTCCAATTATTTTTACATGAGTTGCAGTCCTTTTCGACTTAGAATTTGACCATCTGTTAACATTTTTGGTTTCCTACCGATAACTCCAGTTTGGATTATTTGATCTGAACCAAAGTTGATATGTGTATGTCCCAGCTAACGATACAGGCCAAGTTCAAATATGGGTTCCGTCCAATTATTTTTACATGAGTTACGGCCCTTTTTCGACTTTGAATTTGACCGCAATTTGGCATTGAAATTAGGAGTATATCAGATATTCTTCAAATGTAAGCTCAAAATGTTATTTTATTTTTGGTAGTACAATTCAAAATGGCTAAAGGGCATATTTTGCCATGCCCTAGCAATGTTCTTGTTGGTAATGATTGGTTGAATAATTAACCCTTCCCAAAAATTTCATAGACCTTTGTTATCTGGTGTAAGTACTCAGTTATTTTCAATCTGATCATTGTCATATCTCACCTAGGTTTATCAAGGCCAACCATTACATAGACTATATGCTAGCAATAATTAAAAATATTGTCTACTAACAAATGTGAATAATCTACATGTCTCAAACATGACTTGATTCAACAGGGCAGAACATGTTAAATTAACCATTCTACTTTTAAACAGGTTCATCATTAAAGATACGGGCGGTGTTGGCAGTGGGTATGCTGTTAAAATATTCACCTCCGTCAAAAACCGCCATAAACAGAATAGTAAGATATAGACAGACCTTGTATGCCAATCAGAAATATGGCATAAACAGTGTGTTATTGTAAATTTTCCCCCTTTGTTATGTAAACAAAAGCAAAAAACGTTACGTTACCTGGCTTTTGTTTAGATCCAGATATGGTAAACATAAAGAGTGTTATTTGTTAATGTTTTCCTGGTATAGAAATAATAAAGAGCGTTTATATCATTTTTGTGTGATTAACCAATATAATTGCGCTGTGTTGTGTAAACAGAAGCACAATTTCTGTAACACGAGCAGGCTCTTCTTTACATACACCATCGTACATTTTGACGACAATACACTGTTTATGCGCTTATTATGTTTGGCATATGAGCGGAACTGTATATATTTTGGTGTTCCTTCTGTTGATTTGAACAAATATAAATATTTCTGCAATGAACGCCGCCTGTGCCTTTAAACACTATAAAACACCTTATTATTAACACTTTCCATCCATCACATAGACACTTGTATGTTTCCGATTCAATAACTCAAATATTCATCATCTTATTGATTGATTGATTAGTTTTCAAAATTATGAACTCTTCCCAGTAACACATATCATTAATTCAGAAGTGGTTTATTTAGTATTAGATGTCATGTCCTGTTTTGAATATGCAAATCCTTCATTTGATCAAATTATTCTAATGATCAGCCACCAAAGCCCTTGGAACAATTCCAGTTTATATATCTACCATCAGGGGTGCCGGAGAAGGGGGCATGAAGGGGGCACTTTCCCTCCTTTCCGTGGCCCAGGGGAGTCCACTGGGCACCCGAAATGTGCCCACCTTTTGAAGTACTTACCACTTCTGAAATAAATCGCCAGCTGTTGTAGTAAAAAAAACCATGTCTCAACTTTTGTGATAACAAAATTACAGCTTTTGAAGTAGATCGACTCAATAAATTTTAATGGGCGCTGGACAATTTTCATGACAAAATCAACCCGATAATCCATAGCGGCTATTGCCCATATGAGTGAGTTGTGGCCGAAGGAATTTATTTGAGTCTGGTTCCCTGACAAAAGAATACCAATACACATGAGAAGTAACAACAGTCCCTTACAAGTATGACGTGTACCATGAGGCATTTGGTGAGTTTGGTTCCCCACCTAAGCATAAGAGAACACATAAATGATCAATCATACGAGTATGTAAGATTGTTCCCAGTCAGTCCGGCAACCCGACAATCCACACTGGTGAACGCCCTTACAGGTGCGATTTTTGTCACAAGAAGTTTGGTGTGATCTTGAGTCTGACAAGACATAAGAGAATCCATGCTGGTGACCCGATGTGTCAGTTCCAAGGGAAATAATTGGTCTAGTTGGCCTCATCTTTGGAGGAAAGGCCTATGTCAAACTTTCAAGTCAAAATGTTCGTGTGTCAAAATGTTCAGTCTCATTTCAAAATTTATTCAATGATATATATTAATACAAATAATTTTATTGTTGATTGTCAGGCAGAGCAATAAAAAAATGAAATTATGAATTATACTCATATGATTGATCACCTATGTGTGTTCTCTTATGCTTAGGCACGGAACTGGACTCATTAAGTGCCTCCTGGTACACGTCACACTCGTATTGGCGATAGCTGCTATGGGTTATCATTGTGACTTTGTCATGAAAATCATTCCTCGCCCATAAAAACTGAGTCGGTTTACTTCAAAAGCTGTAATTTTGTTATTACAACAGTGGAGACAAGATTTTTTTATTACAAAAGCTGACAATTTTTATTACAAATGCAGAGACCTCACTTTACTACAAAAGCTGGCGATTTTATTACAAAAGTGGTCAAACAGGGCCAAGATAGATGTTTTAACCCCTTTTAACAATGCCATTATTAAATAACTATTATTTGTATATCTCACATGGCAATTTGCAAAAACATAAATAGAACTGCTTACACGATGATAGTGGTGACAGGCTCTATAGTTTAGATGTTATATTAACCCTTCTCTTTTGACCCATAAATTCCAATAATTATACCCCTCGCAACGAAGTTAGGGGGGGGTATACTTGAGTCCGTCCGTCGGCGTCGTCCGTCCGTCCGTGGACACAAATTTGTCCGGAGTTTTTCTCAGTTGTTTTTTGATCAATTTCCGTGAAACTTGGCACAGACATCAACCACCATGGGAACCTGTGCACCTGCGATTATGACGTCTGTTGGACTTTTTTTAGTGGAGTTATCCCCCCTTTTTCGACTTAGAAAATTTTCACAACATGTATACTTTTGTCCGAGCTTTTATTCCTACATTTTTCAGTCAATTTTTTAAAAACGTGGCACAGATATTTAGTACCATGGGAACTTGTGCACTTGCGATTATGACGTCTGTCCGACATTTTTTGGTGGAGTTATCCCCCTTTTTTTATTTAGAAACTTTTTTTGCAACATTCATAATTTTGTCCGAGCTTTTATTCCTACATTTTTCGGTCAATGTTTTTTAATCTTGGCACTGATATTTAGTACCATGGGAACCTGTGCACCTGCGATTATGACGTCTGTCCGACATTTTTTGGTGGAGTTATTCCCCTTTTACAACTTAGAAATTTTTTCACAACATACATAATTTTGTCCAAGCTTTTATTCCTACATTTTTCGGTCAATAGGTTTAAGATTAGGGTTATGGTTGTACACCTACAATGGGAACTGTTATTTTATTATTTTAACTAAATGTTTACTGACATGTGAAACATCTTAGTATTTTAAAAACAGGGGGGTATCCGTAGTCCCATTGGGACAGTCACACCTCTAGTTATGCCCCCCGCAACGAAGTTAGGGGGGGTATACTGGAGTCAGCTTGTCCGTCCGTCCGTCCGTCGTCCGTCCGTGGACACAAATTTGTCCGGAGTTTTTCTCAGTCGTTTTTTGATCAATTTCCGTGAAACTTGGCACAGACATCAACCACCATGGGAACCTGTGCACCTGCGATTACGACGTCTGTCGGACTATTTTTGGTGGAGTTATCCCCCCTTTTTCGACTTAGAAAATTTTCGCAACATGTATACTTTTGTCTGAGCTTTTATTCCTACATTTTTCGGTCAATTTTTTTAAAACGTGGCACAGATATTTAGTACCATGGGAACTTGTGCACCTGCGATTATGATGTCTGTCCGACATTTTTTGGTGGAGTTATCCCCCTTTTTCGACTTAGAATTTTTTTTTGCAACATGCATAATTTTGTCCGAGCTTTTATTCCTACATTTTTCGGTCAATGTTTTTTAATGTTGGCACTGATATTTAGTACCATGGGAACCTGTGCACCTCTGATTATGACGTCTGTCCGACATTTTTTGTGTGGAGTTATTCCCCTTTTTCGACTTAGAAAGTTTTTCGCAACATACATAATTTTGTTCAAGCTTTTATTCCTACATTTTTCGGTCAATAGGTTTAAGATTAGGGTTATGGTTGTACACCTGCAATGGGAACTGTTATTTTATTATTTTAACTAAATGTTTACTGACATGTGAAACATCTTAGTATTTTAAAAACAGGGGGGTATCCGTAGGGTTATGGTTGTACACCTGCAATGGGAACTGTTATTTTATTATTTTAACTAAATGTTTACTGACATGTGAAACATCTTAGTATTTTAAAAACAGGGGGGTATCCGTAGTCCCATTGGGACAGTCACACCTCTAGTTTGGATTATTATGCACATTTGTCTATACTAATTTAGATCATAACATATAATTTAACATCAAAACTCTTGATTATGATTCCCATCATGGCAATAAAATACTACCGACAAGAAATGGCCACTCGTATATAGTGATAGACCAATATGAAGGAAATAGTCAATCCCTTTGCAATGGGTTTCATGTTTATGAACGTCACAAAAGTCCCCTAAAATCAGAGTTGAGCTTTCTGAGATATCTTGATTTTTCGGAGTGGTTCAAATTCTGAAGCATTTCCATCAGGCCATATGCGAATGCAGTCATGTGTAGATCAATTAATTCCAAATTCATAATACATTGAGGTATATACAAACAATGCTTAGTCGTGAACCATATAAGTAGAATGTACGTCTCAAAATGGCCACCAAAATTTAATAGCTAATCGCATAAGAGTGACAACAGCTCGAAATATGTGAGGGAGAATTATTTCAGAGTATAAGAGAAACATTTAATCGGGGATGTACGAATTCTCTCTAAAATATCTTGCGAGATATACAGCGAAAAGCAAGGTCTCATACAATGGTTAGAAACGGAAGAATAAGGCAATTTTTTCTGAATTATTTAACTTGGCCCGACTAAACAGAACCTGAACGTATATTACTTGTATATTACTCATACGTATTTTACCTACTAGGTAGTTATCCAGTATGTTGCTTTCATCTTGGCTTGGCTTGTTGTTTGTGGCCATTTATGACCGCGATTGTATTATTCTGATCGTGTCACTATATTCGTTCTCGTACTCACATTTCACATAAACTGGAATAACTGCGTAATTCATATGACTAGATTAGACAAAATAGAACAGCAAAATACGACCAGATCATTGATAACCAGTTTTGGGGGGTAGGGTTATGTTTTTAGAAGTTTTGACCACTTATGATACGCATACTTGCTAATTCCTATTATAGCGATGGAGTGGTGTCTGTGCAGTTTTTAAAATAGATAGCTCGCGTCTATGTTTTGAGAAGCCCGAGAAATCTGACATCGAATACAACAGTATGCCCTCAAAATCGTCATTGTTTTGGCTCCGTGTTTTATTTCATATCCATATCTGCAAAATTTATTTGAAGTTTCCCTTTGAATGGGTGTCTTTTGTTCAAGAACTGTGTATCGAACAATATTGAGTGCCTTTTGTATAATTATGTTTCATGATTGTGAAAAATATTTTTTTTTTTTATTATATGGAAAAAATAATGTAACTCAAAAAGCTCAACTTGGATTTTAGGGGACTTTTCGTGACTCGTCCGCGATGTTATGGTCTAAATAATATTTTTAAAATCAGCTTTCCCCGATTTATTTCCTTACTTTTCCACTTTCATGTCTGATGTGCCTGGAGTATTATAGCTTAGCTATACCCACATTCTAAACTGAGCATATTCCATGCTTGGCACTGCACTTGTTTTTCCTGTTTTCCGAATTGTGACAAAAACAACACAATTCAATAGTTATTAAAGCCATTATTATTACATTCATCGCCTAGATTAATGAGTTAGCTTACCTCATATTAAAGTGGCCTGTATATTTCAAATGTTCTCTGATAGTCTGTGGAAGTTTAACATTTCAAATGATTTGAAATTTTGATTATATATTTATTGTAGAAATAGGACTAGAGTCTAGTTCAATAATTAATATTTTATATCTATTTATATATATTCTACAGATAATTTCTATATATTCTTATGTTTGTAGTCTAATGTTTAATATACATATGTAGAGTTTTGTATTGATAAATGTTTTGTTGAAAAATAAAATAATTTCAATTCATCTTAATTTTTTGACTTTTTTTCATATTGCAATTTGGTGGTCTACAGGAAGAATAAGATTGATACTTCATGAACATAATTAAATAGTTAAAAATTAGATACCCCTAGGAAATTGTAGAACAAAGAATTGGAACCACCTTTATGTTTTATATTTATGTTCCACAAAATTTTATATTGAAGACAGGTCTATTTTGTTGCACATATTATTTTGAATGAATTCTCATAAGATCTAATTACAAGAATGGGATTTACATAATTCTCAACACTAAAGATGCTCTATTCCCAACAATAGCAACAACAAAACATATGGCTTGAAAATAGTTTTGAAGTCAAGTTTGCATTATTATTGCCAAAAGCACAGGAGAAACATGGAGTTTTTAGCTCACCTGAGACAAAGTCTCCGGTGGAGCTATAGTCATTACGTCTGTCCGTCTGTCTGTCAACTTTTTTTAAAAACATCTTCTCCTCTGAAACTATCATACCGAATTGGTTCATATTTGGTGTGGATGTTCCCTAGGTGACTCTCATTCAGATTTGTTCAAATGAGGTCACCAAGTCAAATAGTTTTGATGTCAGGACCATAACTATTTTTCCACATAGTAATTCTTAAAACGACTTCTTTTCTGAAGTTGTCGGGCCGAATGGGTTCATATTTGGTATGAGGGTACCTTGGGTGACTGGTTCAGATTTGTTCAAATGAGGTCACTGGGTCAAATGTGGGTGGGGCTATGGACATAAATCTGAATTTTTGAATTTTTTTTTCAATTTAACTTATTGCTCAATTTTTTTTTCAATTTAATTTATTGCTCAATTTTTTTTTCAATTTAACTTATTGCTCAATTTTTAATAAATAATTTTTGTTTTATTAAATAAAATATTTTATTTTTAAAAAAAAACTCATTAAAATTTTGAAGAACCTATGACATTACATCTTTGGGAGGGGAGGGGAGGTACCTCTAGTCACTCCACTATATTTGGTTGAAATCAGGGGTTTGGGAGAAATCAGGAACAGACAGATGTACAGAAATGTTCAGTAAATGACTTTAAATCCTTGTATTCTCTACTACAGCAAGCCACCCATGTGCTCTGATGGACACATATTTATACAACTGGCAGATGGGTAGATAACATCTGCTGTGCCATAGTGCTTTCCATCCCCAGAGAGTGTAATTCATGTCATTTGTAATTTAACTGAGATTAATGGTGTTATCAATGAAGCACCCTTGTTGTTTACATTATCACTCAGTGGTCATTAAAATCAGATTAATTTCATTTTCTCCAAGTTTGAATTAAGAGTGTCTGGCATTTGTAGAATGAGGTTCCCAGAGGGTGAATTCAGGGGGTTGCTCCACACAGCAGGCTAGCATAACCAAATACACCCTCTGAGAACCTTATTCTGCTTAGGCCTCATCTTCTGGGAAGTATCTAGAGTCTCAAGATCTCATTCTGCTTAGGCCTCATCTTCTGTGAAGCTGTGCAGGATAGCGTCACTAAATTCACCCTCTGGGGACCTCATTCTGCAAATAACAGACAGACTATTTCAAGGCTTGATTGTATAATACATTGTATTGCTTGAGGCCAGACATGCACAATGTAGGAACAGACATGCTTTTAGTGATGCTATCCCACACAGCGGGCTAGCATCACCAAATTCACCATCTGGAGACCTCATTCTGCTTAGGCCTCATCTTCTGGGAAGTATCTATAGTATCAAATTTACATTGTTGTTAGTTAAATTTCCCTTCTAGGAAGTTTCTATATCCCCTAATTTGCAGAAGATAAAATTCATAATTGAGGGGCCCAATGGGTGAACATCACCAACTTCAACTGGGGAAATTCAATTTTATTCTAGATCTTCCATAGCAGTTGAGGGCCTTATCAGAATGAGGTCCCCAGAGGGTGAATTTAGCGTCACTAAATTCACTCTCTGGGGACCTCATTCTGCAAATGACAGACACACTATCACACTATTTCAAGGCTTGATTGTATAATACATTGTGTTGCTTGAGGCCAGGCATGCACAATGTAGAAACAGACACGCTTTTTGTGATGCTATCCCGCACAGCAGGCTAGCATCACCAAATTCACCCTCTGGAGACCTCATTCTGCTTAGGCCTCATCTTCTGGGAAGTATCTATAGTATCAAATTTACATTGTTGTTAGTTAAATTTCCCTTCTAGGAAGTTTCTATATCCCCTAATTTGCAGAAGATAAAATTCATAAATGAGGTGCCCAATGGGTGAATATCACCAACTTCAACTGGGGAAGTTAATTCTTATCCTTTGTGAAAATGGGATCACAAAGTCAAATAAGGCCAGAGCAAGAGACTTAACTATTTCACTACATAGTAATTCTTAAAATATGTTTGCAAGAACTAGTTGGCTTATATAGAATGGAATGTTCTTCCTTGACTGCAATGCAGATTTTTTTTAATGGGGTCACCTGGTCAAATAGGGGCCAAGCGAGGGACAGTTTCCCTCTTAATATGCTTCCTTCACAAGGACCATCAGGTCTATTTTACTGATATTTATGATATGTATGAAGGGTTCTTTGGTGTCTGGGATTCAAATTTATTCAGATGGGGTCACCAGGTTAAATAGGGTGGGAGAATTACTATAGAGACATATAGTTATGTCCCTGGTCCCACTGTGGGACCAGGGACATAACTATATGTCTCTATAGTAATTCTTAAAATGTCTTCTCAAGAGAGTTTGGACTATTTAGCTTTAATACATATAGTATGGAGGAATCAGGAGGATCCTTTAGTGACTGAGATTCAGATTTGTTAAAATGAGGTCAACCTGTCAAGAAATGGCAGGCTATGGGGAGTTAACACTTTTGTGTCCAATAAAATCATCGAAATACCAAATTCATTAAAACATCTACCTTGGAACCACCTGACTGATTGGTCTGACATACATGTATTGTGTTTTGGGTCCATGGATAATTGGGCTTCAAACATGTTTAAATGGTTTTAGAAAAAGGCGCTTGTGAGATTGGAAATTTCCAACAATTGAGAAAGTTTGAGGTGTCGGTTGTGAAATTCCAACCTAAGACTTGGGAGTCTGGAGCCCGGTCGGGAGGGGACTTGTTGAGCTGGAGGAGGGGGGTGATCAGTAGTGTACAGTTGGCAATTTCAAGGTGGATTTTCACCAAGCTACATACTTGAAGTCTCTCTAGCCACATATCCTGTTTAAATCTACTTCTTTTAAAGTGATTATGAAAAGTGCTGACTGTTTTGGTCTCCAGAGTCCCAGTCTTATCAGTCTTTGCAGTCTGGTGAGCGACCCCACAGTCATTGACTGTCTTGTTAAAATAGATTTTCAATAAATATTTCTCTAAAAATATTAACATTTCTGTCCCAGTTTCTTGAAAATGTTAGGGAAAAAATTATTTACTTTTGCCACAAGTTCCTATTTATTAGAGGCTGTGTTAATAGATGTCTTATTTAATGTCACCAGTTTAAAATGTCATTAGCCAGGTGTTCAGCAGGAACACTGCAACAAATGAAAGAATTTGAGGATGAAAGCAAAATACAAATAATATTATAAAATATAGCAGCTAAAATTTAACTTTGTAAATGGCAGACGTTTTTCTTACTGAGTCTGTTATTATACTGGTGAATATGGGTGTATTCAGATATCATTTATTCACCTTCATTTCAGTTACACATTTTCCAACATATAGTATTGAAGTTCCATTAATGTAATATATGCAAAGGCTCTGAGCACACACACTAAAATTTAAATTCAAGTAGTTGAGATTGATTCAATAATATAAAATTCAAATTTGTATGACTGGAACTATGATATTATTGCTTGGGGCGCAGGGACTTGCTAAACCCACCCCACTCCACACAGCCTTTAAGCACTGTTCTTACATGTATATATATCGGCTATAAGTGATGATAGCTTACAAGAGTCTCTTGTATACTACCATTATGTATAGCAGCTCAAATATAGGAGCATGTCGTTAGACCCCACCCCTTCCAGTGAATGGAATTAGTTGAACAAAGTGTTAATTGTTTATTTTTTGCTCATTTGTACTTGTATGAATCTGTTTTCCCAAAAATAAAAACTTTATCGGCATGAAAACAAATAAAATTTAAATAATAAGGAGATGTCTGTAATTGACCAATTTTTTTCTCCATATTCTCAAAGCCACATGGCGTTTTGCGCTCCAAAATACAGATAATATTATTTGGTTTTGACTTTTTCTTGGTATTGAAACAGGTTGATAAATATCTGAACCACATTTCTATGAGCATGCTGTAACCCTAAGAGACGCATTGAACTGATGAAAAATGCAATTGTGAACACGGTGTTTGGAACCCCAAAAAAAAGAAGCCATTTGCACAACATGGAACAGAAAAGTGCATTCGGTGTTAATCTATTCCTGATATGGTAGAAATAAAGAACGTATGTCTGACTTTTGGAGAAAATTTGAAAATGGCTGTGACTATGGCAAGTGCCATTCAGACCATAATATGAAGCCTATATGTCAATATTTTGTTTTCATTCCCTCCAAATCTGAATGAGCCATGTCTGTTTAAATTACTCTTTCTTTACTGAATGAAGTATCCTGCTCAGTACTACAATGTAGATTGGAATGGTCTATTGGAGGGCGTCATCCGGAGGGATGTTGAAGAAATAAGTAAGCAGATGACAGAAACAAACAGATAATAAAAGTGCAGGGTGATTCATATTCTTTTGTTTACAGTAATCACTTGGTAACATTTGAACATAATGTATATCATAAGGGAACTACTGGTCAAAGACAACGGGTTAAGTTTAACAGAGGTTGGCCATTGATGTTGTATTGAATTTATCTGAGTAGGTGTCGACCCTATAAAGTTTTTGGTTCTTGAATGGTCTTCACCTAGACCTGGTTAAGCACTGTATATCCAATACGCAGATGGCGAGCAGAGAAATGCTATGGAATCCCATTCATTCATATAGGGAAATTCGACAAGAAGTCAGAATGAGTAGGACTTATTAGCTGAACATTCGTTCAGATGAATGGGTAGGCTTAAACTAATACATGGGATTAATCATCCAGTTAAATACATGGCACATGTACATGCACCCTAGTGACCCTACAGCCAAATCCATTTTGGGTAACGGAAGTAATTTACAGTAATGTTATATAAAAAGTATCCAAACTCTTAGATCATTCATGCCATGAATCTCTACTCCAACTACATATTACACCAGTTCCCGGTCAGACATCAAAAGGTTCACAAAAAACTTGTGAACCTTTTGATGTTCTGACAGGGAACTTGATAATATAACATTGAACAAACAAGGTATAGAATATATGTCTTTGTTAATACTTGTTCCTTAATCTACTTCAAATTAGGGGGTGGTCCCAGCTCAAGATTACATGCTTTTTTTGTGAGCCGATATCGCAATAAACTTTATAAACAAGTGAATTAATTACCTGGGATAAATTCCCAAAATTGTAAGCAAAGCAAAACCAAATCGCTCACAAATAATTAAGATACTTAAATCATGCAATTTCGAATTACATTATTAAGGAACAGGTAATAACTAAGAAATATATTACCTGCACTGCCTTTTCAATGTTATAAACTTCCCTGTCACAACATCAAACCGTTCCCAGGTTGTGTACTAGTGGAGTATGATCTCTATATGGGCGTAGCTAAAGTAGAGATTCATGGCATGATCTACCGAATTCTCAGATGTTCATGATTACTGGCAATAATCTTACATTATGTGTCGGCTACACAAATGATTTACATTCCATTTCCATGGAATAGTAAATATATAACCTATTCTGTCGAAGTAGATTGAACCACAGGTCCCCTATTAAGTACTATCAATATAAGACGTACTCTCCTGACGTATAGTACTTTAGGTATTGAGATGGCCATCTTGGTGTGCTTTTGTGTCGATCAGAAGCTTATGTATATTGCCCCTGGGTCTATATACTATTCACTGATATTTGGATTTCAGATCCTATAATAGATTATTCGTCAATTATGATCACGCCACATATGTGGTATATTCATTCACAAGTATTTTAGAGATGAGAAACTATATGCTTTAATATTCAACAAGGAACTCTAATATAGTGTCCTCTAAATATGGGCCCTGTATATGAATAAGGAAACCTGAGAGGCTCCAAGAATATATATAAACTCAACCATAATTATTTATTATTGCTTGATTCGATTGTGGTAGATGATGCTGTCGCTCAGATTTCCACGCACACACCCTGTGCGGCAACAACAAAGAGCTCGTGTTCAGTATATACGATATTGAAATTGCGATATATTGTAACCAACGTTCGAAACGCAAGTAAAAGCACAAGTAATGCAAAATTCCAGTCAATATATACTCACAAATATAAGCCCATTATATATGAAATAAAACAATGAGATTATGAGGATCGAAAGGCCTGCTAAAAAATATTTCGGTTTCCCATACCAAATAATGGAAACCACGAAATCGTTATTTACAGGTATCGCAATTAACGTATGTCCCCAATAATTTGCAACGACCGTTAATGAGGGAATCACTCCCCTATTTTCAGGCCAATTTCAAGATGTACGCGGAATTCATATACCGGTATAGTAATACCCCTCTGTTAAGTGGTACTTGTGAAAATTGTGATATTAGTATGAGATAACTATCGAATAGTATTCTATACTACATGTATATAGTTTCTTAACTGCATGGTACGTATAGTATTCGCAGTTCTATTCTATCTTGTATTCAAGATCCAGGGGTAATTAAGGGATGACACCCACTCATTAATTATTACTGATTCATGTGAATGATCATCAGCGTATTCGACCATATTTTCTCACCCTTCCTGAACATCGTTGCCAAAATTGAATAGCGGGCCCTTGAATTCATACATGGGCATATGGGGCGCCATCCCTGCAAATATTCGTTTTCGGAGATATCTCCTTGGGTCCAAGCAGATATCTGCTCGCACATATGGAGATATCTCCTCGGTTTCAAGGAGATATCTGCTTGGAATATGGAGATCTCGTAGTTGCGAGGAGATATCTCCTTGGATCCAAGGAGATATCTCCATAATCCAAGCAGATATCTCCTTGGATCCAAGCAGATATCTCCATAATGGACCATAGTCCAAGCAGATATCTGCTAGGAATTGCAATTCCAAGGAGATATCTCCACGAAAAGGAGGAGATATCTCCGAATTACGAGGAGATATCTCCGAAAACGAATATTTGCAGGGATGGCGCCCCATATGGGCAAGCACCCTCGCCCCCCGTTTATAGACATACTGTCTACCCACTTATCGCAAGGGGTAACTTTATATACGTCCCTTTGGGGTTCCTGTATTTAGAAAGTTAAAATTACACTAAAGTCTACTTATCTCATTGAGGGGAAAGTGCCAGCTTATTCGTAGACGTACGCATATTTCTAGAAACTGCATGTTTTATATCGATTTGATTTATTTACTAGTATGATATTCCCATTCGTTTTAATACGAGACACCGTTTATAAGCCGTGATTTCATATGCTATGTTTTTCTTTCAGGTGCTACTGCGTTGCATCTTCATTCGCTAAACTGGTCGGTTTACCGGCATGTTCCGGGTGTCGCGACGAAACCGCCGAAACCGCCAAAATGAAACGAAATCTCGTTTGATTATTTCGCTTTCCGCGGTTCCCTCGCCACGAAATCTCGTTTGATTATTTCGCTTTCGGCGCTTTCATCGAGGCGAGAAAATCAAAAGACAGAACCGCCGAAAGCGAAATAATGAAACGAGATTTCGTTTGATTTTGTCGCTTTCGGCGGTTTCGGCGGTTCCCTCGCGTGGTGATCTGTGTGTGCAACAGGTGTTTTGTCGCTTTCGGCGGTTCCCGCGGTTCCCTCGCGTGGTGATCTGTGTGCGCAGCCAGATGTTTTGTCGCTTTCGGCGGTTTCCGCGACTGGCGGATTTCATATTCCCCGCCCCGTTGCGAGTTGGCCCTAACAGTATTCCATAGTGCTGCGATGTCTGCAGATGCGATTATATCCACGTGGTCGATCACACGATAGCATATAAATTGTGATACCAGTACGACCATGGTCATGTGACAGCTACGATCGCACACGTTGCCAATGTCACGCCACGATTTTCCTGGTAAATATCAAACATCGCTTGGTCGCTGCGATATGGCTGCGATATTGTCGTGGGCATGCGCAGTGGATGCTCCACCTGCTATTTTCCCCAGTTACGATTTTAATCGCAGCGTCTGCGGTGGCTTTAATGCGTTCGGTCGGCTGCGTAATCAGCTTAGATCCACATGAATCAAAGAGAGCACAGAACAGCAGCTTGTTGCCATAGGCACATTTACAAACTTACGGTTATCGGTTTCGTTTGTTCGGTCTTTCTTTTAGTTCCAATGGTTCTATTCAGTGTACGGTATAAGTATAGTGACGTTACCACATCCTATGGCACGGTGTCATTGTCTCCATTGAGATGGTTATAGGGGTCTGTATTGGAACGCGTAATTATAAATGATAACTGTTTTGTGCAATACAATGGTGCCTATAATAAGTTACTCCAATGGGAGATTATTCAATAGGGCTCACCGAATAGGTGTGTATGACCAGTACTGAAATGGAGTATATATTCCCAGAGAACGCAGCTGAATGAATCAGGTGATACTATTACAATAAGATCAGTATCGTGAACGCTGATAACTAACCCCAATCATGAGCCTAACCCTAACCCCAAACCTAACCCTAACCCTAACCCTGACCCTAATGCTAAACCTAAACCTAACCCTAACCCAGACCTTGAACCTGACCCTAACACTGACCCTAACCATAACCATAACCCTACATTTGACCCTGACCCTGACCCTACCCCTGATCCTAACCTTGACCCTAACCCTAACCCTAAACCTAACCCACACCCTGACCCTAACACTGACCCTAACACTGACCATGTCCCGAACCCTAACCCTGACCCTAACCCTAGCCATAACACTAACTCTGACCCTAACACTGACCCTAACCATAACTCTAGCCCTAACCCTGACCCTGGACCTAAGACCCACCCATAATGCTAACCTATGTGAAACCGTTGTCCTACCCCTAATCCTAAATATAGCTACCTGTATTGATCGATAGTCTTTAATTGTCAGGATCAGATCCAAAGGTAATCGTGATAAATTGCAGAGATTTTCTGCGATCAGTCCTTCACAAATATTACTGTTTTCTAACGAACATCCATTCGGCCCAGTGGGATTTGACTCCAGACATCCATCGGTCACCACACAAATCTTAGTGTTAATTCAGAAGAGGTGCTTAGGAGTTTATTCAATAATCGTTCTCACTTGGCTACAAAAATACTTTTGCGGCGACTCCCAGGATTTTCGTTATTCTCAATCAGAACATTCGGTTTATCGGTGATAGACAACCATGTCGATACAGTCAGTTATACTGTCAGAATAACCGGAAATCTAGCATATTCTCTGACATCGGGGCTCAGTGGGGATAACGTTTAGACATATTCTCTGACATCGGGGTGCAGTGGGGATAACGTTTAGACATATTCTCTGACATCGGGGTGCAATGGGGATAACGTTTAGACATATTCTCTGACATCGGGGCGCAGTGTGGATAACGTTTAGACATATTCTCTGACATCGGGGCGCAGTGGGGATAACGTTTATACATATTCTCTGACATCGGGGCGCAGTGGGGATAACGTTTAGACATATTCTCTTACATCGGAGCGCAGTGGGGATAACGTTTAGACATATTCTCTGACATCGGGGCGCAGTGGGGATAACTTTTAGACATATTCTCTGACATCGGGGCGCAGTGGGGATAATTTTAGACATATTCTCTGACATCGGGGCGCAGTGGGGATAACGTTTAGACATATTCTCTGACATCGGGCTCAGTTGGGATAACGTTTAGACATATTCTCTGACATCGGGGCTCAGTGGGGATAACGTTTAGACATATTCTCTGACATCGGGGCGCAGTGGGGATGACGTTTAGACATATTCTCTGACATCGGGGCGCAGTGGGGATAACGTTTAGACATATTCTCTTACATCGGGGCTCAGTGGGGATAACGTTTAGACATATTCTCTGACATCGGGGATAATGTTTAGACATATTCTCTGACATCGGGGCGCAGTGGGGATAACGTTTAGACATATTCTCTTACATCGGGGCGCAGTGGGGATAACGTTTAGACATATTCTCTGACATCGGGGCGCAGTGGGGATAACGTTTAGACATATTCTCTTACATCGGGGCGCCGTGGGGATAACGTTTAGACATATTATCTTACATCGGGGCGCAGTGGGGATAACGTTTAGACATATTCTCTGACATCGGGGCTCAGTGTGGATAACATTTAGACATATTCTCTGACATCGGGGCGCAGTGGGGATAACTTTTAGACATATTCTCTGACATCGGGACGCAGTGGGGATAACGTGTAGACATATTCTCTTACATCGGGGCGCAGTGGGGATAACGTTTAGACATATTCTCTTACATCGGGGCGCAGTGGGGATAACGTTTAGACATATTCTCTGACATCGGGGCTCAGTGTGGATAATTTTTAGACATATTCTCTGACATCGGGGCGCAGTGGGGATAACGTTTAGACATATTCTCTGACATCGGGACGCAGTGGGGATAACGTTTAGACATATTCTCTGACATCGGGGCGCAGTGGGGATAACGTTTAGACATATTCTCTGGCATCTGGACGCAGTGGGGATAACGTTTAGACATATTCTCTGACATCGGGGCGCAGTGGGGATGACGTTTAGAAATATTCTCTGACATTGGGACGCAGTGGGGATAACGTTTAAACATATTCTCTGACATCGGGGCGCAGTGGGGGTAACGTTTAGACATATTCTCTGATATCGTGGCGCAGTGGGGATAACGTTTAGACATATTCTATGACATCGGGGCGCAGTGGGGATAACTTTTAGACACTTTTTTCTGACATCGGGGCGCAGTGGGGATAACGTTTAGACATATTCTCTGACATCGGGGCTCAGTGGGGATAACTTTTAGACATATTCTCTGACATCGGGGCGCAGTGGGGATAACGTTTAGACATATTCTCTGACATCGGGGCGCAGTGGGGATAACGTTTAGACATATTCTCTGACATCGGGGCGCAGTGGAGATAACGTTTAGACATATTCTCTGACATCGGGGCTCAGTGGGGATAACGTTTAGACAACTGATCCGTGGATTTCCTTTCCCTCGATAATATATCTGTTCACAAATTGTGTGTTTGTAATTTTGATACACAATTAATTAAAATACCCGTCTGGATCCGATGTGTGGCAGAGACAGGTCATGCCACTCAAGGTTACATATAATATGCAAATATAAAACTAATACTGCATCTGGAATGCACGAAACAGGTAAATACTATGCTATATCAAATTATAATTATTTACATCATTAGCTCAAGTGCAAAACTTGGGCGTGATACCATTGCGCTAATAAAATAGCAGCACAAGTCACCCGATTTAAATTGATGAAATCTTTAAATTCCGCGCTCTGAATAATCATTAAAGTGGCATATAATATGCCGAATTATAAAATTGGCACATAGCGTGCACAGTCATGAAAATGAAAATGGTTCTGCTGGTCTCTATAGATCAGGACGGTTACAATTTAAAAAGGCATATATTATGCCGATATAGTTATCACGCCTTTCCCTGATGAAATTCCGCGTTATCACTGTCATACTATAGTGGAAAAGTGAATCGAAACATATGCTGAATCTAAATTTTGACTATCCAAGCGATGTATATAGGAACATGGAACACGGACCACTGGTCTGTTGTTTGATTGTTGGGTATATTTTCACAACCAAAAAATTCAAAGTTTCACGTCACTCTAAGCCGACGAATATATGATATAAGACACATAAGTTATACATGTAAGGATTGTATTTTTAAAAAATAACTTATATAAGACACAGGCTATACATGTCAGTAGGGAATGTTCGGATCATTAACGTCAATACTATCGACAGAACCACACATAATGAATAGACATGTAAGTTATAAATATGCTAACAACTCAGGGGGGGTCGTGAGAAAATTTACACATACAGGGCCCAAAAAAAATTCACAGCCCTTTTGCTACCCACCCACCCTTTTTGTGCAAATAAAATATTTTTTTCCGCCTGATTTTTTTGGACCCACCCCCTAAAATAAGAAAAAAATCATTTGAGATCTATTCAAGACCAAATCAAACAGAATCAAAGGTAAGTTTTAAATTGGTCCGTTTCTGGCAGATTCCAAGTGTTCAAACAATTGAAAAACTATCAACGGTTATGATGTTGTTTTCGACATTGAAAAATACATTTTGAAATAAAAAGTGTTTTATTCTACAGTATGCACAGATATTGTGAGGTAATATTTATATCTGTACTTCACACATATTACTGTTTTCTATCGAACATCCATTCGACCCAGTGAGATTTGCCGCGATCTGTACTTCACACATATTACTGTTTTCTATCGAACATCCATTCGGCCCAGTGTGATTTGGCTCCAGACATCCATCGGTCAACGAACAAATCTGAGTGTTAATTCAGAAGGGGGACTAAGAAGTTTATTCAATAATCGTTCTCACTTAGCCACACACATAATTTCGCGGCGACTCCCAGGATTTGTGTTATTTTCAATCGGTGTACCGCTGATAGACACCCATGTCGATACAATCAGTTATACTGTCCGAATAAGCGGTTATGCCCAAACTTGAAAGAGCTGAGATCAAGATATATAAAGAAATATTACTATAAAAGACCCAATACATTGAAGCTAACCGACCTATTTAATAGCGGTAACAAACGAACTCTTACTAATCTTGCTCTATTTATTAAGAAAGCCCAATCAATAACGAGGATCTCCTGAGGCACACCAAAACAACTACTAAAACCGACCCAAACCCACTGATTACTGACCCACTGATTACTGACCACATATCCCATATGATATTGTTGTATATTTATTCACTGCACGCATGCACAATTCATAAATATTTTGAAATTTAACACTGTATATGTTCCACTCTATATGTCAAAACGACGACGAGTATATACCAATAAATTGAATTGAATTGAACGCATTCTCTGACATCGGGACGCAGTGGGGATAACGTCTAGACAACTGATCCGTGTCTTTCGTTTCCCTCGATAACTTATCCGTTCACAAATAAAGCACAATGTCAGGTGTCTTGACAGTGCAAATAATTAGTCAAGTCGGTAGGAAAGGCGTTTACGCCATGACCACCCCTGTTTAAGTGGTCATGGTAATTTGCCCTGATGCTGGTGGGTCCTGCTGAATTGCTATGATGCTGGTGGGTCCCGGTAATATGCCATGATGCTGGTGGGTCCTGCTGAATTGCTATGATGTTGGTGGGACCTGCTGAATTGATATGAATTGATATTGACGGGGTTAGATCACTCGAGCTTTAATGCTGATATATGGGCGGGAGGTGACTCCCTGTTATATATAGGGTGCTTAGCTAATCACGCGGGTGAACAGAACAGAAGAGCAGGACGCTCTGGTAGCTAATTAGCAGAAACAATGTCCAGTGTTCGTGTGGGTGAGTGATAATTAAGTGATGTTCCGTTGGGGGCGTTCTGATTTGGACAACTAGCTAAGCCTGTATATTAGGTGGATTGAAATAATGCGATATGCAAATATACGGTCCCTGGGGTTACAATCCTATAAGACCACGCGCACACGAGTGGATTAGACGCGACCAGCAGAATAACTAAGTAGGTGTTGAAGGATACATGTTGACCATGCAGAGACAGCTCTCCGCCGACACTGGGATAAAGCGGGATATTAACAGAGCTACCCCCAGGCTGATTATGGGATAATACATATGTGACCCGCCATATCAAATCCAGTCGTAAGTCGGGATTTTTTTTACCCTGTGCCAATGCCTCGCATATATAAAAGAATGCATTGGCCTAACAATTTTTTACAATTTTAATAATTTTTTCTTGTATTCTTTAACAATTTTATAATTTCACCCATACATAGCCCCAGACAAACATGAGCAGACGACACTCTTCTATATGCTTCTATATATGTGTGGGCCACTGTGTGGCTCCCTGCAGGGTAATGGATGTTTTTTATTTTATGTCCTAAAAATTGTAAGAAACATTTATTTAAAAAAAAATGATAAAAAATTGTTAGGCCAATGCATTCTCTTATATATGCGAGGCGACCTATGGTCGACTCGCATATATAAGAGAATGCATTGGCACAGGGTAAAAAGTTTAAATGGATTAGGCATACTAATCTATGAGACATAACGCACGAGTAGGTTTACGGAAATGAAGCGGTGCGACATTTTTCGCTTGTCGCGTCTATATATGTCGAACACTGTGATATGGAAGCATATCTGTGGTGCGGTGCGACATTTTTCGCTTGTCGCGTCTATATATGTCGAACACTGTGATATGGAAGCATATCTGTGGTGCGGTGCGACATTTTTCGCTTGTCGCGTCTATATATGTCGAACACTGTGATATGGAAGCATATATGTGGTTAAACGATCGCCGTTGGTGGTGTACGCCTAGAAATTTCCACTTGGACCCCCCCCCCCCCCTGCGAACTAGACCAACCATGTTCACCCTTTGTGTTTGATGTTACAACTGATATTTGTAGCTTTCCAACTGTTGGACATTTCCAACCTGGCAAACTTTGACAAAAATTAGAAAAACGCAATTTCTCCACTATGGGTTGAAATAGCAAGTAATGAGAACATCTTCAACCAATATGGAATGTGTAAATAATGTCCAACTAAGGTGGTGCCAGGCAATCACGATTTTAACTATTCATATATCTGTCGCCATAATCGAATAATTTCGCCCGACTGACTCCGTAAGCTTACTCGTGCGTTCAGACTCATAGACGAGTATGCCTAATCCATAATATTCGTTCCCGGGATCAGCCTGGGGGGCTCATAACTCAGAGAAAACACCAAGCGTCGGCTGTTATCATTATATGAACATTGACAAACATGCGTGTCGGGTTGATACGTTCGTTTGTCAGCCAGGATCATAAGCTCAGTTTGAAGCTATTCGGAGGTCGACAGAGGTTGAATATTAACATATTTGTTTGTTTATTTGCAAAGCCAACGTTTAAGTTAGAACATATCCAAACATATATAGAAATATACAATCAATTTATACAAGCAATTTATACGTTAACAATATAATATTTCCGTAACAAATTAACCATAGACGCAACACGTATGTATACATGTATACAATCCATTAACACGTACCTTGCAATTTACAATTTAGCGACGTGTCGCATTAGATGGATATAAATATACATTTCATCTATATATCTAATAGTATATTACGTAATATTTTTCATGACAATTTAATAAATATGCTCAGTCTTTTCAGAACGCGCATTTTTTCAAGAGAAAGTAGTCCATGGAATTTATTGCGGTTCGGATTATCCAAGTAATATCTTGGAAATATAAAAGCTTTGTGGAAATCAATTTCAAACCTAAAAGAAGTCCAATATGGCACTAGTTATGTAATACATGTTCTACACAAGTCAATTTACCGAGGTCATGTGTTTTCACTGTGGCACGCGTCATTCAATGGAATAACCGGTATTAGTTCATTATACGGGTTTATTAAAGAATAAAATAAGTTCAATATGAACATAATTATGTGCGTGAGCATAATGTATGTTTCATACCGTGAGCATAATGTATGTTTCATACCGTGAGCATAATGTATGTTTCATGCACGTTTGTTATCGGAGTTTAACCCTTTCAGTGCCAGGGGCCAATCTCATCGGCCCTAATTTAGGTCTGTAAAAAAATTAAAAAAAATAAAAAAAATTAACAAACAAACAAACAAAAAATTATTTTCAAACTCTCATATCATTTTCTCTTTGTCAAAACCAATGTCAAATCCGAAAAACGAAATTTCATCAAAAAATAACAAATTTCGAAAATTCCTATTTTTTTTTATACAAGCAATTTATACGTTAACAATATACTATTTCCGTAACAAATTCACCATAGACGCAACACGTGTCTATACATGTATACAATCCATTAACACGTACCTTGCAATTTCCAATTTAGCGATGCTATAACGAATTTAAAAACAGACTGGATAAAACTTTAGGGACATGTTATAACTCAAAACTATCACCAAGTATTCATAGTAATAATTTTGATGCCCATGAAAAACGTAAGATTCCCTGGCACTAAACCTACAAAATAAGTCTGGCACTGAAAGAGTTAACTCTATATTTAAGAAAAAAATATTAAAATTGTAAAAAATAATAAAAAATGATGAAAAATTGTTAGGCCAATGCATTCTCTTATATATGCGAGGCGACATATGGTCGACTCGCATATATAAGAGAATGCATTGGCACAGGGTATATGGGTTGATACAAAAATCGGACCTGGCACTGAAATGGTTAACGATTCAATTCAGTGTTAATGGCAGAGGTGCATGGTGTGAAATGTTGCACTCCCCAGTCGCGGCGTTGAGTTGCTGCGATGAAGGCCACGGGCGGATGATTGAAGTCATGCATATATGTGTCTGTCCCATCACATGGGCATTCATTGAACACCCGGAAAATGAGACGTGTAGGTCATAATATAATTGTTGAGGATACAAAGGTTATGTTGCAGTGGAATGCATTCACACTGTAATGTTCCACACAGGGACATGGCGACCGGGGTTATAGGGTTGATATTTTGTAAAAATGTTCAACAGTTGGAATTTATGGAATACTGTTTATACTACATCGGATGCACGTGTATATATATCGACCTAAACTTTCGCTACAAAAATTTAGTTTTGTTATTTCGCTTTCGGCGGTTGCTTCGTTTCTCTTATTTTGCTCTCCATTAACTCTGCATCAACTCAATACTCTTATAGTCGCGGTTATGAGTTTATGGGTTTTAGCTTTTATCAAAGTGCATATCCAAGTATTTATACCACGATCGCCTATCTTACTATATAAATAAAGCCATCTGTTTAAATTTTACATTTAATCAACACCTGTTGATTAAACGTGCCTACTGTTGATTAAACTTCGCAGAGTGGATTAAACTTTCTCCATACTATTTGAACGGAAATTTTGTGAAACAAACATAGCGACGGAATCGAAATTACAAAATTAAATTTTATTATTCCTTCGGCTATTTCGCCTGACAATATGCGTGAGTCTGAACTAATTTCGCTTTCGGTGGTTGCTTCGCCTATAGCAGATTACAGATTATAGCATGTTGCTTTGCCTATGGTAGATTACAGATTATAGTATGTTTCGTTTGCATCGCTTGTTTCTCAGTTGATCCCCTGTGGTTTACACACGCATCCGGAATGGCATAAACATTATTCCATAGAAAGGTCATGCCTGGCATAACAGCAGTTGGACATTTTTCACACACTCCATATAGGTTGAAATTGCTTGATATTTCAACCCATAGTGGGGCATTTGTATTTTTAGACATTTGGTCAAAGGTTGCTCTAGGTTGGAAATTTTCAACAATTGGAAAGCTGGAGGTACCAGTTTTAGCATGTATACAAAGGGGATGCAAATGGTTGGTCTGGTTCAAGGGAGTGCAGGTGGAAATATCAAGGTGTATACCCACCAATGGAGATCAACTAATCACGACTCTGGTTCCATATCACAATATGCAACACATATAGGGGCGATAATAGAACAATTTCGCCCCGTGTCACTTCCGTAAACTTACCCGTGCGTTAATGCTCATAGACATTATCCATTAGTTTAAACATATGTATTACCAACAAGTATATTACAATATATAATGGCATTGGGATTGGAGGACAAGTTTGATCCACTTGTGCATAATGATTTGGGTTGTCAACACAATAGGTATAACATATTTACAAGTGTATATAGTTTGAAGTATAGTTGAAATATATCTCCATTTTCACATTTTTTCAGCTTTGGGTTCCCAAATAATAATGTATTAACTGAATGTATATTGAAACCCAGGAGATTATTATTGCGAAGTGTGATTCTTTCTTGAAAGTATAGGTGTCATTCAAAAACAAATAGTGGAAAGTGTTTTCTACGTAATGTCCACACCTACTTGTAGCAAAGTTTGGTATACGATTTTGACGTTTATCTGCTTGCCAGTTACTGCATTCACACCTTAGTTTGCAGTGAAGGATGTTTAATATCCGTTTACCATATGAAAACTATGTTGGTGGTTTAAAGGCTTATGTATTAGTGCTTTTTGAACATATCGAGTTGAATGTTTATTTCTTTCTTTTTTTCATCTAATTTGTTCCAATCCAGGACGCAGTTCGGCAGGAAAGTGGTATATGTTATTTTGTGGGACGATATAAATTCAATGCATTTCTCATGTCATAATAACAGTTATCCTTTACTGTTGATGGTATAATCTGATTTAAGTAGGCGGGGATTTGACGTTTACAGTGTCGTGAAAGATACTCATTCGTTTTAGTAGCCCCATAATCAGCCTGGGGATAGCTCTGCTAATATGCTGCTTTCTGCTAAAAACTCTTTTTAATGACGGAAATAAAACAAACATGTTGAAATTAGCCAGATTTGCATCGGAAATAGTTACCAAAGCAGCCATTTAAATTGGTTTAAATTGAATCTACATGCATGCCCTCCTGTACGTATATAAACATGGTCCCAGTGCAGCTTTCCCAGCTAAGTGTGTATTTAATTTAATTATATTTCTCTGTTATTATCTCGAATTTGTTATCTTTTTTGTGTGAGTTTCCCTACTTTATTTATCTCTATTATTTTTAAACTTTTGTTGACATTATATAATTATGATGCTATATATGTCCACCTCCAGTTCCACATATTAGTGGACGGAGAAAATAAAGAATTGATAACGAATTGATAGCTCTGCTAATCTGCTGCTTTCTCCCAGTGTGGCCAGCTGTCTCTAATCAACATATATCCATGGATACCTACTTATTTAGTATACTGGTCGTGTCTAGTTCACTCCTATGCACGTGATCTTGTAGGGTTCTAACCCCAGCTACCATGAATTTGCATATCACATTATTTAACTGCACCTAATAGGTCTAAACGCTGTATATTCAGGCTTTGCTAGTTGTCCACATCAGAACGGCCCAATCCTCCTAAGGAACATCACTTAATGATCACTCTCCCACGCTGCGTATTTGTTCTGCTAATTTGTTACCAGAGCGCCCCGGTCTTCTTTTCTGTTCAATAGCGTGATTGGCTAAACACCCTATATATAACAGTGAGTCAACTCGAACCAATATTTCAGTATTAAAGCTCGAGGGCTCTAACCCCGTTAATATTGACAACAATACTTTTTCTTAACAGCATCGCATTGACATATTACATTACCAGCAGCATAGCAGTTCAGCAAAACCAACCAGCATCAGTGCATTTACCATTTCCACTTAAACAGGGTGGTCATAGACGACAGTATTAGCGTTTCAGTCCAATTCACTGAATTGAATCATGCAGGACACTCCAGTGATGTTTACTCAGCTAGTTTGACTCCAGCTGTTCACGAAAATGCAAGAAAAATCATAGGTCATGCGTTTACTTTTAAATAAATCCCCAAGTGTATGACAGGGCTATCCCGCAGCCAAATTTTACCTGGAAAAAACCTAGAACTACAGCAAATTTCTCACTCACAAAAAAAACATTTCCCCATTAATTCACAATTTTAAATTATATAGGTGTGACGTACAAATCAAATAAACAAGATGTCAGCCTTTAATAAAATATCACATGCATCAGATGAAGGCCATTCTTCAGTTAAATTCACCTCTAGCATTCCACTGTGCACTCTGAAGCAAATTTAGCCCCCTGATTCCTATACGCCATTCGTTCCGACCTGACTTATTTTTTGCACTGTCAAGACACCTGACATGATGCTTTATTTGAGAACGGATACATTATCGAGGGAAATGAAAGACACGGATCAGTTGTCTAGACGATATCCCCACTGCGTCCCGATGTCAGAGAATGCGTTAGATCTCCGCTTATTCGGACAGTATAACTGACTTATCGACATGGTTGTCTATCAGCGATAAACCGAATGTTCTGATTGAAAATAACACAAACTCTGGGAGTCGCCGCGAAAGTATTGTTGTGGCTAAATGAGAATGATTATTGAATAAACTTCTTAGCACCTCTTCTGAATTAACACTCAGATTGGTTCGTTGACCGATTGATGTCTGGAGCCAAGTCCCACTGGGCCGAATGGATGTTCGTTAGAAAACAGTAATACGTGCGAAAGACTGATCGCGGCAAATCTCTGTAATTTATCACGATCACCTTTATATCTGATCCAGATAATTAACGACTACCGATCAATACAGGTAGTTATGTTCAGGGTTACTGATTAATAGAGGGAGGAATGCAGCTATGTTTATGGGTAGGGGTAGGGCAAAGGTTGCAAGTATGTTTGCCTTATGGATGGGTCTATGCTTATGGTCACGGTTAGAGTTAAGGTCATGGTAAGGGTTAACGTTAACTGTCGACTGCGCTTGGTAAATTGGCAATTTTTGTATATAAATGAATTTTAAAGGATTTTTTTCTGGAATTACAACAGTTGACCTAGTTTTAAAAAATCAATATAAAGTTTTTAAAAAAATAAACCAACTTTCTAATGGAATATATTCCAAGCCGATACCCTAGGTAAATATGTGTTGTTTTCAATACCGTACAAAGTCACGCCCAGAAATATTTGCAACTCTGTAACTTTTGCCGCGGATATTTGCATGGAAATGCCCATTCAAAATTGGTCACTTGACCTCCTCCTTAATCTCGTTCGCTAAATAATTCTCGTTTGTTTATCTGCGATTTGTCCAGGACGAATGAAGGACTGTTTTTTACATTTTATCGTAGTTCGGGTGTCGAGTTTTATGGTACATCCATTGTTGTTGAATTGTTCGGCAACATAATTGTCTGTATGTAACTCAAAGATGCGAACTTTTTGACAAGATTGCAACCCACCAGTTTATCGTATCTAACTGTACCAATACCCTGATCATATATCGATATTGACTTTGGCCGTTGATTGCGTCATAATTTAATACATACTTAAACAATATGAAGTTTACATGTGAACAATTAGATCTTTGCAAGTCGGAGCGTCGTCGTTTCTTTCGCTGTATAGTGTAAGTCCATTCCCGGACTAGTCTCTGACATAGTGTATCTGACTGACTGTCCGACTGACTGACCGAACTCGCTGACCGAACTCCGAACTCCGAACTCCGAACTGACTTCTTGTTAATTTGCACACGTCATATACCTATGCTAGCCGTGTTCACAACCTCAGATGACATTTTAAAAGCAGAAGGATAGGACTGGCAGCAACCACATACACACCGCATATCATCCTGTATACATGTTATGTTCGTCATCTACATTGTATTTGTTAAAATGTTAATGGGAGAGGGGCGGATGTAAGTTGTCAAAACTTGAGCCCCGATCCCTCTTGTAATATTATATTATATTAACAATATGTTTAAACAATAAAAAAAACGATAATTTTAGTATACTCGTGATATGTCGTACTTAGAATAGGGACCTGGTGTTCTGGGTAAACGTAAGCCGCTCTAATAAAATGGCAGCAGGCAAAAAACTCGACATTACTCAACAGATGTGGTAATAATGTGAATCGCTTAGGGTCCCTTATGATATATTCTGCGGGGTGTAGTGGGTGAGTCGCAAATTATCAGTTTGAAGTAGTGAACTAAGCACACAATACGTCATTAATGACCTATGGCATCTTGTGAGATCATATAAACATACATATCCTGCATATAGTCCCATTAGTCCAACTCGCTACGGCCGACTGCCATGATTATAACTCCTAAATACTCGGTCAAGCTCCGGCTAACAACCAATGCATTCCGAAAATAGCCGATGTGATCTTACTCGAGGCTAACGACTAATGCATTCCTTATAGAGCCGATGTGATCTTACTCGAGGCTAACGACCAATGCATTCCTTATAGAGCCGATGTGATCGTACTCGAGGCTAACGACCAATGCATTCCTTATAGAGCCGGTGTGATCTTACTCAAGGCTAACGACCAATGCATTCCTTATAGAGCCGGTGTGATCTTACTCGAGGCTAACGACCAATGCATTCCTTATAGAGCCGATGTGATCTTACTCGAGGCTAACGACCAATGCATTCCTTATAGAGCCGGTGTGATATTACTCAAGGCTAACGACCAATGCATTCCTTATAGAGCCGGTGTGATCTTACTCGAGGTTAACGACCAATGCATTCCTTATAGAGCCGATGTGATCTTACTCGAGGCTAACGACCAATGCATTCCTTATATAGCCGATGTGATCTTACTCAGGCTAACGACCAATGCAATCCTTATAGAGCCGGTGTGATCTTACTCTAGGCTAACGACCAATGCATTCCTTATATAGCCGGTGTGATCTTACTCGAGGTTAACGACCAATGAATTCCATATAGAGCCGATGTGATCTTACCCGAGGCTAACGACCAATACATTCCTTATAGCGCCGGTGTTATCTTACTCGAGGCTAACGCCCAATGCATTCATTATAGAGCCGGTGTGATCTAACTCGAGGCTAACGACCAATGCATTCCTTATAGAGCCGATGTGTTCTTACTCGAGGCTAACGACCAATGCATTCCTTATAGAGCCGATGTGTTCTTACTCGAGGCTAACGACCAATGCAGTCCTTATATAGCCGATGTGTTCTTACTCGAGGCTAACGACCAATGCATTCCTTATAGAGCCGATGTGTTCTTACTCGAGGATAACGACCAATGCATTCCTTATAGAGCCGATGTGATCTTACTCGAGGCTAACGATTATGCATTCCTTATAGAGCCGGTGTGATCTTACTCAAGGCTAACGACCAATGCATTCCTTATAGAGCCGGTGTGATCTTACTCGAGGCTAACGACCAATGCATTCCTTATATAGCCGGTGTGATCTTACTCGAGGCTAACGACCAATGCATTCCTTATAGAGCCGCTATGATCTTACTCGAGGCTAACGACCAATGCATTCATTATAGAGCCGATGTGTTCTTACTCGAGGATAACGACCAATGCATTCCTTATAGAGCCGATGTGATCTTACTCGAGGCTAACGACCAATGCATTCCTTATAGAGCCGATGTGATCTTACTCAAGGCTAACGACCAATGCATTCCTTATAGAGCCGGTGTGATCTTACTCGAGGCTAACGACCAATGCATTCCTTATATAGCCGGTGTGATCTTACTCGGGGCTAACGACCAATGCATTCCTTATAGAGCCGATGTTATCTTACTCGAGGCTAACGACCAATGCATTCCTTATATAGCCGGTGTGATCTTACTCGAGGCTAACGACCAATGCATTCCTTATAGAGCCGGTGTGATCTTACTCGAGGCTACCGACCAATGCATTCCTTATAGAGCCGGTGTGATCTTACTCGAGGCTAACGACCAATGCATTCCTTATATAGCAGGTGTGATCTTACTCGAGGTTAACGACCAATGCATTCCTTATAGAGCCAGTGTGATCTTACTCGAGACGACCGAACATCAATGCAGACAATACAAATTTTGTTCGTGAATTCTCAATTTCTAAATAGAGTTTGATCACTTTGTCGTTATCCTATGTCCACAGGGCGGTATCGATTAGTGAATCTGTATTAGCAAAGGGTTTGAAACATATTCGATTATGTGGTTGGTGGCTGAGAACAAAGTGTCCCCTAGGGCTGATAGTATATCCCACTTCTCAATATATGGAGGTTTCCAAACATATTCATCAATGGAAAGAGCTAACGGTTGCTATGAGACAACGTCTTAGAATACTTTAATTTGTTTTTCAGTGTTAGCCGTAGGGACGTGAGAGGGGACCACTGCATGCTAGAATTGAGATAAGATTCAGTGCATGTTGGCGTGGTTGAGTTCAGCTCTTCAGTGTCCTGGATTAAGAGCATGAACGCGTGCGTATTTTCTGTCATTTCTCCGGTGTCACTCTTTGTTCTCAATACAAATAAAAAAAACATATTCATATCATGGAATGGCGTTCAGCAACCCGTGTCACGCCCATTGTAATTATCTTCTCAACACCCACGCATGTTGTAACGACTAACTTTCATATCTATTGGACAAATCAGATTTTCCTGCAACAAAAGCTGTAGTGAACATTCAAGTGCATATATGCTTCACTCTCGTGGTTTCCAACAACTCTCCATACATAACGGCCCACCACACTGACCATGGCAGCCCACTTTAATCCAACCGTAATTATATGTCATGTATATCGATCTCTCCTATATTTGGAGGTAATAAAGATATCTCTTGTCACTCTTTGTTCTCAATACAAATAAAAAAAACAGATTCAGATCATGTCAATTTTTATTTGTTGTATTGTACCCCTCCACCCCCATGTTCACTTCGACTGGGGACAATGAGACCCGTTTTTAAAGCAACGACAACTAATTCCTGAAAAGTAACTGACAAACATCATCAAATGCCAAATACACGACTCAGACTATATTCTATGTGATGGAGTAGATCACAAATCGGCGCTTACAACATTATAACCAGCTTCCCCATCGCTGGCCCTAATGTTACCCCCCCCCCCCCCCCCAGCATAAGTAGTTGATAACGAGACCCAATGCACTTCCTGTCTTGCTGGGCATAAATATACAAAACATATATAATTATGTAAAAATAGCACGACTAGAACATAGAGAAATAGATAATTTTGTTCTTATATATTCAGTATTGATAGTTCTCCAATAAGGACATTTCGAGTTTAATGTGCTTGTGATTTGCAGAATGGGCTTACCTATAGAGGGTGAATTTAGTGACACTATCCCGCTAGCCTCACTAAATTAAACCGTCTCAGTATTCTCAAAGCAATGTGAAAAAAAGAAATCACGTGTAGCACCATAATATGGCACCTTTCACTCTCTTTCTCTTTCTCTCTCTCTCTCTCTCGCTCTCTCTCCCTCTCTCTCCCTCTCTCTCTCTCTCTCTCTCTATCGCTTTCTTTGTCCCTCTCTCAACCCAACCTTCTTACTCACAGTACACAAATCAAACCGACCTATAATGGCTATCTACTGCCGAGCCCTGAATCTAAAAGACAAAACACAACTCAAATTCGAAATATTTTACAGGGCCCAAAAGACACAGCGGGAGGACGACAATCATAAAAAGCCACGTGCTTACTGTTGTTCGCCCCTCATCAGATACACACCATATACATAACCCCTACAGCACTGTCATTTTATTATTTTGTCAACTCATGTATAAATTATAAAATGTAGTTATAAATCTGATGGGAAATAAACAATGTTTAAACCAAATCGACCATCTGAGGGCCTCATTCTGCTTAGGCCTCATCTTCTCTGGAAACTTTATTTATTATCACATTTCTATAGAAACTTCACATAGATTCTATTTCATTTTTAGTTTAGTTTATCTATATCCCCAAATTGGCAGACGACACATTTCTTAATCGAGGTTCCCAATGGGTTTAAATCAGAATATTCACCATTTGGGAACGTCAGTCTGAGTCTATGTCTCCCATATCAGATGAGGCCATGTAGAATAAGGTCCACAGAGGGTGAATTTGGTGATGCTAGCCCGCTGTGTGGGGTAGCATCACTAAATTCACCCTTTGTGGACCTCATTCTGCAAACGACATAACTAATTGTGTGGTAATTTAAAATATTTTAGTATAAATATAAAATTAAGAATAGTTCAATGCTTTGTTTGACCTTTTGCAATGTTTACCGTCAAGTTATAAATAAACTTTGGTATCGTATTAACCCTTTACCCAACAAACCGGCCAAAAACGCCCAAATAAAGCTGCAACAGCCTAAATTATCTTTGGTCTGTCTCAATAAAACCACACAAATATGGATATCATTGGAACCGGCTCATTGACCACATTGTGATGGTTACAGGTATGCCCTGTGCCAATGCATTCTCTTATATATGCGAGTCGACCATAGGTCGCCTCGCATATATAAGAGAATGCATTGGCCTAAAAAAAATCTGTTTTTAACACTTTTTACCATTTTTTCTTACATTCTTTAACAATTTTATAATTTTTAATGTGTTAAGCCAATGCATTCTCTTATATATGCGAGGCGACCTATGGTCGACTCGCATATATAAGAGAATGCATTGGCACAGGGCCCTTCTGTTGGGTAAAGGGTTAACCAAATCGGAGTTTGTTCGATAATTCCACTGATATGTATACATGTTCTGTATATAACAACGGTTTTGATATGCGAAATCTTGTTATTGGAGAGTTATTTATAATGAAAAATAAAACAAAGTCATTCTATGTTTTCATGTACGTGTTTATGATAGTTGTTTAACAGACGTCCATTTTATATCGCATGAAGCCACACTGTTAGAAATTACTGTCGGTTCAACGGTTTCGGGCCGTCATAATCGACGGTCCCATACCGTTTCATCAGTTTGACAGTGTTTTACCGTTAATTTGTGTGGCCATGAAAATTGTCTAAAATAATACCATTGATCTGACCTTTATTAGTTACGGTCTTGATATTAATCAAACGGTGCTGAACCGTAAAATATACAACGGTCTGACAGTTATTGGTTACGGTCTGCCAGTTACTTAAACGGTTTTATACCGTGGAACATGCCACGGTCTGACTGTATGTTTAACGGTCAAATGTTGGCAGCGATGTTGCGCGGTCTCAGACCGTTAAAACGACGGTATTTTTTCTAACAGTGCATGTACTTCAAATGCATTATGTCCCTTTAAGCAGGTACAACAGTGTTAGTCGTATATGTGACCCGCCATATCAAATCCAGTCGGAAGTCGGGATTTTTTTACCCTGTGCCAATGCATTCTCTTATATATGCGAGTCGAACATAGGTCGCCTCTCATATATAAGAGAATGCATTGGCCTAACAATTTTTTACAATTTTAGTAATTTGTTCTTGTATTCTTTAACAATTTTATAAGTTCACCCATACAGAGCCCCAGACAAACATGAGCAGACGACACTCTTCTTGTGTGGGACTCCCTGCAGGGTATAATGGATGTTTTTTTATTTTATGTCCTAAAAATTGTAAGAAACATTTATTTAAAAAACATGATAAAAAATTGTTAAGCCAATGCATTCTCTTATATATGCGAGGCGACCCATGGTCGACTCGCATATATAAGAGAATGCATTGGCACAGGGTAAAAAAATCCCGACTTCCGACTGGATTTGATATGGCGGGTCACATATATACATTCTTCGTGTGAAGCATTGAACTCGGGCGTTGTGATGACGTCAGTGCGGTACTTCACATTTCCCCTTTAATAGTCAGTACCTGTTTGAGTACTCATATAAGCTTCAATAATGCGCGCCGTTCTTTTCATATTCAATTACATCGGTTTATATATCAGACATAATCATCGCAACTGAAGTGTCTCTTCTATCCACTTCTTCACAATGTTATGGCCTGATAAGTCCGGAGAGATACCTCTATTCATTGAGTCATAATCTATACTTCATGTTCTTTGTAGACACATCAACGGCTTGGCAACAATGAACGATTGGACTAACAGCGAATCGGCACAAACCGATTTTGTACACAGTGCTTGTATATACGTACGTATACAGAGTGTCTCATTTGAATGTTCGCTTCGTATAGCATGCGACACATAAGGGTGTATCAGTCAGTATCAACATAAACTTTTTTTCAAATTTTCAACTTTTTCAACTATATCGTGTACTGTATAACCCCTTGCATTGGTTCACTTATTAGAAACTTACACTGCATGTATAAGCGGAAATTTATTAACCCTTTTTATACTGAATGGATTTCCCCACTCTAGCGTTCATTTGGAAATGATTTCAGTAAAATAAGCAGATGACAGATAATACTCGGCCACGCTGCGCTGTTTATACGGGATCCTAATGGTGAACATTGTGAAATGTTATAAATCGGTAATAGAGAGATTTCGCTTGTTACTCAAGGCATGTAGCTTGTAAGGTAAATATTAGCATGATTGTGATAGCTACAATTAACAACTCAAGCAAATGCCTACAATTAACCCTTTACCCAACAAACCGGCCAAAAACGGCCAAATAAAGCTGCAACAGCCTAAATTATCTTGGGTCTGTCTCAATAAAACCATACAAATATGGATATTATTGTAAAACTGACAAATTTCTCACATGGACTATATAGTGGACTTAGTGGCTGAAAGAAAAACTCACTTGTGGTATTGCAATGGATAATGGTTGAATTAATCCGACTTTGGAGAAAGGCCGTTAGGAATTGGAGTTAATTTTTCTTTACGCAGAATCTCGACACAACATATGTGGAATGAGCGCATTGGATATAGTTTGGCATTGCAATGCAAAGGATAACACGATCCCAAAATGGCATTTTTTAAACCCTTTACCCAACAAACCGGCCAAAAACGGCCAAATAAAGCTGCAACAGCCTAAATTATCTTGGGTCTGTCTCAATAAAACCATACAAATATGGATATCATTGGAACCGGCTCATTGACCACATTGTGATTGTTAACAGTTATGCCATGTGCCAATGCATTCTCTTATATATGCGAGTCGACCATAGGTCGCCTCGCATATATAAGAGAATGCATTGGCCTAAAAAACATCTTTTTTTAACACTTTTTACCATTTTTTCTTACATTCTTTAACAATTTTATAATTTTTAATGTGTTATGCCAATGCATTCTCTTATATATGCGAGGCGACCTATGGTCGACTCGCATATATAAGAGAATGCATTGGCACAGGGCCGTTCTGTTGGGTAAAGGGTTAAATGATAACCTAAACTCGATGCATCACGTTTCTTCTGACCTGTCATTATTGACTGAATAGTGAAGGGTGCGCAAAGATACGGGGACGGGTATTCTAATACACTATATACGCATATTGAACTTCATCATATAATCTGTCACCACATCCAGGGGTGATAGGAAGACAGTCAACCATGACTATATCACCCCTAGCAATATACATGTATAGTCTATTAATATTATATTTATTTGTAGTTGTACTTTCCATGTGTGTGTATTGTAAATAAAATTATCCTATCCTAAAGTAAATGGAGTTCGCAGAACATCTAGGACGAATGAGGCAAATCACGTGACCCCGCCGCGCTTGCAAGCCTTGATGTCATTTGCAGAATGAGGGTGAATTTAATTACGCTACCCCGCACAGCGGGCTATCATCACAACATTCACGCTACCCCGCACAGCGGGCTATCATCACAACATTCACGCTACCCCGCACAGCGGGCTATCATCACAACATTCACGCTACCCCACACAGCGGGCTATCATCACAACATTCACGCTACCTCGCACAGCGGGCTATCATCACAACATTCACGCTACCCCCGCACAGCGGGCTATCATCACAATATTCACCGCACAGCGGGCTATCATCACAACATTCAAGCTACCCCGCACAGCGGGCTATCATCACAACATTCACGCTACCTCGCACAGCGGGCTATCATTACAACATTCACGCTACCCCGCACAGCGGGCTATCATCACAACGTTCACGCTACCCCGCACAGCGGGCTATCATCACAACATTCACGCTACCCCCACACAGCGGGCTATTATCACAACATTCACGCTACCTCGCACAGCGGGCTATCATCGCAACATTCACCGCACAGCGGGCTATCATCACAACATTCACCGCACAGCGGGCTATCATCACAACATTCACGCTACCTCGCACAGCGGGCTATCATCACAACATTCACGCTACCTCGCACAGCGGGCTATCATCACAACATTCACCGCACAGCGGGCTATCATCACAACATTCACCGCACAGCGGGCTATCATCACAACATTCACGCTACCCCCGCACAGCGGGCTATCATCACAACATTCACCGCACAGCGGGCTATCATCACAACATTCACGCTACCCCGCACAGCGGGCTATCATCACAACATTCACCGCACAGCGGGCTATCATCACAACATTCACCGCACAGCGGGCTATCATCACAACACTCACCTTCTCGGGACATATTGTTCGAGTTACTTTGCACATTCTGTTCAGTTTAGATATCCCCTTAGTTATAGAAGACTAGCAGGGTTACCCGGCGTTGCCCAGGTTTAAGTTATGTGAAACCCTCTGCATGCTGTGTATAGTTGGTGGGAATAGAGAATACTCTTGCTCTCAAAGCGTAACACGTATTCTCATAAATTGTATATCCAAATGGCATCATAAAACATGATTCTTACACATGGAATATAAGTAGTGGCTCACCTTGTGGGGTTGGAGCGATTGTCATTTTGTTTATCGAGTTAATCCGTCCCACCAATAAAGAATTATTTATTTATGTATTTACAACTGCGTATACTTCAGACGTTATAGCATAAAACATGAACATCATAAACACATTAATTTGCAAAAATAAAAGACGACAATTGTGTTTTAAATAGAGATGTAACAATCAATCTAGTGGGTTAGACAAAGATTTTGAGGACACCTGGTTATCATATCTTCATGAAGATACAGATGTTTTAACGAAATATCCAGGTGCGCCTCTGTTCTGGTGCTATATACTGGCTAATTATTTTCAGTTTAAAAGAAATGTTGCTATGCACGCATAGCAGCTACATGTGTCCGACACAGAGCGAGATTTTTATGTTAAGTTTATGCTAGGCGATGAGTCTGTTCTAAAAAATGAAAGAAATCCTCTGTATCGGGCAGAATCAATCCCGGCAGCTATACCCTAGTGACTGCGTTTTCTTTTATCTCAGAATTGACTATATTTGACTGCACACTGTGACCATTATTTTTGAACAGGCCTGCTGTACATTTCCATATCTCTTGACAATTGTAACTATTTTTTGTGGGAACTGTATTGAGTGGGACAGACTCAATTGTGTTATAATATATACATGACCCATTCAAATATGCAGTCCGCTGACGATTAAAGGTCCCTCAGTTTGCAAGAATATATGTATCTCTTAAATAGAATGATAACTATACTTTTAATAGCAATTTTAATTTTTGAGACAGTGCAAATTGTTTTGGGATTGGGTGGAATTCGAACCCCGGCCATGACGGCGAGCGGACTTTGAGTCTCAATGCGCCCTCTCCGTCATAGGCCGAGGTTCGAATCCCACCCAATCCCAAACAAAATGTGCACTGTCTCAAAAATTAAATTTGTTTCTAAAATAGGCGCCTGGTGTGTTGTATAGTCCCGAGCATGTTCAAAGAGCAATGCTCGGCATGTTTCGGAGACATAAAATATAACATTGTAACTGTGCTATATCTCCTATGTATATATACTTTTAATGCTTTCTTCTATGTATCTGTTTTGCTAGATCATTATAGGATTTCCATCCCCATATAAATATGACAGTTGAGAAGATATAATTGTTCAAGTGACTTAATTCGGTCACCATTTGTAGAGATTATGAAATTTGAACGCCAACAACTCCTTAGAACGATATGGAGATGGCCTGGGGATGACTATATATAACGTTGGTGGATATCGGCGAATTGAACAATCTGATCAATGCTAGTTAATCTTCTCTCGCCAAACGACACCAAATGTAATTTAATTCATCATATCATTAGAGAAGAACGTGCATGAATTTGGTGGAATTAGTGCTAAATATATTTGTATCAGCTTTGGTGCAACTCCTCTCATGCATGACTTGAACCGCGCCAATTTTGACATATTTAAACCACGTCTATTAGACTCATGCATGCATGATATAATGGAGATGATTATATATAAACTTGGTGGTAATCTGCAACTAAACAAATTCTTATCATAATGATTACCCCCATCTCTCATCCAAACGGCACCAATTTGGCGTCTTTAAATCACACGATTTTATGCCTCGTATCTTGGAGAAGAATAATATATCAATTTGGTGGAAATCTGCGCTGAAAATAGTTTTTTTAATCAATTATTGGTGCCCCCCCCCCCCCCCCGTGCACCCCTGAATCGTACGGCGCCATATCATGGAGGTGATTATGTGTAAGTTTGGTGGAAATCGGCGACAAAACTATTTCATCATTTAGAAAACTTTAACCCGCACCATTATCTTCCTCGTAAAATGTTATCCCTGTTAGACCGCGTTGGTGCCATCTCGATTGTACACCGTAAATTGATATATATAACACAGACAGATATTCGCAAATATTTGATTCGTTGTATCATTTGAGAAGAACGTGTATGAGTTTGATGGTAATTGGCACTAAGCATATTTTTATCAGTTTTGGTGACCCTCCCGTCGGACACAAGTGGCGCCACGTTTGACATCATTTAACCAAACACTTAGACTCATTATGGAGATGAATATATTTACAATTGGTGAAAATTGGCGAGTATACAAATTCGTATCAAATTTAGGGCCCCCATTGCATATCTCTCACCCAAACGGCACCCGTGTAGTTGGCGTATTTAAACCACACGATTAGATTCATCGTATCACGAGAAGAGTATGTATCAATCAGGTGGAAATCGGCGCTAAACATTTTGTTTATCAATATGTGTGTCCATCTGACCCTCTAGGCACCCTTGACTCGAATGGCCGCACTTTTGACAACTTTTAACCACACAATTAGGCTCCTGGTATCATGGAGTTGTTTATTTATAAGTTTGGTGCTAATTCGTGACTAATATTTTTTTTATCAAATTTAGTGCCCACCCCACCACCATATCTCCAAAACAGCACCAATATGACGTCTTTAAAATTACACGATTTGATTCCTCATATCATGGGTCAGAATGTGTATCAATTTGGTGAAAATTGGAGCTAAAATATTGTGTATCAATGTTGATGACCCTCTCCCTTTTAGTGCACCCCCGACTCGAATGACGCACTTTTGACAGCTTTAAGCTACACCATTAGACACACCATACGTTGGGGATGATTTTGTATAAGTCTGGTGACAATCGGCGACTATACCAATTCTTATCATATTTAGTACCCCCCTCCTCCAAATCTCTCATCCAAACCACACCAATTTGGCGTCTTTAAATCACACAGTAAGATTCCTTGTATCATGGAGAAGATCTCAGAAGAATGTGCATCAATTTGGTGGAAGTTGGCGCTAAAATTATTTTGATAAATTTTGTGCCCCTCTCCCCTTCCGGTCATCCCTGACTCGAACGGCGCGAATTTTGATATATTTAAACCACACCATTATATTCCTCATATCATGGGGATGATTATATATAAGTTTAGTGGCAATTAGCGACAATTTTGTTCTGCTCCTCCCCCTTTTCTGCCCCTGACAACAACGGCGTCACTTTACAAAATTCTAACCCACATCATTATCTTTCTCGTAAAAAGTTATCCCTGTTAGACCCCTTCTGTGCCATCTAGTTTGGTCCCCTGTGGATTTCTATTGAACACAGACAGACATTCGCAAATATAGATATAGATACAATGCATAATCGAGGTTACTAATGGGTGAACATCACCAACTTCAACTGGGGAACTTCAATTTGATCCGATAGGTCTCCCATAGCAGTTGAGGCTTCATCAGAATCAGGTCCCCAGATGGTGAATTCACTAAATGCACCCTATATGGACCTCATTATGCAAATAACAGACAAACCATGTCATGGCTTGCCCGCTTGGCACCCTCCACATCTGGAGACTGGGTCATTGTGTACGCGTATCGATAATTAAGTCAATTAAAGCATTACAAGTCATGACAAACATGCGCTGGCGCACGATTTGCAATCCCAATCATTTATATAAATATTAACGCTGCCAACATTACCGCAATACACTTACGATCGCGACTGTGTGATTAACAGACAATTCGAACATCGTGCGACGGAATTGATTCACCGCGCAGTTCGTTCTCATGAAACATATTAAAGGCATGCACGGATGTCCTTCGTTATTATCGGTTATTATTATAGAAATAGCAGTCACCAAATTATATGAACATTTCCTCAAGAATATACTATTATTACCACTTCAGAGGGAGTTATCGAGAACATTAACAGTATTTTACCCGCACGGTATATAAGATTCTATAATTTTGAGACGAAGTTGACGGAAGCGGGCGTTAATAAAGGCCACTTCAGGTTAAGTCACCGATCACGTGATCACACGAGGACGGAGTGGTAATACTAGTAATAGCATGATTTTGTCCGGCGTCAGGGTTTATTAACGGCCTTCCAGCTGCAGGAATAATTAATATCCATCGGGCCTACGTGGGGACCATCGACTGTGCGTCTCGGGCCTCTAATATGCCCTCGGGCTGTTAGTCATTCCCGTCGGGTCGTTAATAAATCTTTGAGTACAATCCCATTGTTGCAATCGTTCCCTGATTTTTGGTAAAGCACACCAATTCCGAAGGCTGGCGAAGTAATAGTTCAGTGATTATCCCATTGTTGGGAACACGCAACTCATAACCGACAAATCGCACGAGTGCTTTAAAGTGGGACCAGTCCGCGTTGTTTCGGACATATCTATTCACATTCAACGGCGATCAGTGCATGATAATAACGTAGTGGGCGTGGCTAACCGGATATTGTGTCCAATCGCGGCCAGCGCATGGATTGTGCGTCGTGGTCAAAGCATGCTCAATGGAACATTTTAAGTTGATTGCATTATCTGGGATCAATTGTGCTCTAAGTCGGTCAGAGCACGCGAATAGTTCTTTACCAGAATAAATCTCGTCTTCGACTCGATTGATTCTGGTAAAGAACAATTATTGTGCTCTACCCATTACATAATGCCCCCGCAAACCATGGTATTGGTATAATAGTATAATGACAGTATTAATGCGATAGTATTACCACTTTAGAGGGCGTTCTCTGTTAGATTACCAGTATTTTACACGCACTATAAGATTCCATAATTATGAGGCGAAGTTGACCGGAAGCTAACAATATTTACCTTGACCTTGCATGTACACAGAGAATTATCTTATATGTGCGAGGCTCCCTATATGAAACTCGCATATGTAAGAAACTGCACTGGCACAGGATATTTAATGCAGCACCAGCGAGGCTTCCGTCGTGAAAGGGTTAACGGGAGTCCGTGATATTTGTTCCACCATATCGAACACGTATACATTTTTATACATACATGTAGATTATACAAGATAATGACGTAGAATTTTAATGTTGCACCAGCGCAGCCCCCGTCATGAAAGGGTTAATGGGAGTCCTTAATATTTCTTCCACCATATCGAACACGTATACATTCTTATACATATATTATATAAGATAATGCACTGACGTAGGATTTTAATATTGCACCCCACCCCCATGAAAGGGTCAATGGGAGTCCGTGATTATTTGTTCTACCGTATCGATCGCGTACATTGATGCATAAATTATATAAGATAATGCACTGACATATGGTTTTCATGCTGCAACAGCACACCCCCACCCCCATGAAAGGGTCAATGGGAGTCCGTGATTATTTGTTCTACCGTATCGATCGCGTACATTGATGCATAAATTATATAAGATAATGCACTGACATATGGTTTTCATGCTGCTCCAGCACACCCCCCCCCCCCCCCCGTCGTGAAAGGGTCAATGGGAGTCCGTGATATGTGTCCACCATTTCGAGCACGTACATCATTCGTATACATATATTATAACAGATAATGCACTGCCACATGATATTTAATGCTGCACCAGCGCAGCCCCCGTCATGGCAGGGTTATCTGGATTTCGTGATATTTGGTCCACCATATGGAACACGTACACTAATATACATTAATTATATGAGACAATGCACTGGCACATTATATTTAATGCTGCACCAGCGCAGCCCCCCGTCATGACGGGTTAACGGCTTTCCGTGATGGTTGTCCCACTATATCGACCACGTACACACGTAGCTCTTCGTCTGGGTTCACAACAAATATAGGCTAAACAATCATCCGATTATAACATGCCAGTGCAATTACAAACCAAATTTACAAGGCAATTCTCCCGCATCATCGCATATTACTATTAGAAATTAGAATATCATGTGTGGCCTCGTAAACATTCCTCTCCATAATTTAAATAATTCACGCTTTGTCGCATATTTATGAGTATAGAGAGGAAACCGACAATTGAATCAACATACAGAAATGATTACAGAATGGTATGACTGCGTATGGGTTGGAATATTTTAATAATGAGACAGTTGGGCAGCCATAGAAAAATCACATATCACAGTTACGAGCACATTGCACAGCACAAAAGATAAATAATTATTTCTCCTCCAATGTATTCGAAGACAAATTGACAATTTTAAATAGACAACCAAAATGCTAAGCATACCATACATTATCGCCAAGGCCCGTGTACTCGAGTTTAATCATATTATTATGTATGTTATATTTTTACCCGTTTAAATACATGTCTATAGTAATGTATGTACATATTGGTACCTATTTAATATATGTATGTCAATGGAACAAAACAAGACCAAACTAGGAAAAGAACAACCCACACAGACCGCATATTACAACCCGAAATATACATCACCGAAACTTTTGTGTTCTCGTAAAACAAATTCCACTCTGTTGTGTCTATAATTCACGCATTGTCGCACATTTATGAGTACTGATAGGAAACCGAAAATTGAATCGACATGATCACAGAACGGTATGACTGCGCTTGGATTGGAATAATTTCCTAAAGAGGCATATTATACCATTCTCTTGCCGAATGAATTCCTAGACAATCCAAATGCTCAACACCAAAGACTGACAGCTATTTCGCCACCTACGTATTCTGATAATATACTTAGTAAAACGACTGTCTTAGTGTACCATATGTGACCCGCCATATGAAATCCAGTCGGAAGTCGGGATTTTTTTTACCCTGTGCCAATGCATTCTCTTATATGTGCGAGTCGACCATATGTTGCCTCGCATATATAAGAGAATGCATCGGCCTAACAATTTTTTACAATTTTAATAATTGTTTCTTGTATTCTTTAACAATGTTATAATTTCACCCATACAGAGCCCCATACAAACATGAGCAGACGACACTCTTCTATATGCTTCTATATATGTGTGGGGCTCGCTGAAGGGTAATGGGTGTTTTTTTAATTTTATGTCCTAAAAATTGCAAGTAAACATCTATTTAAATAAAATGATAAAAAATTGTTAGGCCAATGCATTCTCTTATATATGCGAGGCGACCTATGGTCGACTCGCATATATAAGAGAATGCATTGGCACAGGGTAAAAAAAATCCCGACTTACGACTGGATTTGATATGGCGGGTCACATATCAACTTACATTCAAGTGTCTCGGGTGCAATCATATCATGAGATGTGTTGTGTTTTAACCCACGACAGGTTCTCAATGCATTTCATGTTAGTTCATGCGAAATAACATAAAAGTTTGTAAAACCACTTAAAGTTTAATCAAGCCAATGGCCCGAACATGTAGGATAACAAGTTTTGACACAATTATACATGATGTGAACAATTTCTAAGTCGAAATAAGTGGATAACATCACTAAAAGGTTGGACGAACTTCATAAACTGAGGTCCACAGGTTCCCATGGTACTAAATAACTGTGCCAAGTTTTAAAATAATTGAGCAAAATTGTAGGAATTAAAGCTCGGACAAGTTGAAACCACTGCTGGACAGAAGGATGGACAGCCTGGTTAGTATATCCCCATACACAAATTATGTATCAATTAAAGGGACTTAAAACTTTTGAATTGGGTTCGCACAAAATAACATAAAAGTCTGTAAAACAACTACCAGCCATCAACATGTAAATGAAAACAATTATTGATTTTATTCTTATTTTCATTATACATAACTCTCCAATAATGAGATGTCGCATGTTAAAGTGATGTGAAGCACCCCGGTATGGTGATCAAATAGAAATGGAGAATAATCTTGTTCAAAGTAGTTATTTTTACAATATTATATCTAAATTGACAACACACACCGTCATTCTTATAGAGTAATTAAATGCAGTGACTGCCGATGGCGAAATCGTTTTCGTAAATTATCGCCGATATATATATGCGTCCCGATTCGAGTAGTAAATATTTACAATTTAGCGTAGTTCAGACGATGTTTTCTATGGAGTGGTACGGTCGATTTGTTTGAGATTTTCGGTGATGTTAGTGCTACATTCCTCCAGTTGGCACTGCACCTGAATACTAACTTCTCAGTTTCACGCACCCGAACGAGTACATAATATGTCTTTAAAACCATTGTAATGTAAAAAGTGGAATTACCTGCAAAAGTCCAATTAGTCCAAGCATATATCACAGTTTAATCTAGCAATTAATCGAACCTTAAATATTGGAAAATCCCAAAGCATTGATTGATTGATTGATTGATTCGGGTTTTATGTCGCTTTAGCCACTAAGGCCATATCACGACATTGCCAGTTTTAATGGTGGAGGAAATCCGCACACTTACGGCTAATCTAACAGTGATTTCAATGGCTGATAAAAAGTATAAGTTCCCACCCACCACCCCATCCCGCCACCCACAGTATATTATGCGCCACAGGCGCCCGTATAGAGGCTACTGCCCACATAAATAATAAGTATAAGTTCCCACCCACCACCCCATCTCGCCACCCATAGTATCTTATGCGCCACAGGCGCCCGTATAGAGGCTACTGCCCACATAAATAATAAGTATAAGTTCCCACCCACCACCCCATCTCGCCACCCATAGTATCTTATGCGCCACAGGCGCCCGTATAGAGGCTACTGCCCACATAAATAATAAGTATAAGTTCCCACCCACCACCCCATCTCGCCACCCATAGTATCTTATGCGCCACAGGCGCCCGTATAGAGGCTACTGCCCACATAAATAATAAGTATAAGTTCCCACCCACCACCCCATCTCGCCACCCATAGTATCTTATGCGCCACAGGCGCCCGTATAGAGGCTACTGCCCACATAAATAATAAGTATAAGTTCCCACCCACCACCCCATCTCGCCACCCATAGTATCTTATGCGCCACAGGCGCCCGTATAGAGGCTACTGCCCACATAAATAATAAGTATAAGTTCCCACCCACCACCCCATCTCGCCACCCATAGTATCTTATGCGCCACAGGCGCCCGTATAGAGGCTACTGCCCACATCAATAATAAGTATATATCACAGTTACGAGCACATTGCACAGCACAAAGACAAATAATTATATCGCCTCCAATGTATTCGAAGACAAATTGTACTTATTATTGATGTGGGCAGTAGCCTCTATACGGGCGCCTGTGGCGCATAACATACTATGGGTGGCGGGATGGGGTGGTGGGTGGGAACTTATACTTATTATTGATGTGGGCAGTAGCCTCTATACGGGCGCCTGTGGCGCATACATACTATGGGTGGCGGGATGGGGTGGTGGGTGGGAACTCATTATACTTATTATTGATGTGGGCAGTAGCCTCTATACGGGCGCCTGTGGCGCATAATATACTATGGGTGGCGGGATGGGGTGGTGGGTGGGAAACCACCGGCCATCGGCAAGTAACCCCCAAAGCATTGAAATATATACTGAGATTCATGATATTGAGACTAAACTATTTGAACTTATTAAGCGATGTTTATTGACAAACACTGTCGCATTTCTGTTTACATAACAATTTTTACAAAAAAAACCCGTTATTGGGGGACCTATCAATAATGAATATAAGAACACAGTAGCGGTGTTTTTACAGATTTTTATAATGTGTGCATACATTTACCGACTGTGGTCGCCCAGTGTCCCTTTAACCCTTTACCCAACAGAACGGCCCTGTGCCAATGCATTCTCTTATATATGCGAGTCGACCATAGGTCGCCTCGCATATATAAGAGAATGCATTGGCTTAACACATTAAAAATTATAAAATTGTTAAAGAATGTAAGAAAAAGGCCAATGCATTCTCTTATATATGCGAGGCGACCTATGGTCGACTCGCATATGTAAGAGAATGCATTGGCACAGGGCATAACTGTAACTATCACAATGTGGTCAAGGAGCCGGTTCCAATGATATCCATATTTGTATGGTTCTATTGAGACAGACCGAAGATATTTTAGGCTGTTGAAGCTTTATTTGGCCGGTTTGGGCCGGTTTGTTGGGTAAAGGGTTAAGGTATACACACAGTGCCGTTATCAAGAGAAACCCGATAAACCTAGAGAAGAACCACCCACACAGCCCGCATATCACAATTAGAAATCAGAATATACATTACCAAAACCTCTGTAGTCTCGTAAAACGAATTCCACTCTGCTATGTCAATAATTCGCGCATTGTCGCACATTTATGAGCATAGACAGGAAACCGACAATTGAATCAACATACTAAAATGATTACAGAATGTTATGACTGCGCATGTATTGGAATAATTTCATAAAGAGGCAATTGGCTGACGTTATTATCAAATTAACGAGATATCCAACGGCGATTCCGATCAGCGCAATTAATAGCCTTCGTTGTCAACAATAATACATTCCACTGTGATCTGATTCAGCATTAAAGTGATGTGAAAGACTCCGATCAGACCAATTAATGGCCTTCATTATCATCAGTTACCGAAATTCCATTTGCAATTTGCACCCCACCTTTTGGGTTGAATTTTTTCGAACGGCCACAATTATAAATTAAAGCTGTAACTAAGTTGGCGTAAAAAGTATTGTATTCATATTATTCAATGAAAACAAACATATTACAATACATACACAATCATGCATGATATGAAGTGGGTTCAAAGGCTGCGATAAAGCTTATAGTGTATAATTTCCCCTGAACATTATCCTGACATGATCATTCGAGATATAATAGACAACAGGAGCTCCTATAACCATGACAACATTATTTTCTCCAATAATTTTCTACGAACAGGGCAAAAGCAGAACATGTGAATATTTTGATAATATTACATCATATGTTTGTAGTACAGTACAAATCTGTCGTTCAAAACACTTGTAAGGTAAAGCAGCCATTCCAATTATAGATCTCGTGTATGTAATTGCTGAAATTATGGGTAGAGCTATGTGTTAGACATCAATAGAAAGACGAAGACCTATACATTCAAACTAGGTAGGTTATCAGTTCTGAAATGACCTTGAAATGTTGCATGAAGGTCAAGTACTGAAACTGCACTTTCGAGAGTCAATTGTCAACGTTTTTCACTATCTGCGCTGACAATTTCTTTTATTGATATTTATCAGTCAAAAACGAAATTCGAATGGCAAGCAAATTGTTATATTTATTACTAAACATGTGGACTTATTTCAAACATACAGTACAATGTCAAACCGGATACATCATACATGTATAATATCATTTGGTTATAATAAATTTCATCTATTTCATCGGGTCGTCAAACTACCATTCCCATGTCGTGCTTCCATACATGGTTTATTCGTCGTACCATTCCCATGTCGTGCTTCCATATACGGTGTATTCATCGTACCATTCCCATGTCGTGCTTCCATATACGGTTTATCCATCGTACCATTCCCATGTCGTGCTTCCGTATACGGTTTGTTCATCGTACCATTCCCATGTCGTGCTTCCATATACGGTTTGTTCATCGTACCATTCCCATGTCGTGCTTCCATATACGGTTTGTTCATCGTACCATTCCCACGTCGTGCTTCCATATACGGTTTATTCATCGTACTGTAGCGTGAGAGGGTTAACTAATGGTAAAATCTTTCTAATTAAGTTCTATATTCGCCCTATTTTACGTAATTTTACTTTCCTAATGTTCATCACGATTTATATCGTAAATCTATTCGTCGTATTCGTACTATTTCATCAGTTTGATCAGTTTTATTTCACAGATCGCTTTGCTGATCTGTAACTTTCATATTTGTAAATATTACGGGAAATCCTGCGTGCCGCATGATGTGCGTTGCTATGCTATTTTTAACGACCTTGTTTCCGGTTGGCTGGGTATAAATACCGACCAACCGCCAACGTCGCTGGCTTTCAACTTTCTCTCTCGGCATAGCAACTTACGTCACTTTGTCAACAACGATGCAAGGGCATTCCAACGGCTTTCGTGACAATGGAGCTCATTTCCAAAAACATTAAAACAAACTTCAGCCCAAAATTTACTCGACGGGGAAGTCGTGTGAGATTGCCTTAACCGCAGTTCAGACTTCTCTGTCGTAGTCATTCTTTACTCTTATTCTTAGTACCCTTGTAGTACATTTGTAGTATAGGTTAGTTATTGCGTTAGCCTATGAGGAATAATGGTACTCTAGTCATGCTATCCACACAGGAGGTACAGCCAGAATCAGAGCCAGGTTTAGATGCACGAGGACAGGCAGATGTATCACAGCTCAGTCAGAATCAGAGCCAGGTTTAGATGCACGAGGACAGACAGATGCATCACAGCTCAGTCAGAATCAGAGCCAGGTTTAGAAGCACGAGGACAGACAGATGCATCACAGCTCAGCCAGAATAAGAGCCAGGTTTAGATACACGAGTTCAGGCAGAGATGCACCACCTGGATTATGAGTAGTACAGCTTCACTCACAGACCACGTCGGTCTAATCATGGCAGGTGTAATAATCAGACAATCCGAATCCAAATTCAGACCTGGTACAGTGCACATCAAGACATAAACCAACCACACAACCACTCATCACCACTTGGTCGATTGCTTTGCCGATGCTCGGTATTACGCCCATCCCAGGTGAACCATTTCCAGTGCTGCCTGGTGATACATAGATTTCCACACTTGTTTGAGGCCCAGGTTACAGGTCGGCCCACATGCACACTATGCATCCAGTACACGTGCCACGTCCATACTTTATCAGTAGATGCTGCAGTACCATTCCACGGTCAGACATACATAACAGGTCATATTATTATTCCTCACAGTTAGCTCAATTACTATAGTATATGCGGGTTCAGTCATATCAATAATCGCAATTAGTGCAATATGTGCAATAGAAGTAATTTACGAGTATTCCATCACTGCTTTATGCAATACTTATTCCCGTAATATAGTGCGTACAGATTGTTCATATTGTTGTCATAGCTTATAATATACAATATTATTCTGGTCATTGTAAATAAATCATAGCATTTTATACTGGTCTCTACTCTCGTTAAGCTGGTCAACTCATCTGGATATGGGTGTTGTATTTATCATGCTCACAGTGTAAGTTATAATCTAGTCCACCAGTTGGTAACACTCAGGTAATACCAGGTATATAGACAGCCCAGATGTACTACGTCCAGCTTACTCATGAATATTGATGTCGTCATCCAGCCCTGCAGTGTCGATGAACCGGCCGCTGTACCGCCCTATCCACTGCTCGTCAGATGTCTTGGTTGCCATGATACTCATCCATTCAGAGATGTCAGATCTGATCGTTGTACTTCACTGTCAGTCCAGCTAATAACATGCATACGAGCCTATCCTACCAGCTAACCTATATTCATATAGGTCAGGTCGTGAACGAGGTCAGATGTCACAGTGCCAGCTACCGCTACCAATCCGATACATAGTTATTACAGATATGGGTATAGAGTTACCTACCAGCCAGCATATAGGTATATAGGTCACGTCGTGAATGAGGTCAAATGTCACAGTATCAGCTACCGCTACCAATAAAATACAGATGCAGGTATACTTACCAACTGGCTTATGCATATTAATGATATGGTAATTATGTAGTGAGTTGACCAGTGGTCCATGGTGTGGCACTTCCTCGGGATAACAATAACGCTACCACTTGTAAATTGGGAAACAGTTAGTTTCACGTGTGGCATTGGGGTATATATTATGTCCGGTTTCCGCTCGGCCTATATAGGTACCACTCCCACAGTACGCCACAGTACCATTCCAATGTCGTGCTTCCATATACGGTTTATCCATCGCACCATTCCCATGTCGTGCTTTCATATACGGTTTATGCCATTCCCATGTCGTGCTTCCATACACGGTTTATTCATCTGGTCGTCAAACTACCATTCCCATATCGTGCTTCCATATACGGTTTATGTTATCAATGTGGCACCCCTCTCCCAACTCACTTCCCTGTCTTGGTCAGCACCAGAAAGTATCTTGAAGACACGCCATAAGATTCCCAGTGTCATGGAGTTAACTTTTTATAAGTTTGGTGGAATTCGGCACAACAATATTTCCATCGAATTTGGTGTCTCTCCCCGGTCCCTTAATCCGACAGCGGCATTTTAGAATTTGTTTAAAGATACGGGCGGTGTTGGCGGTGGGTATGCTGTTAAAATGTTCTCCTCCGCCAAAAACGGACATAAACAGAAAGAATAGTAAAATATAGACAGACTTTGTTCGTATACCAATCATAAATATGGCATAAACAATATGTTATTATCAAATGTTTTTCCTTCGTTATGTAAACAAAAGCAAAAAACGTTACAGAACCTGGCTTGTGTTTAGATCCGGACATGGTAAACATAAAGAGCGTTTTTTGTTACTGTTTTCCTGATATGGAAATAATAAAGAGCGTTTATATAATGTGTGTGTGATTAACCAATAGAATTGAGCTGTGTTATATAAACAGAAACAAAACGTCTGTAACACGAGCAGGCTCTTGTTTACGTAGACCATCGTACGTCTTGGCAACAATATATTATTTACGCGCTGATTATGTTTGGCATATGAACAGAACTATATATTTTTTAATATTCCTTCTGTTGATTGCGATTTGAACAAATATGAATATTTCTGCAACGAACGCCGCCCGTGCCTTGAACCTTCACCATTATCTTAAAATGTTAGCCGTCTTTTTTTGGCCCAATTTGGAGCCCTATCGATGGTCCCGGTAAAAGTATATATCGGTCAGACAGACATTTATCATATGACTCAATCATTATTTACGTTGGAAAGTATGTCATAAATCAATTTCATATGAACTACTAGTTCATATCACCTTCCGGAGGCTCGAGAAAACTGAACATTCTTAGACTCGTTTCATAAATATCATATGAGTGAAACACTCATTTCATATCCTCTATATATTAACAAATATATATATATACTAGAAGGTGACCCGACTTCGTCCGGGCTATTAAAAAACCAAATTTCAAGTCGATTGCTCCACCCGTTTCCTAGATCTGGTCTGCGCATGCGCGAAGCTGGTGTCGCACGTGCTCGGCGACCCGATAAAATTCGTATCCGGGGCAAGATACATTCACATACCAAATTTAAAGTCAATATCTCAACCCGTTTCCGAGATCTCGTCTGCGCATGCGCGAAGCTGGCGTCGCACGTGCTCGGCGACCCGATAAAATTCGTATCCGGGGCAAGATACATTCACATACCAAATTTCAAGTCGATAGCTACACCCGTTTTATAGCCCAATGTCATTTGCGGATACCTCGGCCGGTGATGAGTTAACGCGACACAGTCAAATGCATCGGCAGGGTGAGAGTTAACGTAATCTAACTTTATGACCTCTGACGACGTCATAGAAATTACGCATTGATTTTAAAAGCATCGGACCACTTGTACCTAATAATTGAGGCAGATAACTAAAACGGATACATACATATTATATATCGTTGGAAAGAGGACACGCCACAGATTCTAACCGTGCAAATTATATGACTGGCAATTTATTATTCGCGCTATATCGAATCGATTTGTGAGCACCGAACTGAAATATATTAGCGCAAAAACGGCGTAAAAACAGATTTGACCTCCGCACGTGAAAAGTTGACCTCGCACGGACAAATAAATATGCCTATGTTCGTCTCCGGCCGAAAATACCCTAAAATACCAAATTTCATCGAAATTGGCTTAGTCGTTTTGGAGTCCATCGATTTCAAACACACACACAAACAAACACACACACAAACAAACAGATCTTTCAAAATATATAATAGATATATATATATATATATATATATATATATATATATATATATATATATAAGACTTAAATTTAAGTAAACGTATACAGTATAAGATCCGACAGTATATCAACTGTATACCATACACCTCAATACGCGCAAATAATGTCACGCCAGCTTTCCCGCCAAAACTGTTCGCGGAAACGGAAATTTCTCAGTACAAAGATATTTGTTTATTTCCAAATCCAAACAAATAGCATAATATGCAGATGACAATAACTCATTGTCTGTATAAATTAATTGTGTAAAAATATATGTTATATTGAGTTATGAATAAATAATCATAGTCATATACCAATAGCTTAATTACATTGTTTCTCCGCCATGTTTGAAAGACACTCCCAAAGCCGAACGACGGACAAACTTATTCAGTCCTTTGTTCTCTATAATTAGATACGCGAGCACAAGAAACACAACGTATTCCTTTGCAATTATTTAAAATTAGAATAAAACACAACAGCGTATTTCCCTCCAAAAATTACAAGAGCACGAAACGGTCGGTTGGCAAAATAATACTTCTGCGCATGACAATACTTGCGTTGATTCCTGCAATGAACGGAATCGACAACGGAACAGACGGCAATTTGAGCGCCAATGTTAAGTCACCCTGAACGCACAATTGAACACTAGTGTTCAGCTAATGTATAGTTTGTTGTGTTTAGTGGTATTATATGTGCCATAAATAGAGGATATGAAATGAGTGTTTCTCTCATATGATATTTATGAAACGAGTCTAAGAATTTTCAGTTTTCTCGAGCCTCCGGCGAGAGAAAACTGAAAATTCGTGACGAGTTTCATAAATATCATATGAGAGAAACACGAATTACATATTCTATTTATCATATGACATCTATAAATTGATTATGATGTCCAAAACGCACACAAATCACTAAATAGCTATATGACATCGGCAGCAAAAGGTTAATGTGACGTCACTTCATTGCACCGGAAGCCAAATTACACCTGGTGAACTAGCAGAAATAATATGCATGCGAAGATATAGTGCGCTATTCTGTTCTCAGTTTGTGACATTATATCGTATGTTTATTAGATAAATACGAATTACATATTCTATTTATCGTATAACAATGTCCAAAACTACATATTTCAAGATTATAATTGCGAGACTTTCGGCATCGCGTTGATTGACGCGCACGAATTTGACCTGCATTTAGTTAGAGATGCGGCTCGGCTCAGGCTGCCATTCAGCCAATCAGAACACACTTTTTGTCAACAAACCAATCAAATTATCGGAAGGTGATATGAACTAGTAGTTCATATGAAATTTATTTATGACATACTTTCCAACGTAAATAATGATTGAGTCATATGATAATTGAAAATATGTTATATAATTCCATTCCGAACCGACCAATGGGAAACACTAAAGGAAAGGTACCGTATGATACCGGTACTGAACGCCAGTGGTTATACTTCAGATGAACATCACTGTTCATCGACTGAACACCACTATCTATTCAAAGACGGAATACCACCGTTCAACGTTAGAACACCACCGTTTTAGATATATGTCTTTAGACGACTGGTACTCTGGTGTTTCGAGTTAACACATAGCGTTACGATTTAAACACGTCGGTTGTATGAACGCGTTCATTTTAGAACACTTATTTTTGCAGTGTGGCAGCAGAAAGATATTCTCCAGTGTTATCATTTGTTTCTGTATGTTTACACAGTCGCAAAAAAGCAGAGCATCAGGGCATTATAGAACGTGCGTCTAGTCGAGGTTTAAATGTGATTTTGTAGTAATATATATAATTATTATAACAAATGAAATGATGATTTTGGTAGAAATGCGATCTTCATTTATCCGGCGAAGGGAAGATTGTGCAATCACATTAGCAACCAAAACGCAATGATAATACATGTATTACGAGAATCCGACTGAGAAACCATAGGTTACAAGCGATGAAACAATAGCGAAATTCAGAATTACACGTGTTAACTGTAAAGATAACCCAGTCTCGAATAAGTCAAATAACTGAGTCTAAACCTAATCAAATGAGAGTCATATTCCAGCGGGACGAATTAATTCGTTCAGACGCATTCAGTCGTTAGCTTCGTTCCAGAACGCAAACAATGAATTCAGGATGATGACCTGAATGTGATATCGACATTTAATTATGTATAAAATACCATCAAGTAAGGCGTCAAATTGAATAGCACAACACGCCAGCACAAGTTAGTATAACCATGGTGCATATCCCAAAATACGATCTAACTAAAGTTATTATAACCATGGTGCATATCCCAAAATAAGATCTAAACTAAAGTTATTATAACCATGGTGCATATCCCAAAATACGATCTAAACTAAAGTTATTATAACCATGGTGCATATCCCAAAATACGATCTAAACTAAAGTTATTATAACCATGGTGCATATCCCAAAATACGATCTAAACTAAAGTTATTATAACCATGGTGCATATCCCAAAATACGATCTAAACTAAAGTTATTATAACCATGGTGCATATCCCAAAATACGATCTAAACTAAAGTTATTATAACCATGGTGCATATCCCAAAATAAGATCTAAACTAAAGTTATTATAACCATGGTGCATATCCCAAAATACGATCTAAACTAAAGTTATTATAACCATGGTGCATATCCCAAAATACGATCTAAACTAAAGTTATTATAACCATGGTGCATATCCCAAAATAAGATCTAAACTAAAGTTATTATAACCATGGTGCATATCCCAAAATAAGATCTAAACTAAAGTTATTATCAGAAAGTTATGAACATCGACGGAATTATATCTAAAATGAAATCTGACTTCATTAAATTATTCTAACCTAGAATTTATCTTATCGGGTGTTATCCTTTACGCGTTATTAGCTTGTCGGCTTGAAGCCACAGTCGTCTTAGATAACGTTCAAACCGCCGAAGATGCGAACATGAATAACCTCATGTTTAAATAGCGTAAGGTGTCACAATCATATTCATCCTGCGCGTTTTAGTACCGTTAATCTTGAGTTGTATGCCACGTTTGTACCAAATTTTGCTACATACTATTTGTGACCCGCCATATCAAATCCAGTCGTAAGTCGGGATTTGTTTACCCTGTGCCAATGCATTCTCTTATATATGCGAGTCGACCATAGGTCGCCTCGCATATATAAGAGAATGCATTGGCCTAACAATTTTTTATCATTTTGTTTAAATAAATGTTTCTTACAATTTTTAGGACATAAAATAAAAAAACACCCATTACCAGCCCCACACATATATAGAAGCATATAGAAAAGTGTCTCATGCTCATGTTTGTCTGGGGCTCTGTATGGGTGAAATTATAAAATTGTTAAAGAATACAAGAAACAATTATTAAAATTGTAAAAAATTATGGCGGGTCACATTTGTTATAAAGTCATTGGTTGGAGATGTGAATATAAGGCATTGAATAACATCGACATGGTCGTAAACATACATGTATGTACACGTTTGTATGCACATTCAAATCCTTATATATGCTCCACATGTATCTCTCTCCGGCAAAACATATAGCAACCACAAGCACGCGTATTATGACACATTACGTGCTGTTTCAGGGGTAGATGCGCTGTTTCAGGGATACGGGTGCAGTTTCATGGATAGGGGTGCATTTTCAGGGTAGGAGTGCAGTTTCCGGGTAGGAGTGCAGTTTTTATGGTATGGGTGCTATTTCAGGGGTACGGGGTGCTGTTTGGTGGATACTGGGTGCTGTTTCAGGGGTAGGGGTGATGTTTCGGGGATACGGGGTGATGTTTCAGGGGTAGGGTATATATACATTTTCAGGGCAGAGTGCAGTTTCCGGGGTAGGGTGCAATTTCAGGGTAGGGGTGCAGTTTCAGGGTATGGTGCAGTTTCCAGGGTATGGTGCAGTTTCCAGGGTAGGGTGCAGTTTCAGGGGTATGGGTGCTGTTTCATGGGTAGGGGTGCAGTTGGACACCCCAACCGAGACCGTTTATAACATGGTCCCTGATTTAGCGAATGTCATCGATAATAATAAATTGCCTTTTAATGTCAGCACCATGGTCGCAATACACCTGAGGTGATATAATGGACTGCCTAGCAACACACCTGTGATGGTCAAATGGACTGCCTATCTACACATATGTGATGGTCAAATGGACTGCCTAGCAACACATATGTGATGGTCATATGGACTGCCTAGCAACACATCTGAGATTGTCTAGTGGACTGCCTGGCAACACATCTGAGATGGTCTAATGAACTGCCTAGCAACACATCTGTGATGGTCTAATTGACTTCCTAGCAACACATCTAAGATGGTTTAAGGTACTGCCCAGAAACACATCTGTGATGATCTAACGGACTACATAGCAACACATATGTGAAGGTCTAATGGACTTCCAACTCTTTACAATTTAACAGGTGTGGCACGAAATTATGTGAACGCATAATACGTACAGTGTACGCTAGACCATGGCATGAATCTACGCTGGCAAACTTAGAGCTTCGTGGTATTATATAATGGTATGCACGCACGTTGCTCGTGCCAATCGTCACCCAATAGACATGCACTACAGTAAACGCAGAGATATTGAATGTTGTGGGCATAATTCACCAGGTATTGAAACCTATTTCAGTATCAAGGACGAGTGTGTCCAACAACGGGTCCAAGGCATGCTACTCCTCCGTAAAATCTTACCTTTGCTGGCTCATCGGCGTTCGATTTACCTAACGACACAGTTGTGAACAAAGCGTACGCTGATGACCATTCGAGAGGCAAATTTCATTTTATTCAGGTACAGTTCAGTCGCATGTCCTCGTGATATTGATATCTGGTGAATTATTGAGCTCGTGAATGGTGATTGATTGATTGATTGATTGATTGGTTGTGGTTTAATGTCGCTTTAAGCAACTAAGGCCATATCACGACAAAGCCAGCTGGTGGAGGAAATCCGCACATTTTCGGCTAATCTAACAGTGATTTCAATGGCTGATAAACTCGTCGATCTTGTGCGGCAAAACCACAGGTCATCGGCGAGTAACTGAAAACTCCACCAGATAACGATTTCGAGTTACAAAGTCCAAGATGTAAACATGTTGATTTGAACCCTCATCGCCAGCGCTGGATGGCGAAGCGGCTTGGAGTTGCACCCCTTACCGACTGAGCCACCGAGTCCCCTCCTCATGAATGAACAGGTTTTTGATGTCTGTTGAATGGTGGCATATTTGTAATTGTTGACTTCGAGTTTCGGAAATATATCTAGTATCACGTACCACTATACCCACATGTACATGTATATACGAGAAAGAATCTGAACCGAAACTTAAATTAACTTTCCGTCGCTATATTACAGTATATGGCAGTAACGTCACTGGTGTACCAGTAGGAAACTTCGATCCAACGGGGTGCAAATGGTATTTCGGACTTTAACAAATCGGGCTGTTTCGGGGGGATACATATTCAAGGTCCCACAACAAGGCGACCATCTAGCCACGAATTTTCAGAATGACGCACTTGTTCAACAAAACTTGCCATCGCTGCAACAATGAAGGCCATACAAAAATTGTTATCCTTCATCATATTTTCCTCTCTTCTGATTGGCTGACGGTACGTCACAAGGCGGACGCAAATCACTTGTTGCCCTCGAGGGTAACATTTCGACAGTTGTTGACCGCTAGCGAGTACCAGCAAACAGAACTCAACGGTATAGATTTCATCACAGCCCTCTAACAATTTCCGAAAACACTCTTTTCATAACCCCCACCTTTTCGTAACAACCGCGAACTGTGGTGTTTGCTAATTTGCATAATTGTTGTTTTTAATTCGCAATTATAGTCATAAGTTGTAATGTTCCTATTGGACATTTTTATATAAATACTAAATACCGTGGAACAAATAGATAAACCTTATTATGCAGTTGGTATGTAATGCAGACAATTGCACACACGATGTACATACGTTACAATTAAGTTTCTTTCTCTAAAGATCAAATAGCCACCCTTTACTGTTTATCAATTGACAATTTTCTTTCCCCTGTACATTTCGCAGACTTAACAAGAATACCCTTATGTTGCGTAACAGTCTGTAACAGTTATCAGTTTCTTTTTGCACCACTACAACGTGTTAGTTTCACATATTAATGTTCTCGAAATTAACACGTCTTGCTGCGTCTTGGCGCTCATTTAAACCGAACACTTCGCCGCATGGCTACTCTACTTCGAAATTGCTTTGCTCCTCTTTCCGTGAACCGATTCACAACATGCGACCAGCAAACTGACCGCACAATAGCTGCGCAAATTATGTGTTTTTTAATTGATCCAAATTGTGAATGTTTTGTTTTCTAAAAAGCGGGGATCCCAACATAAAACTAACTCTTCGAACTGGATTAAAGAATATACGCGCGCACTTAGGTCTGTCACTGAGGAGGTTCGTGTGTACTCCTTTGTCAGATAACAACACAGTTGTCACCATTGTTTTCGTGAGACACGGGGATTTTTCGCCGCTCTCGACCTGGAATGTCACCCTTGGGCCTGGCGGCCCCCGGGTGACATTCCAGGTCTCGAGCCGGCATCAAATCTCCGTGTCTCACTCAATCGCGGGCGACAACTCTATATTCTAACATTCCACAACGCCAAACATGGTAAAGTGGCAACAGAAATTCCTGGCTATACTTAGAAAAACAACAGCAAGAGACGAGAGGATTTCACCCTGAAAAACAAACGACTGGAACAATATGAAGTGGCTATATCTCTTGGAGATGAAGAAACATCTGTTGGTTTACTATAATTTGATCAGTCCACACAAACTCTTTCGATGGGCATGAGGGCCTTTACGAGTCTATCATGTAAATGCAAATGTAAATACAAATTATACTTACCAGATGGTACCGCATGCTTAATATAAGAAGGACAGTCTATATACGACGTGTGTCCAGCCAGAGTATCATCAAAACACCCGTAACCATCCCACGTCATGGGGCACTGTGACACGTCCCCGACATGATAAGCTGGTTCCCGGCTCTGCTGCAGACGACAACACTCTATACCGGATCTACAACAATCCTTCCAGCGAACACAATCCTCGTCGGTCAACGAACGACAAACAGCGCCCGTCACATTTCTGTCGTTAACGTCCGGTAGAATGACATAATTTTCAGAATACATGGAACGGTTTGACGATATCAGTTCATATGGTGCCTTACCCCAGTTTGGTTTGAGGTGGTCCGCATTTTCTGGGAACAGGTATGAATAGCACATGCTACATGTCCAGTAATGGAAGACACTCGTAGATATCGGTCCATAGCGGTCCATGCAAAATGTCGATCCGTTCATCATGAAATGTTCGTTCTTGTCTGTAATCAATTAATCAACGGCGAATGTCTGTATCAAACGTGTGTCACTTTATTGGAGTACTGTTAAATGGAGAATTATGGGCGGTGGATATTTATCGCTATAAACATCTTTGGCAGTAAATAATAGTCCTTTTAAATTGAGAACATTTCTGTAAAATAATGACGGCTGGTCGTGAAACGAATTGAGAATGTGATAAAATAAACGAAAACTAGCTTCAGACTAGCATTATTGAAACGCTTGTCAACACGTAGTATGTACTTGCAGTGTTGCTTGCAACATTATGATATGTAAATGTTAGTATGAGTTTCGAAAGAAGGTATGGTGAGAAGGTATGGTACTGTCCGAACTGCAATGAACCGTAACGCAACATAATTGACTTCGTGATAGTTTTGATTGTGTCAACTGATTGATTGATAGATTAATTGAATGTTTATTTCTGCCATTGGTGAGTGAAACATAAGAAATAATTGTCCGCATCCAGTCCATGCATTAAACTGTAACACTGTCCCTGTATTATATACTCCACTGTAAGTATGTACCACCTGTTAGAATCGTACGTCAGATCGGTGGCCGACCACTGTTTCAATATGAGAAATTCCACATGGTATACTGCAGTTCTTTGCTCCCATGATAAATCTCCTCTCCCAGCTTATCAGCGCAGCGCATGGCCGCAGTTCCTTGAATTATAAACGTAGTACATTGAGTCGGCCGCGGCGGAACGCATCGCTTCGTTAATCCCTAAGTTATCGACAAGAAGATTGTTTTATACTCTATACGAGCTTTCGGAGTATTGACAAGAAAATTGTTTTATACTCTAGCAGGCTTCGGCGTATCGTCGAGGTCCCCCGTGGTGACGCTACCTCGCGACATTGGTCTCCGACTCTCCATTCAAACGCACCAAGGAACCCGAAAATATCTTTATCGATCATTCGCCGAAGGTTGCTGGGCCGGCAAAACGTTAATGAAATTTTTCGTCGTATGAACGATGTTCATGGCAACTTCAACGATAAACTCGTACCGTACGAGCTTATTATCACGACTGACTGTTCATCGGTTTAACAAGATTGACACAGGGGCCAAGCTGCACTCTACTCTTGATGTTCGCGTTGTGTCCCCCCTCCCGCACCCCATTATAATTGGGAGATGCCTCTACGAATTGTAACACAAATATAATATTCGTCATTACGCCCTATGGGCGATTACTCTACGTTGATATGGCCGTGCCAATGGAGCGATGGGGATACCTCGCAGGACAACACATTTCGGGTTTCACGTGATGCGAGTTATTTTAGGAAATTGTCGTAAGGCTGATCTGGTCTTGTCAATTGAGATATTCTTCAGGGATGTCTCATTATTGCAGTATGTACCTTTAATATGATCGCGTTACTTGCTTTCGATATTTAGGTATGACCACTGGCTGGGCCATTCTCTTGAAGATTGTATTGTATACATATATAATATAATATAACAATGACGAGTTGGCCGAATGGCTCTATATAGTTGGAAACCAGACGTACACTGCATGATGTCGAACGCAGAATATGAATGATTAAGAATTTCTGGGGTTGAATTTTCCGGGTGAATATAAACGGAACGGGAACAATTTCCGAGTAAAAAGTTATTATTCTGAGTAACCGGAACAAGAACAAAGATATATAATCATAAGTTTATCTCATTCTATACGCAACGAAATAGCACATACATAATGTACACCATTCGATATAATACATACATAATATATAAATAATACATACATAATATGCATCATTCGAACGCTTGACATCTCTTCTACATGATCATTGCAACATTTATATGTCACTTTTGCAAATTATTTTGATTAATTTGAAAATGCATATAATGCGCTCATCACCAAACTGCCACATTGAGAGATTGCATGTATGAATGAATTATTTTAACCGCGATGTGCAATTTTCTGTTTTCCCAAAGTAATGTGGAAATGCCTTTTTTACATGACTGTTCCAAGAATTACGGTATCATTGCTGTTATACATTGACATATCCGTAAGGAACATGCGCAATCGACGTTACACTCAACCATGACACCGAAACTAGAAAATAAAAGCATTACCACACACGACTAAACAAGCCCTGTTTGTGCCTAAATGAACCTGGTAAGTCTGTTTTTAACTCACGGAATCTATAGGACCGGTGGTGTCTCGAGACTGTGGCTCTCTTTCCACCCTTTCCGCACCAGCACCCGGTTCGTATCACAGAAAACCCCCTCATATTCACAGCACTGGGCGTCAACTCTATCCATGCTTATAGCTGAGATGAGAACACTGACGCCAAGTAATTATCTTGCATCTCGTGCGTGCAAAAATGGTTTCCTAAATCCAAGATGGCGGCTAAAATGTCGTACGAGAATTCTACCCATATCGTCGCGTGGCTAACATTCATAGGAATTTTTATTCGATTGTGTTGGGCAATTAATACTCACAGCCAAGATGGCGGCCAAACTGTTGGCCAGAAATTGAATAGTCGTCGATATTTTCACAAACTAATTTCCACTTTTGTCATAATATCAATATGTATAGCCGAAACGATACATAAATCATCTATCGGTTTGTCGATACGGCATGGACTTGTGGCATCACGGAATGCTGGGACTCGAGACTGCGGCTCTCTTGCTACCCTTTCCGTGCCAGCACTCGGGTCGTATTAAGGATCAGGCGCACGTTTTGTCCTCTTTTTTTTTGTATTTAAAATGGATTTTCTCAAAAAAATTGCGAAATTTGGTAAAAGCGATTATTGTGACACATTATTTAAGAACCATTGACCTTTTGGAAATTATGACCTCATTTGTTAACTTTTACGGCATGGAAAACTATTTAACATTTCACTGTTTTCAGCTACCAAGAACTTCTGCAAATAGATTATTTTCAAATGTGCAGTTCGTATAACCATGATACATGTATAATATTTGAAGATCACGAGAGGAGGCATAATTGTGCTTGATTCCTGAAATGTTATGATTATTTTGACTTCCCATAAATAATGTTCCATGTCATGTCTGTTGATCAAAAGAGAACTGGCTGAGATGAATAAAAAGGCGCGAACTTCATAAATTACAAACTATGTATAACATTGTAAATCAGAGGGCCCCTACTTACCTCACTAAAATAATACCACCCAGGATAGCCGAATTATCCGTGTATGAATTCAGAAACCCCGAAAAATGTTACACATACTTCAGCAATACCGAGCACTACAAAAAGTCATTTTTTCCCTCAACAATAAAAGCGTGGAACGACATTCCTTCCGCAATAACAGAAGCTCCGACGATTTTCGATTTTAAAGATTATCTTAGAATAATTGATCCCTCCGCTAGACCTCCAATATGTTTCTATACAGGTCATAGGAAATATAATGTATTGCACGCCAGACTAAGAAACTATTGTAGTGATCTTCAGTCTGACAAATTTCAGAATTATATTGCAGGAAGCCCACGTTGTACGCGCGGCAACCAGTGTGAAGATGCCTATCACTACTTCTTTATGTGTCCCCACTACCAGTCAGAACGAACTGAGATGTTTCATATACTACACAGAGAAGGAATTAAATTAACGCACATGAATAATCTACTTGCTGGCCTCCCGAATGCTCATAACAAACAAAATGTGAAATTGTTCAAAATAGTCCAGCATTTTATCGCGGAGACTAAACGTTTCTAGTTAAATTTCAAGATAAGAAATTAGTTTATCAATTATCACATGTTTTCCTTTCGCCTCAGCATAGAATGCAAACTCGGCGTTGGCACCCCCCCCCCCCCCACCAATCACTCTCACTGACTCACTCTCATCCTTCCTCAATGATTTGTTACAATCTGCCATCATCTTTCTCATTCACCATTCACCACGTGCAGCTGTAAATAAGTTACTTATTGTGCCATTTTGTTAAACAAATTGTTTGTATCAATGTATACCCGAGAGAGGCTCATTAAGTTTTGTAACTTGTGCCCCAATCCATTTTGTATTATACTACAAATAAAATATGTTTATAAAAAAAAAAATGAATTCTGCATGGGTCATGGGTTCATAACCAAGTTGACCACCAAATTTCTTAAAATAATTATACAAATGAATCCTCCTCTCGTATAGCCAAGAAAATTAGCTATTTGGTGATTGGAGTGTTGTGTGAAATTTGTATTTATTCTAGCAGTTCTTGGTACCGAAAGGGACAAAACAGAAAATAATATGTTTAACGTCTCAAATGTATTAAAATATATGGTTTTGTCATATCTTAATAATTGTTCAAATTCTATATACAATAAAAATGATGGTTTGTGAAATTCACGATCTGTCGCCGGATAGATCCAGAGGAAATCTTTGTTGAAAATATCTTGCCGTCTTTGGCTAATGGTATGCAATCGTGCGTCTCCCGTTTAACGTAATCATGTCGTGTGGCGTGATGTGTATGTTTATGTCGGTTACATCAGCGTATACTTTGCCGGCACAATACAAGTGGAACTATGAGTCCATAAGGGTGTGTTCACACACATGCAAGTTTACACCGTATTGTTTGCAGGCATATCGTCGTAGCAAACGATATGATGCCAGAATTTGAACGGAAACATGCATATAAAATACACCTATGCCACAGCTATCTATTTGAGAAGTAAAATCTCTGTATAGTGATGCTACCGGAATTTGCCTGTAAATAACATGCAATTATCTCGTAAGATTCAATCATACAGGACTGGTATTGAACGGCGGCAAAATTTGTAATGCCAGTAGCACCGTTACAAGTGGAACTATACAGAAATATTACTTCTCATGTCACGCTTTAGTAAAGATGCATATTATGTGCATGTTTCCGTTCATAATATGGAACCATGTGGTTTTCTTTGGCGAAATCATTGCAATACATACCGTGCAAAGTTGCCAGTGTATTAACGTACCCTAATTGACTTCAAGTGAGTTTTGTAACTATATGGGTTAAATCAATATTTTGACTCCCTGATTACGGCATTAAATATTAATCTCTATAACCCTAATAGTGTTTGTTTTTGTAATTGATTACCGCATGAGATCGCCACCACTGGCCAAGTGGTCCTGCTAATATGCTATGATGCTGGTGGTCCTGCTGAATTGCTATGATGCAAACTGATGCCTTTACGAAAAAGTACCGTTGTTTTGTTGTTGTCATTTTCGCGATGTGTGGATAATCCGAAATATTTTAGAATAAAAACAGTGTGTGTGTATGAAGCATTCCAGAACATATCTATTTTTGAAAAAATATAATAATGCCTGCGCTGGTTTGTCTAAGAGTACGTGAATAGCCATCTTGATTACAGTCGATTATTAACAACTAATACAACCGGTATTAAAAATATTTCGCAATAAATATGTTTTTGAATGTTCGATGCGCGTACTTTTTGTTAACAGCATCCGTTTGCCCTAACAGCATCATAGCAATTCAACAGGAACCAACCGCATAATAGCACATTAGCAGAACCACTTGACCAGGGTGATTGCTGGCGGAGTTTTATGCTATATCGCGATACCAGGAGTACCATGCAGCATGGTCAGACCTTCCCTTGTGGACATTTCTAAACTTAAATTATATGAGAGTGAGTCTGGTACAGTCCGATGCTATACTTGAAGACATGTGTGTGATCCAGCATTGTGATTGGGGAGGGGGTGATCCAGTATTGTGGTTGGGGTGGGGTGATCCAGCATTGTAATTGTGGGGGTGATCCAGTATTGTGATTGGTGGTGTGTGGGGTGGGTGTGGCACAAAACTAAATATCCACAGTGCTATAAAACATGTTTGTTTCCAGAACACAACTGACTATATTGTCATTATTTCAAATGTTGAAGTGAGCTCGAATTTTGTATAATGAACAGATTTTTCTCTTGTTGTATGTCATATTTGGAGAAGGATAGTTATTGTGTCATCCGAATCATGCTCTATACATAATGTGTGGGTACGCGCAAGCCCAAATCCCGTTCTATACATAATGAGTGGGTACGCGCGAGCACGAATCCCGTTCTATACATAATGTGTGGGTACGCGTGAGCCAGAATCCCGTTATATACATAATGTGTGGGTACGCGCGAGCACGACTCCCGTTCTATACATAATGTGTGGGTACGCGCGAGCCCGAATCCCGTTCTATACATAATGTGTGGGTACGCGTGAGCCAGAATCCCGTTATATACATAATGTGTGGGTACGCGCGAGCACGAATCCCGTTCTATACATAATGAGTGGGTACGCGTGAGCCAGAATCCCGTTCTATACATAATGTGTGGGTACGCGTGAGCCCGAATCCCGTTCTATACATAATGTGTGGGTACGCGCGAGCACGACTCCCGTTCTATACATAATGTGTGGGTACGCGTGAGCCCGAATGCCGTTGTATACATAATGTGTGGGTACGCGCGAGCCCGAATCCCGTTCTATACATAATGTGTGGGTACGCGCGAGCCCGAATCCCGTTCTATACATAATGTGTGGGTACGCGCGAGCTATGTTCTTTCAAGTGTATTAATTGTAAAGAAACGTGAGCGGTGACTCGGCAATTACCACCATGAGGATTCTTCTTAGAACATCGCATTATTTTCGCAAATTAGACAATGTCACTGTTAACTAATTATTCATAGAAATGGGAAGAATATCAATCATTAACCAGCTCTAACACACATAATGCTTTTTATTCGACAGTTCAGAAAAACACTTTGAAAAATGAGTGACTTCTGTTCGTAGTGAGTTTGTTAAGTTTAGGGAAAAACAATTCGCATTAAATCAAACAATTATCGCAATTAACACACTACTACCCAAATGCGTCCGTACAATTAGGAAGAATATAACCCGTGCTTTCTAATTCTAACACATGTAGGCCATGATTTTTGTGCGACGTCCTGACCACAAACTTCGATGAACAAGATTACTGTCGATCATTTATTTGTCCCTCCAAATGAACTTGTATTATTTCATAATGATCCATACAAAGGTACGACTTGTAGCCCATGCCAAATTATTTGGTCATGCAAAGAGTAAAATCCAAGATGGCTGACTTCATAAATTTCATAATGATCTGGCCAAAGGTACGACTCATAGCCCGTGCCAAATGATTTAGTCACGCAAAGAGTAAAATCCAAGATGGCTGCGAACGGCCAATAATAGTGCGGGGACGATAATGTGTCGAAGAACATAGTTGAGGGGACCCTTCCATCATCCTTCATAATGTATCATGACTCCATCAGTTGTGAACAAACCATCGACTTAGCCTTTATGGATCGTTCTCCCCAATAATATACTTGGCTTTGAACCGATCAACACTCCGGGTCGTGGTATTTTCCCGTAAATTAGATAGTGTCTATAGTCGGGTGGTATTGGTTATGTCCAAATGGTGACACAGATATGAAACTGTACATGTTTGTGCCCCATGGGCCATTGATCATTATATTTGTCCCTCCAAATGAACGTGACAGTATGTCAGTGCGTGTGTTGTTGCTTATGTGTTGTCTACCACCCTATATACAAAATAAAATGGTGTTGGTAACCACTGACTGGTGTAAAATGTGCGGAGGGCAAGATGATATTTTACAAATATTCTGTTATAATTTTATACTTTTGACATGCGGATGTCACCTGTTATCATTAAAATGGGCTTATATTTTATGTATGCATACAACCACGAATAGGAGATATGGTACATGCGTATTTACTTGAATGTCGACTAGCAGAAATACTAAGAAAGAATAATACATTGATAGCCACTGTCTGAAGTGTTGAAAGAATAAGGTATTGATAGCCACTGTCTGAAGCGTTGAAAGAATAAGGCATTGATCGCCACTGCCTGAAGTGTTGAAAGAATAAGGCATTGATAGCCACTGCCTGAAGTGTTGAAAGAATAAGACATTGATGGCCAATGCATGAATTGTTGAAAGGATGATACATTGATAGCCACTGTCTGAAGTGTTGAAAGAATAAGGCATTGATAGCCACTGTCTGAAGTGTTGGAAGAATAAGGCATTGATAGCCACTGTCTGAAGTGTTGAAAGAATAAGGCATTGATAGCCACTGTCTGAAGTGTTGAAAGAATAAGGCATTGATAGCCACTGCCTGAAGTGTTGAAAGAATAAGACATTGATGGCCAATGCATGAATTGTTGAAAGGATGATACATTGATAGCCACTGTCTGAAGTGTTGAAAGAATAAGGCATTGATAGCCACTGTCTGAAGTGTTGGAAGAATAAGGCATTGATAGCCACTGTCTGAAGTGTTGAAAGAATAAGGCATTGATAGCCACTGTCTGAAGTGTTGAAAGAATAAGGCATTGATAGCCACTGTCTGAAGTGTTGAAAGAATAAGGCATTGATAGCCACTGCCTGAACTGTTGAAAGAATAAGACATTGATAGCCACTGTCAGAAGTGCTGAAAGTGGAATATAGGTCCAATAATATAAATTAACCAATTGCTGTACTGAGTCGATTTTCCCACCTTATATTTGTATCTGTTGAATGGATTAAGCACGGCAATATAAGATAATAATGGTACGTCCTCTTAACGGCCACATTTTGTCACACCAACATCATTACTTAACGACAAGGATGGCCTTGGTGGTCGGTAATAATTAAATAAAAGTTACTAAATTATGGAGAGAAAAAAAAGCCCTCAAGATTATACTAATATTATAGAATGGTATAATAATAGTGTTAATATGATATTATCCACAAAACACACTCGTCGAGCCGAACGTTTATTTATATACAACACATAAAGATTGTGCCATAAGCAAAACATTCAACTCCGTGTGATTTTTTTTTGATTTTTTTTGAGATTTATTAACGGTGACCATTCCAACGCCGAAATATTGAGTGGCGAGAATTAGCGAGCGCTATAACGATATGTTGTATAAAACATGGTACATTTTTAACCAAAGTTCAAAGTGGGATCTCCCCGGTGTTGAGTGTTTTGTTCATCGCACTCCTTGTGTACTGTACTGTAACATAATATGGCTTTTGTTTACTAAACAGCACTGCATACGATCTTGACAATATCATGCTATTGATGGGATATTTATAATTGGTATAAGAACAAAATCTGTCTATATTTTAATATTCTTTCTATTTATGGGATATTTATGATTGCTATAAGAACAAAATATGTCTATATTTTAATAGAAACCACCAAGGGTGCTTATACCAGGTGAATGACGTCATATAATTTTTTCTATATCCATCAGTGATTTTTCAAGATCGTGGGTATAGATTTTGGAGAATTTGTCACGTGACTTCCGGTTAGCAACCGTGTGGAGATTGATTGCAAAAAACGCGGAATTGAAAATGAAGAATCGCGATAAAAATGAAAGTAGCTACTTCACAACTTACGAAGAATTCACATGTGATTTAAGTCTATTAATTTCATTTAGACCAATTTCGTTGGTCAGCTAAATGAAAACGAAAAATGAAGAAGTCATGACGATAATCCAGACAAGAATTTACAATCCACGACACGTCTTGTCAATTTGGCATGTCGTCCCTGTCGTGACCACTGCATGGTGTTACATAAATTATTCTTAGCGTTATGTCGCCGAAAAAAGGCAAATTTGAGGAACATCATGTGTGGTTGCTCCACTACGTGTCACGTATGATTCATATTATTAGTTATGCTTATGGTAGTTTTACTATAGCAATACCCACCGCGAAGACGCCCGTATCTTTAATGAGCAGGACATATAAATTATAACAACTTAATCAACAGGACCCACCAACTTAATAGCGTATCAGCAGGACCACTTAACCAGGAGTGTCTCTGTCTGGAGGAGATTTTTTTTTTAACAGGATTTACAATCGATCAGTAAGTGAGACCAGTCTGATTGATGCGGCTATCTGCGGCACATGGTTCTTAATTATAGGTTTGTTGGTCGGAATGCCTGATTGTGATTATTGGTTTCACTTTTCTTGCTGGGTCAGTTGCACTCTTGAATTCTTCTCACATCACAGTGGGTGTGCTATTCAATTTGGAGTTAATATTTAATTAGAACCCACGTATATATGTCGTTGATGACAACGGAAGCCGTCCAATCCGATAATGGAGAAACTGATTCAGATCCCGATAAGTGCATGAATCATAAATTGGTTATTGAAAAAATCACATTAGAACAGAGACTATATATATTTCGTTCTGGTGACGCTATCGAAGACGAAAAACACTTTCTGTTAGAATTTAGCGCTTACCACACATCATGTCTTCAGCTCATTATATAACCTCATGAAGACACATGTCCCAGTATTCGAAAGCATGACCAAATAGAACAGCTTGTCATAATCATGTCCAACAGTACTCCAAATATACGCAATTCAATTTGTCATATGATCCGCATATTATTTTCGGCACCCGATGAGCATCGCGTAATTAATTAATAATAAGATACGAATACATGTAGACGAGACCACGCTTTGACAGCTCTTTGAAGATATATTTTACCCTCTTAATATCATTTATATATACATTAGTGAAGTGGATTAGTAAACGAATTGTTCACTTCGTGACTAAAGCATGAAATTCTGCTCATGTGTACATATTCACATACCAATTGATATTAGATATGGCGCCACGCTGAAATGTCACTTTAACCCCTTTTTACTGGGTTTTTCCGAATTTCAAGAGCGTTTCGTGATTATATAATTTATTAAATCACAATTAATCTTACCATGGAATCTGCGATTTAAAATTAGGCATATACATTTGGTATGACTCTGCGAGATATAATGGCACATTTTAGGGCGACATTGGAACTACCCGTTCAAGATGACCGTCAAAATGGAAACAGTATAAGTGGAACATTTAACGTTTTTTCACTAATATCGTCCAGACAAATTTCTTCTGTATGAAACTTGTTCGGAAATGTGACTTTATTTTGTATTTATCATGTTAATTGAACACTGGAGCAATGAAATATTCCATTCCCGGGATCCCAACCCCTTCTGATCCCTCAATCATTCGATTTTACAGAACGCGGTATGAAATTTCACCAAAATCACTATTGGGATTCTAGTCATATTTCAACAAGAAATGATCAGAACTGTGCAAAGTAGTGAGGTATACCATTACTCGTGAATATTTCAACTCAATGGAACCAAAATTGTCACTTTGGCTAAAAATGGCCGTCAAAATGACAGTCAAAATATGGAAAATGGTAAATATTGTCCCAGGGTGACATGACATCGCTTAAAAGTTGTGGATGATGAATAAAATTGGCTGTTCTGTCGTATATACTTTTAATAGTAACATTTATGATGCAACTTGAATAAGTGTTGCTATTTCATACCAAAATTATAGGAATTTTCTCTCAAAAGCAGCAAAAAAATAACTTTTCAGGTTTGCACCATAAAATGAACTATCTTTGGTGGTTATTGTTTTTGATCCGTGTTAAATGCGTCAGACTGATGTGTTTTTAGAAAAATATAATCAAGCTGGCTTGCAAAATGTCCACAAAATTTTGTAGAAAACTTAATATTTTCAAACGTATCCCGGACATTATTCTCTGTTCTTTTGCAGATGTAAAAACATTTCATTCTAAATTATGCAGTGTGTAATTCTGCCGAAAACATCTTATGGGGTTCTGGCCATGATTTTGAACGGAAATGAGCAGAACTCTGAAACTGAACTGAGAGGGGCATAAGTATGTGCCTATTCTGGCCCAATAACATGTGGAACGATTATAGGTAAGTGGGTGTCAGATCAGTTATCACGTCTGTCGGAGTAGGCGTCCCCACACCTAGCAAACTATAATGACAGAGAAATAGACAGCGTAATACAGTGGCAGGTAGACCAGAAAGCCTTTTATAAAGTCAAACAAGGAGATTCGTGAAAAACTGCTTAATAAAATAAAATTCTTGGCCATTGGCATCAATATTGATTGACTAATGTCAGGAAACCCGTTTCCTCCATTGTGCATATAAAAGACCACCAATGTGAAGAACTCTGACATTAGCTCTCAATCGATTAACATATACTAGATATTATGGAAAGTGATAGCCACCAAGGTCCGACTGTACAACTCACCCATAACCATACAATATGCTATAGATACATAAACACCACACAAATGACCATGTAGCCACTAGCTTTATACATATACACCTCACCCATAACCATGCAACCTTACTACCGTAAACCACATATGACTATACAGCCATGAGTCGCCATACTCCTACACTTCACCCGTGACCATATAGTCACTTCCTGTATACACATTCTCCACATTCGTGATTATACAGTCACTTATTGTATACCTATTCGGCTCACCATTGGCCATACAATCACTCACTGTGTATCCATTTGCCACATGTATGGAAATATATCCACTCAATGTATACATATACACTGCAAACATAACCATAGAGTCACTCCGGGTACAGATATACACCTCACCAATGTCCATACAACCTTTCTATATATACCAATGCCCCGCACACGTGTCCATTCATAAAAACTTGAATATACTCCTCATTCAAGACAATTCAGCCACTCACTGTACACCCATACGCAACATTCGTCGTCAAACAGTCACTCCTTTTAGTATGCACTTATCTCGCAAGAATCACTCATATATAAATGTAATACAAGAATCACTCATATATACAAGTAATACAATGATCACTCATATATACAAGTAATACAAGGATCACTCATATATACAGGTAATACAAGGATCACTCATATATACAGGTAATACAAGGATCACCCATATACACAGGTAATACAAGGATCTCTCATATATACAGGTATTACAAGGATCACCCATATACACAGGTAATACAATGATCATTCATATATACAGGTAATACAAGGATCACTCATATATACAGGTAATACAATGATCACTCATATATACAGGTAATACAACAATCAATCATTTATACAGGTAATACAGTGATCACTAATATATACAGGTAATACAAGGATCACTCATATATACAGGTAATACAAGGATCACTCATATATACAGGTAATACAACAATCAATCATATATACAGGTAATACAAGGATCAATCATATATACAGGTAATACAAGGATCACTCATATATACAGGTAATACAAGGATCACTCATATATACAGGTAATACAATTATCACTCATATATACAGGTAATACAATGATCACTCTTATATACAGGTAATACAAGGATCACTCATATATACATGTAATACAAGGATCACTCATATAAACATGTAATACAAGGATCACTCATATATACATGTAATACAAGGATCACTCATATATACAGGTAATACAAGGATCACTCATATATACAGGTAATACAATGATCACTCATATATACAGGTAATACAAGGATCACTCATATATACAGGTAATACAAGGATCACTCATATATACAGGTAATACAATGATCACTCATATATACAGTTAATACAAGGATCACTCATATATACAGGTAATACAAGATCACTCATATATACAAGTAATACAATGATCACGCATATATACAGGTAATACAAGGATCACTCATATATACAGGTAATACAATGATCACTCATATATACAGGTAATACAAGGATCACTCAACTATACAGGTAATACAATGATCACTCATATATACAGGTAATACAATGATCACTCATATATACAGGTAATACACCAATCAATCATATATACAGATAATACAATGATCACTCATATATACAGGTAATACAAGGATCACTCATATATACAGATAACACAAGGATCACTCATATATACAGGTAATACAACAATCAATCATATATACAGGTAATACAAGGATCACTCATGTATACAGGTAATACAATGATCACTCATATCTACAGGTAATACAATGATCACTCATATATACAGGTCATACAATGATCACTCATATATACAGGTAATACAAGGATCACTCATATAAACAGGTAATACAAGTATCACTCATATATACAGGTAATTCAAGGGTCACTCATATACACAGGTAATACAAGGATCACTCATATAAACAGGTAATACAAGGATCACTCATATATGCAGGTAATACAAGTATCACTCATATATACAGGTAATACAAGGATCACTCATATAAACAGGTAATACAAGAATAGCTATATACAGGTAATTGAAGGCAAATGTTAGTAGCACAGTTCCGTATATACTTATCTATAGCTTTAATATAAATCATTGTATGTGTATGCTTACACAAATATTATGGTACCCCATGTGGTTTCCTACGACGAAATAACTACAAAACATACCATGGAAACTTGCTATTATCTGAACGTACCTCAAGCGTTAAAATCGACGAGTGCAAATAGACGACACTTCGTTCACGACCTCCTCTGAACGAGGAATCGAACACACCCAATTAGGCAGATGTGTACTTCCGCGTGGCAACTAATGGACACCCCTACGCCACGTTGGGCTGATTCATAGTTTCCGCTTCATCGAAAATTGAATCTTCGTCTTTGGTGCTTGGGCGTATTTAATTTTCTGCTTCGACAGACCAAAGCCATAGTGATATATAGCTTGTACCAGTTTATATGGTATTATCGTATAACACATTGCATCTGATAGTCCTTGGTGTGACCTCTTAACTCTTTGACCTTGACAGTTAATGAAATTCCGTTCTGATTGATTTTGGGTTCAATAGTGGCTTACTTGTTTTGTATACTATAACAATAACATGATTTTTGAGGGCGTTATGGTTTATTAACGGCCCGGTAGGAATGACGAAGTCGAGTGACGCTTATAGGCATAAGGTATGTTAATCATTCCAGAGGACCGTTAATAAACCATAATGCCCGACACGATCATGCTATTACTATTATTACCACACATTTCGGCTTTTGACCCAATTGATCATTCAATGCCAGTGGAATATTAAATGAAGTAGATTAACTATTAAATATTTCCAAGAAAACTTAGTTTATTTAAATTTAATTAAACTTTAACATTGTGTACAGTCATGTAAGTTAACAATAATAAGTAGTGCATGTGAATTGTTCGGTGGTGAAATGTGTCCTCAGTCATGACAATTTGTGCAATTGGGTGTTCATTCAGACTTGTCAGCTGACATTGAATCTCGAAAATAGAAGAGATAAAAACCAGCATTGAAGACAAGTGACAAACGCTGACAGCCAAAGTTATTGATGCATTTTAACTGTTGAGACAATAATTCAACAAAATAGCGTGATTTCCAATCATAAACCACCACAGTGTCGAGAAAAATATCTTCCCATTATTTCTTGAATAAGTCGGATGTTGAAGGGAAGTAACTAGCGTGATAATAAACGAGATATAACTTCCGGTCAGTTGCCGGGCAACGGGCCGATAACGAACAGAGCTTTTCAGTATTGGCCCGCGCCCCAGTGTTTTAGTAACAATACGCTAATTGGAAAGCCCCGAAAACGTATTAATGACCTAGAGAACGCCCTATATAATGTGGTAATGATGTTTATTCTTCCACAATGGACATTACAGAAATGAGACAAATATTATTAAGATTATATAGAGAATAATCAATTGTAACATGAAAACCGAGTGAGTGTTTTACCAGTAATGTATTCTCGACTATATATTCATGAAAACGGAGTGATCGTTTACCAGTATAGAAGGGGCTCTCATGTCCATTTCTTTGAAATCGGTGGCTAATAGCAAATTAATTTTAGATATATTCGAATACCTAACAATTTGAACATGATAATAAGTCCTACTTTTGGGTCTTTTCCTGGAAAATATCGTTACAATGTCAATTAATAAATATGCTAAGAATTTTTAACAAAAATCGATTTTGTAACTCGAGCCAAGTGTTAGCAAGTAAATATTTGAATTTGATGAAGAAAATATTCAACAATTTTAAATATATAGATTGCCATATAATTACAACCAAAAAGTGCATCTATATTCAAGATGATGGCCAAAAAGGTTGTCAAACTAGAGAAATAACTAAAATAAGTAACATTTATTTGATAACACTCCTAATGTGCTATTTATTGACTATAGGTGAATATATTTGCTCCATGTTCGAAAGAACATGCATGCACTTATGGCATACTGTATATACCCAAGAATTCAAGAGAATGAAACCACGAAAATGAGATAAAATCATCAAAATGCCGACCATGAACAATTTCAGAGTTGGCATTTAGTCTGGGAGGAAAATTTAGATAGTAAAATGATAATCTTTCGCCATCACTGATAACATTGCATCACACTTCCCCTTGACAGTGCAATTTTGAATTCAAAATCCAAGATGGCTCCAAAAACATTGACCGAAATTCTAATAATTGATGATTTTCCACATTCGCCTCTTAAATTTGAAATCGGTGGCTAATATCAACCTTAATATTTTGAATAAATTATCAAATCTGATCATTCGGCAACCATGTTAGATTGACATATTAGTATGCATATGCATCTCCATTCAAGATGGTGACTGAAATGGTTACCAAAATGGTGAAATCATCCCAATTTGCTAGTTTCATCGATAACTCTCATAATGTGGGTTTCAGTGACTAATGGTAAACACATTTGCTCCATGTTGGCACGAGAATGTTGATAAAAGTTGATACAATGTGAATATTTTGCGAAAAGTAGCTGTTTATATCCGAGATTTCATGAGAATGGAAACATATAAACCACGAAAATTAGATAAATTCATTTGATGTTGACCTGTTTAGAAAATATCGAAATCTGAATATATGTTGGTTACATCCATCATACATCGGAAATTGGCTCATTGTGTGACTAGACTGGAGAAAAATCCCTAACTCAACAATAAGGCTGTCGGTATTGAGCGATATATAGTTTAATTACTTCATCTTGATATCGCCCCCTGTGGGGTTTGGATAATAATTGTTCACTTGACTCGTTTATTGATCATGTAATGGCATCCTACTAACTCAATTCTACCAACATTCAGCTGGTCACGGAAATTAATTGATTGGACATCAAACAATGCAGTACCCAAACACAGTAGCGGCAAATAATGTGTTTACATTACAGACAGATTGCACATTAACATGCTTTATATTTAGTGTATATTAAGTCCAATTATAAGAATAGAAGCTAATGTGGGATTCGTCGTTGATATTAATATACATGTACGCTAACATAGGGTACACTTTTCTGAAACGGGAAATTTACAATTGCTCTTCCTTGAATAACATCCAGTTCAAACCCAATGCACAGGTGCAAAACAGTATACCCCCTTTTTACCCTGTGCCAATGCATTCTCTTATATATGCGAGTCGACCATAGGTCGCCTCGCATATATAAGAGAATGCATTGGCCTAACAATTTTTTATAATTTTAATAATTTGTTCTTGTATTATTTAACAATTTTATAATTTCACCCATACAGAGCCCCAGACAAACACGAGCAGACGACACTCTTCTATATGCTTCTATATATGTGTGGGGCTCCCTGCAGGATAATGGATGTTTTTTTTTTATTTTATGTCCTAAAAACAAGAGCCTGTGAAGAAGCATGCGTTGGCGAATTCATAGGTACACTGACTCCACGCCCAACCACACCCGACCGTACCCGACCGAACCCGACCGAACCCGACCGTACCCGACCGAACCCGACCGAACCCGACCGTACTCGAATTCATAGGTACACTGACTCCACGCCCAACCACACCCGACCGTACCCGACCGAACCCGACCGTACCCGACCGAACCCGACCGAACCCGACCGTACTCGAATTCATAGGTACACTGACTCCACGCCGAATTCATAGGTACACTGACTCCACGCCCAAGATTTGCGACGGCGTGGCTAATTTTGATCGATAGAGATAGGATAGGAGTATAGCCTCATATAAAGAGTTCAATTTCCTTATCTGAGTTACACAGAGGAGATCGGTCACTGGGCATCACAAATACTGTAAGTTCGTTCCGTGTGTGTTACCTATCTTCACGTGCAGAACTGATGCAGGTATCAAGTTTATATTCGTTACACCCATGGCATTTGTCACATGTGTTGTCGCAGTTCTTCCATACTTGCGTTATACGGTCTCATCAAAATGTCATAGTAACATGTTCACACCAAATGTTGTTTAAATGCCTGTACTTCGGTACTTGTATCGGCTGTCGACAACGTTCCAGATAAAACTAATAGGATAGATATTCCCGCATTAACGCACAGTTCGATTTTGTTGTAGAGGCAATTGAACTCACCGACATGTTGGGATGCATGTATTATTATTGGCTTGAAAGTGTGTTGTATTCCTTCCAGATGTTTTATAGAGGAACGTTTGCTATCAAACTGCAATGAACACAGGTCCGCATAAAACACAGGTCGTTAAACGTTGAAAATCTTATACTTTTCTGAGGAAGTCAATTATAGTTATGGACTCTTCAAAAAGCTAAAAAATCTTAATTCAAACATAACTTTGTTGTCTATCACTTCCACCCTTTTCGCAGTATCTACATCCCACGCTGTCAGCTTGTAATAGGCCTTCTTGTCAGATCCGACTAGTATGGTGGTACGGTTTGTTAGCAAATTAAACTGCTGTGTTCGATGGACAATTGAAGGATTTCATATGAGATTTCGGGGGTTCTGTGATTCTAAAATCTTTACTTTCTGTGAACGAACAGTAGCTGTATATTGCTAATGAAAGCCCAGTGTGTATGGTTTGCAAGAACTCTTAATAAAAGTTCCATCAAATTGTCTTGATGACCCGTCATTGTATCAAGTTGCTTCGATGCCCCATCTTATGACAAACCTCAGGTTATTTTCCCCGACACTGATGTTTTTGATATATTCTAAAATAAGCTGATCAGCATTACTTCGGTTGTGCGCATAGTTACGTTAGACTACAGCGAAGTGAAGCTGCGATGTATATGCTATGAAGTCAGCGGCTGTATTAAAATTTATTTAATAAATTTGCATTGTGGACTCTCTTATCTGTGTCACAACAGAAGCAAACATGTCATAACATATCTCTGATATGCAATCGGAGAGTTTTCTGGTTAGCCCGCGGGATGTGTTTGTAATTCAACTTTAGTTGCTGGGGTTAGTTGGTTGCAGATAGACTATCGTCACTGCGACCATCTATTGGACTAAGAGTGAGGGTATCACCCCCTCCCCCTGAATCCTGAATACCAGTTAATTTTGGGAGGTGAATCCTGAATACATGTTAAGAAATAATATGCGACAAATTGACTGTTTTAATATCAGACGGATACAAGCAGAAGTTACATAGACACATTATGATCCATTATACCTGACTTGATATTGGAGTAGAGTGTTATGGGCGTTATGAGGCCGCTACGATACGATTAATTATACTTTATGATGGCATGGTGGTCGAATATGCACAAGAAGCTATTCTACCCACTCATTCATACAGATAACTAGCACAAAATATTATTTTGCGCCATCAAAACCTGCGTCCAAGATGTTTTGCTTGAACCCGAATACCAATTAATTCCGGGGTATGAATCCCGCGTACGGCTTCAAAACACCCTGAATCCCGCGTACCGAAAAGGGGGGTGATACCATCAAGACCATATATTTGATTAAGAGTTGTACATATGCTGACTCACATCATGAGGAATATGACAATGTAAACTATTCAAAGAATTTCGGGTGACGAAACACAGATATGCCAAAACAAGAAACTAAAAAAATTGCCGTCTGCCTTAATGCATCTTATTAGACACAACTGTCTCAGAATAAATATAAAATAAGGTTCTAATGATTTGCACTAAACTATGTAATGCCTGTGTGTCGTCGGTATTTCTAAATTGAGCAATTATAATTCCCGGTGGCAGTATGATAGCAATACAGACTTCGACTTCGATGAAGTCAAGTTGTGATATTGCTCCTGAAAATTCCAATTTTTTGTGACCGGACAAAATCAACGTGGACAACTATTCATTAAGGATAGACAACGAATAAAGCTGATCTGCACCAAACGAAATAATATAAGTTGGATTTATCTCTGTATTGTGACTGCAGGGATTCTTGTGCGTAATATATCCACCTCATTTGCTAAATGCCAGTTGAGAATATGAACATTTGTCAAATTTTATAATTGTGAGTTTTGGCGGCCATCTTGGCGACCAACAATGGTCGAATAGATCAACGTCGATTGTAAGTGAATAACACTAATCATATATAAAACTGTGTGCACTTTTGTTTATTATAATCTGCCTATTTAACGTACTAACTTGCCACAGTTTACACATAACCGAACAAGATGCAAGGGGCATGTGTGTCAATTCAACATATTTCTATATTTCGGTCTCCATTTTGACAGCCATTTTGTTGTTTTTTTTTCATCAATTTGGTCTTTCAAAGGAAAGCTTGATGAAAATTTATCATTGATTCTGATTGATTTAGAAATATTTCCCCTTTTCTGTGTTAAATTTCATTCCTTACCCGGTGCCCATTCTGCTATTGTTTGTGGCTGCCATGATGATGATTTGATCTAATTTTTGTGCTATCATGCTGTTGAATTATCGGGTATCAACAGCTATATTTCACAATTTTTACAAATTTTACCATGTGTACATAGTCTTCCGCGAACATGAAGTACATATAATATTCACATATATTCACATTTACCCAGCACATGAGTGATATCGATGAAAACTTGACAGATTTGGGTGATTTATCAATTTTGGCAGCCATCTTGACCACCATCTTAAACGAAGATGTGCACTATTTTGCTGTGGTCATGTTTGTTTTAAACAAAATGGCGGCTCCCATCCAGAGGTCACCTCAAGATCCATATGAAGTTTGGTGACGATTGGATGAGAAATATGACCTGTAAGCTATGCTAAATTATTTTGTCATACAAAGAGTAAAATCCAAGATGGCGGCTGGCAGCCATGTTTTTTTTTTACAAAATTCGGGAACAAATGGTAGTGGCAGTCATCCATCGAGAGATCACACCGGTGATCCATATAACGTGTTGTGATGATCGGATGGGGATTTATAAGCTCTGCAGGGTGTGTTAAATGATTTAGTGATGCAAATAGTAAAATCCAAGATGGCTGCCAGCGGCCATTTTTCAGCAAAAATTATTCATTTTGACAGCTCCCATCTAGAGTTGATCCTTGACCCATTTACCGAATATCGTTGAAATCGGTCAAAGTTTGTTTTAACACCTATGTTTATTTGAAGAGATCAGTGAAGAGTTTACTTTTATTTGAAGAATATATTATTTTGTTATGTTTTCATTTATATCAGGTTGATTAAATGATTTTTAATAGAAATATTTAAATCTGAGCCTTTCTATTTCAATGTGCATTGATAGATCATTGATGAAAATTCAACAAGCTGACCTTTTGTATTACCCATTGGTGTCATCCCTCATTATTAACTGTTGGTGAACTCAAACCCCCTACCAAGAGTTAAGTGCATACCTATTACATAATAGAAACATTCTTAAAACCGTATGTCCATTATTTTGAAGAAAAATTACTCAAGTAAAAAAATTACAGGGCCAGGAAATAACGTGTAAGTCGGGCTGATGAACCGCCCACCCAGCCCCGCCTAGTGTTCGGAACAAAAATTGCAAACCCCCCCCCCCCCTGGATTATGCGCAATTAATAGTATATGACAATTATCCGGCAGTGTGCACCGTACCCGATCGTACTCGAGCGCACCAACCGGACCCGACAGCACCCAACCGCACCGACCGTACCCGACCGAACCCGACCGTACCCGACCGAACCCGACCGAACCCGACCGAACCCGACCGAACCCGACCGTACTCGAGCGCACCCGACCGCATCCGACCGTACCTGACCGTACCCGATAGCACCAGACCGTACCCGACCGTACCCGACCACACCCGACCGTACCCGATCGCACCCGAACGCAGGACTCCGAACGCGATGGTTCTTGCCCTATCGCGCAGAATATACACGTATGTACCTAAGTTACATGCCATATGAGAGACCGAAATTCAACTGGAAGCAATTTATATCATATTCACATCAATTTATATCATATTCACATCAGGTTTATATCATTTTCACATCAGGCTTATCAACATGATTCAGCAAACACCATTACAAGATACACTACCCGAACCCGGGAAAACATAGATACATGATACACTACCCGCAACCGGGAAAACACCATTACAAGATACACTACCCGAAACCGGGAAAACATAGATACATGATACACCACCCGCAACCGGGAAAACACCATTACAAGATACACTACCCGAAACCGGGAAAACATAGATACATGATACACTACCCGCAACCGGGAAAACACCATTACAAGATACACTACCCGAAACCGGGAAAACATAGATACATGATACACTACCCGCAACCGGGAAAACACCATTACAAGATACACTACCCGAAACCGGGAAAACATAGATACATGATACACTACCCGCAACCGGGAAAACACCATTACAAGATACACTACCCGAAACCGGGAAAACATAGATACATGATACACTACCCGCAACCGGGAAAACACCATTACAAGATACACTACCCGAAACCGGGAAAACATAGATACATGTTATGGTAATATATAGAGGATATCTATCCAACGACATATTATGTTGGGATATAAGAATTTATGAATCGAGTCGTTGACGAGTTGAAAATCAAATATATCAAACGAGTTTCATAAAATCTGATACCTCAACCTAACGATTTGTAGATTTTGTATATCACATGAAAAACTAGAGCTGTGTGCCAAAATCCATAAAGGAAACTTTAAAATTCATATATGTGACCCGCCATATCAAATCCAGTCGTAAGTCGGGATTTTTTTACCCTGTGCCAATGCATTCTCTTATATATGCGAGTCGACCATAGGTCGACTCGCATATATAAGAGAATGCATTGGCCTAACAATTTTTTACAATTTTAATATTTTTGTCTTGTATTCTTTAACAATTTTATAATTTCACCCATATAGAGCCCCAGACAAACATGAGTAGACGACACTCTTCTATATGCTTCTATATATATGTGTGGGACTCCATGCAGGGTAATGGATGTTTTTTATTTTATGTCCTAAACATTTTAAGAAACATTTATTTTTTTTAAATGATAAAAAAATGTTAGGCCAATGCATTCTCTTATATATGCGAGGCGACCTATGGTCGACTCGCATATATAAGAGAATGCATTGGCACAGGGTAAAACAAATCCCGACTTGCGACTGGATTTGATATGGCGGGTCACATATTTACATCATTGGCTTATTATCAGGACCATGCACTTGACCAGGGGTGACACTGTGCAAAATTGCGAGCGTGTGACTGTGTGAGCGCACCCTTAGTAATATTTTCCCACAATATATAGAATGATCCTGCTATAGCGACATGGAATGCCAAATACTGAAGGTACGCCTTGTCACAAAAACGCAATTAAAAACCCAGATGGCTATACGCCCAAGAGTGTTATACAAGGCCACCCAATGATCCCATTCATTATGATATTGAACCGCTGATATATTTATGAGTGTATTCAATGAGTCGTAACAGTCATATGGCATTGGAATACGATTTAATACATTTGGTAATTGTTATGACGCCAATGGTCGTTTTAAACAACTGAAGGTTGTTTTTTTTAATAGAAAGTCGGTGGTGCGTTGAACGTTATGTTGCGAAATTCCAATTTAAAACCATTAAATGTAGACGCTCGCGCTGTTTGCAATGACCAAGTTCGAGAGAACTAACATGGGTGTTCAATTTTACCACTGCATAAATTTTCCTATTCAATTATAATAGTATTGGAATGGAATATTATTCGCCTGGGGTTTGTTCAGGAAATACAAGCAAACTACGGACAGACCGACGTATAACACAAATCCCTTTCATTGGTGGGAAATGTTTTAAGCTGCTTTCATATAATTTGTCACATGATCCGACGATTATTCCCCGCACGCGATGAGCATCGTATCATAAATCAATGAATAAATACAGACGAGACGATCCTATGCACATTAAGCTTTACCGATGATATACATAGACAGAACACAACGTGCATCTTAATCGAGACTCTTTTATCGAATGAGTTGCGGATGGCGCAAGGATATATTTCGCGAGAGCGTGGCTCGATCGAAATATAACTTTGCGCCGTCCGCAACGAGTTCGATAAAAGATTCGAGATTATGATGCAAGTTGTGTTTTGCATTTATTCTACACCGTTCAGTCAGATACGTTCAATCCATGAATGTCACCTTCATTGTTACTATAGCTACCTTTATTTGATTTAAGACTGAGAAATAACCAGTAATTATTGGGGGATCACCGGAAGCGGATGATCGACGTAATGTACGTCATCTTTCTTGACGACAACGTCAACAAGAATAGTTCAGACTTGTATTCCACTAGAGGTATACATTAATATGTATTCAATGGCTGGGATTCCGTTGAATACATGTGACTCACGTCAATGGATGTGGAATAAATTACCATCTATTAATATCATTATTATACTGTTCAAAACACAATGTACAATTATATGTTACAACTTATTATGTATGCATACTGTCCTTTAAGGATGTTTTGCCAGTTATACTTATCTATCTATTGACCTATCAGACCTGTGGCCAACGCATGGGGCTACCTGGTTAGGGTGGATACACACATGCATGTAATATATGTAAATATCGTGTATTTGGCGTTTTACATGGATCATACAGACCATGTAATGTGTGTTTGCTGACAACCCAATCATTGCGGCTATGTTTGCCCACAGTGAGTCAAGCTCTGAACGTGCAGAGAACAGTTGACTGGACGAAGTCGTCAGGCCGCTTAAAATAATTGTTCCGGCGATAACCCAAATGTTGGACGTTCTGTTGCAATCATTGTCAGTCTTCTCTTGATTGTATACCAGTAATGGTTCCAGGATTTCCCCAATACAGGGGGCTATGATCCCCAACATGGGGGCTATATTATCCCGGAAGCTACCGGACTGACCACTACATATTTCCTCGACCGGGGGGGGGGGGGGGCATGCAACACCAATAGTCATACCACCCTGAAGCCACGAAGCCACTCCAGATTTGTAAATATTGTAGTTGACAGTCATATCTGTCGTGCCTGTTTGCTACGAGTGATTAATCTGATATGCAGCAATTTATGCTATTCATATAATTATGAACATATTATTACAGCTTTAAATTTGAAGGTACAGAAGGTAGTGTTGCTGTGTGTCTTCATTCGGGAGAAGGGTTGTCCAGCTGCGAGTTCACAACTACATCATTTTTCCTCTCGTGTGTTACAATTTACAACTATGGAATATTTAAGTAAAACATGTTGTACATTCTTGCCCAGATAATCCAGAACCAGGCCCCTCCCCCAATAATGGATTATAGTCCAAAACGTGACAATTCGAGCCTGTACAAGCTAAAATTGTATTGTGACAGTTAGGAACTTGTTCATCCTTTGGCCTGAGAAACATATACTGTTCTGTAAATTTTGGGTTAAAATGGGGGGGGGGGTGACTCTTTTTTTCTTTCAACGAGCAATCTCAACAAACTGGTATTGTCTTTCTTAATTTTTCAAGGCATGAGAGCACCATATCTGATTGTTAAAATTTGAGCTCAGGCCATGCATAGTCGGGAAACAAATATCATTATCCTTACGACTCGGCGTTGTCCGATTAGGCTAGGCGTTGTCCGATTAGGCTAAATCACTTAACATGGAATTCACCACGTATGCGTTAGTTGATTGACATGTGTATTAATATAGCACTTCCAAAATGTGGAGCCAGAGAGCCGTTCGGATTTTGCTGGACGAGATCAAATTTGGAGTCAGTGTGTGGGACATTAAACACTCATGTATCACAGTCGTCCAAAACGAGCTTCAAAAGTATGCACATTTATTTTTATTTTGGATGACCCTGTTTCCAAGAAATGACGAGAAACAAATCAAGTATAAAATCGACGGACTCAAATCCACTTTTCGAAATGAACTAAAACTCGCGAAAAACAGCAACAGACAGGATTTATTCATTTCGGCACCCATGAAAGAAGACATGCTTATGACTGGCCTGAAATCTCTTGATAACAGTTAGTTTGATTTTGGCTTATAACTACTCACTGGTCTCACCTGTTGAAATGGAACGATCGCGCGCAGGCGATTAATGCTATCAATGATTGGTATGACCATGTAAAATACATGGATTTTACATACAGACATTACATGCATGTGTGTATCCACCCTTAGGCGCTACTTTTGAAACCATACATAATTATATCACTAGTGTTGCGGCTGACGCGGTTACACGCCCGATAACCCTATAGGCTGGTGGCTGTGGGTAGGCATATTGCTGTAGTGATATTGTGTGGCGGTTTTCACACGTGTGCTCAGAATTTGAGGAAAATCATAAATTCTGGAATCCACCAGGCGAGAACGCTTATGGCATTAGATAGGACCATGACTGGTGTATCCATACACCATTTGTGATAGCCGTGTGCCTTTAGATATATTTTTTATTACTTAATTTGTCGAATTTTACAACCGGTTTTTGTCGTTTATCAAAGAAACTACCTAATATAAATGGTAGAAATCTCGATATGTAGGCTTCATGTACACATGTCACTAGATGCACATTCCATTGATACAATGAAACCAAAATCCACAATAAAAGACATATTTTTCGTGGAAAAATATCGATTTTCCTGAGTGTCATTTCACAAATTTATGACAAGCATATTGCCTCCGCAGATAGGCTCATGGCAAAGCACAAACTTGTTATGATAGGCAAGTGGCATTGTTGATAGGCACGTGGTAACTATTGACCAAGCTCCAATTTAGCACTTTAAAGCCAACAATATGCAACTTCTGGCATATATTATTTTATAAATACACTCTGGAATGATTATTCATTCATATAAAATAGACAGAACCACACATATGTGTGCATGACGTGAAAATTAACGCACGAGTTTGTTACGCGGAATGTTACGTTACAACGATGGGGCGCGAGTTGTAACTTGCAGCATAATTTAATTTTCTCACCACGCACACATAATGTGTAGTTGTGTTTTATTACACACCCACTAGAACTATTCAATATCGAGATTTAGCGTTTATTGATTCGTTTCTGTCGTAATTTATAGCCATTTTTATCAAACTGATAGGCGACTTTATTAATAAAGTTTGTAGTTCTTGTTCAAAAGATAAAGTTGACGTAATTTGTGACTCGTGACGTCGACGTTTTCCGTATTGTATACGTGTTGAATACGTTGGTAAAGATATTGTATGGGCTACACTGCTCAACATAAGAAGATTAACACAATAGGTGTGTAATAAATATATAATTTGACTTGCGTGTTTGGCAACCGACAATAACACTATATTTATTGGAACTAATATATGTTTCGTTCTCGTTTCAGTTGCAAGCATGGCACTCAAATAAAAATGTTTTAACTGCGGGACAAAATTTGCTGACCTCGAGAATATCGTTGATCATATATAAATACAATTGGACCACTATAAATGGTTGGCATTTTTTGTCAATACCGTGGGGCAGGTTGGGTACGAAGTAGGTACAAAGTGTCGGCTCTTTCACTAATGGCCTTCTAACGTCAACCATTTCTGAGATATGCATTACAGTTTAAACGGAAGTTGCAAAACCCGCTCAAATTTGTGCTATTATTTCATAATATAAAACTGAATAAATACTAATTATTTCAAAGTTTTAATACATTTTATCAGATTTATTGACTAATTTCTGCATTTAGAAGCAGAATCTTAGATTTAAATGTCAGAAAATCTGAAATCATCCCGCGATGACAACTCGATGTTTTTTTCTGAGGTGATCATTTCTCCGATATGATATCGTACTCGGTGAATTTTAGACGCACCCAAAAACCTGCCCCACGGTATTGACAAAAACATTTACCACTATAAATGCACACGAAATCTCACGGCGATTCTTCCTATATATAGCCCATGAGACAACAGCGCCCACTCAATTAAGTTAACGCCCCACACACATTTGTATTATTGCTCGGTGCTCCTGTTTATGTATATGCGGCATAACTGTGTCATGCCCCAGGTCCACTATATGTATGCTCTTATGGGGCGCCGTTCTTCTATTTATTACCTATTTAGTGATATCACTAATTCATTTTATGATATCACAAAATCGATTTTGTGATATCACTAAATGCTTATTATTTTGTGATATCACAAAATCGATTTTGTGATATCATAAAATGAATTAGTGATATCACAAATTCGATTTTGTGATATCACATATTCATTTTGTGATATCACTAATTCTGACAACATGACTATTTAGTTACATCACTAATATTATTTTGTGATATCATGAAATATTTTGTGATATCACTAAATCGTGTAAATGAATTTATGATATCACAAATTTGATTTTGTGATATCACTAAATGCTACTATTTTGTAATATCACTTATTCGATTTTGTGATATCATAAAATCATTTAGTGATATCACAAATTCGAATTAGTGATATCACAAAATGATTTTATGATATCACTAAATATGTAATAAATAGAAGAACGGCGCCCATAGTATGATTTGTGATATCACAAAATGAATATGTGATATCACATATTCGAATTTGTGATATCACATATTCGAATTTGTGATATCACAAAATGATTTTGTGATATCAAAAATTCGAATATGTGATATCACAAAATAGTAAGCATTTAGTGATATCAATAATTCGATTTTATGATATCACAAAATGTTACATAAATAGTAGAATGGCGCGGCAAGCTATGCCTTTTCCTATTTATTGATATCACAAAATGAATTAGTGATATCACATATTCAATTTTATGATATCACAAAATGAATATGTGATATCACAAAATAGAATTAGTGATATCACTAAATGCTACTATTTTGTGATATCACATATTCGATTTTATGATATCATAAAATCAATTTGTGATATCAAGAATTCGAATTTGTGATATCTTAAAATATTTAGTGATATCACAAAATAATTTGTGATATCACAAAATGAATTAGTGATATCACATAATCGAATTAGTGATATCATAAAATGAATTAGTGATATCACTTTATAGGTAATAAATAGAAGAACGGCGCCCCATATGCTCTAGCTATACAGGTTCTAGCGTACCCTAATTTTCGCACCTGATATTTCTCTGAGCCCATTGTCTTTACCTATATTGATACCACATAAAATTATGTATAACTATTAGCTACATTTAGCATTGGCGGGACATTGAATTATTGTTAATAGCATCGTTTTCAGTTATTTATTTGTGTGCGGTTTATATTCCATAAACCGGCGTAGACATGAATCTTTCTGGTCGAAGAGAAAAAAAACAAATATATGAACGCCATTCTTTCGCAGAACGCCAAAAATAAAACCGGCTATTAATGGTAGCTATATTATCTATATGTAGTGGACCATGACCACTCAGCCTGAAAACTGCACAAAGCTGGCATGGCTCATTTATTTACATTAAAATATGCTGAATAGTTTGGGCTATACTTTCCCCATTTTCAATTAAAACCCCATTTTGCAAGTTTGTCACAGTTAAAACGTTTTACATTACAACTGCCAGTATTTAGTTCTTGGAAATAAGTAGTGTATGTTTCCTGACTCATGGACGATGTGAATTTACAACACAGTGAATAATATAGCATCACAAAAGCGTTTTTCTCAGACTAAAACCACTATTGATCATTGTGCTACATGCGTGTCTGTGTTTGCCATATGTCTATCCTCTCGGTGTTTGGCTATTCAATATGCCTACCACAAAATATTGACGGGACAGTATGTCAAATAGCTGTTTTTAACTGAAAAATGCATTATTTGAGTTCGCAGTCATGTTTGTCTTGTCACTGAGATACTATACCACATGTATCCACGAAAATAACTTACAAATCGACATGCTGAGCAAATTTGGGAGTTTGTTTACTTTGAAAGTTAGATAATGTCGACAAAATCCGAGATATTTTGTCTTCAAACAACGTATTCTATACAATGCCAAATTGTTACCAAGAGGTTCAACTTATAAATCAGACATTACTGCATCTGACGTGATAAAAAAATCTGACCTTTTACAGCGTATTTGATCAATTATAATCTAAAACATACCTTGGTTGAGAAACCCGCCACGCAATATCACTACAGCAATATGCCTACCCACAGCCACCAGCCTATAGGGTTATCGGGCGTGAGTTAACCCTTTACCCAACAAAACGGCCAAAACCGGCCAAATAAAGCTTCAACAGCCTAAAATATCTTCGGTGTCTCAATAGAACCATACAAATATGGATATCATTGGAACCGGCTCCTTGACCACATTGTGATAGTTACAGTTATGCCCTGTGCCAATGCATTCTCTTATATATGCGAGTCGACCATAGGTCGCCTCGCATATATAAGAGAATGCATTGGCCTAAAAACAATCTTTTTTTAACACTTTTTACCATTTTTTCTTACATTCTTTAACAATTTTATAATTGTTAATGTGTTAAGCCAATTCATTCTCTTATATATGCGAGGCGACCTATGGTCGACTCGCATATATAAGATAATGCATTGGCACAGGGTCCTTCTGTTGGGTAAAGGGTTAAATGCATCCGATTTTTGAAATCGGTTGCGTTTAACTGCGTGAACTGAAACCCCAGTGATATATGTGACCCGCCATATCAAATCCAGTCGTAACTCGGGATTTTTTTTACCCTGTGCCAATGCATTCTCTTAATATGCGAGTCGACCATTGGTCGCCTCGCATATATAAGAGAATGCATTGGCCTAACAATTTGTTACAATTTTAATAATTTTTTCTTGTATTCTTTAACAATTTTATAATTTCACCCATACAGAGCCCCAGGCAAACATGAGCAGACGACACTCTTCTATATGCTTCTATATATGTGTGGGGCGCTCTGCAGGGAAATGGATGTTTTTTATTTTATGTCCTAAAAATTGTAATGGTATATGTATGGTCGACTGGATTTGATATGGCGGGTCACATATGTATGTATGGGTTGAAACGTTGGGCCTATAGCCCGATAGCCGCAAGCGTCAGCCGCAGGTCTGTAATAGCAGCTTAAGTGCCTGAACATTCCCACCAATGTAGGGAGTCAATTCCTGAACATTCCCACCAATGTAGGGCGTCAATTCCTGAACATTCCCACCAATGTAGGGCGTCAATTCCTGAACATTCCCACCAATGTAGGGCGTCAATTCCTGAACATTCCCACCAAAACAACATACATATTATTCAATCACATTTGCTATACTCTGACGGACGTAGACACTCAATACTGATTCACTTTTTCAGACATTAAGTTTTTTATATGGTGACTTTTCCTGAACAGAAATAGTTCTGCAAACGGCCGCCGAGAAACTAAAATATCCAATGAACAATGTGTTATTTATTTTCTCGCAGACATTCATGAGTTCAGATACTACATATATTAAACTGAGCGCATACCCTAGTTTGGTTCATAAGCTAGATGCAATGTATTCCAGTGCGTTTTTGTGTTTTGCAAATATTTCCTGTCAAACTCTCCAAAGACCAGCCTTGAAAATTTCTGTCTTTATTTTGTTCAAACCACTTTAAAAAAAATAAATGTAAGGTATCTCGCATAGTTTGAGGGTAACATATGTTGTTATATTACTATAGCATACATTGGTTATAAAGGATGATGATATTTTCTTTCAAATTTATAGCTTCAGATTGAATTTTTTGAAAATACACGAATAGGGCGTCATCAACCTGCTGAAATATTTATTACGGTGTTGTTTTCAGCCATTATCGGCCTTTTACCACCTTGACGAGAACTAAAATAGTTTCAATTACTGTAAATGTATTGTCAGTCAATGGTATAGGCATACATGACATCGGCCTTTAAGCCCAACACGCGCTTATTCCGGTAAAACCAATTCAGCCGACTGTCTTGTTTACTCACATAATATCGAAATCAATACGCGCACTTCCGTCGTATATTAAGAGATAACGCAGCAAACAGTGTGCTTGACAAATAGTCCACTCGTATCTCCTACCATGAATATCCCATCAATCTACCATGTATATCCCATCAATCTATAAGAATTATCCTCAATTCAGATTCAATTCAAAAGTGTTTATGATATTGCTCATGCACGTAACACATAATGCGTCTATTCATAAAACGTTTTTCAACAGCTACTTCATAAATAAATACAAACCACCAGGGCCGCACTCAAGGAATCACGGAACTAAATGGTTCCACGGTGTACTCGCTCCCCGACTCTAGAACACATTTAGCTCCCTGATTCCTATATATATGTATATGTGTGAATAACAGCGTTTCTTATAGTATTTTATCAAAATATAGACGTTACTGAAATCAAAAATGGATTATATCGAGCAGTAGTGGTTTATTTTTCCAATATGAGGCAACCTGAAAATCAGTGTCAATCCTCAAAATAAAGCCAAAAAATTTAGCTTTTTTTTCAATTTTACTAGCTAATGCATGTTGTATAACTGAAGTATGTCCTTATATACCATAATATTACTAAATTGAAAAGGAAATGTTAATATACATTTTGAGAGGGATATATTGTCCAATTTTAAACCCTTTTCATGCAGAATTTGGCAATTTATAATAAATATTTACCAAAATTAACAGAAAATAATTTTATTTTTTTTTAATAGCAATGTAAAGCAACCATAAGTCAATTTAAATATCGAAACATTATGATACAACATCAGACACAGCCTCAGGCATGAAATTTTACCAGATGGCAGGGCATACTGTCTGTTTAACAAAGCTGCCATGACAGTTTTGCACGACAGTAACTCTAGTGGTGATGCCATCACCCCCCCCCCCGACTTGGGGTGGGGCTACGGTCCCAGATAAGGCTACTGGGTGCCGGAAAAGCTTAATTGGGTCAAATGACACATTTTCCCATTGGGGGGGGGGGCTAACACTCCTCAAAATTGTGGGGAGGGGGGGGCTTTAGACCCCCTGACCCCCTAATGGTACCTGACATCCCAGCAAAATTACCGGATTTATCACTTTCTTTACTATCTACAGGCGAATCCATGCGTTTCTTCTTAAATCTGTCCAAAATGTGGTCATTTTCATTTGAAAATGAGAAAATATGGAAATAACAACTTATCATGGTGAGACGTGAAATTTCGTAAAATTCAAATTTTTCTTATAGGAATCACGGAACTAAATGGTTTCCCATAGGCGACAGTGTTAACGTTTCGGCCAAATTTGCTGAATTGAAGCCTGCAGGCCATACCAGTGATGTTTACCCAGCTAGATTGACACCAGTTGATCACGAAAATGCAAGAAAAATCATAGGTTAAGTGTTTACTTTTTAAAATAAATCCCCAAGTGTACGACAGGGCTATCTCACAGCCAAATTTGATCTGGAAAAACCCAGATCTACAACAGCTAGTTAAATACATTTCCCGCTCACAAAAATCCGTCCCCCATTCATTCACCAGTTTAAATTATTTAGATATTATGTACAAATCAAATAAACGCGATGTCATCCTTTAATAACGTGTCGCATGTATCAGGTGAAGGTCATTCTTCAGTTACCTTCACCTTTAGGGTTCCACGGTGTACTCGCTCCCCGACTCTAGAACACATTTAGCTCCCTGATTCCTATAGCCTTGAAATAGGGTGTCAGTCATTTGCAGAATGAGGTCCACAGAGGGTGAATTTAGTGATGCTTTTACTTTAAACATATTTTATTCGTATATAAATATACAAAAGGGATCGGGGCACAAGTTATTTCAACTTAGGTAGTCCCTCCCCCGTACAAAATTTACAATACATTGTTATAAGATGACAAAAGGCGATAACAGAAACGTTTGTACATGGTGAGAAAACAATTTGAATTTGCATTATGTCGAATAACATCTTTCAGCGTATGTTTATGGATTACCAATTAGAACGAGCATAAATATGTGCATATCTATATCTATTGTGATATTTAAGGAAGATGTAAATATAGATTGCAAGGCTATGTATGTATCAAACATTTGACTGTAATGTTAAGCTAAATGTGTATAGTAGTGAATTTGGCGATTCGCCAGATGACGCCCTTGACAGTTACGCTGGAAGAAATTATCGATGTGAATACAAATGGTACATGGATGTGGCAATCCGAATGAGGGAGGGGTGTCTAGCAATGTTTGTAATTGGTGTATATTGAGCGATTTGTGGTTGACATTGGATTGTGGCTATATGTCAACGCAGCCAGACGTTCATGAATCGAAGCGTTTTGTCGCAGCAATATACTGTTGCACTATTTGGAAAAACCTTATATTTTCCGGAATTGAGATGTACGATATCCCGAAAAGAAACTGATCGATGTCGGTTATAATGAAGCGTTCGCGGTTTAACTTATCGTCAAGTTCCAACCGTTCATTTTGATACAAAGGGCACATAAAAAAGAAATGGTATGCATCTTCCAAAGGGTTCCCACAACTGCAAACAGGACTTTCGGCTATGTAGTTTTGATACATATCAGCACGAAGATCACTGCACCCGTTTCGAATTCGGGAATGTATCATATTATATCGTCTGAGACCTGAATAGAAATGAGCTAGCGGGCTAGCATCACCAAATTCACCCTTTGAGAACCTCATTCTGCTTACACCTCAGCAGAATGAGGTTCCCAGAGGGTGAATTTGGTGATGCGGGGTAGCATCACTAAATTCACCCTATGGGGACCTCATTCTACAAATGACAGACACCCTATTTCAAGGCTTGGCCGCACTCCGCCCATGAGAGGGTGATTCTATTGAAACATTATACATTATTGTGGTTGCTTAGATGTAACATGTAGTATATGTTCAACCGAGTCACGACGCCGTCAATGTCATACCGTGTTACCGTCGACTATCTTGATCATTCTCAGATCATGCCACGAACCTCTACCCCAGCTATACGCCCGTATGGAGACCACACATGTATTCCACCAGCACAAAACATGGTAACGTTTTGATGTTGTGACAGAGAAGTTTCTGACATAGAAAAAACAGTGCAGGTAGCCTAATATATTTCTTAGTTAATACCTGTTCCTTAATAATGTTGGTCACTGTAGGTAGATGAAAGTCCGAACTAGAAGTTGCAAGGTTTAAGTGACTTTGTGAGCGATTTTACTTTGCATCGCTTACAATCGTGGAATTAATTCCGGGTAATTAATTCAATATTTATTGCGATATCGGTTCAAAATAATCACCAAAATCATGCAAACTCTAGCTGGGACCACTCTGTATTGTGAAGTAGATTATGGAGGAAAGAGTATTAACAAAGAAATATATTCCATGCCTTGTTTGTTCAATATTATAAAGTTCCCTGTCAGAACGGGTCAGATCATCAAAACGTTCCCAGGTTTTGTACTGGTGGAATAGGATCTCTGCGGGCCTACTAGTATCTAGCGTAGAGATTCATGGCATGATATAGGTCAATCGTAGTAATTTCACATTTATAAATTCTATATTCTCAATCATAGCAATTTCACATTTATAAGTTCTCTATCACGAACAGCAGACCAGCGATGAGACAATGAAACGGTTGTCTTGGTTTCCATAGTGTGGACGCGTCTTGCGACGTAAACAAAACCTTACATGAATATTCCGTAGCTCGCTGACCGATCAAAGGCTTACTGGAAGCGAAGCATTCACCAGGATGGATAGCATAGCCATATCGGATCTATATGGAATACCATTGTATATATACGAAACGATAGTGTTTTTTGCCTCTTTGTGAGAATAAAATTGTGTTCGTTAATCAGTGGAAAACTTTGTACCCGATGTCATACTCAAAAGGTAACATAATGGGACACGAATATTCTTATAAATAAGTAGGCTAAATCCAGAAGAGTTTAACACCTTATGTAATCATGATTGTGTGCATCATATAGCCTCCAATATGTTATCTCAAATGTTAAAGATTCTGAAAGCGCACCTCGGTACCACCAGGGTAACTTTAACCTAATATGAGGGGGGCCACCCCACCCCTCTGTCATCCGGCATCCGGCCTAAAATCGGGGGTGGCATCTGGAATACTCCATAACAGAGGGTGGCATCCGGAATACTATTTATGCCAATTTAACCCATTTATATAACCCGTTTATAGCTAAACAACGCATCGGTAGTATCAAATGTGAAATTCATTCTATATATGACCATAATACTCAAAGCTAGAATGAAACGTGGGAGTGCTATGCAACTATCCCTTTACGTTGCTCCATTCCGTCTCCATACCACAGCATAAAAACCTTCCATGGGGGAATTCTGGATCGGGTTTTAGCCTCTTCAATGATATTTTTGTTTTGAAATTCGCCACACCCAACGATGCGGCCCACCGAGTAACACCGTACCCATTGATGATGAGGGTTTTTAGCTACGATAATGAAATATTGGTTAAATTTGACACAGGCAAACAAAAATTCCGCTGTTCCGGGCAGCGTGGTGAACTGAATTCCACCCGGAACGATTAGTCCAGGAGATATTGATCGACCTCAGCACGCCCCCCCCCCCCAGGACTCAACTTCACCCCACTAATTTTCTTTCTTAATGTCTCCTCTAATTTGTTTCTGTTGTTAAGAAAAGAGTGGCCGCAGAGACTCCAGACAAGATGGCATCCATCATGACGGCCATTTTTTTATATGCACCAGGTCTCTTTGATCACCATTATATCAAAGATGATATCACATGTGGTCCTGTTTCCGCTCGATTCGTTATGCATTACAAATTAGCCAGAAATCCGACACCAGAATCCAATATGGCGGTCAAGATGGCCACCGGAATGTGAAAATATGCTATTTTTCTGACATTTCACCACCTTTCGTTTGTCTCTGTGGGGAAATAGTGGCATCTTGGCGTAAATTTATACATTTGTCGTATAGAAGAGTCATTGGCGAACACAAGGGGACCATAATATATATTCATTGTGGGATATTATTGTCCGATATCAGGTTTTCCCAAATACCGGTATAATAGGTTAAAGCCGAATCGACGCTAATAACGCGATGTAATGTTTCGAATCAATTAATATTATTGCCATCATAACAACACCTATGCATATATGTGCAGGAGATACTCGAGCTAGGATTCCTCTTATACCTGAGTTGAGGAATATTCGCCCAAATCCAAGATGGCGGCCAAAATAGCCACCGAAATAGAAAAATCGCCGAAAATCGCTGAGTTTAACATCAGTGAGCGTTATTGTCACGACAACTCCATATCTGCTTAATATTGTGAGTTGGGAACACTTAGGCGAAGAACTGTCATTGTACCATATCCAAATAAAGGTCTCTCAAATCCAAAATGACGCCCACAATGGCGGACAGATTTTTGAAGAATTACCGAAATTCCCTCATATTCACATCGTTGAGCATTATTGTCGAGACAATTCCACCGATTCTTACAGTTGAGTTGGAAATACTGAGGCGAAGTAATTACCTTACATCTCATACAAGAAATTGTTTTCCAAATAGAAGATGGCGGCAAAAATGGCGAACAAAATTTGAAAACATGCCTACAATCATTTACTTTCTTACGATGGGCGTTATTGTTTCGCGATTTCTACCCACCATTACATGTTGATATGGAATATTGATATGAAGTATGTATTCATTTGAGGTTGGCAATTGATACTGTGGGTATATTATGCATTATGGTCTTCTACGCCTTAGCAGAAGGCATCCGTCAAATGTCAGGCTTTCAACATTCGAAGCCATATACAGAAGTTTTCCGGGTACGTCAGTGAATTAGATGAGTATGTGAATTGATGCACCATATATTGAGAAGTGGATGTTTGGGAAGATCACCAGGTGTACATGTTGTTATCCCCATTAGGTCACCAAAGCTGAAAATACGCAGATAGAGGCCGCCACCGGCATATACATTGTTTGAAACAACCGGATTAGTGGGACCTTTCTACAAAGAAGTTTAGAAAACTGTGTTGGTGTGAGAGATGGATTAATCTGACGAAGAGACGGAAACTGGTCCCGATAATGATGAATGTGGCAAATCAGAATGAACTCAGGTACTGTTGTTTTGATTCTTGGGAGTCAAACTATGACTATTCGGCGCACCTATATACGGTTACTGCCATTATCGGTGCTTAGTGGATGATAGATTTTGAAATGCCACATCACGATTATTAATTGTGGGTTTCCATTCTTCCAGAAGGCTACGACTTATGAGATGGCTTATATTCTGTACCGTTTTGTCCATCGAAATAATGACAAAAAGTGGAAATTAGTATGTGATAATATCGACTTCTTTTTCATTTCTGGCCACCAGTTTGGTCGCCATCTTGACTGTGAGAATTTGCCAAACTCATTTGAGTACTTCATATACATTTTCCATATGAACATGTAATTGTGGGCACAAATCGCGTAACAATAAGGCCCATCGTAAGAAAGTAAAGGAATGTGAGCTTGTTTTCAAATTTCGGCCGCCATTTTGCCATCTTTGCCGCCATATTGGATTCTGGTATCGGATTTTTGGCAAGGGTTGTATATTAGCATAACGAATCGAGCGGAAAACAAGACCGCATGTGATATCATTTTCACTATAACGGCGATCAAAGAGACCTGGTGCATATAAACAAAATGGAGGTCATGATGGTTAGACTTCATTCTTGTCTGAAGTCTAATATCGAGATAAATTACCATGGCATAGAATTACTCTTGTAAAATTACTCCAGTAGAATCCAACATGCATTAATACCTTGGAGACATACATGGATGGGGACATTAATACCTTGGTGACATACATGGGTGGGGACATTAATACCTTGTGACATACATGGGTGGGGACATTAATACCTTGGTGACATACATGGGTGAGGACATTAATAACTTGGTGACATACATGGGTGAGGACATTAATACCTTGGTGACATACATGGGTGGGGACATTAATACCTTGGTGACATACATGGATGGGGACATTAATAGCTTGGCGACATACATGGGTGGGGACATTTTACTACACTAAAAATACACGTGTGCGTATATAATATTGGTGACCATTCACCAAGTGAATTTTACCAGAGTAAGATTATCTGGTTCCAAACACCATAGTAGAATACCACAGAATACCAGAGTGTTTTACCATGGTTTACCAGAGTGGTTTTTTAAAATGGAAATTCTCTTTGTTGATCAAAATTGGTGCATCGTTAAATCATTTGAGGTCAGCTGCACCTACCCAATGACACTCACGTTCAAATTACCCCTGAGTGCCAATTTTCCCACACATCATATTATCTGGTAACACAAGCTCTTTGTTGATCAGCTATGTGTAATAGATTAGCAAGAGGTAGTCAAATTTATTATAGTTTAGGCCCTGTAAATGTCACGAGGCAGCTCAAAAACAAAACATCGTTTGCAAGCAAGCTGCACACATATGCCGCCACACCGACAGAGTAATAATATTATGCGTGTTCAGATACACATGGCACGACGACGAACAGCTCGAAATTAAATCTATTTGGGTGGAATTACGAACGGAATGCTAAATGTTTCTACACGTAAATACCACGGTAAATCATAATGGGAGTCAATCAAACAGAAACAGCGGAGAGTTCGTGGTGAAATATTAGAGTATGTAAGTACTGATGTTTAATTCCGTGCGAATTAATTTCTTAGCGATGTTTGCTCTGCATGAGTAATTGCTAATTCGATGTACCATGTATTGCAGAAATAATTTAATTAAAATAGACATGCCGTTTGGATGCACTGTGTGCAGATGACAACACAATAATGAATATATAGCAACGCAGATCAGCACATATAATACACATGTATATGGCGGGAAACATTCTTGCAAACAGGTGGCCATCTGTATCTATCTTTGCGAGTGTCTGTCTGTTAATCTGTGTGTTCGCAATAGAGTAATAACGATGAATTGTTATGATGCTGATGGTGAAACCTGATGTTGTTAGTAAAATGGACATTTATATTTTCATTTTTAAAACAGGTCCCCAGAACAAAAGTTTACCCCACCCCAGTAATACTTAATCATTAATATATGTGAATACTGGGGCGGGGTCACGATAACAGCCATGATAATAATATTTTAAATTATAGCTGTTCAGGAATGTTTCATGCAGACACTAGCTTGTTCTCAAATCACTCGTATTAGTCAATCAGTGCAAACTGAATTTTTTAGAAACAATACAGGTACATCTTCTTAACAGAATCGGTTTGTCCTATGGCACCATAGTAATTCAGGATAACCCAGGATAACAGGATAGCATCATACCACATTATAAGTGTGACGTCAGCATGTGGCGGGTGATATAGGTCGAAGACAATGTATATGTTCCCACCGCGATTCCACACCGCAATTCCCCACCGATATTTCCCATCGCGATTCCCCACCGTCATTAACCACCGTGATTTTTCACCATGATTCCCCACCATGACAGTGATTCCACACCGCCATTCCCCAAAGCGTTTCCTCACAGCGTTTCCCCACCGTCATTCCCCACCGTCATTCCCTGCTGTGATCATGATTCCCCACCGCGATTCCATACCGTGATTCCCCACCGCTGTTCCCCACCGTGACCGTGATTCCCCACCGCGATTCCCCAATGTGACCGCGATTCCCCCGTATCCGTAATTCCCGACCATGATTCCCCATCGTGACCGCGATTCCCCCGTATCCGTGATTCCCGACCATGATTCCCCATCGTGACCGTAATTCCCGACCATGATTCCCCATCGTGACGATGATTCCCGACCATGATTCCCCATCGTGACCATGATTCCCGACCATGATTCCCCATCGTGACCATGATTCCCGACCATGATACCCCATCGTGACCGTTATTTCAGCTGATATTGGGGATGTTTAGATTGATTAACACTTCTAGCGTCGCACGTCGAGCATAGCAAATTATATTTCTATATGTCCGAGGCAAGAAAGAACTATCAAGTAGTCAGAAAGCTATATTATATTGGAAAATCGAAGTTCGTGCAACATAACACAGCGATTTAGTTAGTTGTCAATAAGTGCAGTAAAGAAGGCCGCAACTCGTGTGTACATGTTGTAGCGAGTTTATCAACCAACTGTAGTGTGCTGTACGATTGTCACGAATATCCGCCACACCGCGACGAACGGTAACAGCCTCTCTCTCTCTATATATCTCTCTCTCTCTCTCTCTCTCTCTCTCTCTCTCTCTCGCTCGCTCTCTCTCTATCTCCCCCTCTCTCTCTCTCTCTCTCTCTCTCTCTCTCGCTCTCTCTCTCTCTCTCTCTCTCTCTCTCTATCTCCCCCTCTCTATCTCTCTCTCTCTCTCTCTCGCTCTCTCTCTCTCGCTCTCTCTCTCTCTCTATCTCCCCCTCTCTCTCTATATATATATATATATATATATCTCTATCTCCCTCTCTCTCTCTCTATCTATCTCTCTCTCTATCTCCCTCTCTCTCTATATATATATCCCTCTCTCTCTCTCTATCTCTCTCTCTCTCTCTCTCTCTCTCTCTCTCTCTCTCTCTCTCTCTCTCTGATTCTACTAGTGCTGGAAAGATGGGAATTTTAACCATTTTATGACGGCAGCTGCGTTGGTGCAGCATTAAATATCATGCGCCATTGCATTATCTTATGTATGCACGTCACATGTATTATGTAATGCAGCGGTTACAAGTATTGTTAGGCCAATCTATACTCCTATATATGCGAGGCTCCCTATGGGAGACTCGCTTGTATGCGTGAGTTCATTGGCACAGGGCTTTCGCAAAATTTCAGGAATCTCGAGTCATGGTGAGCCAAATCACAGTCTTCGCTCTGGGAACGTGTCCCCACCATATACGAAGAATCAATGAAGATAATGGGAAACGCTCTTCAGTTCGCCCACCAGCTTCCCCATGCAAATAAATTAGTTCGGATTCTCCCGGTTGGCGGACTTCCGCGAGACTATGATTTCCGGAGTCGTCGGTCGTTTTCAACATCACAAACCGGAAAGATGGGGACAAATAAGACGGACAAATATAGCTACGGTATGATGAGTCAGCATGATTTGTCGGTGGATAAATAAAAAAACAGAAGCCATTCTCGGGGTATTTGGTCAGCTTGTTGGTATAGGATTACGAATCGAACTATATAAACAGTATATATAGATAGCTCAAATGGTTTATCGTGTACACACGCGTTTGTTAGTCCATGATTTCCATTGACTACAGATTGTTTTGTTTTTCCTTTCACCGGGCAATAGCCAGAAATATTCGACATTAGCAAACACAGATATGTGACTAATGGGCTCTTTTATAAGAGATGGAATTTACAACTATATGCACCCACTGAGCGAAATTACATACAGGGATATAGATGTGCGTATAGGTGTTCTACCCAATTCCTTCAACCAGAACTATCCATGTGAACACCACAAGTTATGTGGGTACCATCAGTTGTAAATTTACAAGCTGACAACAGTCAATTCTGATTTCACTCACACATGTATACATATTCATATGATTCATTCACAATATCGACCGACTATAATCACTCTTCTTACCATCGCCCTAACAAAGCCTATTAAAAACCCAGTCTGCACACGATCAACGTAACCCCCATAAACAATCAAATTAATTCGGCCATCTATATCATATAATCTGTCACCACATTCAGGGGTGATAGGAAGACAGTCAGTTATGACTATATCACATCTAACAACATACATCTAACAATACACATGTAGTATATTAATATTATATTTGTTTGTAATTGTACTTTCCATGTGTGTGTATTGTAAATAAATTTATCCTATCCTATCATTTATGGTACCTCTAACTATCCAACTATTTGAAATATCCAACCTGACACCCATATAAGGTTGGAACATTTCCAGCTGGTGGTCATTTCAGACAAAAATGTGACCAAATTTAGAAATATATGCTACTGCTGGTATAAAACAACAATGATACACACCGAATCGGTGTGCCCATCGTGACTACCCCTCCCCTACTAACCCCTAATTTGACAAAATGAAAAGCCCAACCAAAATAGATATTATGCACAAAACAAAGCACAATGAATATGAAATTTCAAAATGTAATGTGCACCATAATGTCATTGTATATACATGAGCAATAAACTATATATCTATCTATCCAGTTGAATTCCCCACTAATTACTAGTTGAAATACCAAGCATTGAGAACCAATCCAACCTACATGTGTTGTTAAATGTGTAATGTTGCGCATTCATGCGTGAAATTAAAAACTGTTGAACATTTTGACGCGGTGAGACACCCCCAACTCTTCCATGTCTCCACGCCCATAATTACATATCTTCAGTCGAGACCCCCACAACCATTGAGTTGAGACTGTACTAACTGGTACTTAAATTGTTCAAACCTAACATCCCCCTGTGAGTGGGAATTTTCCACAATTTTCTTACATTCTTTATCAATTTTGTCATTTTTTCTTACTTTCTTTAACAATTTTTATAATTTTTTGTCATTATTTCTTACATTATTTAACAATTTTTTATCATTTTTGCTTACATTCTTTAACAATTATAAAAAATAATATAAAATTTGTTAGGCCAATGCATTCTCTTATATGGGCATTTTTTCAAAAAAAGTGGCCTATTTCTGTCCATCACCATTTATTTGTAGAAAGTTTATTAATGATCACATTTTTTTATTTTGAGATATAATATGGGATGGGGTCAACTTGTTGCAGACCCTATATCATCCGCTCCTTGATATCTCTACAATCCAGAGGCTCGTAATATGGCAAAAATGGCCAATTATGCCTGTCCCATTTTCCGAAATCTCCCCCAAAACAGACATTTTTGTATAAAATATGACCATTAAATACCACTTTATTAGACAATTTGCATCATATGTAACACGCCTGATCATAAAATCACAAAATATGCCCAATTTTTACCAAGTCAAGTAACATAATTTAGGTCACAAAACTGTCCCACGATTGGTGGTCCCTACTGTTACCAAGAGAGAAACACATATTACAACAGTCCTGGCATTGGCGAATGAGGAAGTGCAAATTGGTTTCCAGTACTACTCATCAATACACATGGCTAAACAACTGTTATCCGCTGGTCGGTGCAATTAATTTGCCCGTAATTGACAGTATAATTCATCAGACAGGTGAGTACATTGGGAGTGTGTCACTACTGTTACCGATAGATACAGGTCTGTGAGTTTGTTATTACACAAATGTTTCTCTTCTTAGTTTTGTCCAATGTGATCCTCGTGAGGCAACACATACAGTTTGTTACATAACAATGGACGACCGGTGGGAATCCCCTTTATAAACCCAAAACATCCCTACTGTTACCGTCCCTACTGTTACCTTTTAAATTGTAACAGTATGGAACAGCATGAACAAAATTTAAAAAAATGGCATGAGTAAGTATTAGTTTGCACGTCGTAGTGATTTTGACATCACCATGCTCTGGTTCCTGTCTTTTAACATCAATATTTTCACAGATTTTACTCATCATTCCTGTCTCAGTCAGATAATGCTGGATGTGGTAACAGGAGGGATATTGCGGTAACAGCAGTGACAATAGATTACACAGTTGTTATTATTGGCAGTGAATTGACATATATTTGTATTTCCTTGCAGAACGCCTTCCATTTATTTCTTCCACACACTCATTTTGATATAGAATGTTTTCTATAATACTTGATTGAGAATGCAATGATCAAAACAGTTTTCACATAAATTCACTTAGGGCCAATTCCCATGCCCAACACAAACCCGTGTAAACTGTCAGATATAGACACACACCTGATCAAGTGGTCCTGCTAATATGCTATGATGCTGGTAGACCTGCTGCTATTATATCAAAAACTCACGAAATTGAATTACTGCGGTCATGCACAAGGTACATGTATGTGAAAAGTCATTTAATTGTGAGGTACTATATTCTAATTCCAAACAAAGTATCTCCATCATTCCGCAGCGATTCCATTATTCATCTACGACATACACGAAATATACAGAGTTTACTATAATCAGTATTTAACGAGACCGTTACTCGTGTGTAAACAAATAGCAATGAGCAAACGGTGTTAACTGGATATTAGCTATCAACATACTAGTAGTAAAAGGTGCACTACTATTGTACATGACCACCTGCCATGCTGCAGAAGTCAGAAGTTGTTCAATCTAAACCTGTCTAGTAACCAAATCAAAATCTATTTTAAAGCCTGTTACAGCAGGTGGGGGGTCTGCAATTCTGTTTCGAACACTAGGCGGGTGGGTGAATCTTTCAGCAGCCCGACTGACACATTTTTTCCTGGCCCTGTAAATTTTTTCCTCGAGTCAATTGTCTTCAAAATGATGGGACAAAAGGTGTTAAGAATGCTTATATTACATGTATGTAATAGGTATATACTTAAAGGTACTCAATCCGATAAAACTCCTCTCAGTTACTATTTCAATGGCTTCGGGGTCAAAAATATTTGATTCGAGTCGAGGAAGTCACCCATCAAAGCTCAGATTTGTTAGATATCGATTTTAGAAATCTATTATTTTTCATTATCGGGAATTCTTTCTGGCCCAGAAGACAGTCAAAATTTCGTTATTATTACCACTTGATTATAGAGTTATCCGTCCTTGTCTGTTTGAATAGAGTTTTGGCGTAAAATCTCGAGCAGGTTACCAAATTGACGGCAGTTATTAGTACTCATCTCGAGCAATTAACAAATTTCAAAAATCAATATCTAATAACTCTGAGCTTTGTTTGATGGGTTCCTCGACCCGAATCAAATATTTTTTACCCCCAAATCCAAAGAAATAGTAATATAGGACCCTCTGATCGGATTGTTGTTGTTGGAATCTGTTGAGATGGGGACCCTCTTTACGGATTGAGTACCTTTAACTCTTGGTAGGGGGGTTTGAGTTCACCATCAGTTAATAATGAGGGATGACACCAAGTGGCAATAAAAAGGTCAGCTTGCTAAATGTTTTCATCAAGGATCTATCAATGCACATTGACACGGAAAGGCTCAGATTTAAATAGTTTTAATAAAAATTATTTATTCAACCTGATATAAATGAAAACAACACAAAAATATATTCTTAAAAAAATGTAAACTCTTCACTGAACTCTTCAAATAAAGATGGAATATTCTAAAAACCATAATAAAATAAAACAAAGGTGTTAGAACAAACTTTGACCGATTTCAACGATATTCGGTATATAGATCTAGGGTCACCTCTAGATGGGAGTTGCCAAATTTGAATGACTTTTTTATGAAAAATATGGCCGCTGGCAGCCATCTTGGATTTTACTCTTTGTATGACCAAATCCTTTAGCGCACTTTGCAGGTTACATTTCTCATCCAATCGTCACCAAACTTCACATGGATCTTCGAAGTGACCTCTAGATGGGAGCCTCCATGGTTTCCCCAAAATTTGTTTCAAACAAACATTGCCATCTTGGACTTTAAATGTCAATCCATCAGCATACCATACAGACCACATTTATTGGAGACTTGTTTTGAAACATTACAGTCTTGTTGGTAAATAAAAGAAGGAATGCTTCTATAATCATTATATGGAACGTTGATCAGATAAGATCATGAGAACTGAGTAAATAGTCATTTGAAGCAGTTTGGAGGGGTGGATCCCTATCAGAGAATGGGAAAAAAATTAGGGGGTGGTGAGTACCAACAGGGCAGAACAATAAAAAAGCGCCTAGCGTCCGGAAATGTTTTTCTGACCCCTCCCCCTGATTACAGCGGAATTTCAAACAAAACGTATTTTGTTCACGATACGACAGATGTACGCATGTATGCGTCGGACGAAGGTAATTTATCAAATTTTGCGCAGTGTGTCAATGAACATCGTGTGAAATGTATTATTGTATTATTATTTCAATACTATATTTAAACACAATATTCATGTGTGTCTTGCTTATTGTCACTCTGTATTGTATCAATATGCCATTACCAGTATGTGATCTCTGTTTATAGTTAAAATTATCACACAGTTCTGCAATAATACATCATACGAAAAATAAATCCACGGTTATAGTCTGACAACAAATATGAATTGCCAATATGCTATAGTTATAATACGCTAATGTCCTTCCTGTTACCGGAGACCAATTGCGGCGTGTATGTCATAAATTTCATCAACTGCACCTATATTTGACGATCATAACGTTAGCTTTTAGTTATCATATACCGGGTCGCATATTATATTGTGTTGTTGGTCACATTTGGTATGTGTGTGTCCTTCCTGTTACTACCAGTCCTTCCTGTTACCAAATGATAGGCTAATATGCATCAGACTATCGTTTAATACATTTTGTTTCCAGGTCAGGTACGCATTTGGTCCAGTTGGGTCTCGTTCACTTATGGAAAGCGACATTTTGTTTTATTGTTGGAAATAATGTTTCCACAAGTATGTTCATAATAAAACTGTCCCTTCTGTTACGTCAATTGTCTCTCCTGTTACTGGCTTGTCCCATCTGTTACCGTCGAGTTTTTCTGTCGTATCGAGATTAATTTGAATTGGATTCCTCATCCCGATAGAATTGTGGAGTATTTACCTTAATCTTCGGAAAATATATGGCCATAATCAAACAGAAATGCACATCATTCCAGGTCGAGAAAACTCGATACCTGGATATCAGAAATTTATGCATATCACATATACATTATCATAACTCGTTATACTCATCATATTTTGGTGTTTATTTTAGCAAATTCTGATTACCACACAGTGCACATGTTGCACATATGTTATTTTCCACCTCTATATCACTCAAAATCATATTTACATTGAAAAACATAATGGCAACAGTAGGGACACTAGGTGTGTGTGCATCGTCATTGGACCTGATTCGGACAGGATATAGGGGTGATTAAGGTTGCATTTTACTATCATCTGATCTACTGGATACCCTCAACCACGAAAAGCGGTTAAAATATGTTCTCTCGTTGAAACAATTTTTTGATTCTTGAATACCCAAATCGGCCACATTTTTTGATAAATGCCCATATATATGCGAGGCGACCTATGGTCGACTCGCATATATAAGAGAATGCATTGGCACAGGGTTTTCGCAAAAAAAACAATGGCAATTTCGATCTAACAATTTGAACGCAAGTAGAACAATTTGATATAAAGAGACACTCATTCCAAACTAAACACTTGTTCTATATTATCAGAACAATTACAATACTAATTTTGTTTATCTGAAATTTCAATTTTCAACCGTTGATAATTTGTAACTGAATTGGTGTGAGCCAACCTACTTCCCTGTCTATATCACTCGCAAACACCTGTATACAATATAAATTAAATGTCTCACCCTGGTGAAATCTATATCACTCGCGCACACCTGTATACAATATAAATTAAATGTCTCACCCTGGTGAAATCTATATCTATATTTCTCCATAATGTGATCAAAATAAGGCCACGCTTGATTAATGAATAAATATGGTTTGAAACCGATAAATGACATCATAAAAAGCCGAATTACATTCTCAGGAATCAACAGGAGTATGTATTTATACCACCATGTCGTATATCAAGCACACCTGTCAAACAACATTTTGTGGTTTGAAACCGATAAAGGACCGCATAAAAATCCGAATTACATTCTCAGGAATCAACAGGAGTATGTATTTATAACACCATGTCATATATGTCGTCTAGCTTCTAAATAATTCAAAACCACATCGGTTACATGTCTGTATGCGGGTTCGTGATAAAGTAGCAGCCGATAATATATATAGTATCTCACTTTAATAACCGGTTAAACGCATGAGAAATGAGAACTTTACACCAATCTCATCATTAGGGTCGAAATGTCAGCACGGAGATGAGGATTTTCACCTCAGAGCAGATTGATTAATTATGTGGTGTATTACGAATGCACTTGATTATCGGTGAATGTAGTTACCAAGGGTCACCCATCACCTATCTCGGACCGTCACAAGGAATTATGCCACCACATGTCTCGGTGAATTGATGATCGGTCTGGGTTGGACAGGTTGATTTGTGTATAATGGAGACGATGGAGATAAATCGCTCTGATGACGACCATCATGATTCCTCCCCACGATCCAGACACATTCCTCATACTGGGCCGGAAACCATGGTGTGTTATGGTACAAGCTCGAGCACACACAATACATCATCTTTTTTATCACTTAAACAACTGCTTTATTAGCCCTTACATGACACGAGCTGCGCTGGTGTAGCATTAAAAAGCATGTGCCAGTGCATTCTCTTATATATGCGAGTCTTCCATAGGGAAACTCGCATATATTAGAGAATGCGCTGGCTTACAAGGTCAAGGTAAATATTGTAAGGTATTCTCATGTATATGCTAGGCTCCCGACGGGAAATATGGTGTTCGCAAACTTTCAGGAAACTCCATGGAAACTTAACGCCAGAATCATAGCGGAATCTCAAAGTCCGGAACATTCCAGGTTTCACTCCAAGCTCCATGAAGAGTTGAGTCCGCTACCCCAGACTTACCGCTGCCACCACATACACACAATGTGAAGAAATCGCAAATCTATTTTGTTGAGAATTGTGTAGGTTACAGAATGATTGTAACTGACAAAACACTTCGCTGTTAAATTTATTTAAGAAAATACAGCGGTCAGACATATCGTAGCGAGGGGACTGAATTTTTTTTTTGCAACTTGGTTTCACGCCTCCCCTTGTGTTCGAATGTTCTAACTCGTATCTGGCTCCCTCCAAACTAGCACCCCTTTAATGGTTGGAACTATTCAACTGATTTCATTCCAATCAAATTGTCAAAAGTAGGACTTCCGGTCTAATACTCTTTACACTAATTATTTGTTGGACCCCCACCCCTCTCCGCACACACATACATTAACTACTTGTTGGATTCCCCCCATACACATACACACAAACACTAATTACTTGTTGGACCCCCACACTAAGTTACAGGTTGGGCCCCACCCCATTGAACTGATTACATGTTGGACCCCCAATCCCACACACCAATTGCTAAATGGTTGTACCCCATTCCATCACACGGGGCCTCGGTGGCTCAGTCAGTAAGGGGTACAATCCCAAGCTATATCGCCCTTTCCATCGTGGACTTTGTAACTCGAAATCGTTATCTGGTGGATGTGCCAATTACTCGCCGGTGGCCGTTGGTTTGCCGCACATGGTCGACGAGTTTATCAGTCATTGAAATCACTGTTACATTAGCCGCAAGTGAGCGGATTTCCTCCACCACCACTAAACTGGTAATGTCGTGATAAAATTATGGCCTCAGTTGCTGAAAGCTACATTAAACCCCAATCAATCAATCAACCAACCTCCAACCTGGTTGGAATATCGACAAATTCAACCTACTTTTGGTATGAAAATGTCCAACAATTGATGAGTCAGGCATGAAATTTCTAACTATATTGATAATTTTGGCCAAGACACCCTTTTGAAACACCTCAAACTATCCACCCGATTTAAATTGCCGACGCCGAGAGGTGTCCGACGATGGACTGATGACAACCATTACCACTACTCCACATGAACCAGACGCATGACGCCATCGAGAGGGGTCCGACGATGGACTGATTACACCCATTACCACTACGCCAGATGAACCAGACGCATTCCTCACCCGGGAAACCATGGAGTTTTATGGTACAGGCTTGAGCAAACACAAATATATTATTCCGCGCTCCGCGTGTATAATGTATCGCTGTTTCTTAATTACAGTGGGCGCATGGGCGTTTTATTTATAGAATGGACATTTTTTGACGGATTAAAAGTCGAACTGCGACCCGGAGGCCGAGTCCGGTAAAAGGTGTAGTTGGGAATTTCAATTGTTATTCGGATGCCAAGAAGTGCAAGGTGATTAATTCTATGAGTTGGTCATTCGTGAAACTAATATATTTTATATTCTATAATTACAATCATGGGTATATAATATATGATCTTGAGCGCGTTACCATTTCAGACATTGGTTTTCTAGTATTTTTTATTATTTACACAACAAGATTTATTAACAGAAAGCAGGGCCGTGTCCCAATATTTGCTTCTGATGAGTTTACATCATTCCTGGAAAGTATAGTTGTAGAATTTACGTTGATTTTTTGGCAACGATTTCGAATTGAATTATTAAGGACCAGGATCCTACGTCACCAAATTAAGTCTCTAACCCAAAGCTGTTTTGATTTTAAATTTGTTTAAAACATATATAAACGTGTGTGTGTCTGGATAAACTAGTACATGAGTATGATCGTCAGAAGCGACGGTTTAGAGATTACATTATTGACGTGGGTTCCCGGCCCTGGACGTCTCATGCGAAGGTTTAGTTATTATATTAGAGACGTATATATAGGTTCCTGATCCTGAACGTCTGAAACGACGGGTTTGATATTACATTCGTGACGTAGGTTCCTGGCCTGAACGTCTGAAGCGACGGTTTAGTGATTATATTAGTGACGTATATATAGGTTCCTGGTCCTGAACGTCTGAAACAACGGTTTAGAGATTACATTAGTGACGTAGTTTCCTGAACTTCTGAAGCGACGGTTTAGAGATTACATTAGTGACGTAGGTTCCTGAACTTATGAAGCGACGGTTTAGAGATTACATTAGTGACGTGGGTTCCTGGCCCTGAACATCTGAAGCGACGGTTTATAGATTACATTAGTGACGTATGTTCCTGAACATCTAAAGCGACGGTTACGTATAGGTTCATGGCCCTGTTAGTATTACAACTCACGCCCGGGAATGGCGTAAACGTCACTAAAATGCCCTTATTTTGGAAAACGTTTACCCAGCCTATGAATTGGTGAACGTTATTTTTCTGCTCTACCTCGTTCAGTAATAAATATTTATTGACGTGTATTTATGTTAGGGGATGTTCAGATAATAAGTACAACGAACGACAATGCACATATATACGTCACTAGAATTTATGTTCTTCCTGTCCGTTGTCGTGTTGTCATATGCGAAGTTACGATTACTGCTTCGAGAAGCCAAGCATGGGATCGCCCGGCCGACCATGATCTGATAACAGCGTAATAATCACGGAAAACAGAACTATATCACCTCACTGCGAATGTCAATAAGTTTGTGCGGCACTATTTTCACACAAACTAACTCGTCGTCGTCAATTCTGCGAAAATAGTAGAAAGGTTTCGCAACCCACGGATACGTTTAGGGCGACGGTTAAGGTACTACGTAATCACATAATGCGTACTTTCTGATCGTAGTCGTAATGTCCTAACCATGCGACAGACGGAGTATCAATTTATTCGGTGTGTACTCAGAAATTAATTTTAAAATACAGACACTCGGTCAATCTGTTTTGTTGTATCAAACATCCATCATTTTACAGGCTTTGGACAACTATCCCCAATTGGCCGATTTACAAGAGAATCGTTCGCGCTGAACACAATCTGCTTGCTATATCGTGCGAAGTGATATATATAACGTACAATAGACCATCCATCCCTTGTTGTGTATTCTCTCTGATAAATCCGTTCAGTTGGTCGACTTAACGAGGGCATGGACTTATCGGGATATATTCAAACCACCACATTCATCACGTTCTTCGTATGCAGACAGGGACGTGACTGGAGGGTTTCCGCTGTGGGGGGGGTGTCCACATTGGAATTTCCAACTGCACCCACTTGAACCATACCAAACTCACAAGTTTGTGTAATTTCATTTGCACCCTCCACCAACGGGCTTTGTTTTCCTAATTGTTTTCTCGCCCGGGCGGCATGCAATCTAGTTTAAATGGATCAGTAGTCTTGTAGCCATACATGAGAACATTTTGAGATCAAAACCTGAAATTTTCAAAATCCTAGTATCTACATGTAGACCGGCCTCAGCTTTCCAAATGTTGGACATTCCAACCTGATACCCACTAATGTTGGAAAAATTTCCAACATATGGCCATTTCAGTTAATAAATTTGACATAAAGTAGGAAAATATGCAAATGTTGGTCTAAAAACAACTAATTCCCCACTAAATAAATTGTTGCGAGAACGAATTGAACTGATTGCTGGGGCGAAATTTCCAACGAAAGTTATGTCAGGTATAAAATTTCCGACTGTTGTAAATTTGGACAAGCTTTGGGTGAGATACCACCCCAAACCCCCAACCCCCACCCCAACCCCAACATACATTATCGCGAATCCCTGTTTCCGTGTGTATTTACATGAATATATTAGTGCTAACTACATGTATGTGTGTTAATTATAAAGTGTAAAACACACAAATCCTAACCGTAGTTGTTGTGTTTTTTATGTGAATTTTACGGATACGAATTATTATAGCTATAGCTAAAATTATCCGTGAGTTGCGAAACCTTTCTCTATATAGTTTTTACGACTATGATGTAAATATTAGTGTAGCGCAGATTTACTTACCGAGTACATACCACTCAGGTGATTATTTTGGCGACAGTCTGAAGTCACTGGAAGACTACAATGATTTACTACCACAACAGGGACCAGTTATCCTGATGGGTGACTATAATGTACACTGGCCAGGTCCCGACAACAGCGAAACATTAACCACTCACGGATCGCGAACAAAAATGCTGGGTGAATTTCTTTCACGTGCATAAATGATGTCCACGACGACCATTCGCAACAGTAGCCATCCATTCTCTCATTGATCACATACTGGTTCCTGAACTACTAAATCATGCTATCGCAAACTCTTTCATCATCGACGATAACTCATTAAATGTTTCTAACCATTTGCCTGTGAGATGCAAGCTTAGCTTCCAGTGTCAACCTGTGTGGATTTCTCGCGAGTATCATCGAAAGTTATACAGCTGGAAAAATATCGACATTGGGGCTTATCAAACACTGTTACGTTACGCATGTGCAGAACTACGACGTAAACCCATTCGATACGGAAGGGACATTCAGCAGTTGTATGCTGAAATTGTGTTATTACTCCATAACGCTTCCGACCGTGCGGCCGGTGAACGGAAATCAAGTTTAGGAAGCCATACTGGAACTCTCACCTTTCTGAACTTCACATGCATGTAAAGTCAACTCGGGCGCATTGGGTAGCGGACGGGAAGCAACATTCTGAATTGTGCGAATCATATTGTGCATACAAAGACGCCAAACGTTTATTTAGACGGACCATTCGGAACGCAATACATCAGTACGAGAGGCAAGTCCTCTTGGACATCGAGTCCGCTGCCATTCTGAATTAATCATATTTCTGGCATACGACGAATGATAAAACGAAAAAAGATAAACTCGCAACAGGAATAGATTTTGGAGCCGGGTAATGCCATGAACCTGATATTCTATCATTGGGATGGAAAAACTACTTTCAACAGTTATATAGTGCCGCCCCAAACCAAGATCCTTCAGTTGAGAAAATAGTGTGTAACGAACTTCGGTCGCTCATGTCTAAATCGCATGCAAATTATAGCGATGATATATTCTGCGAAATAATATCAAACGAGGAAGTATCTTCTGCAATTCGAGCAATGAAGAGAAATAAGGCAGGTGGCCATGACGACGTAGTAAATGAACACTTTATATATGCGCCTGAATCGCTGGTAGATGTCCTGAGCTTACTTTATAACAGCATCATCGCATTTGAATGAATACGGCAGATTTGACAATTGGGATCGTCATTTCGCTTTATAAAGGAGACCCCAAGCCTAAACACAATCCGGACAGCTATCGTGCGATTACACTTCTATCATCAATATATAAACTGTTCGAATCAGTGCTTCTATCGCGATTTCTCAGATCGGAAACCCTTCAACAATTGCCTCAAATTTTGATTCCAGAAACACGTGGGATGCAACATGAATTCTTTCGTTGTCGAAGAATGAATACACTTTGCATGTGACCATGGTTCTAAAATCTATGTTTGTTTTTTAGACTCTCAAAAGGCATTCAACCGAGTGTGGCACGATGGACTTCTCATGAAACTCAACAACCTAGGTTTTAACCCTTTACCCAACAAAACGGCCAAAACCGGCCAAATAAAGCTTCAACAGCCTAAAATATCTTCGGTCTGTCTCAATAGAACCATACAAATATGGATATCATTGGAACCGGCTCCTTGACCACATTGTGATAGTTACAGTTATGCCATGTGCCAATGCATTCTCTTATATATCTGGATTTGTTCTTGACATCCTCCGAATTCTTGAACACTACGCCATTGACTCATTTCTTACAGACTTTCTTGAAAGCGGCTTCTTCCCAGAGAAGGTTATCTGGAAGCACATCATCACAGACACTATTCGAGATGCCTATTCCTTGAAATGGCATTCTGCTACAAACACAGATACTTTTGTACATATGTTGAACGTTCACAGCGATCCTCTCTCCACCTGGAGTATATGGAGATTACTTGCTGACCGCCCTGAAAACTCACAGGAACTGAGAAATCTTGCACGGTTGTTGAACAGATCAATGTTCAATAACAACTCGAATTGTGGTGCCTGCAGATCAACGTATCACAACGAAATTGGACATGTATTATTTACATGTAATGCACAAGCCATGCATCAGTTCAGATACAGTTTCTGGTCAATCATCATTGACTTCTTTGGGGTAGAATGTTTTGTGTTTCTCGGTTCACTCTCGCAAAACCGTCTACGTGACCTACTCGGCGGCACAGCCTTCGTTCCTCCAATCGCTACCATCAACGCTTGGGGAGATATTATCACATTGGCCGCGAAATTCATGTACAAAGGATGCCAACTTTTACGAAACAATGCCCGTTTAGATTATATCCGACTGCCTGCGTGTGCTTGCTGCCCGCCAGAAAAGCAAATCTTGTTGACATTAACATGTTTTGAGGATGAAAATAAGCATGACATTAGTGAACATAGGATCTACATCCTTACGCATATGCGATATACATTTTCCTTATTTAAATGTGCTCAAACTCTAAAATGGCACATAGACCATATAATACGGCTGTGATTTAGGGGCATTCAGTGTTACTGTATATATTGTTTGTATATATACTATATAATGTGTGTAATTACCACACGACCTTGCTCACGTTTATGTGTACAAAACGCCCCAATTTGTTAATACAACACATGGAGGTTAATAAAGATATATATCATATATTTCATAGCATCCGCGGTCTGTAGGGGCATATACGTAACACCTGGCATATCATATATTTCATATAATCCGCGGTCTGTGGTGTGCCTATAAGTAACACCTGGCATATCATATATTTCATATAATCCACGGTCTGTGGCATATCATACATTTCATAGACTCCAAGATCTGGAATCAAAGTCGTACAGAGCTGAGCTCAATTCTGCATGAAACACGACTCGCGAGTCCGATTGTTTGGCTCGATTGCTCAAATCTGCGGGGGTCTTTAAGTAGCATCGGGCATATCATATGTTTCATAGAATCAACATTGGGCTATTTGCGAACACGCTGACGTAGTATTCGCCATGCCTTTGCTGCCTTGCGCGTTATTGGATTCTCCATCGTGTCTTTGTTGCCTTGATATTTGTCAAACATTTCAAACAATCAACCATTCTCAAAGACCTCTTCCCCGATCTCACCAATGATATATTATATTATCTATTATTATTATTGATTTCATGGGTATTAGGTTCCAGACGGAGTGTTATGCTGTTGGTGCAAAGCGTTTGAGATGTGAGTAAACATAGCCATGCTGGTCTCCAGCTACTTTGATTTCAGGAGACGTCGGCACAGATCAAAGGAGACGTCGGCTCAGATCAAAAGCCTGACATTGATTTGATAACGGGTAGTGGTTAGCCGATTGATTACTCTGGAAATTTGTCTCGGGACAAAATGTATTGACGTGTACACAATTATTGGCAATTGCGCTATGAAGCATATGCGTGTGCACTAGATACACACTTACGTTCGCAGCACCTGATTCGCATCGCGTTAGATATAACCATATATTTAATCCGGCCCAGCTTAAATATTCATTGATATACTAATCGGATACCAGTTAACACATGTGTACGGTTATACATAATATAGATAGAGAGATAGATACTTTATTTACAAAATGCCCAATTAACAAAACAACATACACCCTGAAATAAAAAAAATATATAAATTGGAATAAAACCTGAAATGAAAATATAAAACACATATATGACAATAACTGCAGGCACTTTGCCTGGGGCAGAGATTGCACTATAGCAGTGTAGTCCCCGGTACTTGAGTCATTTTATCCAAGTGATGAATTGATGAGACCCAGAAGCGGATGAAGGTGACACCCTCCACCACACACGGAAATTTAATCTTCATGGCAAATTGAATTATATATAGTTGAGACTATATGCTGGCTGGGTTCAGCAACACTCCGGTCAGTATGGGTTTGTGTATAAAACATAATATATACACTAACCGGGAAGGGTGATAACTCTATATAGAACGTAATGTGACTAAATAACCGAGATTTTATGAACTAATTTACAACACCACGCGTGATCAACTTCGGTCGTACATACGTTTAAAGGTACTCAATCCGATTTAACGTTCCTTAATTACTATTTCTTTGGCTTCGGGGGTAAAAAATATTTGTTTTAGAGTCGAAGAATCCACCCATCAAAGCTCAGAGTGATCAGATATCGATTTTTTAAGTTTGTTATTCCAATTATTTGTGGCCAAGAAACACGCCGTCTCGATAAGAGAATGCATTGGCCTAAAAAAAAATCTTTTTTTAACACTTTTTCCCATTTTTTCTTACATTCTTTAACAATTTTATCATTTTTAATGTGTTAAGCCAATGCATTCTCTTATATATGCGAGGCGACCTATGGTCGACTCGCATATATAAGAGAATGCATTGGCACAGGGCCGTTCTGTTGGGTAAAGGGTTAAAGGCCGAATTCTTCGTGTCATTCAGAACATGCACGAGGAGTGTTGCCAGTCAGAACGAATGAATGAATACACTTTGCATGTGACCATGGTTCTAAACTCTATGTTTGCTTTTTAGACTCTCAAAAGGCATTCGACCGAGTGTGGCACGATGTACTTCTCATCAAACTCAACAACCTCGGTTTTAACCCATTACCCAACAAAACGGCCAAAACCGGCCAATTAAAGCTTCAACAGCCTAAAATATCTTCGGTCTGTCTCAATAGAACCATACAAATATGGATATCATTAGAACCGGCTCCTTGACCACATTGTGATAGTTACAGTTATGCCCTGTGCCAATGCATTCTCTTATATATGCGAGTCGACCATAGGTCGCCTCGCATATATAAGAGAATGCATTGGCCTAAAAAAATCTTTTTTTTAACACTTTTTACCATTTTTTCTTACATTCTTTAACAATTTTATAATATTTAATGTGTTAAGCCAATGCATTCTCTTATATATGCGAGGCGACCTATGGTCGACTCGCATATATAAGAGAATGCATTGGCACAGGGCCGTTCTGTTGGGTAAAGGGTTAAAGGCCGAATTCTTCGTGTCATTCAGAACATGCACGAGGAGTGCACTAGTCGTGTTCTCTACAATGGCTGCCAGTCAGAACCATTTCCCATATGCCAAGGAAATCGCCAAGGATCAGTGACCTCGCTGTTCTACATACATTATAGTATAAGATTATGAAATATCTCCAACAAATATATAATAGATTGTATGGTCAAGGAGCTGGAGTCAGAAAAGAATTTATAATTTCCATGGGAGGTAGCAGGAAGACGACCGTATGGTCATGCAACCTCCCTGTAATGTATATTGTTATATGTTATAAAATATTTTGTTTACATTAATTAATTATATACATTGCTGAATAAAGTATATTCTATTCTATACACTACAATGGCTGCCAGTCAGAACCATTTCCCATATGTCAAGGAACTCGCCAAGGATACCTGACCTCGCCGTTCTTTTACTTGGTGTTCATCAATGAACTTCTCACTGAGCTAGAACAGTCGAGATTTGGTCTCCGGATCGGAAATATAAACTGCACATCCCCAAACACTGCTGATGACATTTGCTTAATGTCTCTGCACAAGTCGGGCCTTGATCATCAATTGAGCCTCGGTTTCGATTACAGCATCAAGTGGAGATTCAGATACTCAACAGAGAAAAGTGTCGCCATTGTATTCAATTCGTTCCTCCAATCGCTATCATCAACGCTTGGGGAGATATTATCACAGTAGCCGCGAAATTCATGTACAAAGGATGCCAACTTTTACGAAACAATGCCCGTTAAGATTACATCCGACTGCCTGGGTGTGCTTACTGCCCGCCAGAAAAGCAAATCTTGTTGACATTAACATGTTTTGAGGATGAAAATGAGCATGACATTAGTGAACATGGGATCTACATCCATACGCATATGCGATATACATTTTCCTTATTTAAATGTGCTCAAACTCTAAAATGGCACATAAACCATATAATACGGCTGGGATTTAGGGGCATTCAGTGTTGTTACTTTTTGCCCCCATTTTCTATGCTCAAATATTGTTTGTATATATCTCCTATATATGTTGAAGACCTCTGTTTGTCTGTCTGTCTGTATGTATGTCATTTATACAAATCTACGATTCTCGACCGATCGGGACGAAACTTGGTACGTGTGTGTAGTTTGACCAGGCGGTCGTCAACGTCGTATTGGCGAGCCCGTGCGGAGCCCGTGCGGCGCCCGCTTCGCGCATGCGCAGACGAGATCTCGGAAACGGGTGGAGCTATCGACTTGAACTTTGCTATGTGAATGTATCTAGCCACGGATACGAATTATATCGGGTCGCCGAGCCCGTGCGACGCCAGCTTCGCGCATGCGCAGACCAGATCTCGGAAACGGGTGGAGCTATCGACTTGAAATTTGGTGTGTGAATGTATCTTGCCCCGGATACGAATTTTATCGGGTCGCCGAGCCCGTGCGACACCAGCTTCGCGCATGCGTAGACCAGATCTCGGAAAAGGGGAGAGCTATCGACTTGAAATTTGGTTTTTGAATAGCCCGGACAACGTCGGGCTCATCGGCTAGTCTCATATATATTTTGAAGACCTCTGTTTGTCTGTATGTTTGTTTGTCTGTATGTTTGTTTGTCTGTCATTTATACAAATCTACGATTCTCGACCGATCGGGACGAAACTTGGTACGTGTGTGTAGTTTGAACAGGCGGTCGACGTTGTCGTATTGGCGAGCCCGTGCGGCGCCCGCTTCGCGCATGCGCAGACGAGATCTCGGAAACGGGTGGAGCTATCGACTTGAAATTTGGTACGTGTATGTAGTTTGACCAGGCGGTCGTCGTTGTCGTATTGGCGAGCCCGTGCGACGCCCGTGCAGCGCATGCGCAGACGAGATCTCGGAAACGGGTGGAGCTATCGACTTGAAATTTGCTATGTGAATGTATCTTGCCCCGGATACGAATTTTATCGGGTCGCCGAGCCCGTGCGACGCAAGCTTCGCGCATGCGCAGACCAGATCTCGGAAACGGGTGGAGCTATCGACTTGAAATTTGGTATGTAAATGTATCTTGCCCCGGATACGAATTTTATCGGGTCGCCGAGCCCGTGCGATGCCAGCTTCGCGCATGCGCAGACCAGATCTCGGAAACGGGTAGAGCTATCGTCTTGAAATTTGGTTTTTGAATAGCCCGGACAACGTCGCCCGGACAACGTCGGGCTCATCGGCTAGTACTATATAATGTGTGTAAATACCACACGACCTTGCTCACGTTTATGTGTACAAAACGCCACAATTTGTTAATACAACACATGGAGGTTAATAAAGATATATATCATATATTTCATAGAATCCGCGGTCTGTAGGGGCCTTTAAGTAGCACCTGGTATATCATACATTTCATAGAATCCACGGTATGCAGGGGTCTGTAGACCTGGCATATCATACATTTCATAGACTCCAAGATCTGGAATCAAAGTCGTACAGAGAGCTGAGCCGAATTGCTCAATTCTGCTTGAAACACGACTCGCGAGTCCGATTGTTTAGCTCGATTGCTCAAATCTGCGGGGGTCTTTAAGTAGCATCCGGCATATCATATGTTTCATAGAATCGACATCGGGCTATTTGCGAACACGCTGACGTAGTATTCGCCATGCCTTTGCTGCCTTGCGCGTTATTGGATTCTCCATCGTGTCTTTGTTGCCTTGATATGAAAGCTCGTATTTGTCAAACATTTCAAACAATCAGCCATTCTCAAAGACCTCTTCCCCGATCTCACCAATGATATATTATATTATCTATTATTATTATTGATTGCATGGCCAGCATGGGTACTAGGTTCCAGACGGAGTGTTATGCTGTTGATGCAAAGCGTTTGAGATGTGAGTAAACATAGCCATGCTGGTCTCCAGCTACTTTGATTTCAGGAGACGTCGGCACATATCAAAGGAGACGTCGGCTCAGATCAAAGGCCTGACATTGATTTGATAACGGGTAGTGGTTAGCCGATTGATTACTCTGGAAATTTGTCTCGGGACAAAATGTATTGACGTGTACACAATTATGGGCAATTGCGCTATGAAGCATATGCGTGTGCACTAGATACACACTTACGTTCGCAGCACCTGATTCGCATCGCGTTAGATATAACCATATATTTAATCCGGCCCAGCTTAAATATGCATTGATATACTAATCGGATACCAGTTAACACGTGTGTACGATTATACATAATATAGATAGATAGATACTTTATTTACACAATGCCCAATTAACAAAACAACATACACCCTGAAATAAAAAATATATGTAAATTGGAATAGAACCTGAAATGAAAATATAAAACACATATATATGACAATAACTGCAGGCACTTTGCCTGGGGCAGACATATCACTATAGCAGTGTAGTCCCCGGTACTTGAGTCAGTTTATCCAAGTGATGAATTGATGAGACACAGAAGCGGAAGAAGGTGACACCCTCCACCACACACGGAAATTTAATCTTCATGGCAAATTGAATTATATATAGTTGAGACTATATGCTGGCTGGGTTCAGCAACACTCCGGTCAGTATGGGTTCGTGTATAAAACATAATATATACACTAACCGGGAAGGGTGATAACTCTATATAGAACGTAATGTGACTAAATAACCGAGATTTTATGCACTAATTTGCAACACCACGCGTGATCAACTTCGGTCGTACATACGTTTAAAGATACTCAATCCGATTTAACGTTCCTTAATTACTATTTCTTTGGCTTCGGGTGTAAAAAATATTTGTTTTAGAGTCGAAGAATCCACCCATCAAAGCTCAGAGTGATCAGATATCGATATTTAAAGTTTGTTATTCCAATTATTTGTGTCCAAGAAACACGCCGTCAAACGGATGGTCTCGATCAAAAGTGCGGATGAAGATGAATAACTCTAAAAACAAGTGGTAATGCGGCCAAATTTCGTGAATACACAGGTGATAATACGGCCATATTTCGTTATTTTGGGAAATTTGACACCATAGTTGACAGTTGTTAGCATTATTTTGTTGCAATTAATCGATTCTGTTAACTACAGCGTAGTGGTTGTTGTTGTTGTTGTTGTTTTGTTGTATTTTGATGATATGGGGACCCTTTGGTCGAGTACCTTTAATTCTCATAGTATATGGGAGGTTACCCTTATAAAAACTCTTTGGTAAAAGCCAGGTGAACCATGCTAAAGTCAGATAAACAATAGATATATGTAAAGTCCATGCAAAAAGGACAGAGCCTTGTAAATGTCAAGTATAGTGCCATGATGTTCCACACTTTACTCTCGTAAAATGCTGGTGAAACAGGACTTACATGGGTAAAAACCCATGTAAATCAGAACATACTCTAGTACATTCTTGCTGGAGTCATGGTGTAACAAATTATACTCTGGTAAAACCCTGATACGTAATGCAATACACTGGTAAAAGCTACGCAAAGCCCATGTAAAAAGGAGACCCATGTGTAAGTTATTAGTAAATGGCATAGTAATGGTGTATCCCGCTTTACTCTCGTAAAATTATGTAGAAACATGACGCACATGGGTAAAACCCAGGGAAATCAGAAAATACTCTAGTAAAACGTTGGTGAAACAGGATATACTCTGGTACTTACGTCTTCTGTAACAAACGCTTTTATTTTAAAAGCTCTTTAAATCGTTGTATTATTTGTTTTTCATTTCTGAATATGTCCGTTATTTATTCAATATAGATTTCTACGAAGAAACAAAACGCTCTTTAAAACAAACTTTACTTTGAAAGTCATCATTAGCTTCAAAACCTGGTGATTTTTTTATATGGATTGTTTACAGTCAGAGATGGATTTTGTAAGTCACATAATGTTCATAATTTTCAAGGATGTGTGAAAAACGACTACTTTATTAACCCTATCCCCAATATATAGACGCTTCTTATACTCGTAAGGATATTGGTACTTCCACCCATATGTGAGGTATTAAGCTGTGGACTCAAGCTTGCTACCATGTGTTTTCGAAGTCCAGAGGTACCAAGCTTTCGAAAAATCACAATTGCAATTTGCCCGCAAGTTTGGTACCAACAAGCTCACATTTGCCGTAGTGGCTCATAGACTAATTGGTGACGTAGATTCCGATTTCTGCGATGATTAATAATATCATTTCTCTTTGTCGGATAAAGAAATCACCCCATCGGTACAGTATTAAAGAAAACAAGTCTTTCTCGGTCTAAAAATTATATGTTGCTGCACAATTTAGTTTCGCTGGCGTCGGTTTCTATGTTAGATGAGGGTGCCAACCACTGCCCCCGGATAGCGGGATGGACAGAGAGAACTATAATTGCGATATGTCGCGATCACGAAATGTGTAGGCGACCAGAATTACTTCTCACGATTTTTGTCGCGATTATGGCAGTGATCCGGGTTAACCCATAATCAGAGTGAATGACCCGAGTGCACCTCGCAGCGCTAGTTGTCAATCCCCCCGGATACAGACTTAATCGGAGTGACTGAACCGAGTGCACCTCGCTGTCCACTCCCATCCACTACATAATCGGGGTGATAACGACACTAGAGCAGTTCGCTAGCAACTCCACCTGTATAAATGTCCGAGTGTTCCCCGATGCACATGACTATACCCGGAGTTCAACAAACTAGAGTTGCACTGGTCACGTTATTGCTAAATTGATACTTTGTGAAGATTGTTAGGTATGATCCCTCCCGCTCTCCACTCTAACTTGTGACTTCAAGGTGTCCGGTTGGTCGTTGATATGACACAAAAAGAGGAGTGGTCCCAGTACTGTTCCCCGAGGTACGCATGAGAGCACGTCCACCTCTTCCGAGTCTTGCCCTTCCAGTACTACACTCATCTTTCTTTCTTTTAGGAATGAATGCAGCCATTGGTGGATTGGGCCTGTTATCCCGTAATGAATGCAGCCATTGGTGGATTGGGCCTGTTATCCCGTAATGAATGCAGCCATTGGTGGATTGGGCCTGTTATCCCGTAATGAATGCAGCCATTGGTGGATTGGGCCTGTTATCCCGTAATGAATGCAGCCATTGGTGGATTGGGCCTGTTATCCCGTAATGAATGCAGCCATTGGTGGATTGGGCCTGTTATCCCGTAATGAATGCAGCCATTGGTGGATTGGGCCTGTTATCCCGTAATGAATGCAGCCATTGGTGGATTGGGCCTGTTATCCCGTAATGAATGCAGCCATTGGTGGATTGGGCCTGTTATCCCGTAATGAATGCAGCCATTGGTGGATTGGGCCTGTTATCCCGTAATGTGTCAGCTTGGCCTGGATGCTGTTATGAGGCACGGTGTCAAATGCCTCAGAGAAATCTAATATAAGGATTAACTGTCATGTGGACTGTTTTTATGGAGATGTAACCGTGAGGTAAGTGGACATAACTTGTGTAAAACCCGAAGGGTTTTACATACAAGTTATGACCACTTACCTCACGGTTACATCTCCATAAAAATAGTCCACATGACAGTTAATCCTTATATTTATATACATTTAGCGAAAAAGCCACTTTTGTAAATGTATTTAAATCGAAAAGTGTATCGTGACAAGATCAGCCCAAAATACCCAATAGCACCCTTGGCAAAAGTTAATAGGAACAATTTCTCTTCGTATTGAAACCCGATGATGTATTAAGTCAATCCTGCGCGAGTCCAAATGCGCCCAAAACATTACGCGTTCGTCTTTCCAAACCCAATGACGTATCGATGGTGTTATGAGCTTGGTGTCATGCTGTCGTATGTTGTCAATATGTCGTGTGCTGTCATGATGTCGTATGCTGTCATGATGTCGTATGTGGTCGCTGCTAATTGTGTTTCGCAGGAGTATATGTGAAAGCCATGATTTAAGTTGGTGAGTATTTTCTGTTTCTCTAGATGTTCGAGGATATGGCGACTGGTGAGATGTTCCAACAGCTTTCATGGGACGGATGTTAGTGATACTGGGCGGTAGTATTCAGCCAAGTGTCGGTCACAACAAAAATAAACGTGTGAGCAACATCCTTGTCGTTTTACAGCGTGAATCTGGTTATATATTGCCGTCGTCAATTACTACGCGACGGTGACCGTGATGCGGTCGTAAATTAATACGCGACGGGGACCGTGATGCGGGCATTCTTTTTCATTAGCAGCTGAAAACGATCGCCGTATCTCCACAAGATAAAAAAAAAATCAAAGAAATATCAAGCTATTAGTAATGTGCACGCCTTGAATTAAAGCTAGTAATTGATCAAACTGGGTCGATAAATGAGTAATAAATGTGTACACATGAGCTGACTATATACGTCCCTTATTGTGTTAATTTGATATTTATTACTTTATGAGATCGCATAGGTATGTCATGTAGTTATTGACCTATTTTCAATGGCGATGAATTACAAGTTTTAAACCTTTGATGACGGGAGCTGCGCTGTTGCATGAATACCATGTGTCAGTTCATTATCTTACATATGTGACCCGCCATATCAAATCCAGTCGGAAGTCGGTATTTGTTTACCATGTGCCAATGCATTCTCTTATATATGCGAGGCGACCTATGGCCTAACAATTTTTTATCATTTTTTTTAAATAAATGTTTCTGACAATTTTTAGCACATAAAATAAAAAACATCCATTACCCTGCAGGGAGCCCCACACATATATAGAAGCATATAGAAGAGTGCCGTCTGCTCATGTTTGTCTGGGGCTATGTATGGGTTAAATTATAAAATTGTTAAAGAATACAAGAAAAAATTATTAAAATTGTAAAAAATTGTTAGGCCAATGCATTCTCTTATATATGCGAGGCGACCTATGGTCGACTCGCATATATAAGAGAATGCATTGGCACATCACTGTAAAAAGGACTGTGTGGCAGCTTCCACACAATGACTGTGTGGAGGCATTATCTGAACATAAATGTGTACACAATACACACATATGTGTGTATCACCCAATATCCACACATATATGTGTACATCACCACACATATTTGTATGTGACGTCGGTTTTTTTAAATTTCACGTGGTGGTCACGCGCGCGTCGTTGTTTCGTACAGGCTCACAGGCTGCCGTAAAGTGTACACATGGAGTCTTGTTGATTGTGGTGGATCTCGAAATTCGATATATTGGTCGGTCTCTTCGATTATTTCTATAGTTAAGGTAAGATTATATTTAAATTGGCAAGATATTCACCTTTGTGAGAATTTCCGTATCTATTTTGTATAAAACATGATTGAACGAAATAATAAACTTGATTTGGATTTTCTGATTCATCAATTCCCTGTCGCATAGTCATATATTTACATTTTAGAGTTGTGCGTTTATCTGGGTTTATCTGTTGTTTCTGTGGTCTATATGATACACATCTTTCCGAAGCACAAAACCTGCTCGAAAATTGTCTTTATGTAAATTGACAAATTCAACTGTGTGGTGAAGACATTTACTGAACAAATGTGTGTTCATCACATACACACTATATATTATACAGCGTGCTTTAAACCAGAACCACAATTTTATTATTTTGCACGGTAAGGTTCTCATGTTGATAAAGTAACGACGTTTTTTGTGTTTATATGGAATGCAGATGAGAGGAAATATATACTGAGACCAGTGACGTGGCGACAGGGCGGATATTGGGAAGGGTGTGTCTATAACCCTATCCCAAACCTCGGTAAAATTTACTAAAAATTCCAAAGTTTTACACCACATGCATTATAATAGGTTGAAATTATTCTCTTTGTTTGATTTTTCAACCAGTAATTAGTGGGAAATTTATAGTTTTTTTTTAGACAAACAGTAGCATATTTTTCTACTTTTGGTAAAACAAAAATGGCCTCAAATGGCCATCGGGTGGAAGACTTCCATTTGGTTGGAAATTCTAATAGTTGGAAAGCTTGAGGTACCAATTGGAAAATTCAGAACGAGAGGGGGGTGTGCAAATATAATTCTACAAATATGGTTCAAGGGGGATGGTGGGGTGTACTTCGACATTTGAAGGTGGACACCACCCCCCCCCCCCCACCAACGGCGACCACTGAGCCGCGTCCATGAATGAGACTTGTGGCTGTCACTGAAATGCCCTAGTCGCATACTACGAAGTTCTATATGACATGTGGCACCCGGAATCACACAAAATGTGTGAAATTGGTGTTTCAAATTAATTTAATTTGAATATGATGAGCATCACTGTTGCAATAAACCTTGAAATACCACAATGGACGATCAATGTACCAAGGGAAACAAATTAGTGTAAACATATTTTTATTTCCAAATCCAAACATAATACACATAATACACAAATGACATAAATATACAACATATAAGAGATAATGTATGGAAATGAGGATCAGACAACAAGCCCGAGGGCTTATATGAAGTCTTCTCCTCTTTGGGAAACAAATTGTTGGGTGGGTGGGTGGGGTATTTATTTGTCAATTATATTGGTGGTTTACCAAGACGATGTGAAAAATTAACATGCATAATTTGGCTCCTCTGCTATGTATAACTTGCGTAAATTTGGTTACCGAGGGAGGGGCCCGGGGGGGGGGGGTGATGTCGTATATCTAATACATATGTAGCCACCGTTTGTGTCCAAAACTTTAAATTGTGAAGAATATTATGTCATTCAATAAATGTCATAGCAAATAATGAACTTAGAAATAATCTAAAATTATAAATACTGCAGAATAGTGAGATGTGTCATTAAAGTATTATTAGCATTTGGACTAAGTGACGTACATGGTGAAGAGTTATCGTTTATACTATAAAAAAGGGGTGAGGGGAGGGGGCTATGAATGTATTGTGTTATATATAGCTACAATTCCTCATGTAAAATTGCAAATTTCCCGTGTCATGATTGCGCTTAATGAGGCATCGATCTGGCCATATAGATAAAGTAAAATATATTTATAAATTGTCCGAACATTCATTATGTGAAGCTATAATGAGTAGTACATGTATATATTTAGTATCATTCAAAAACTATATTCCTTTCTGAAAATGCGCTCTTTAATGTATGAATTATAATACTGTTATAGATGTACATACAATGTGTACTGTAAATAATATTCCCAATGGCATGTTATAAACAAAATAACTTCTCTGCTTACAGGTTCAATGGTGAAATCATGGCGGTCACGCGGTGTAACGTCGGTGTAAATAACAAGATATGGACATGGCTGCCTTGGCAACGACGCAGATAAACTATAATCAACCAACCAAGAACCACGGTGGAATGTATGAGTTAGACACAAATTCCACAGTCAATGATTTTGGTATACATACATGTATGATGTCATGTGCTGTAATTATGGTTTCTGTGCAAGAGGCGATTACATTCAAAAAGACTATCCTCTTTGGAGCCCTTAATTTTCTTGTATAGTTCAAGGGATCTCAGAAAGCTTCAGTTAGTTTTAGAGCTTGTTCTTCTACACACGTGAGGGTGAGTCTGATGTAAGACAGCAAACCAGTAGCAATATATATGTATATATAGCAGAGACTGACTTTCGAATTGTTCCAATACATTCAAGTTGAAGGAAAATTCTAGTTATTGATGTGAAACCCATTAATGGAACTGAAACATGCACGCTTATAGTTTAAAGGATAACCAAAATATTACGTGAATGTGTTAAACGGCTGTTTGTTTTGTGTCTTTGTATTATTGAAATTAAAGACTATAGCTATACTATATCATTCGACAATCACGATTTCTGCTGTGTACACAAAAGAAGGCCGCGGACCCCCGGGATATGCATGTTTGCTGTTTGATAAGTTAATATTCGAAAACGTCCAGCGCAGCACGTCAGTCATCAGTAGACTATAACATTTCATATGTATGGCGGGAAAAAAAGGTCCAACGATAGCCGAACTATATGTTTGGCCAATAAATATCGGTAAACACTCTTCGTTGAATATGATTTGTTTTTGCAGGATTAGCAGCCTATTGTTTGGATCGACCACACACTTTTGTACACATGTAATGAACACATATGTGTTGTCTTGCCCAACAGCATTGTGTACAAGAACAATACAAAATAGTGTAATGGCGGTGAACACTATTGTTTGGATCAACCACACAAATGTGTACGCATGTGATTAACACATATGTGTAGTCTCGCCCAACAACATTGTGTACAATAACAATACAAACGTGTGTGGTAGCGGCGAACATATTGTTTCCTTAGTGCAAACATATTTGTGTCCATTCAACGAACAAATAAATGTGCTGGACCCAAACATCTTTGTGTGTGTCAACTACACAACTTTGTAGGTCAGTAACCACACATAAACTGTTCATCTGCATCCGCACAATCTTGTGCGCAACTTAGCACACATTTAATGTGTGCCTACAAAGAACAAGTTGTTTTGGTCGATCCACACAGTATGTTCGCCACCACCACACAACAGATGTGTGGTCATTTGCCACACAATTCACCACACAATGTTGTTGTCGATCAAATGGCTACACAAACTGTGTGGTAACTGTGTGGATCTACCACACAGTCGTTTTAAGAGTGCAGGGTAAAAAAATCCCGACTTCCGACTGGATTTGATATGGTGGGTCACATATGCGAGTCTCTAATGAGAATTTACTGGCTTACAATGTCAATGTAAATTTTGTTTGACCAGTGTATTATCTTATATATGCGATACTCCATGTTGGAGACTCGCATATATTAGAGAATGCATTGGCATAGAGTTTTCGCGAAATTTCAGGAAACTCCAGTTAATAACGGAGTTTTCTAATCGATTTATGAACAGTTTGTGATTCGGTATGGCACTTTAAACTGCGTAATTATATTAAGTTATATAACGTTAAAAAACAACGCAAGTAATATATTTCTTAATTATCATCTGTTCCTTACTAATTTATTTCACGTTAGGTGAAGGTCCCATCTCGAAATTACACGATTGGACGACGTTTGTTCGGCGATTTCGGTTAGCGTCTCTTACAATCTTGTAATCTTTTTCGGGGAATCAATTAAAACTGTATTGCGAAGCTAAAGTCATATATAGCTGTGAAATAGATCATTAAGACACAGGTATAACAAAAGAATATATAGCTGTGAAATCGATCATTAAGACACAGGTATAACAAAAGACTATGCTCTCTGCGTTGTCAGAACATTAAAATGTTCCCAGGTTTTGAACTGGTGACATATGATATATTCAGATATAGCCAGAGTAGATATGCATGACGTGATATTGGTTTTAATGAGACAACACAACATTCTTTTGAGTTAGTATAGTGTGTGTAGCTGCTGTGCTTAACCACTGCTCCGTTGCACCTGGTATAATCCGGGTGTATGATACCATATGTACAGGGTGATAAATCATGTCATGAATCTATATTCCAAAACCAGAAACTTTTTGAAGTTGTCGAGTATCAAAGTAGAGACCGATGGCATGATCTAATGGTCGCTAAGACTCGATTATGTATTTATGATGTGAACATTATGTATTTATGATGTGAAGATTATGTATTTATGATGTGAACATTATGTATTTATGATGTGACCCTATAGAAGAAATTGGTAACAAGCTAATCATAATAGCGAGTTTGCGATACCCGTTCGACGGGTACGGGTACCGGTATAGATTCTGGTAGATTGGTGAAATTCGTCACGGTCATTTGCGTACTTTGAATGCAGCACATAAAGCGATAGGGATTTGGAACGGGTAGATGTATCCCGTTGACTGGTAGTCTTTCACTAAAGTTTTCTCACTCAAAAGTACATTAGTTCTATGAAATAACAGTCAGCTATGTATTAATATATTTATTGCACGATTACGTGGCCAAATCTCATTGATACATTTGTCATTTAAGCCATGTTTTATGTTCAAATTGTCGAGGCGGCTTCTATCACTAAGATAACTATGGAACGCCGATTTGTTTACTGACAACGGTCATCACTCAAGTAATGACATGCTATGATTAAGAGAGTTATTTGATGGTGCTATACGCAGTCTCGGCACAGGGACGTGATTATAGAGGGTCTCCGCGTTGAGAAGGGGTGTCCACCTCCACATTCCCTACCAATTGAACCACACCAAACAGAGGTTTGTGCGGAATTCCAATTATGCACCCCGTTGGGCTCTGATTTCCCCCCAACTGATCCTTCACTGTCCTGAATATTATTCTAGTCTGTTCTAAATGGATTAGTAGTCTTGTTAAAGAAGTCATGTAATGAAGGGTCCACCTCGCCGACCAGAACGAGAACAATTTTGTAGATATGAACCTGGAAATTGCAAAATCATAACATCTAGTGGTCTAACACCAGACAAATTCACGCCCTATATTGTCTTTCACAAATTCATTATCAGTTTTGACGAGCCACTGAATGTGGATAGACCAGGACATACCGGGTCGACCATGGCTCGGTCTGGTGGGGAGAACGTTTTGAAATCTGAACAAATGTTGGTCAAAAACTATAAAAAAATCCCCACTAATACATTTTTGGAAAATCATACGGAATGACAATTTGACAGAAGTTGGGGTGAAACACCCCAACCCTCTCGCCACGTCCCCTATCGACCCTTTGTGCGTGGGCATAAATACACCGTGAATATGTTACACGATTGAATACAACCGTTCAGTTATTATATCTTATGTGGTGACTGATTTCTCATTTTAATATAGATATTTGACATTTGAACGGACATGGCGCATTTGAACCTCAAGACTGTTGTATATTTGTAGTGGCCGATAATGAATATTGTACCATTAAACACCCTTTATATCTAACAAAGTTTAATTTTTCTACCTATACATCCGGATTTAGACCCAGACAAATATCCGAGTTCTTGGGATAAATATTCCCTTGCCAGACCCTTCGAAAGATTCCAACCAAGTATCAATTATATGACTATATATTCCCCAACTAATATAAGTAAGGGGCAATTTCGGTCTTATATCTGACTAAAAGTACATGCATGTAGGACATTCTTGGACCCTGTGTATAAAACAACATATTTTACACCGAATAATGGTTGGATTATTAAATTAGCGTAATTGTATATTTGTGCTATCATAACATATTTTCTCAGCCTGAAAATTCCATCTGTTCTAGACGAAACTAGAACGGTCTGGGAAATTACTAATGAAAGCCAATCCATTCCATTTTGGCCTCGTCCCAGGTGAATGCAATTCATTATCCTCGCAGAGGTCCATCATATGACCATAACATCAAGTATAACGTCGAATGCGGATAACAATTTCTCTATCATATATATTTTGCTGCAATTGGCTCACCATACATTACCCGTCGATATGCTTAATTCTACCCGTAAAACAGTTTGCGATTTCAAAACGTGTACCGGTACGGGTAGCTACCAGTACCCGTACCGGTACCCGTACCCGTTTGAAATCGCAAACTCGCTAATATCTTTCTCCTGAAAATGTTTGTAGAATAAAATATCCAAATTCCGACAAAACCCGCTTTTGGGAACATAATTGAGATATGTTCAACCCTAGTACAATGAACTACAACTGATATATACGAATTAGGAATAGCTTTAACAGTCGCATAATGAACTACTACTGATAAGAATAACGAATAGCTAATAGTAGTCGCATACAGAACTATTACTGATAAGAATTACGAATAGCTTTAACAGTCGCATAATGAACTACTACTGATAAGAATTTCGAATAGCTTATAGTAGTCGCATAACGAACTATTACTGATAAGAATTACGAATAGCTTATAGTAGTCGCATAATAAAATATTACTGATAAGAATTACGAATAACTTATAGTAGTCGCATAATAAAATATTACTGATAAGAATTACGAATAGCTTATAGTAGTCGCATAATGAACTATTACTGATAAGAATTACGAATAGCTTATAGTAGTCACATAAAGAACTACTACTGATAAGAATTACGAATAGCTTATAGTAGTCACATAATGAACTACTACTGAAAAGGATTACGAATAGCTTATAGTAGTCGCATAGTGAAATACTGCTGATTAGAATTACGATTTGATAATAGTACTCGCAAACTAAACTACTGCCGATCAAAATACGAATAGCTTATAGCAGTCGCATAATGATACTATTACCGATAATAAATATGAATAGCTTATAGCAGTCGCATAATGAAAGTACTACCGATAATAAATATGAATAGCTTATAGTAGTCGCATAATGAAAGTACTACCGATAATAAATATGAATAGCTTATAGTAGTCGCATAATGAAAGTACTACCGATAATAAATATGAATAGCTTATAGTAGTCGCATAATGAAAGTACTACCGATAATAAATATGAATAGCTTATAGTAGTCGCATAATGAAAGTACTACCGATAATAAATATGAATAGCTTATAGTAGTCGCATAATGAAAGTACTACCGATAATAAATATGAATAGCTTATAGTAGTCGCATAATGAAAGTACTACCGATAATAAATATGAATAGCTTATAGTAGTCGCATAATGAAAGTACTACCGATAATAAATATGAATAGCTTATAGTAGTCGCATAATGAAAGTACTACCGATAATAAATATGAATAGCTTATAGTAGTCGCATAATGAAAGTACTACCGATAATAAATATGAATTGCTTATAGTAGTTTCGCACGGTCCAAAAATATTTTCGCAGAATTGACTACTACGAATCCGTTTGTGAGAAACAGTATCGTTCAAACTTCTTGCCACTCACAAAAAGGTGATATAGTTCTGGTTCCCTTAATTGACTCTGTTGTACATACGTATGTTATTGACATGTACATGTACAAGTATAGTCAGCTGTAGGCTCGATAATTGCATGTAAATCTCGCGTGCCCATGTCTGATTTCTTTAAACCGTAATCGTAGCTACGGCCATTGGAACACGACAACTGACAGAAAGAACACCATTTGTACTAGCCTATGTGTAATTCTTAACAGCAGCATACCCACGATTTACGACGGTGAACGCTATCACGGAAAATTAGTTTTAAAAGTTAGTCCCTTGCAGTCATATATGGCAGATTCTGGTGCAGAAAAAAAATACGGCCCTATTTTTTTTTGGCATTTGGAGTTACATTAGGAAGTCGTTTTGGCATTTGGAGTTACATTAGGAAGTCGTGTGTTAACTCCGACCAGTAACCCTGTTACAACCCGTCCTTGTTAAAAAAGGGTTACAAAAACAATTAAAGTTACATTTAGAATTCGTTTCAAAAATCCGACGTGTTTTTGGTTACATAGTTACCAAATTTATGCTTATCAGATAATAACTACAACTAGAAAAATGAAAATATTTCACATATCCTTGTTAAAAAAGGGTTACAATAACAAGTAACAGTAATAAAGATATCTCTGCCGACACCGCTAACATAATTAATATCTCTATATTGTTTTAACGAACATTCGACTAAATAATGGATTTGTCTGATACAATTGTATATAAGTGAGCAACTTATAGGTCTTATATAAGTCAAAGTCACCTATTGGATGGGTGGGTCTAACATTTCGAACAGGTTTACGTTGGTACCGCATACCATTGTAATGATCGGGTGTTGGCGCTGCCAGGTCCTAACATTTTAAACAGGTTTACGCTGGTAGGGCATAACATTGTAATGATCGGGTGTTAGCGCGTCCAGGGCCTAACATTTTGAACAGGTCAACGCTGGTAGCGCATAACGTTGTAAGGATCGGGTGTTAGCGCTAACAGGGCTTAACATATTAAACAGGTTCAGCACGCTGGTAGCGCATAACGTTGTAAGGATCGGGAGTTAGCGCTAACAGGGCTTAACATATTAAACAGGTTCAGCACGCTGGTAGCGCATAACGTTGTAAGGATCGGGTGTTAACGCTAACAGGGCTTAACATATTAAACAGGTTCAGCACGCTGGTAGCGCATAACGTTGTAAGGATCGGGAGTTAGCGCTAACAGGGCTTAACATATTAAACAGGTTCAGCACGCTGGTAGCGCATAACGTTGTAAGGATCGGGAGTTAGCGCTAACAGGGCTTAACATATTAAACAGGCCCAGCACGCTGGTAGCGCATAACGTTGTAAGGATCGGGTGTTAACGCTAACAGGGCTTAACATATTAAACAGGTTCAGCACGCTGGTAGCGCATAACGTTGTAAGGATCGGGTGTTAACGCTAACAGGGCTTAACATATTAAACAGGCCCAGCACGCTGGTAGCGCATAACGTTGTAAGGATCGGGTGTTAGCGCTAACAGGGCTTAACATATAAAACAGGTCCAGCACGCTGGTAGCGCATAACGTTGTAAGGATCGGGTGTTGGCGCTAACAGGGCTTAACATATTAAACAGGTCCAGCACGCTGATAGCGCATAACGTTGTACACTCTTATAACTAACGTGTAGAAACGATTACACATCAAATGTGTAAACCCGGTTAATACACATAGCAATGTGTAGTTTTACATACAAATACATTGACAAGTGCCGTTCTACACATAATGTGTATATTTTGTTACACACAATTGTGTAAGAACGTAGACATGCGCATTGAGGTGCCTTCAGTTTCATAGTCTGCTACGTGACGGCCATATTGTTTGAGTATATTTTTTGGAATACAATCTACAGCGATCGTAGACAAGGATGTAAGTTCAGAATTACAATTTGTGGGTTTAGTATTAATAGTATATGAGGATTTATTTGTTAAAACTTTCATTGCCATTACAGCCCTTAGACTCTTGTTATGATTGTTGTAATAATACTAATATTATGCAATCACGCCTCGACCCTGGTTTGTTCATTCAAAGCAAAAACTCACAGTACAGAACAAATATACTACATACCACTATGCGCCATGAAAGTTTTAACATATAAATCTGCATATATCTTTAATATTATACCCACAGGTCGGATTACTGAATTAGCATTTCTTGTCTACAAACCGTGTGTGTAAGAACCTACACAAAATGTGTAAGGGATATGTGTTGATTTTATACACACAGTTGTGTATAAATGTGTACAAATTTACCCATTTATGTGTAAAAATTGTTACACAATTTGTGTATGAATATGAAACTACACATATACTACACAAATATGTTTAAGATCAAAATTGAATAATGATTGTGTAGCAGGGCTACACATTTTGTGTAGAAAACCTACACATTAGTCATAAGAGTGTAAGGATAGGGTGTTAGCGCTAACAGGGCTTAACATATTAAACAGGCCCAGCACGCTGGTAGCACATAACGCTGTAAGGATCGGGTGTTAGCGCTAACAGGCCTTAACATATTAAACAGGCCCAGCACGCTGGTAGCGCATAACGTTGTAAGGATCGGGTGTTAGCGCTGCCACGACCTAACATTTTGAACAGGTCAACGCTGGTAGCGCATAACGTTGTAAGGATCGGGTGTTAGCGTTAACAGGGCCTAACATATTAAACAGGCCCAGCACGTTGGTAGCGCATAATGTTGTAAGGATCGGGTGTTAGCGCTAACAGGGTTTAACATATTAAACAGGTCCAGCACGCTGGTAGCGCATAACGTTGTAAGGATCGGGTGTTAGCGCTAACAGGGCCTAACATATTAAACAGGCCCAGCACGCTGGTAGCGCATAACGTTGTCATGATCGGGTGTTAGCGCTAATAGGGCTTAACATATTAAACAGGCCCAGCACGCTGGTAGCGCATAACGTTGTCATGATCGGGTGTTAGCGCTAACAGGGCTTAACATATTAAACAGGTCCAGCACGCTGGTAGCGCATAACGTTGTAAGGATCGGGTGTTAGCGCTAACAGGGCTTAACATATTAAACAGGCCCAGCACGCTGGTAGCGCATAACGTTGTAAGGATCGGGTGTTAGCGCTAACATGGCTTAACATATTAAACAGGTCCAGCACGCTGGTAGCGCATAACGTTGTAAGGATCGGGTGTTAACGCTAACAGGGCTTAACATATTAAACAGGCCCAGCACGCTGGTAGCGCATAACGTTGTAAGGATCGGGTGTTAGCGCTAACAGGGTTTAACCTATTAAACAGGTCCAGCACGCTGGTAGCGCATAACGTTGTAAGGATTGGGTGTTAGCGCTAACAGGGCTTAACATATTAAACAGGTCCAGCACGCTGGTAGCGCATAACGTTGTAAGGATTGGGTGTTAGCGCTAACAGGGCTTAACATATTAAACAGGTCCAGCACGCTGGTAGCGCATAACGTTGTCATGATCGGGTGTTATCGCTAACAGGGCTTAACATATTAAACAGGTCCAGCACGCTGGTAGCGCATAACGTTGTAAGGATCGGGAGTTAGCGCTAACAGGGCTTAACATATTAAACAGGTCCAGCACGCTGGTAGCGCATAACGTTGTAAGGATCGGGTGTTAGCGCTAACAGGGCTTAACATATTAAACAGGCCCAGCACGCTGGTAGCGCATAACGTTGTAAGGATCGGGTGTTAGCGCTAACAGGGCTTAACATATTAAACAGGTCCAGCACGCTGGTAGCGCATAACGTTGTAAGGATCGGGTGTTAGCGCTAACAGGGCTTAACATATTAAACAGGCCCGGCACGCTGGTAGCGCATAACGTTGTAAGGATCGGGAGTTAGCGATAACAGTGCTTAACATATAAAACAGGTCCAGTATGCTGGTAGCGCATAACGTTGTAAGGATCGGGAGTTAGCGCTAACAGGGTTTAACATATAAAACAGGTCCAGCACGCTGGTAGCGCATAACGTTGTAAGGATCGGGAGTTAGCGCTAACAGGGTTTAACATATAAAACAGGCCCAGCACGCTGGTAGCGCATAACGTTGTAAGGATCGGAGTTAGCGCTAACAGGGTTTAACATATAAAACAGGCACAGCACGCTGGTAGCGCATAACGTTGTAAGGATCGGGTGTTAGCGCTAACAGGGCCTAACATATTAAACAGGTCCTGCACGCTGGTAGCGCATAACGTTGTAAGGATCGGGTGTTAGCGCTAACAGGGCCTAACATATTAAACAGGCCCAGCAGATGGTAGCGCATGACGTTGTAAGGATCGGGTGTTAGCGATGCCACTACCTAACATTTTGAACAGGTCCACTCTTCTAGCGCATAACATCGTAAGGGCCATGCAGGTGATAGTTCATTATACAATACGTGTCCAATATATCAGGGAGCGGCGGAGGTGGTACAAAGAGGTAACGAAATACATTGGGCGCCCAATACATATGTACTTTGAAGTTTCCAGCCAGAACATTCTGACCACGTGCACGAGCACTCTCAAGAACCACATTCAAGCAGCGAACAAATCGAAGCCAATAATCACGCCATATTAAATGAATCCTTTAATCGTGATCGGATTTCGATTCTGATGCAATTGGTTGTCAATCATTTGTTATCCGCCGGCGTGTGGCAGTCGCCCCATCGCGTTTGTGTCGAGATGGTATCATGCTACTCGCGCAATTTGACTTTTTTGTTTTCGAGTATTAAAGTGCCTTGTGGCACTGTAGCAATTTAAGTGCTGTGTGAACAGAAAATTATTTGAAATTCTAAGAGAAAGAGCAAAAATAAACAACAGGCATAAATTTCTTGATACTCATCATAATCGCTCATTTTCCCTAAAGAATTACACGTATCTTTCCTTTCTACCTCTTACTATTCAATTATAGTAAACTAGCTACAACAGGCTTAAAGAGAGAGGCACGTTTTGATCGTTTAAACAGTTTGATTTTTTTTTTAAATAGTTTTTTAATATATTTTTGTTAGATTGAGCTCCTTGCTAAAATTAACAAACATAAACATTTTTAATTAGATTTTTTTTTATTTTTAAAAACTAACGCCGTTATAACCTCCACCAATGTAACCCGTGTAACCACACCAAATTTAGTTGCAATCTGTCCAGGGGTCTGGGAGAAAAATCCGGCACGACAGACAGATGGACTGACGGACAGATCCTATACTTTTTGTTATGTATATAGATATAGTCATCCTTCAGTTCAGTGTTGTGATAAACAGATACCAAAAATAAAAATCACATGTATAACATTACTTGAAATTTCAAATCATTCTCTATTATGTATCATGATTTCAATTGCATTGAATATAAAATATTGCCCTATCGTCTATTTAGAGCCTTTTGATGCCTGTTGATGTAAGTAGGAGTGCAAGCGTGAGCGCGTGAAGGAGTGTATGCCTGAATGTATGTATCAAGTGAGTGTTCTCTATTGAATCTAACATGATTGTATAACTATTATTTATGTAAACAGTATTTTTAAAAATATATTTGAAATTCCACCGCTCAAATATCATCGTCTGAGAACGCCACCGCATTAATGATTATACACTCTAAATTCCGTTGGGTTATACGATTTAGCCAAACACCATAATAATCGGGTGTTGGGCAGTTTAGCAAAATATCTTTAATAAAATGTAGACAATATAAAGTGATCATAGACCATGCATTGCATGGGTTAATCTGAAAGCATATGTGTAGAAAAATCATTTCGCGTGTTAATTTACTGCGTTTTAGTAAAAGTTACATGAAACCATTCGGGTCAATGGTTCAGCATAACCACGCCGTGTTAAAACAAAGTCAAATGACATGACGAAAGAATTTGGCTTGATGAAACTAAAGGGGTCATTCGAGGGTATACAGATTCATTATACACCTAAAGGGGTCATTCGAAGGTATACAGATTCATTATACAGCAATATATTGACAGCATTGAAATTGATACCCCACCCCACCCCACTGTGGGGAACTACTCCTGGCGATTTGATTCTCAGCCGAGTTTTGAGAGTATTTTTGAGGGACGTTTCATATTCACTATTCAGCCAAACGGCGGCATAAATCGTCACAAGCAACAAAGTAGAACAGTGGTTCGTGATTTCCATAGCGCTATCGTGAAATTAAATTATAGTCCCGGCCACCAGTGTGTGTCAAAAAAGAGTTAAAATCTAATCCCGAAATATACAGAAATCGTCTTTTAACGAGTGATCAGTTATCTGCGAATAATTCGATTATCTGCCTTATATAAAAAGTAGTGCATGTCATCAGCTAGATTTCTACCAATATGACTACACAAGAAAACTAAGATGCATGCATCAGGTCAGCCATGAACTATTTAGCATAGAATAATTCAGTTCGGTTGCAGTTTCACAACGTTACAACTGACATACGATTACACCTTGAATGTGGAAATATGTAAGAGTGAATATTAATGTTCTAAATCCCATGTTTCACATTTAGTGGTAATGGGGTCGTACTTTATTAACACGCAAGTAGTGTAATTAAGTACGGGTAATTAGAAGTAACAAATCGTTTAGTTTCTATCGTATCGGATAAAAGAGGTGAGCAGATTGCCGATGATGAATGCTCTCGTTAGCTGCCAATATAATGTGCATATTTGCCCCGTTACGTTTATACACTGTAGCATTGGCGGGCCAGAGTGTGTTGACATGTTAAGTGTTTGGTTCATTAATAACAGATCAGCAGGGATTTGTCGTGATAACGTATACGTGGAAATATGCTACCTAAACGGTTAAATTAACGGTTGATCTATTACACCACCGTGTATACTCGGTTTAAATAGGTATATTATATAGGGACGTGTGCTCAATTTTGGTGCGGACCGATGATAAAACAAAATCAGAAGTAAATGTCGGCGGGCGGGAGGGCCATTTTTTCAATAATTTTAAAAGAAATTGAACAGTTGCAGCAGCAGCAGCAAAAAAAGGGTGTACAATTGGCAAATGATGAGGGGCGGCGTAACGTGTAACTAGGAGTGAACTTAGATATGCAATTTGGAGATTATTGGATGAGGGATGTTATATTAATTATATTAAAGGGACGAGGGGGCTTAGTTGTCGAAAATATTCATATTTGTTCCAAACACCGTAAACAGAAAAATATTAAAAGGCATACATATTGGTTCAAATATACGATCACTATCGCGTAAACATCATGTTCACATAAAGACCTACTAAATTTTACCTAAACAAGAGTCTGATTGTGTTATAGAAGGCAGCACAATGCTACTGGCTAATCACACACAAATGGTATAAACGCTCTTTATTATTTCCAAATAAGGAATTGAGCAACAAAAAACGCTCTTTATGTTTACCATCATAATATAAAGAAACACCAAGAAAGTAACTTTTTATGCTTTGTCAAACAATCGTCAAATTTACGACAATTTACAACAATTTGGAAGGAAGTACTGGATCCATACGTCTCGACCATACAAATTGATGACGATAGAATTTGCGGTATCCAAGTAGAATTACCAGATGCAGACTATCTTTATATATTCCAAGTTTATCTACCGTCAACCAACTACACCGACGAATTTCATTTACAATATTTGCAATCGCTTGGTGACATAATAGATACATATTTTCCCCTAGGCCATGTTATTATCATGGGCGACTTTAACTGCTCACTTTCGAAATCACGCCCGAGAGACAACTCACTCCGTAAACTGCTTGAACCAAAACAATTTACACCAGTCAATGACAGTCGTCTTTGTGTTGGTAGACAAGCTACATGTATTCCTACCTCTGGTGGCGAGGGAACTTCTATTGATTATGTTTTTTCTTCGCAAAGCGACATGAATATGACTCTTGTGTATGCTGAAATAATTAATGACGATGCTACTGATGTGTCAAATCATAGGCCCATTGTATGTTTATTTAAATGCGATATTCAATATAGCAGTTCCGAACGGCAGACAGGTAGCTCGACCCAATTTTATAACTGGAAGAAATTTAAATCCTCACCAAATTCAACTACTATATATAAACGCAGTCTTGAATCATTTCTACCGCAAAACAACAACATCAACAACCGAGATGAAGTAGACGCTCTTTATAATTCTATAATCTCCGCTATCCAGAGAGCATCCAGTGAAACGATTCCACAAAAAACGTTCAAAAGCTACCTTAAGCCCTTTTGGAACTGCCGATTGAAGGACTTACATTCTATGATGAGAATACACAGACGGAATTGGATCAATGCTGGTAAACCACGAGAAACGAACAACACATTGTATGCAGAATATAAAACTACAAAATGCACTTTCAGACGTGAATTTAGACAATGCTGCAATCAATTTCTAAGCGAACGCAATACTAAATTAGACAGAGCCGCCGAAGTAGATCAAGGATCGTTCTTTAAAATAATGAAATCTCGGCGCAACCATGAAAATAGACCAAATAAGATGTTTGAATACAACGGATCTACCCTGCGAAATTCCTCAGACATTTCAAAGGGATGGGCCGACTACTTCGAGTCACTTTACAAACCTCTGGCACACGATAGCTTTGATCACAGTCACTTTCAATTCGTAAACGACACTGTCGATTTCCTCGCCAACGACAGAGTATGTGAAATGGGGAGTAACTCTAAATATGTCACAGAAGCCGTACACCAAGATGAGATAGAGATTGCATTGAAAACTCTCAACTTAAACAAAGCCGCGGGTTGGGATAATGTATACAATGAAAACTTGGTCCTTGGTGGTACAGCACTGATCAAATGCCTAGCTGCACTATTGACTGGTATCATGCAATTCTCCTATATACCAGAACATGCTAAGATTGGGGTAATAGTTCCTCTATATAAAGGAGGCAACAAACCCCGAAAGTTGTTTGACAGCTATCGCGCGATAACCCTGCTCCCTGCCATTTACAAACTGCTTGAGAAAGTTATCTTATCAAGACTCAATTCTCACGTACCCAATATGGTAAAAGTACACAAACTGCAACACGGTTTTCAGAAGGGTGTCAACTGTCTTATGGACTCATTTATCATACACGAATCTAAAGCATTTGCATTAGAAAACAACAGTATATTATTCACATGTTTCCTTGATGTCCATAAGACATTTGACACCGTCTGGATTGACGGTTTGCTATATAAGCTGCACATGCTTGGCTTTGGTGGAAAATCATGGCTACTGTTTCATCAGATGCTTAAAGGTACCTCTTGTTTCGTAAAATACGGAGATTGCCAGTCCAGGCAATTTCAAATAGAGCAAGGAACAAAACAAGGAGGCGTTATTTCACCTCTTTTTTACATGCTCTTTGTTGACCAACTTTTGGTAGAACTGGCAAACTCGGGAGCAGGGCTGAATATGTATTCTGTAAACTGTTCATGCCCAACACAAGCTGATGACATGACACTTCTCTCTGTTTCGGAAAAAGGTCTTCAGCAGCTACTGACTATATGCACCAATTACAGTCGAAAATGGAGGTACCGATATAATGAACAAAAGTCAGTTGTTATTGTCTTTAATGAAAGTAAAAATGAGCACAATAAGACGAGTACTAACAGGGCATGGACTCTGTGCGGGAAACAGGTATCTGAAGTTGAAAGTCTTACACACTTAGGTGTCCCTATACATAAGCATAATCAAAACGGTGAATTCATTGACGAAATAAAACAGAAGCTTAGGTCAAGCTATTTTGCTATGTCCAACATCGGTATGTATGCTGGAGGTATAACACCAGTCAGCAGTAGGACAATCTATACATCTATAATATTGCCAAAAGGTCTCTTTGGATGCGAACTGCTATGTGGCTTGACCGATTCAGATGTATTATCCCTGGAAAGAACTCACCGATTTTGCCTTAAAAAGATCCAAGGTTTGCATTCCAAAACACGGACCAACATTGTAGAAGGGTTGCTGGGAATAGGAAATATTCACAGTTTTATTGAAAAAAAGAAGCTTCTCTTCTTCGGAAGTCTATGCGCCCTCACAACTGAGAAGGCAGCCAAATCGGTTTTCTTATTAAGGCTGCACTCGTTCTTCATAGATGGGGTTTCGGGAAAATCCTTCATTTCCGATATTGCAAATATTCTGGGTAACCACCAGTTGATGTCGTATTTTACAAATTATGTTTCTGAAAGTGAATTCCCAACAAAGTCGTCATGGAAAAGTATAGTGCGCAAGGCAATATCTGAATATTCAGAACACGGATGGAAAAGCGCGGTGATCGGTGACAAATCACTCAGTCGCTTTCATGTTATACACCCACAGTTATCAGTCTCCCATTTGTGGCGTTGCTGTCGAAAGTTCCCTAGACACAAAATGGCATACCTGACTGTGGCCGGTATCATGGCTTGTACTGAGTCCGTGTTTGTAACTTGCAACAAATGTGGTGTTGCTTACGATGATCTCCCTCAACACGTCATCATTAACTGCCCCGCCATGGCGGAATATCGAAACGACATATGGTATGAGTTAATGAACCAGTTCAATATTCAATGTATTCTCAAACTAGACAGCCTTTGCCCAGATGTACAATTGAATGTATTTCTCACTGCACGTCCACCGGAGTTATTTGATTTAATTGATGAAGCTGACTTATTCACAGACTTTGTAGTATGCAGTACGTATTGTTTGTGGAAAGCTTATACCACGCAATCTCAAATATTACCGACATGCAGTGATGATAGTAATAATTCATGAATATTATCAATGAGGACGCCGATAAAACGTCGGTAACTGATGTACATGCTCTATTTCACATCCGCATGAACACATGTTTGTGTATATTTATATATGTTGACCCGTATATAGAGTCGGTTTGAATGATCAGGTTAGCATATAACGAATGATGTATGTCCGTCGTGTGTGAGTATATGTGTGTATGCATATATGTAAGGGTGTATTTGTATGTGTATAAGTATGTGAATGCATGTGCGTGCATACGTGTGTGGTGTTTCTATATATATATATGTGTGTGTGTGTGTGTGTGTATGTATGTATATATATGTGTATATATATGTGTATATATATGTGTGTATATATGTATATATATATATATATATGTATATGTATATATATATATATGTGTGTGTGTGTGTATATGTGTATGTATGTGTATGTATGTATGTAATTGTGTATGTGTGTTTATATGTATGTATATGCGTATATATGTATGCATATGTGTAGTTAAGTATGTAAGTTAGGGCCATCCTGTATGTGCGCCCGTGTTGTTTGTAACTGCACGTGGACGTTTAGTCTGCGAGACTACACAGGTGTTCTGTTTGTGTTGTATCCATTTGTTAAAAAGTTTATGTGCTTTTCATGTCAATTCTCTTTTGTCAAACAATGTATGCATATATATATGTAACCTGTAATTATGTTATTACTGCTCTCCGAAATTGGAGGAAATAAAGGTATATATATATTAAACAGGTCCTGCACGCTGGTAGCGCATAACGTTGTAAGGATCGGGTGTTAGCGCTAACAGGGCCTAACATATTAAACAGGCCCAGCAGATGGTAGCGCATGACGTTGTAAGGATCGGGTGTTAGCGATGCCACTACCTAACATTTTGAACAGGTCCACTCTTCTAGCGCATAACATCGTAAGGGCCATGCAGGTGATAGTTCATTATACAATACGTGTCCAATATATCAGGGAGCGGCGGAGGTGGTACAAAGAGGTAACGAAATACATTGGGCGCCCAATACATATGTACTTTGAAGTTTCCAGCCAGAACATTCTGACCACGTGCACGAGCACTCTCAAGAACCACATTCAAGCAGCGAACAAATCGAAGCCAATAATCACGCCATATTAAATGAATCCTTTAATCGTGATCGGATTTCGATTCTGATGCAATTGGTTGTCAATCATTTGTTATCCGCCGGCGTGTGGCAGTCGCCCCATCGCGTTTGTGTCGAGATGGTATCATGCTACTCGCGCAATTTGATTTTTTTGTTTTCGAGTATTAAAGTGCCTTGTGGCACTGTAGCAATTTAAGTGCTGTGTGAACAGAAAATTATTTGAAATTCTAAGAGAAAGAGCAAAAATAAACAACAGGCATAAATTTCTTGATACTCATCATAATCGCTCATTTTCCCTAAAGAATTACACGTATCTTTCCTTTCTACCTCTTACTATTCAATTATAGTAAACTAGCTACAACAGGCTTAAAGAGAGAGGCACGTTTTGATCGTTTAAACAGTTTGATTTTTTTTAAAAATAGTTTTTTAATATATTTTTGTTAGATTGAGCTCCTTGCTAAAATTAACAAACATAAACATTTTTAATTAGATTTTTTTTTATTTTTAAAAACTAACGCCGTTATAACCTCCACCAATGTAACCCGTGTAACCACACCAAATTTAGTTGCAATCTGTCCAGGGGTCTGGGAGAAAAATCCGGCACGACAGACAGATGGACTGACGGACAGATCCTATACTTTTTGTTATGTATATAGATATAGTCATCCTTCAGTTCAGTGTTGTGATAAACAGATACCAAAAATAAAAATCACATGTATAACATTACTTGAAATTTCAAATCATTCTCTATTATGTATCATGATTTCAATTGCATTGAATATAAAATATTGCCCTATCGTCTATTTAGAGCCTTTTGATGCCTGTTGATGTAAGTAGGAGTGCAAGCGTGAGCGCGTGAAGGAGTGTATGCCTGAATGTATGTATCAAGTGAGTGTTCTCTATTGAATCTAACATGATTGTATAACTATTATTTATGTAAACAGTATTTTTAAAAATATATTTGAAATTCCACCGCTCAAATATCATCGTCTGAGAACGCCACCGCATTAATGATTATACACTCTAAATTCCGTTGGGTTATACGATTTAGCCAAACACCATAATAATCGGGTGTTGGGCAGTTTAGCAAAATATCTTTAATAAAATGTAGACAATATAAAGTGATCATAGACCATGCATTGCATGGGTTAATCTGAAAGCATATGTGTAGAAAAATCATTTCGCGTGTTAATTTACTGCGTTTTAGTAAAAGTTACATGAAACCATTCGGGTCAATGGTTCAGCATAACCACGCCGTGTTAAAACAAAGTCAAATGACATGACGAAAGAATTTGGCTTGATGAAACTAAAGGGGTCATTCGAGGGTATACAGATTCATTATACACCTAAAGGGGTCATTCGAAGGTATACAGATTCATTATACAGCAATATATTGACAGCATTGAAATTGATACCCCACCCCACCCCACTGTGGGGAACTACTCCTGGCGATTTGATTCTCAGCCGAGTTTTGAGAGTATTTTTGAGGGACGTTTCATATTCACTATTCAGCCAAACGGCGGCATAAATCGTCACAAGCAACAAAGTAGAACAGTGGTTCGTGATTTCCATAGCGCTATCGTGAAATTAAATTATAGTCCCGGCCACCAGTGTGTGTCAAAAAAGAGTTAAAATCTAATCCCGAAATATACAGAAATCGTCTTTTAACGAGTGATCAGTTATCTGCGAATAATTCGATTATCTGCCTTATATAAAAAGTAGTGCATGTCATCAGCTAGATTTCTACCAATATGACTACACAAGAAAACTAAGATGCATGCATCAGGTCAGCCATGAACTATTTAGCATAGAATAATTCAGTTCGGTTGCAGTTTCACAACGTTACAACTGACATACGATTACGACTTGAATGTGGAAATATGTAAGAGTGAATATTAATGTTCTAAATCCCATGTTTCACATTTAGTGGTAATGGGGTCGTACTTTATTAACACGCAAGTAGTGTAATTAAGTACGGGTAATTAGAAGTAACAAATCGTTTAGTTTCTATCGTATCGGATAAAAGAGGTGAGCAGATTGCCGATGATGAATGCTCTCGTTAGCTGCCAATATAATGTGCATATTTGCCCCGTTACGTTTATACACTGTAGCATTGGCGGGCCAGAGTGTGTTGACATGTTAAGTGTTTGGTTCATTAATAACAGATCAGCAGGGATTTGTCGTGATAACGTATACGTGGAAATATGCTACCTAAACGGTTAAATTAACGGTTGATCTATTACACCACCGTGTATACTCGGTTTAAATAGGTATATTATATAGGGACGTGTGCTCAATTTTGGTGCGGACCGATGATAAAACAAAATCAGAAGTAAATGTCGGCGGGCGGGAGGGCCATTTTTTCAATAATTTTAAAAGAAATTGAACAGTTGCAGCAGCAGCAGCAAAAAAAGGGTGTACAATTGGCAAATGATGAGGGGCGGCGTAACGTGTAACTAGGAGTGAACTTAGATATGCAATTTGGAGATTATTGGATGAGGGATGTTATATTAATTATATTAAAGGGACGAGGGGGCTTAGTTGTCGAAAATATTCATATTTGTTCCAAACACCGTAAACAGAAAAATATTAAAAGGCATACATATTGGTTCAAATATACGATCACTATCGCGTAAACATCATGTTCACATAAAGACCTACTAAATTTTACCTAAACAAGAGTCTGATTGTGTTATAGAAGGCAGCACAATGCTACTGGCTAATCACACACAAATGGTATAAACGCTCTTTATTATTTCCAAATAAGGAATTGAGCAACAAAAAACGCTCTTTATGTTTACCATCATAATATAAAGAAACACCAAGAAAGTAACTTTTTATGCTTTGTCAAACAATCGTCAAATTTACGACAATAACATACTGTTTATGAGATATTTCTCATTTGTATATTAACAAAGTATGTCTATATTTGAATATTATTTTCGTTTGCAGCGGTTTTTGACAGGTGGAAATATGTTCACAGGATACCCACCAAGGCCTTCCGTACCTTTAAGGTATACTGCAACTTTGTTTCTTGCCAATAGCAGAATACATAATGCTATTAAGAAGTGACACAAAACACAGAACATTTTTTTTAATTATAAGTATTGAGCAGTGAGAAATATTTGAGTAGAGGAAACCAGTAACGAAAGGCGATATTAACATGATTTCTGTCAGCGAATAATTGTTTACGTTCCAATGAATATTAAAATGTACTGAAAACAAACTGCTAATGGGTGCCAGACTTTCATAAACACAAATTATGTATTAATGGTGTAACGACATATTTCGTTCTTAATTGTCTAAAAAAAATAGGGGATCGGGATGTTTGGATCTCTAGTTTAACGACATTTTTCGGTCTTTAATAGTTTAATGACATTTTTCGGTCTTTATAATATCTCAAGATATAGGGGTTTTTTGGATCTCTATAGTTTAACGACATTTTTCGGTCTTTATAGTTTAACGACATTCTCGGTCTTTAATATTTCAAGATATAGGGGCCCTTAGTGGGTATTTGGATCTCTAGTTTAACGACATTTTTCGGTCTTTGATAGCAAAATGGAAGAAGTACATCTTTGGAAAGATGTGGTGGCCCTAAAAAGGAAAGTTGTTTGGTGATCTTGAAATGCAGTTTTTCTGAACAGTCTTCCTTGATTAAAGTGATGTGAAACACTCCGGCAGACAACGGGCAGAGTGATCAAATAGAAATTAAGAATAATCTTTCTCAAAGTAGTTATTTGTTACGAATAGTAATCCAAATGGATGATACACAACGTCATTCTTATATATTAGTTAAATGCAATGACTCTCGATGCCATCGAGTCGATGGCGAAATCATTTTTGTTTAATTATAGCCGATAGTTGTGCCCCGAATCGAGATGTAAATATTTACAATTTGGAGTAGTTCAGACGATGTTCTCTATGAAGTGGTGTGGTAGATTATTTTGGAAATTTTCAGTGATGTTAGTAGAATGATAACATTCCCCAGGTTGGCAAAGTGCCTGAGCACTAACTTATCAATTTCTCGCACCCGAAAAAGTCCATAACAAGTCCATAATATATCTTTAAGCATATATATAAATCTCCGAAAACCAAAATTCTAAAGCATTAAACGATTTCTTGAAATACAGTTTTTCTGAACAGTCTTCCTTGATTAAAGTGATGTGAAACACTCCGGCAGACACCGGGCAGAGTGATCAAATAGAAATTAAGAATAATCTTTCTCAAAGAAGTTATTCGTTACGAATATTAATCCAAATGGATGATACACAACGTCATTCTTATATATTAGTTAAATGCAATGACTCTCGATGGCGAAATCATTTTTGTTTAATTATAGCCGATAGTTGCGCCCCGAATCGAGATGTAAATATTTACAATTTGGAGTAGTCCAGACGATGTTCTCTATGAAGTGGTGTGGTAGATTATTTTGGAAATTTTCAGTGATGTTAGTAGAATGATAACATTCCCCAGGTTGGCAAAGTGCCTGAGCACTAACTTATCAATTTCTCGCACCCGAAAAAGTCCATAACAAGTCCATAATATGTCTTTAAGCATATATATATAAATCTCCGAAAACCAAAATTCTAAAGCATTAAACGATTTCTTGAAATACAGTTTTTCTGAACAGTCTTCCTTGATTAAAGTGATGTGAAACACTCCGGCAGACACCGGGCAGAGTGATCAAATAGAAATTAAGAATAATCTTTCTCAAAGTAGTTATTCGTTACGAATATTAATCCAAATGGATGATACACAACGTCATTCTTACATATTAGTTAAATGCAATGACTCTCGATGGCGAAATCATTTTTGTTTAATTATAGCCGATAGTTGCGCCCCGAATCGAGATGTAAATATTTACAATTTGGAGTAGTTCAGACGATGTTCTCTATGAAGTGGGGTGGTAGATTATTTTGGAAATTTTCAGTGATGTTAGTAGAATGATAACATTCCCCAGGTTGGCAAAGTGCCTGAGCACTAACTTATCAATTTCTCGCACCCGAAAAAGTCCATAACAAGTCCATAATATGTCTTTAAGCATATATATAAATCTCCGAAAACCAAAATTCTAAAGCATTAAACGATTTCTTGAAATACAGTTTTTCTGAACAGTCTTCCTTGATTAAAGTGATGTGAAACACTCCGGCAGACACCGGGCAGAGTGATCAAATAGAAATTAAGAATAATCTTTCTCAAAGTAGTTATTCGTTACGAATATTAATCCAAATGGATGATACACAACGTCATTCTTATATATTAGTTAAATGCAATGACTCTCGATGGCGAAATCATTTATGTTTAATTATAGCCGATAGTTGCGCCCCGAATCGAGATGTAAATATTTACAATTTGGAGTAGTTCAGACGATGTTCTCTATGAAGTGGTGTGGCAGATTTTTTGGGAAATTTTCAGTGATGTTAGTAGAATGATAAAATTCCCCAGGTTGGCAAAGTGCCTGAGCACTAACTTATCAATTTCTCGCACCCGAAAAAGTCCATAACAAGTCCATAATATGTCTTTAAGCATATATATAAATCTCCGAAAACCAAAATTCTAAAGCATTAAACGATTTCTTGAAATACAGTTTTTCTGAACAGTCTTCCTTGATTAAAGTGATGTGAAACACTCCGGCAGACACCGGGCAGAGTGATCAAATAGAAATTAAGAATAATCTTTCTCAAAGTAGTTATTCGTTGCGAATATTAATCCAAATGGATGATACACAACGTCATTCTTATATATTAGTTAAATGCAATGACTCTCGGTGGCGAAATCATTTTTGTTTAATTATAGCCGATAGTTGCGCCCCGAATCGAGATGTAAATATTTACAATTTGGAGTAGTTCAGACGATGTTCTCTATGAAGTGGTGTGGCAGATTTTTTTGGAAAATTTCAGTGATTTGGCAAAGTCCCTGAGCACTAACTTATCAATTTCTCGCACATGAAAAAGTCCATAACAAGTCCATAATATGTCTTTAAGCATATATATAAATCTCCGAAAAACAAAAATTCTAAAGCATTAAACGATTTGCTATATTTCCAAGGCATATATTTCATCTGATTTAGCGAGAATCCATATATACTTTTTCACGAGAATCCAGGGTAATTTGCGAGAATATTTACGAGAATCTAGATTTGGATTTTCGCCGAAATATAAGCCCTGATTTCACTCTGAAGTGTGCCTAAATGGCATAAATTGTACCGTGGTTCCCATGTTCGCCAAAGTGGCATAAATTTATTTCAGGATAATACTAATTTTAGGCATTCATTTATATCACTGATATCAGGACAATAAATAGCCATTTCCATTGCATGGAACAAAGAGCGTTATTGTTTATTGGTGTTGTTTTTGGAAGTGGTGGTAGTTAAATTTTATACATTTCGACCCCCAATAAGTATTTCCGAACAAATGAATTATTAACAAGCGTGACATGACATCATTGACGAAGATAATTAACACCGATCTACAAGCAATTAAAGTCTTAAAATGAGCTAAAATTTTACATTTTCTTTAAAAAATTTACATTTTTATCTCTCGCGACATAATTGTCACCAATAAAATCAAATTTGATTCATCGTGGAAGTTAGTCGGTGACTATAAATAATGTCACCATTCAACTGAATGTTGTTGAGCATATTTCAACCAATTTTGGAAGTTTAAATGAATATTTTCTTCACACGCAAAGTAAAATTGACAAATTTCAGGATTTTAGCCTGCTTCGTTGGGACCAAAATTTGTTGTGCACACTCAAGAAACGTCTACCGACACTCGCTATGTCAAATTATGCCATGACCATGCTATAAACTAGCTTGAAATTGGCAAAACAATGAATTTTTTTTTGGTTGAAAAAATTACATAGAGAACGATTATTTTTCGATAAAAACGAAAATAATGCGAATTTCAGCACTCGTCAGAATGGTGCAGAATAACATACGAGTCTTCTTATATGCGAAAATTTGACCTCATTCGATAAATTAGTCTCGTAATTAAGGATATGTAGTGTTAGTGTTACTGTACATGGCCGACGAAATTTTGAAATGTAAACACGCATCAAACACGCATCAAATTTACCTTTTGTGAGAATAACAAAAGCGCAACCTTGATCAAAGTAATACAATACACAACAACACATAGAATAAAACTGATATAAACACGGTATAAGTGAGAATAAGACGCGTATTCAGACGTGCAATTTGACAACATTTCTTCGCTATAAATATATCTGACCCAGATACAGCTGTTTTGCGCACGTCACTTTCCATATTTGGAATTTCCATATATGGGACCTGAATACCGATCAATCTATTGCAAACAAATTACCACGCAATTATCTTAGCATAAAAATATATTGTAATTTATACAACTACGACCCTGGTAACCCTGATAACTAATACAATATACCGGCCAATTCATTTTAAGATCGTTATTTCACTTTGCTTTAGGCATAAATACACTCTTGAACGCACATAAACGACCCATTGGCGTTAAATTAAATATACTCGGTATTTATTAATATTAGTTTTTTATTGCTCAGTTTTGAGTTTGACCCTTGACACCTGTCAATATATTTGGGCTGAATTCATATGATGCGGTATTATTCCTCGAAATAAACAACAAAGCAGTCGTTACTTCGAAATGTCGTTTGGGCTAACATTTACACAAATCCTTCGCGTGTTCTCCTCAATTGGCACGCATGTTCTGAGCCGACACACAGGTTATCCCAGAAACTCCTGTGAAATAAACAGCCAAGGTTTGGCTGAAATAATTAGTTACAAACCTGACACTTGGTGAGAGGCGGCATTGACATATAGGTATATTCAGATTCATCAGCACGTCCAATAGAACGCTGCTGGGTCAAAGAGCACTTAGTTACAATTACAAACAAGATTTCAAAATTTACACCATGTATCTCGCTTTATAGAGCGTTCTAAATGGTCCCTAATATTAAAGCCACTTGGCGGTTTGCGCTCCAACATACACTTCATAATATTCGCTTATGAATTTCTCCCAGAATCAACATAGGTCAATAAATACTTGAACTACCTTTCTACGAACATTATTTCGCATTCCGCACAATATGTCAGACCAACTTGCATCCATACTCTATCTATGGAACGCAACAAAAATCAACATCCATTACTTAAAAGGTCGAGCATTCGTCCGGATTTATCATCCATGTCTGAACTTTGCCGTTTTAAATTCTAAATCTACCCAATACCTCGTACATGTTCAACAATTTCTTCGTAACGAATCGCCAAAAAAATACTGTAACATTAATTTAGAGAATATTCTATAGTGTTTGTTCCGCGGCGACACGCCGATTCGTGTATACATCTCTGTAACATTGCGTAATAGCTTAGTGTTTGTTGCGCGCCGATTCGTGACCATGTATCATCCCGACAATCTTCCCGAGAACGACACGGCGTGACGTTGTAATCGTGATATTGAATGCGGTGTCTGTGTCCCCCAGACAATTTAAATTAACCAGTATTTGAAATTTAAATTGGAACTACGTTTTCCATTTGTAACGGCAATATATTCTGGTCCCAAATGATTTTAATAGTCAGGAAGATCTATTTTCTGCGTTTGTAGGTTTTCAATTAATGAAGCCCGTCGGGGCGGCATTTGTCGTAATGGTTTTCATTTGTATTCTTCAGACGTTATATTCAGGGAATACAATAGTATAGTGCGTGATAAGTGAGTTATTACTGAATAACAATAGATCAGTGCTGGAGAGAGACAGCGCAACGCCCCACATAGATATGAAGAAGGCACCGCCGACCCAGAGTACCCTGAAACTCAGAACAACGCTTTAAGAAGGTTTACATTGACGCACTGGACTTTCTTATAAATACAATTAAAGACAGGTTCGACCAAGAAGATTACCACAAATATTAAATGTGCGAGCTGCTGTTAATGAAAACTGCACGGGGGGGGGGGTTATAAATCGGAATTAGAAGCTGTGACAAATTGTTTATGGGGCAGACTTGAATGAATGAATGCTTTATTCTCAGCCATTTGTACATGGGACATGAGACAATTATTTACACTATTTACACATAGAACGAACATTGGCGGTTCACACAAACATTACAAAACAAATATTATATATTCAATATTCAACTGTAACATCGAACAGCTACATGTAATTCAGTGGACTTCGAATACGACACATTATCTTCACATTTAATGACTCTGAAATTGAACAAACCTGCTGGGTTATCTGCAAGCGAACGTTTGGCTCTTCTTGACAGCCGTTCTTTAACATTAAACCATTACCTTTTTCCTGCCTTGCAACTTGTTTTTCCGAATAAACATTTATACTAGAATACTCATGTCTCCTCAATGTATGCACAATAAGACTCCGTTGGGACATCTTAGTTCCCCCCTCCACACCCAACTTTGGTCAAAATGTTCAATAGTTGGAAATTGCACACATTATTTGCTGGACTAATGTCAATAACTTCAACAAATAATGATGTACCAGATACCTGTCTGTTATTTGCAGAATGAAGTCCACATAGGGCAAATTTAGTGACGCTATCCCGCATAGCGGACTAGTATCAGTAATTTCACCCTCTAGGGACCTCATCCTGCTTAGGATGCCTCTTTAAGTTCTTTATTATCAAATTTCTATAGAAACATAGATTCCATTTCTGTTTTAGTTTAGTTTCTCTATATCCCCAAATTGGCAGACGACACATTGCATAATTGAGGTTCCAACATCACAATATTCACCATTCAGTCTGAGTCTTTATCTCCCATAGCAGATGAGGCCGAGCAGAATGAGGTCCACAGAGGGTGATTTGGTGATGCTAGCTCGCTATGTGGGTTAGCGTAACTAAATTCACCCTCTGGGGACCTCATTCTGCCAATGGCAGGCACACTAAGCTCAGGCTTGACAAAGAGACTGGGTTTTAATAACTGATATAAATAATACCTGCGTTATGTAATCGATGGCATAAAGATCCCAACGAAAACTTCAAAAACCGGCCGCTACCAGGAAAGAGATTCATCACGTGATATACGATACTATATTATTGGAACATTGATTTTGTTGTTTTTGTCCTTTGTCTCGCCGATTGGGCGGAATGATTCATTCGAATCATAAATCGTCTTGCAATATTACAAAAGCGATCCATTTGACGACAGTTAATATGCGTTGAGTTAAGACAGGGTGTCATGATTCGATTTACTTTTACTGCACATTGATCGCAAATAAATCATACAATCGACCAACTGCAGGGGCTCGCATTACACCAGGACGATAGAACCCCCTGACAGCTGTAACGCCCCCACCCTTGGCACATGATGCAACCATGTGGGTATACTCCATGTGGATACTATTGCATCAGGTTGGAATCAAATGCGCAATAAAATGCACAGAGTTAACATTTTGTTATAGCTAGCATATGGTGGCTAGGGGGTACCGAGGGGGTCACGTGGGCATGTGTCATATGGTGGAGTAATATTTAACTATTTCGTGTTTCGTCAGTGCAGCTTCTAATACATGTAGCTAGAGTTTGTCACATGCATGGTGCACTGTTCAAGCATGATAGTAAACGTGTACAGCTAGTGACGAGGTATTGACTACATGCCGTTAAAACAACCATCACCAGTTAAAGGGCTACTCAAATTTGTTGTGTTTTATAATCTCTGCTTCGTAGAATAAGGTAACCAGATGTCCATTATTTAAATAAATGTTATATTCTTGACAGAAATTTAGAGGCGGATGGTAAGGTCCCGGAGCGGTCTACAAAATTAAGAAACGAAATTCCGCACGAACAGGGTGATTAATATAACTACAGAAAGCCACTGCATTAGCATATCCAAAACCGAGATCAGGTCTCAACCAACGCCACCTCTCTCTCTCTCTCTCTCTCTCTCTCTCTCTCTCTCTCTCTCTCTCTCTCTCTCTCCCTCTCTCTCTCTCTCTATCTCTCTCTCTCTCTCTTTCTCTGGCTCTCTCTCTTTCTCTTTATATCTCTCCCTCTCTTTCTCTCGCTCGCTGTATTGTTTTGTCTGTTTTCCTGTCTTGTATCTTCCGTCAACTCTCCCCAAGGTCTTCAAATCATTTACATGCTACTCCGTCGCAATTTTAATATCGCAATAATATCAAAAACAATGTGCTTACAAGCGCTCCAACTTGCGATATTAGCGTGATATTGGTCCCCTCTTCATTTATCCACATATCCTCTACAAACCCTAGCTCTCCATCTTTCTCTCTCTCTCTCTCTCTCTCTCTCCCTCCCTCTCTCTCTCTCTCTCTCTCTCTCCTGAACACCCTATCGCACTCTATCTCTCCACATTTGTATCTCTATATATCTCTCTATCTATATCACTCTCTCCCTCCCTCCCTCCCTCCCTTCATATCCCCCTTTCTCTCGCTCTATCTCTCTATCTATATCACTCGCTCCCTCTCTCCCTCCCTCCCTATCTATATCACACTCTTTCAATATCTCTCTATCTCTCTCTATCTCTATCTCGTTATCTATATATCTCTCTATCTCTCCCCTCCCTCGCTCACTCCCTCCCCTTTCTCGCTCGCTGTCTCTCTCCCTCCCTCCCCTCTCTCTCTCTCTCCCCTCAACACATATATCTCTCTCTATCACGCTATATGTTTGAATGTACTACAGGTTATATATAATACACAAAATGCAAACTAGTAAAGTGATTTACCCTGGAGACCCCCAAGCTGTATAGGATCAGCATAAACAAAGTTCTGGCAGCTGAATGGCCAATAATAGATGGATGAAAAGTGCACAAACGTGTTTCCCGACGAGACACGCCAAATAAATCCACGTGACCAACGGTTACGGCTGTCAAATGGGCGTATAATTTATGGGAGGGGTTACGGCTGTCAACTAGGCGTATAATTTATGGGAGGGGTTTATGGGAGGGGTTACGGTTGTCAAATGGGCGTATATGGGCGGGGTTTGTGTTTCAACGTATAATTTATGTGAGGGTTTTGTGTTTCGATTTCATATTTTCTCCTTTTAAGGGTAGTATGACGGTTGTCAAAATTGTAGTGTGACGCAATACGTTGACAATAACTTTCGGGCACATTTTCTTGTGTCTAAAAGAACCTGGTCAAGTGGTCCTGCTAATATGCTATGACGCTGGTGGTCCTGTTAAATTGATTTTTTTTTAATATAATAATTCCTGCGATTGTGTTTCTAAAACGACTTGAATAGCCATCTTGATTACAGTCGAATATTACGATTAATACAACCAGTATTAAAAATATTTCGCAATAAGTATATTTTTGAATGATTGATGCGCATAATGGCTTTTTCTGGATATGTTCAGATTATCGGAACACCGCGAAAAAGACAAATTAAACATTATAACGGTACTTTTTTGTTGACAGCATTAGCGTCGGCGCACATAATCCCGATTGTGCCAAGTTAAATCCGGCTACCGGATAAATCGCGCCCGATCAAATCGGGGGGTCAGCGCACACGAATCGGATTTTCACTCCGGTCATATAATCATGATATGGCCACTGTAGTCTTAATAATATATTGAGGTCACAAGCAATAGCCGTAAGTTGGCGTAATAGACCTTTCCACAGCTGCCGCCCTCTTGTTGCGATTATTATACAGGCATTCATGTTCTGCCCATATGTCTACCAGCCGTTGTTCCTTGTCGATCGATCAGAATTTTTTATTTCATTTCTAATAGCGGTCGCCGCTAACTATTCCGACATTTTGAATGAGGTTTTGGTCATGTGACGATCGGTCATGTGACAAGCAAAACACGCGCGTTGCCATCGTCACGAGCCGGATTCTCCTGATGAAATCAAACTCATTTTTTGATCCGTCCGATTAAATCGGATCCGACAAAATCCGCTCCATTGTTAGGCGCACACGATCCCAGTTGTCTCCGATTTATCCTGCAGCCTGATTAATCGGGGACAATCGGGATCGTGTGTGCCGACACTTAGTTTGCCCTAACAGCATCATAGCAAATTATCAGGACCATTTGACCCGGGGTGAGAACGTTCTTTAAGTGTTGAAATAATTATGTGTATAGGTTCAACGCATTCGTGCGAATACAGGCCAGAGCAATGTGTTAACATTGAGGCCTATGTGAATGATTTGTTGTATTGTAACCTTCAATGGGCACCTAAGTTAGAGTCGCCTTCAATCGAGGACCAACTCTATTACAGTCTGACAGGGTAGATGTTCCATAGATCGGCTGACGGACGCTAACATGGTCCACGGTCCCAGACGACTCGGCAATCAATACTGGCGATCGCTTATTGGATGAGAAATATGTCCCTCGTCACCCGATGTTTGGTGAGAGTTATTTCAGCTTATTAAATGGCTGCTTTTCATTACATTCCTAATTTGCTCATATGGTAAGTGCTCCGTGTGAGACAGTCGTCGCCAAGTTCACAAGAGTCGCGTGCGACGGTCACTCTATTCCGTCTAGCGTCACACAAATATAGCATTATAGTTGTTGGAGAATGGCGCCTGATGTTTCCAAATTGTAGAATAGAATAGAATATGATTTATTGATTGACTCAAGAACAGAGTATTATAAAATTATCAAACTTAACATAATATTTTGTGATAACAGTAAATTGAAACGTGAAAAATGAGTGTTTAGTGAAAGAATAGTTAGGTAATGAATAATGGTGAAAAGTGAAAATATGAATGCTTAGGAAAAGAAAAATTAAGTATTGGATAATAGTGAGATATGTCAGCCTGGATATGTTTACAGACCGGTTTATATAATAAATAATCTTGTAACCACCAAGACAGCCTAATGAGTAATGGGGCATATGATCCTGAAGATTCAGATGTGTATGTATGTTATGTGATAGTCCCAACCAGAGGCTGATAGTTTGCTTTCCAACCAATATGTGGGATGATTTTTGTTCTTTATATCTAACTGCATTGTGGGATAGTCACAGTCTCTTGTAACCCTTTCAGTGCCAAGTCCGATTGTTGTATCAACCCATATTTCCTTGATAAGAGCTCTTTCCATCAACGTATCACATTATTATAATCAATAAATTTGAAAAATGATCAAGGAAATATGGATTGATACAAAAATCGGACTTGGCACTGAAAGGGTTAAAGCCGACCAAAATCTGATAACATGTGCGTCTGATAGGATTTTCGTCAGCTTTCAAACAGACTGGGACTATCACACAATACAGTTGGATAAAAAGAACAAAACACATATTGGTTGGAAAGCACAGAACACAGAACAAAAAACCCTTATTAAAAAAGAATGCAATTTTAAAGTTACGAGACGTATATATCATTCGAACCTCAAATTTTGTTTACGATTGGAAAAATTACCTCTTACCCACATCAATGTTCGATTTTTTCAATAAAAACAACCGTATATTACCAATATTACCAGACAAAATAGTGATATTAAGCACAGCACACCAAGAGTCGATTTTATATCTAAATTGCGCCTACATGTAATGCCTACAATTTGGAACTCCTTAGATTCCACCATAAAACTAAGTCATCCAAGAGCTATCTTGAGAAGCACTTTGCGAAATTCCATTCTTGAAAAATATAAATATAAAGTTGAATGTGCCAATCCACGATGCAATAAATGTAAGAGTGATTAAAGACACGGTTGGCCTTGGCGGTGGGTATCCTGTGAAAATATCTCCACCCGTCATAAACCGCCACAAACAGAAAGAACATCAAAATGTAGATAGACTTTGTCCGTATACAAATAAGAAATATCGCATAAACAGTATGTTATGGTCATATGTTTGACCATTGTTATGTAAACAAAAGCATAAAAAGTTACTTTTCTGGTGTTTGTTTATATTATGATGGTAAACATAAAGAGCGTTCTTTGTTGGTGAATTCCTGATATGGAACTAATAAAGAGCGTTTATGCCATTTATGTGTGATTAGCCAGTTGCATTGTGCTGTCTTCTGTAACACAATCAGGCTCTTGCTTAGGTAAAATATAGCAGGTCTTTATGATAACATGCTGTTTACGCGATGGTCATGGTATATATGAACGGAACTGTATGCGTTTTAATGTTTTTCTGTTTACGGTGTTTGGAACAAATATGAATATTTTCGACAATTAAGGCCGCACGTGCCTTTAACTGATTGAATAAGTCCATTTTTACTTCTTAAAATGCATTACCAATACCCTGCAGGGAGCCCCACACATAATAGAAGCATATAGAAGAGTGTCGTCTGCTCATGTTTGTCTGGGGCTCTGTATAGGTGAAATTATAAAATTATTAAAGAATACAAGAAAAAAGTATTAAAATTGTAAAAAAAATTGTTAGGCCAATGCATTCTCTTATATATGCGAGGCGACCTATGGTCGACTCGCATATATAAGAGAATGCATTGGCACAGGGTAAAAAAATTGAAATACATACTAATCCTTCTAATTTGATAACTTAATACTATTAGTATACATTCTCTTGCGTTTTTACTTACTTTTATTATAGAAGACTGAAAGGTTCCTGTTATGCTCTACAATTACTTTATTTGGCCAGGGTGGTGTGGGAAGACGACCTCATGGCCACGAAACCGCCTGGGATGTGTGGGAAGACGACCTCATGGCCACGACACCACCCGGGAGGTGTGGGAAGACGACCTCATGGCCACGACACCGCCCGGGAGGTGTGGGAAGACGACCTACTGGCCACGACACCGCCCGGGAGGTGTGGGAAGATGACCTCATGGCCACGAGACGGTCTGGGAGGTGTGGGAAGACGACCTCGTGGCCACGACACCGCCCCGGAGGTGTGGGAAGATGACCTCATGGCCATGAAACCGCACGGGAGGTGTGGGAAGACGTCCTCATGGCCACGACACCGCCCGGGAGGTGTGGGAAGACGACCTAATGGCCACGACATCGCCCGGGAGGTGTGGGAAGACGACCTCATGGCCACGATACCGCCCGGGAGGTGTGGGAAAACGACCTCATGGCCACGACACCGCCCGGGAGGTATGGGAAGACGACCTAATGGACACGACACCGCCCGGGATGTGTGGGAAGACGACATCATGGCCACGACACCGCCCGGGAGGTGTGGGAAGATGACCTCATGGCCACGACACAGTTCGGGAGGTGTGGGAAGACGACCTCAATACCACGACACCGCCCGGGAGGTGTGGGAAGACGTCCTCATGGCTACGACACATTTTTGGCACCAGTTTGTTCCAACCCGAAGGGGTACAGATCGTATTTAGCGAACATGGTTTTTTTGTCTAGTTCAACGGAGGCTACAGTTGGAAATTTCAAGGAGACCATCTTGCCACGTCACTGAATGCAATTGTTTAATTTGTTATCTTTTTATCATTGTTTAGACTAGGACCCTCCCTTGACAGTCGCCGACATTCGGTTAGGTAACCGGAGATCCGGCTCGCGTATCCGGATTAGGCTTCTGTTGACTCTTCACAGAGAGTAAATATGCGTAGTACTTAAGGAGTTCTGATGAGTTTTAGAGTGTTTTATGTGTATCTGAGACTGATCAATTGGACTGCGAATGTCATCTGAAATATGAATCCATAACATTTTCGAAATATTGTGTACATATCTATTATGAATGTATTTCAATTGAAATTAATTGAACATCCATCTCAGCATTCAGATTTGCGATCTCAAAAAGTGAATGAATGATAACGCGATGCCTTTATCACACGTACGTGAATGCTGTCGTTCACATGCATGCAGCTAACCGGATATTCGTTTAGTATTAACATGCTTGGAGTTTGTATATAGACCACACATGCAGGACGAAATCTTTCAGGGGTACCTACCGTCCAGTAATTACCCAGTTACATCGTATAGAGAATATATGAATCATATACATGATCTATTCGATAAGTACACTGCGCATATTTACTGCACAGATGATCGGCGTTTGATGACATATTCGTCTGCGGCGTTAACCCTTTACCCAACAGAACGGCCCTGTGCCAATGCATTCTCTTATATATGCGAGTCGACCATAGGTCGCCTCGCATATATAAGAGAATGCATTGGCTTAACACATTAAAAATTATAAAATTGTTAAAGAATGTAAGAAAAAATGGTAAAAAGTGTTTTTTTTAGGCCAATGCATTCTCTTATATATGCGAGGCGACCTATGGTCGACTCGCATATATAAGAGAATGCATTGGCACAGGCTATAACTGTAACTATCACAATGTGGACAAGGAGCCGGTTCCAATGATATCCATATTTGTATGGTTCTATTGAGACAGACCGAAGATATTTTAGGCTGTTGAAGCTTTATTTGGCCGGTTTTGGCCGGTTTGTTGGGTAAAGGGCTAACGTCTGTCTGTGCCGACAGTGGTCACTCTATATCGCGCGGATATTGAGAACGACACTGATTTTTAAAATTCTATTCAATCCTATGCTTCATTGACAGATTTAACTATATACCGGCATTTCTTTTGGCAGCGTGGAAGTCCAGGAACTATACCAGTGGGTGGATGTTCTCGAAAATTTGACTAAGCAAAAGCAAAAACACTATTGAAAAAATTCGCAACAAAAATATTAAATGGTTTGATCTGGGGAAAACTTATTGACAACGGGTGGATAAATACTCCTGCTTCATGTGGACATACACATACGTTGTTCGTTGTCTGTTTTACGGTGAGAAACCAACATATCCCCATATCATATACGTGAAAATGACTTTCCCATTTTCTCGGGTTTGGCGATACCCTCGGGTTTGGCGATACCACGTACACGGGGTGCAACCATAAGTACGAAGACTATATACAGTGTTATCGCTAAACGATTAATGCCCATATCATCTTACCCGGGCAGTATGAAGAATACAGTGTTATCGCTAAACGATTAATGCCAATATCATCTTACCCGGGATATGTGCCTCGCAGTGGGTACATTTGCAAAATATATGTCTGCTAAAACATCACCACTAAGAAGAACATGGAGAAATATATAAACTTTGTTGAAACCATTGTTCTGTAAATAACACTGTTACATTTAATTTTCAACAGACATCTTTAATCTCGAAGTAAATATTTTTGTCGGAATATGAGTTTCAGAATATTTTTCAGTGCTTTTCCAATGTTTACCGTCATGTTTTGTTTTTATTAAACTTTGGTATCTTTTTGACCTAATTGAAATTTTAGTAGTAATTCCTCTGTAACCTGTCATCAGAGACGTGGCGACAGGGGGGTTTGGGGTGTCTCACCCCCCCCCCCCCCCCCCGCCAACTTTGGTCCAAATTTTCAACTGTTGGAAATTTCATACCTGACACTAGTTGGAAATTTCACGCCAATAGTAGGTTGAAAATGTTCTTGTAGTTTGATTTTCAAACAATTTATTGGGTGGAATTTATTGTTTTTGGACCAATATTTGCATCTTTTCCTTCTTTTGGTAAAACATATTGGACTGAAATGGCCATCAGTTAGAAATTTCCAACCTTAGGGGGTGTCATGTTGGAAATTTCTAACACTTGGAAAGCTTGTGTCCTGGTCCCTCCCCCGTGAAAATAATATTGTCCTATATTTGGTCAAAATTGTCACTGGAATTGTCATCAGTTGGAAATTTCCAACCTAAGTCGCGGTGTCAGGTTTGAAAATTCCAACTCTATGAATGCTTGAGGCTAGTCCAGATGCTAGGATTTTGCGATTTTCTTGTTCAGATTTCAAAATTTTCGCACACATGGTCGGCCCGGTGTGTCCTGGTCCCTCCTCGTGGCCAATACAAATCTGCTAATGAGTTTAAGAAAACAATATTTTACTACATCTGGTTAAAATGGTTGACTGAAATAGTCATCAGTTGGAAATTTTCCAAACTAAGGAAGAGTATGAGGTTTGAAATTTCCAACACTAGGAAAGCTTGAGGTCAGTCCAGATGCCAGGATTTTGCGATTTTCTTGTTTAGTTTTCAAAATTTTCTCACACCGGGCCGAACAACCGTGGTTTATAAATAGGCTATTAGGCTTGTGAACACTTAGGTGCAAGGAGGGAATGAAATTATGCAAAACATTGGTCTGATTCAAGGAGTGTTTTGGTTTGATTCAAGGGTTCAAGGGGGGGTGCAAATGGAATTATGCAAAATCTTGTCTCTTGTTTGATTCAAGGGGGGTGCAGTTGGAATTACCAAGGTGGACACCCCCCTAACGGAGACCCTCTAGCCACATCCCTGCCTGTCATTTTTTGTATTAAACTTTAAAAAGGTTAATTGGACTTTTGGTGATAATTAATCTGTAACTGTACTGTTTACATAATGACTTCGACGTGTGAAATCTCTTTATTGGAGAGTTATTAATAAAGACAATAAGAACAAAGTAGATATATTTTTTCATGTACGTCGCTGGCCCCAGAACGCAATATTGTCATATACGGCTGTGAAGCGTCTCAGCCAACGCTGTAAATATATGCATTTTGCAACTTCTTTTAAGAATTTTGCTTTGTTAAAAAGGCATAACGCTCTAGTTTTTTTTTCATGTGATATACAAGATCTTCAACTCGTTATGATGGAATATAAGAATTTATGGAACTTGTTGTGAATCAAATTTTCAAACTCGTTTCATAGAATCTTATATCCCAACATAACTCGTTGGAGATCCTCTGTATATTAATCGGGTAAATGCCTACCAGAGTGAAAACGAACGAGAAAGTGTGTTAAAACAACAGACTTATACGATAAATCATTGAAGTATATTGTATCGACGCATATCGTTTGAATAGAAGGGTCAGTACACCTTTAATTCGGGTAACAGCGTGTGCTCTGACCAAAGCCTAAACCTTGCACCAATTTGTTCGCGTTTGATGCGCTCCTCATCAGATCGAAATAGGCCGGTAAAATACTGCGAATTGTGATCCGTATAATGTAAGACAACTCTACTGCGAACTGAAACCGCTTCCGCACAACTGATCAATACGCTTCGATTATCCACTAGTATATAGTGTATTTCATTTCCCCACATGGATTAGCAATAATAATAGGATGCATTCGATATAACAGATTGGCCGATTGTGCCGTATGGATGTGGTTTAAAATTTGCTCAAATATTATATCTCAACTGAAAGTATCATGGTGTGGACCGAAATTTCCTTTTGCCAAATAATTTGCCAAACGAAAATATTTTTTGCCAAATTATTTTAGCAATTGCAACCTTAAGTCTTATGTTTCGACACTCCCGGTTTGAACCACTTTTGATATCGATAGAAAAGCAGTTAATTAATAATTAATTAAACTCGCATCTCTGATTGTGGTTTATCATACAACAATAAGCCGATCACCGAACAATAGGTGTTAACATTCCCTCTAAACCTTATAAAACACCACTAATATAATTATGTTGTAAGAGTTTCCTGAAATTCATGGTATTGATTGACCAGTATTTTTCAAATTGCTTGAGGAATTAAAAACTGACTTTCCAAATGAAAATATTTTTTGCCAAATGTGAATTATTTTTGCCGTTGGCAAATTTGGCAAGTGGCAGCACGAACCCTTTACTACTGACCATAGATACAGGTCCCCACCGATATAGTGTCATACCTGACCATAGACACAGGTCCCCACCGATATAGTGTCATACCTGACCATAGACACCGGTCCCCACTGATATAGTGTCATACCTGACCATAGACACAGGTCCCCACCGATATAGTGTCATACCTGACCATAGACACAGGTCCCCACCGATATAGTGTCATACCTGGCCATAGACACAGGTCACCACCGATATAGTGTCATACCTGGCCATAGACACAGGTCTCCATCGATATAGTGTCATACTTAACCCTTGACGCATCACGTCGGCATTTGTCGGCATCCAGGTCTGCCATCAGAACTGCATTAATTTTGTCGGCAGTGAAAAACGTATATTGTTCCTCTCTGTTTGGCACCACATTACCAACTTCTTCCGGACTATCATTCTTATCATTTTAAAACACCAAACTGATTCAAAATACACCACCATATTATTTGTTACATAAATGCCTCAAATATGGGTTTAACGATATGTTATTACTCTTCAATTTAATGTATCCCGAGTAAATATTGGTTAAGAAGAACTATACGAATGGTGGTGATTGCAAATATTTTTCATTTTTGTTTTGCAAACAACAGGCTTATGAATGTTTAATGTTCCACAGCGAAGATCAAAGAACCATTTTGTATTATGTGGTGGTATATACACATTCTATGGCTGAAACAAATTTATTCCGAGACACGCGTATACAGATAAGCCTTTCGTGTCTTTTTGGGCTGTCACCAAATCGATAACCATGTTATATGAGAACCGGAGACATTAAAGCCGATTTAAGGTTAGTCAATATGTGCAGAACGGCGACAAATGTGCACATGAAACATCGGTCAACGCAGCATTGGTTAAGGGTACGTTTGCATTGGTGTAGTTCTGTGTGCAGAAATATGTGAAGTCTCGTGTCACGGATTACTGTGATCACAACATGATTACTGGCAGTGAACGCGCGGTCATTATCACTCTGGTAATCGATAATTCACAACGAGTTCTCGTCAGGCCAGGCAAAAAAATAAAACCACTATCAACAGACCAAAGCGATTTGTTATTTGCCGCACAGGGGCGTGATGGGGGGGGGGTCCACAATGGAATTTCCAGTTGCACCTCCTCCCCTTGAACCAGACAAATCCGATGAGCTTGCTTAATTCCATTCGCACCATCCCCTTGAGTTTCGATAGTTCACAACGGTCCCCACACAATCCTGGGTGGTAGCGTTATCCGTACCCTGTAGCTGTTCTGAATAAATAAGTAGTCACGTGATCACTAGCCAAGTCAAGTCAAGTCAAATTGTTTATTCACATAAACCACAATCGTGGTACAAATGGTGAAAAAGAATTACAAAAATAAATTAAATAGCGGCGTCCCTGTAAGACATGGGTATGTAAGTTATATATATATAATTACGTAGTAAATAGATAAATTCGGCACAATTGAGTATAACTAACTGTAATTATACCGGTAAGTGTATATATAATCCTCATGTAGCATAAAATATGTGGTTGTTTCGGTAGCCCATTTCCAACATTTCAAAACGTACAGAGGAACATAATCAACTGGGTGTATTATATTGGCCTGCATAGAGCAAGGTCTGATCAAACATTGAGAGCCTGGAATTTGTCTAAAACCTAACATCTAGTGCTCTGACTTGTGGGAGAGTTCGTTTCTAAGTTATTTTTAAACTTGTGTCTCGATCCCTTTAGATTTTGCTGCACCAGGGCCGGGGGCCGGGACGGGGCAGGACCAAGTAGAACCACGATCGGCCCGGTGTGAGAATTTTTAAATATGAACATGAAAATCGCAAAAGTTCTAGCATACAGATTGGCCTCCAACTTTATAAGTGTTGGAAATGTCCAAACTTGACACCCCCCCCCCCCCCAGATTTCGACGAACTACACAATCATTGATCATCGATACTGAAACACGACGCGATATTTCAGAAAGCATTGAAGCCGTATCAAAATATGTGGGTCACTCTGCGATTCCTTGCTTCTGGTTGCGAACCGAGTTTCGGATTTCGGATTCAGAAATATACAAAATGGTCCCAAATATTTGTTCGGCCATATATACATACCAAGTACTTAAATGTGATCACCTTAGCGAACCATATGGTGGCATGGCATAGCTTAATACGTGTGATGAACTGACACACTTTAGAGTAAGCACATATTTTCGCCAGGTCCGAGTAATTAGTCCAGGAGATATTGGTCGACCTCTGCAACACCCCCCCCCCCAGGACTCAACTTCACCCCACTAATTTTCTTTCTTAATGTCTCCTCTATTTTTTTTCACTTGTTAACAAGAAAAAACAGTTGCCGCAGAGACTCCAGACAAGATGGCGTCCATCATGGCGGCCATTTTTTTTATATGCACCAAGTCTTTTTGATCGCCATTATAGTAAAGATGATAGCACATGCGGTCTTGTTTTCCGTTCGATTCGTTATACTAATATACAACCCTTACAAATTAGCCTAAAGTCCGACACCAGAATCCAATATGGCGGCCAAGATGGCCGCCGAAATGTGAAAATAAGCTATTTTTCTTACATGTTACCACCTTTCGTTTGTCTCTGTGGGAAAATGTTGGCATCATTGCGTCATGTTATACATTTATCGTATAGAGGAGTCATTGGCGAACACACGGAGACCATAATATACATTTATTGCGGGATATTTTTGTCCGATATCACGTTTTCCCAAATGCGGAATAATAGGTCAAAGCCGAATCTACGTTAATAACGCGATGTAATGTTTCGAATCAATGAATCTTATTGCTATTATAACAACACCCATGCATATATATGTGCAGGATATACTCGAGCTAGGATTCCTCTTATACCTGAGTTGAGGAATATTTACCCAAATCCAACATGGCGGCCAAAATGGCCACCAGAAATATAAAAATCGCCGAAAATCGCTGATTTTAACATCAGTGAGCATTATTGTCATGACAACTCCACACCTGCTTACTATTGTAAGATGGGAACACTTAGGCGAAGAACTTTCCTTGTACCATATCCTAATAAAAGTCCCCCAAATCCAAAATGGCGCCCTCAATGGCGGACAGATTTTGAAAAATCACCGAAATTCCATCATATTCACATCATTGGGCATTATTGTCGAGACAACTCCATCCATGCGTACAGTTGAGTTGGAAATACTGAGGTGAAGTAATTACCTTACATCCCATGCAAGAAATAGCTTTCCAAATCGAAGATGGCGGCCAAAATGGCGACCAAAATTTGAAAACACGCCTACATTCCTTTACTTTCTTAGGATGGGCGTTATTGTTTCGCGATTTCTACCCACCATTACATGTATTGTTAATGTTGATATGTATGAATTATTCATTAGGGTTTGGCAAGTGATACTCACAGTCAATATGGCGGCCAAACTGGCGGCCAGAAATTGAAAAGAAGCCGATATTATCACATACTAATTTCAACTTTTTGTCATAATATCGATTTGTATAGACGAAACGGTACATAATATAAGCCATCTATTAGTTCCAATGTAAGTCGTAGCCTTTTGGAAGGATGAAAACCCACAATCGCATTGTGGCATTTCAAAATCCATTCTCCACTAAGGGCTCATACTGGCCGTAACCGTATATAGGTGCGCCGAATAGTCATATTATGACTTCCAAGAATCAAAACAACAGTACCTGAGCTTATTCTGAATTGCCACATTCAGCATTATCTAGACCAGTTTCCGTCTCTTCGTCAGATTAATCTATCTCACTCACAACAACAGTTTACTACACTTCTTTGTAGAAGGGTGCCACTAATCGGAATGTTTCAAACAATACATATGCCGGTGTGCAGCTCACGTGTTTTTTTTCGAAAGCTTGGAATTCTTAGCGAGCTTCATTCGTGGTATAGCTTATGGTATAATTCAGATTCTACGTATGGGGTATAGGCGTCATCTTGTGTGATACACTAGAAAGGTATTCGGTCGATGCGTATACTAGCTTCCAGAAGGATCTATCTGCGTATTGTCAGCTTTGGTGACCTAATGGGGATAACAACGTGTACACCTGGTGATCTTCCCACTTCTCAATATATGGTTAATCAATTCAGATACTCATCTAATGCACTGACGCACCCGGACAACTTCTGTATATGGCTTCGAATGTTGAAAGCCCGACATTTGACGGATGCATTTCTGCTAAGGCGTAGAAGACAATAATGCATAATATACCCAAACTCCTTGAACATGATCATAAGAACATGCTTGTTGGCGTCCAGCAATCGTCTCACCGAACAGATCCAAGCAGATGATAACAATACACACGGTGCTAGTTTGTGGGTATGTGTCATGATAGTCGAAATGAAATTGGACCATGACTGCACCGCCCCTTATTTTGTTATGTTTTAGATTCAGACAGGATCTTATGTGTGGCTTTGCTTTCCTTGTATGCTAAGATTTTATGTTCCCATCCGTTTGGAAGCCGTTCTTAAACAACTGTACCAGGCGTGTGCCATTGGCTACTGCTGTATAAGCCCCACCAAGACTGGGGTGTAGTCTTAAAGGCGATACCTTTGATAGTTGGTTGATATGTCATACTCACACTGGGTGGTACGATTCAAGAAAGTACAAATGCCATCAACAAAATGGTGAAATGTTCAACGCAAAGAACATCCAGAGGAATGTTACGTTGATGAGCTCTTGCATTCAGTTCAACAAACGTTGGTACACCAAGTGATTTCACCATTGCGACCATTTCGTGCATGAGACATTAACTACTATATTTTAAAGTTATATATATAAATCTATATGATCATAAAGGTCGCGTTCCCCAACGTCCACAGCCATTGCCATCGAGACTGTAAATTGTTCTTTAAATACATAGTGAAATAAATGCACCACAGTTCTTGACATTTTCTTGAATAATACCACCCACATACTGACACTAACCCTGAGAGAGGATAACAAAAAACGCATACATTCATGCTATAAAGACATTATCCTTTAGTCCATCCGACTGTTTTGAGGGAGGTTAGCATTAAGTATTATCCAGACCAAAATGTACGTAGTTGAATCAGAAAGGCTTCGAAACGGATGTGGAAATACAATCTTACCACACCAAATAAAACCGACACTCATGACATTCTATATCTTAAACATGCACCAAGTGTAGGGGTGGTGTATACCGTGGCCCATTTCATTCCCACTAGCATGGCGCATGTCCACAAACTAGCACCGCGAGCATTGTTCTTCTCTGCTGGGAGATATTCGACGAGACAACTGCGGGGCGTCACACAGTTTGCTTCGGATCATGGTCAAGAAGTGTGGGTAGTCTGTACATTATGGTCTTCTCCTTAGCAGATAGACATCTGTCCAAGGGAATGAGACAGCTAGCAACTTTCGAAACACTGTCGAAGTTGTCCACATATGCCAATTCGTTCGCTGAGTTTGTGAGTTGACGAACCATCTATTGAGAAGTGACTAGCTAACTGGTTCGCCAGGTGTTCATGTCGTTATCCCCATGGGGTATGAGACACATACATAGAGATGACCTTCTGTAAGCTGTATACTCATCGGTCATATGCCTTCCGAGTTCAAGATGACGCACAAATATCATATTTAGCAAATATTTAAAATCGTAAGCTAGACACGGGAAAATGAATTGTTTGAAACGTTATGATTAGAGGGACCCTACTTCCAGGAAGTGGTGAATACTTTGTCGGGGTGAGCGACCTAGATTTATCAGACAAAGAAATCGAAGTCGGTCCAGATAATTATGGACGTGACTTGGCAAATCAGAATATGTTATCAGGTAATTGTTCTGATATAAATAGTCGGCGCTACACTTACGGCCATTATCGGCGCTAAGCGGAGAATGGATTTCGAAATGCCACATCGCGATATTAATTGTGGTTTTTCATCTTTCCAGAATGATACGAGCTATGTTATGCGTTTTGATACCTTTAAGTTGAACTAGTAGATGGTTTATGTACATTTTCGTCCATACATACCGATATTATGAAATTAATATGTGAAAATATCGATTTATTTTCATTTCTAGCCGCCAATTTAGCAGCGATCTTGGCTGTGAGTATCAATTGCCAAACCCTAATGAATACTTCATGTCACTATTCCATATCAACATGTAATGGTCGATAGAAATCGCGAAACAATAACGCCCATCCTAAGAAAATAAAGGAATGTAGACTTGTTTTCATATTTCGGTCGTCATTTTGGCCGCCATCTTCGATTTGGAAATCAATTTCTTGCATGAGATGTAAGGTAATTACTTCACCTCAGTATTTCCAACTCAACTGTAAGCATGGGTTGAGTTGTCTCGACAATAATGCCAAATAAACGAATATGAGGGAATTTCGGTGATTTTTCAAAATCTGTCCGCCATTGTGGGCGCCATTTTGGATTTGGGGGACTTTTATTAGGATATGGTACAAGGAAAGTTCTTCGTCTAAATGTTCCCAACTGACAATAGTAAGCAGGTGTGGAGTTTTCATGACAATAATGCTCACTTATGTTAAAATCGGCCATTTTTTATTTCTGGTAGCCATTTTGACCGCCATCTTGGATTTGGGTAAATATTCCTCAACTCAGGTATAAGAGGAATCCTAGCTTGAGTATATCCTGCACATATATATGCATGGGTGTTGTTATAATAGCGATAACATTCATTGATTCGAAACATTACATCGCGTTATTAACGTAGATTCGGCTTTGACCTATTATACCGGCATTTGGGAAAACGTGATATCGGACAAAACTATCCCACAATGAATGTATATTATGGTCCCAATATGGTCGGCAATGACTCCTCTATGTGATAAATGTATAACATGACGCAAAGATGCAACATCTTCCCACAGAGACGAACGAAGAGTCGTAACATGTCAGAAAAATAGCATATTTTCACATTTCGGCGGCTATCTTGGCCGCCCTATTGGATTCTGGTGTCGGACTTTTGGCTAATTTGTAAGGGTTGTATATTAGCATAACGAATCGAACGGAAAACAAGACCGCATGTGATATCATCTTTACTATAAGGGCGATCAAAGAGACCTGGTGCATTTAAAAGAAATGGCCGCCATGATGGACGCCATCATGTCTGGAGTCTCTGCGGCCACTTTTTTTTCTTGTTAACAAGTGAAAAAAATTAGAGGAGATCTTAAGGAAGAAAATTAGTGGGGTAAAGTTGGGTCCTGTGGGGGTGGGGGGGTGCAGAGGTCGACCAATATCTCCTGGACTAAATGATTAATCAATCAAATTCGATTTCGCAATGCCTTGGTGTTGAATGTGACTTATAACGGATACGATTTTTGCTCACACGAACGATTACCGTTTTCTTTCTGTGTGCATTTCCCTATCTAACCGTTTACACTAGTGTGCGTGTAGAAATCACCCCATGTGGACCGGTCATGTACAGTGAGGTAGCAGTGGTTAAGCTCCTGAACGCAGGACACAGTTTGGATAGCAAAATGTAAGCATAAGCAAAATGCCACACAGAGATGGAAGAAATACGCGGCGAGGACAAACTATCGAGATCTTAGCACATGTTAGCGGCCGAGTGAACTACAAAAGAACACATGCTAGATATACTGTTTTGTGTTAACATCCATTCATATATAACGTTGACAATCCACAAATATGTATTCATATCCCATTTTTAACAAGAAAATACTGATTATCTTGAACAAAAAATAATATAATAAAATAGACGTCGAATGGTTCATTAACGCCACCGGTGTATACTGTTCTACATATTTTAGAAATCTGTGGTCCCATGAGGATTTTATAAATAGATAATTGTTTTTTTCCGGTTATTTTGGGACGCGTTAAAGTTGTACTGCGACCCCGAGTCCGGTAAAAGCTGTAGTTGGAATGTCCAAGTTCGTGAAAGTTCTACTGACTATGCCGATGATTTGAGAAGCTTTATTGTTTTAGGATATTATAGGAAGGCTAATCTGGCGTGTCAAATTGAGTTATAGCGATGGGATATCTCGCAGGACAACACATTTCGGGTTTTCGTGGGGTGTGTATTCGTTGGATGTCTTATAGTTGCAGTGTGTAACTACATGTATTATGATCGCGCTAATTGCGTTCGATGTTTAGGTATGAATAATGGCAGGGCCATGCACACTTGAAGATTTTATGGCGGAAACACAATTTTTTATCAGAATTTAGAAGCTTTCTGGTTTGGTGAATGAACAACCTACAGTAATAAGGCGTAGTGTTTTGTAATAATTTGAAGGATTAGTTGTTTTAAAGGAATTTTGAGGCGGTGTATTAATGTAACCAATGTATTTTATATTATAATTTATATTTATGGCTAATACAGGGGGGGGCGAATTTTTGTTACGAGACATCAGGTGGGGGGGGGGTGGGTACCCGAGGCCGGAAACAGTTTTTGACCACCTTTTTTGCATTTTTTTTTCATTGACATATATTCAACTGTTTTAAACATATTTGTTTATTTGTTGTGGCTTGTTGCCATATGAGAAGCACTAATACATTCAATATTGTTATAATTACCCCCATAAGTTGATATAAAATGGAAAAATAGTGAATATTGTGGGGGTGGGTCCCAAAATTTTCATTGATTTGTTTTGCGCGCAATTTTTTTTTATTGTGTCTGTTTCAGCTTGCTTGGCAGTTTTTATATTGAAAATTATCTAGTTCACGGTGTAGATCAATAAAAAAAAATACCTCAGATAGCTCTAGGGTAGGGTGAACTTAATGCAGTCTGACAATATCAGCTAACAACTCATGATAGAATATTACAATAATTCTTATACTTTACTCATACAGTTAGTTGATGCATGAGTGTAATGTATGAACTAAATATTTGTATCAGTGTTTGTATACTAAATTGATTTTTAAATATACTTTTGTCAAATAATTATTTGAATTGTCAAATTATTTGTTTCAGTGTTGTTGACAACCATCAATAAGTAAATAAGTAGACATGAAATAAAGTTTTAATAACATTTATTGAAAGAAACAAAAATATAACCTTCCTTGGATAGTCTTCTGAAAAGTATAAAAATATTATTTAAATAGATGTGAAGAGGAGCCAGGACACATTACCGTTTTGTTCACTTGTAATTATTATATCCCATAATTACCTGCATATACTAGTATGTAAATGACACTTAATGTCTAATTCAGGCTAATTTGAAAATTATCAAAGAAGAAAAATTAATTTACTTAATTATTGTATATTTATAAGATGATGTGCATGCAAGGAGGTCTAGTTTGAAGGCACACATAAAGGTCATGTACAGTATGTGTGTGAATTTCTTATTGCACGTGAACTCCATCCAGTACATGACCGAAGTTCAGCTCTGATTGTCCAAATGAATCTCAGTAATATACATATGTGTATATGGATTTGGCACTAAATTGACCATCAACGTTCAAACTCAAAGGGTTAAGCATTATTTTATGCCTAGTTCTAAGTCGTAATGCGAGGTCGGGTCGGTGGTCATGCAGGCATACATCAAAGTTAATTCGTACACTGGTTCATATGCACATTTTCCTTTTTGGTATTACTATAGGCACTAGGCCTGCTAGTTGATGCTGGTTGATGACTGAAAAAAGATAAATTTAAGTTTGTGTATTTTTTTATTCTACTGTAGGCCCTAACACTGGCCCTAGTTTTTGTTTTTGTCATTCCAGGGGATTCAACATATTTTTCATCTACTCACCAGCTGTACTCACACAGATGAATAGGCTGGGTTATAAATTTTCCAACATAATCACATAATTTTCTACCTTTATTGATTGCTTAGAGTTCAATTTTGCACATGTTTGTTAACAGGAAGTAACATTTAATTTGGTCTTTCAAAGAAGAGACCAATATAGAGCGGTTGGTCGTTTTTACAGAGGGAACCAACATAAAGCTTTGATGTTTTTGGGGTGGGTGTCTAAAATTTTATGAAAACAAAATGCAAGAAAGGGTGGGTGGGTGTAAAAAAAGGGAAATGTAAAAAAAAGACCCCCACGTCTCGCAACTTTTTTACGCCCCCCCCCCCTGGTTAATAATATGATCTTGGGCCGTTACCATTTCTGACTATGGTTTTCTTGTTTTTAATTGTTCCCATATACTTGTTTTCTGAACGGCGAGTAATACGTTATTAACTTATTATTTAACTGCTCTTTTTTAAATTAAAGAAACTACTGAATGTTCCTGCTCGCAGTGTTTATGGAACCTGATTGCAGTGGTATCAATCTATGAAATGGTAACGACTGCAAGTGGTCTGGCGTCTAGTGGAAATTATATTAGTACAATGTGTTATGACTATATTATTGGTTTAAACATATTTATTACAACAAAAGTTACAATGGGTTGGGACACAAGTTATAACAACTTAATGCAGCCCCTTTCCAACAACTTTAAACAACTGTTTACTTGAGTATAAAGCCTATTAAATTGATAGCAGACCACCGCCAGACAGTACCCTTACTACCTGCAGACAGTATCGTTAAAGCGCGGGAGTTTGGTGGGAGTTGATGTTAAGTTCTCTTGAGTGACGACTTAGAACTATCGGTCGTTCCACATGCAGGTATTCTTGAGATGCCGTATCTATATAAAAAAGACGATAAACAGATCTACAAACAAGTACTTTGACAAGAATGAGCTACAAAATGGGAAAAAATCAATCGAAACTTATCAGATTATTTCCATGAAATATCGACAATACACTGATATTATATTTTGCAATGCAAATACATTATACATCTGTAATTTGCCTCATTTTGTCACCTATTTGTGTGTTTCATAATTATTTTTCAAATATCGTATCGTTCGTCTGTCGGTTATGAAACAATGCGAAACGTTTAATATGCTAAAAAATAAACCTCACGTGACATGATTAGTAAAATTGATCGCTATTACTCAAGTAAAGTCCATTAGATTGATAACAGATCACCGTCAGACAGTACCTTACCACCTGCAGACAGTATCATTTGGAAGCGCGGGTCCCCTGCGAACGTTACCATTGCCAATCTATTGCCCTCAATGTTGTGATCCAGGGGTCGTTGGCCATTAAAAGATTAATAAATTAGATTTAGTATCTATCGAGCAGAACAATTAGTGGATAATCGATGGACGATGAATGTGAAACATCCAAGTTTTTCGGTTTATTCGTCCGATAGTGAAAATGTTGATAAAAGTCTTATCTGTTTGTAAAAAAAATAAGGTTGGTCATCTGTGGTAATTATATGAAATTCCCATTAGGAATGACTAACCCATTATGTCTTATATCATATATAAGAATTAACTGTCATGTGGACTGTTTTTATGGAGATGTAACCGTGAGGTAAGTGGTCATAAATTGTGTAAAACCCGAAGGGTTTACATACAAGTTATGACCACTTACCTCACGGTTACATCTCCATAAAACAGTCCACATGACAGTTAATCCTTATATTTATATACATTTAGCGAAAAAGCCACTTTTGTAAATGTATTTAAATCGAAAAGTGTATCGTGACAAAACTTGCCCAAAATATCTCATAGCACCCTTGGCAAAAGTTAACAGGAACAATTGAAACCCGGTGATTTATTAAGTCAATCATGCGCGAATCTAAATGCGCCCAAAACATTACGCGTTCGTCTTTCCAAACCCAAATGACGTATCGATGTTGTTATGAGCTTGCAGTTATTAGCTGTTGCGCATTCACCGAGAAATAATTGAAACTAACCACGTGGGCGCCGACCAATCGGAATGCTGGATTTAGTGATGACAACACTTAGTATGTAAATATATATATATATATGCTCGTTGATGAAAATTCATGATATCTTCTAAAATATACCGGTGTGATTGGGGTCCCCTGCTAACGCGTTTAAAATAGTACCACAACCACTGCCACCTTGCGGTACAAGACCGGTTCATGCACAGGGGGTGGAAATGTGCACATATCTACACCAATGTAAATACACCATAAACAGGGCCACAATAGATGTGTTGCGCTTGTATTGCAGTGTTTTAGCTAGATCATGCCACTAATCTCTAATCTGACTAAGCCCGTAGATGAATCACTGTCAATTTGGCCCATATTATTGTGACAAGAGAAGGGTTATTTGACTGAAACTATTTAACAAGTAAGCTCCTGAATATATTAAACTCTTTAACAAGTAAGTTCCTGAATATATTAAACTATTTAACAAGTAAGCTCCTGAATATATTAAACTATTTAACAAGTAAGCTCCTGAATATATTAAACTATCTAACAAGTAAGCTCCTGAATATATTAAACTATTCAACAAGTAAGCTCCTGAATATATTAAACTATTCAACAAGTAAGCTCCTGAATATATTAAACTATTTAACAAGTAAGCTCCTGAATATATTAAACTATTTAACAAGTAAGCTCCTGAATATATTAAACTATTTAACAAGTAAGTTCCTGAATATATTAAACTATTTAACAAGTAAGCTCCTGAATATATTAAACTATTTAACAAGTAAGCTCCTGAATATATTAAACTATTTAACAAGTAAGTTCCTGAATATATTAAACTATTTAACAAGTAAGCTCCTGAATATATTAAACTATTTAACAAGTAAGCTCCTGAATATATTAAACTATTTAACAAGTAAGCTCCTGAATATATTAAACTATTCAACAAGTAAGCTCCTGAATATATTAAACTATTCAACAAGTAAGCTCCTGAATATATTAAACTATTTAACAAGTAAGCTCCTGAATATATTAAACTATTTAACAAGTAAGCTCCTGGATATATTAAACTATTTAACAAGTAAGCTCCTGGATATATTAAACTTCTCTCCCTTCTTCGACATGGAACTGGAAAAGTCCAAATGTTACGTATATTGTGTAACACATATGTATTTACAGTAACTAATGCCATTTGAAATCCCACAGTAATTTAGGAAATAACCAACCACCCAGTCTGCGACATGTATTTATTATTAATTATTAATAAGAGCTACGGCAGCTTGTACATGTATCTTGAAATAAGTTCACAATTACTGTAATAGAAAACGTGGTGTGGAGTCATTAACCCTCCGTGACTGGACCTTCCTGGTGCGGTTGGAAATTTAAATGTGTACACACCAACGGAGACCCTCTAGTCGCGTCCCTCGTTGTGTTGTCTAACTATTATTAACGAGTTATTTGAGACCAATGGAAGATCAACTTGGATCATATGAGTGTGTCTTTATAATATTAGAGATGGCATATGACTTGAAAAAAAAACAAATATTATTTGCAAACAATTATGAAACAACGATCCATTAACTCGATAATCTCACTCCATGGTTTCGTAATCTAGCATGGTCAAGCCTGAATTTAGTGTGTCTATCATTTGCTGAATAAGGTCCCCAGCAGGTGAATTTAGTGACACTATCTCGCATAGCGGGCTAGCATTACTATCTTCACCATATGTGAACCTCATACTGCTCAGGCCTCATCTTCTCTGGAAAGTTTCTTTATATAGAAACTCATTCATATATATTTTATTCTTTGTTAGTTTAGTTTCTCTATAGTCCGAAATTGGCAGACGACACATATTGCTCAGGCCTCATCTTCTCTGGAAACTTTCTTTATTATCAAATTTCTATAGAAACTCATTCACATAGAATTTATTCCTTTTTTTTAGTCCGAAATTGGCAGACGACACATTCCATAATCGAGGTTAACAATGGGTGTACATCACAATATTCACCATTTTGGAACTTCAATCTGAGTCTATGTCTCCCATAGCAGATGTGGCCATGCAGAATGAGGTCACAAGAGGGTGAATTTGGTGATACTAGCTCGCTGTGCGGGATAGCATCACCAAATTCGCCCTCTGGGGACCTCATTCTGCAAATAACAGGCACACTAGACTCAGACTTGGTCTCTACAGACCGGCAGCGAATGGTGTAATTACGAGTTCCCTCGACGTTATTATTTATTTATATATTGTATACAGAACCCACAATGAAGCATTATCGATGATCTGCGTGCGAAAGAAAATATTTAAAGTCTCTTTGAACTTGAACAATATTTATTTGGGCACACATCTTTGGGCATCTCTAATGATATAAACGGTTTATGTTGACACGTCTGTCTTCAGCTGTCAAGAGAATGTGGCGGGAGATCGTGTTCAATGGTAGCTCAACTACAGTCTGATAAACGTCATTCTGCATTACACCGAGTTTAACTCGTTCTATGCTAGATCACACTTAATGAGTAGTTATCCCATAGGAAATGTTCAGATAATAAGTTTAACACTTTCTATACTAAAGCACAATTGATGAGTAGTTATCCCATAGGAAATGTTCAGATAATAAGTTTAACACTTTCTATGCTAGATCACAATTAATGAGTAGTTATCCCATAGGAAATGTTCAGATAATAAGTTTAACACTTTCTGTGCTAGATCACAATTAATGAGTAGTTATCCCATAGGAAATGTTCAGATAATAAGTTTAACACTTTCTATACTAAAGCACAATTGATGAGTAGTTATCCCATAGGAAATGTTCAGATAATAAGTTTAACCCTTTCTATACTAAAGCACAATTAATGAGTAGTTATCCCATAGGAAATGTTCAGATAATAAGTTTAACACTTTCTGTGCTAGATCACAATTAATGAGTAGTTATCCCATAGGAAATGTTCAGATAATAAGTTTAACACTTTCTATACTAAAGCACAATTGATGAGTAGTTATCCCATAGGAAATGTTCAGATAATAAGTTTAACACTTTCTATACTAAAGCACAATTGATGAGTAGTTATCCCATAGGAAATGTTCAGATAATAAGTTTAACACTTTCTATACTAAAGCACAATTAATGAGTAGTTATCCCATAGGAAATGTTCAGATAATAAGTTTAACACTTTCTGTGCTAGATCACAATTAATGAGTAGTTATCCCATAGGAAATGTTCAGATAATAAGTTTAACACTTTCTATACTAAAGCACAATTGATGAGTAGTTATCCCATAGGAAATGTTCAGATAATAAGTTTAACACTTTCTATACTAAAGCACAATTAATGAGTAGTTATCCCATAGGAAATGTTCAGATAATAAGTTTAACACTTTCTGTGCTAGATCACAATTAATGAGTAGTTATCCCATAGGAAATGTTCAGATAATAAGTTTAACACTTTCTATACTAAAGCACAATTGATGAGTAGTTATCCCATAGGAAATGTTCAGATAATAAGTTTAACACTTTCTATACTAAAGCACAATTAATGAGTAGTTATCCCATAGGAAATGTTCAGATAATAAGTTTAACACTTTCTGTGCTAGATCACAATTAATGAGTAGTTATCCCATAGGAAATGTTCAGATAATAAGTTTAACACTTTCTATACTAAAGCACAATTGATGAGTAGTTATCCCATAGGAAATGTTCAGATAATAAGTTTAACCCTTTCTATACTAAAGCACAATTGATGAGTAGTTATCCCATAGGAAATGTTCAGATTATAAGTTTAACACTTTCTATACTAGATCACAATTAATGAGTAGTTATCCCATAGGAAATGTTCAGATAATAAGTTTAACACTTTCTGTGCTAGATCACAATTAATGAGTAGTTATCCCATAGGAAATGTTCATATAATAAGTTTAACACTTTCTATACTAAAGCACAATTAATGAGTAGTTATCCCATAGGAAATGTTCAGATAATAAGTTTAACACTTTCTGTGCTAGATCACAATTAATGAGTAGTTATCCCATAGGAAATGTTCAGATTATAAGTTTAACACTTTCTATACTAAAGCACAATTAATGAGTAGTTATCCCATAGGAAATGTTCAGATAATAAGTTTAACACTTTCTATGCTAGATCACAATTAATGAGTAGTTATCCCATAGGAAATGTTCAGATAATAAGTTTAACACTTTCTATACTAAAGCACCATTGATGAGTAGTTAACCCAAAGGAAATGTTCAGATAATAAGTTTAACCCTTTCTATACTAAAGCACCGTTGATGAGTAGTTAACCCAAAGGAACATGGCTGCCATCAGGTCACTGTGGTTTACTATGTTTATGCACTTAGCAGTCTCTAACCAGAACCGAGATTATTCAACTAATTGGGAGTTACGTTGGATGAATCTTCGGGCCTACGTAGGATTCAATAGGTTACAGTGAAGTAATTATTTCCCTATGCATAGGCCATCATTGTTAACATATAATGGTAGTGTCCACGAGTTGTGATACATGCGTACATGATCGCCACGATTGGCATCTGCGCAAAGTTTATGCATGAAAAAAATCATATATCGTCGGGTATGGAATGTACCTTTAAATTTCGGATTTTCGGAGTCAGAATTGCATAAAAAAATATTGACATTTTTTACCTCACACCAAAAACATTCAAACTAGGAACCATATGCTTCACAATGTGCCAATGTTTGTTTGGCGTCTCAAATTTCGAGAGGAGTGATTGCATGTATTTATATGTTTAAACTATCAAAACTACTATTAACCAACCAGAGCCCAGAATTGTTTTAATTCTCCCCTGCATCTTGGCCAAAAATCCATTGGAGGGCGCCACCAATCGAATTACTTCATTGTAACCAATAGGACGCCACAACACTGCAGAGCTGTTAATAGGGTAAAGTATCTACGTTTAAAGCTATTAGCCGTTTTGGAGCAGGAACCAGTATATTCAACAAGAGACATTGAATATGCGCCAATAAGCACGTGTACACTATACTTGACATACACTTGTTCCACTGTAAGTTAATATTCATTCACCACACATTGTAAACATATCTACTTTGATCTGAAAACCTATTGTTCACACTTACTATATTACGACCGTGATCAGATAGTTATTGATAATGGCTATATACGATAGGCGGGTTGTTATCCAAATTGAATCAGCTGTTTGATATTTTGTTCAATACCCTAGTCGGTATAACTTAAGTCAATATCGTACTCTAGTGTCAACCATCGTCCCCAATATCGTACTCTAATGCCAACCATCGTCCCCAATGTATTGAACAAAACGACATCATTCAAATCACACGAATTACCGTGATATTTCACTAGCAAGTAACAAGTGGTACATTTTTGGTTACTATTTTTAGATATAATTTTCTCGCATGTTAAGGTCTAAACGAACGCGAGCCGTAAAAAATCTCCCAAATTCAATTCAATTCAATGCATTGTATAACTCGTCGTCGGGAGGGGTCAGGATAAAGAAACAAATAATTACGCGCGCCACATGTATACTAATGTACAACTTCTTGTTTCGCTTGGGCGCTGCCATAGCGCAAGGAGGTTCTATTTATAGAATGTTGATTATTTGAACACATTAAAAAATTGTAGTGCGACCCCGAGGTCGAGCTGTAGTGCGACCCCGAGGCGAACCAGGTAAAAGTTGTAGTTGAGAATTTCAATTTCGTTCATTGGCGTTTACATTACGTCAATAATGTTGATTTTTGGTTTGTGATAAGCTATGCCAATTACAAATAACAGAAATGAAAAAAAGATTCTATAATTACAATCATGGGTATATAATATATCATTTTGAGTGCGTTACCATTTCTGACTATGGTTTTCTTGTAATGGGTGTGATGAATTGTGAGCCTCAGGAGTTGGTCGTAAACATTTGGGCTTTTATAATATACAAAGCAAGGTTTACCATGCATTATATTGCCACAATTAAACAATTCGGCTAGTTTCAATATGTTCGGTCTTCTGTATTAATAGGGTCTCAAATATTTAAATCTCAGTTCATTTAGCCACGGGCAGACAAGAATAAATTGATTGTATTTATATAATACCAGAACATTCGAGTTAGAATCAATATTGATTGATAGAGGCGTTCCCGTTCAAAGGGTCCTCGGTTCATATTTATTATTTTATACCCAGGAAACTATGTAAAACTTTCTACAGGAAGAAATAGACCCCCTTTAAGCGTAATGCTTCGTTGTATTTATCCAGTGAGCACACATGTTGCCATCCTGTTTATTTACGAAAGGTATTCCTGTATGTCCAGCGGTAGGTAATCCATTGATTGGAAGAGCAATACACCAATGGTAGCTGGAGGTTTCCCAAAATATTATCTTCAGAAGCGTTACCCCCCTCCCCATCACCTCCTCCCCGTCACCTCCTCCCCATCACCTCCTCTCCATCACCTCCTCCCCGTCACCTCCTCCCCATCACCTCCTTGTTTTGGCATGCAGGCTTTATGTCACCGTGTTATCACGCATGTGTGACATATGTTTTCCAACTTTTCTGATATAACTATAGTGTTTCTATGGACACGTATTATGGACATGATAGAACAATACAAATTAGTCAAAATGTCGACTTTCAAAGTCAAAATGTCGTCTTTACTTTTGATCTCGAAGTGTTGATCTTATTTGTTCTATCATGTCCCTAATACGACGCTTCCAATTCAATTCAATTATTTATTCAATCTCCTAGGTGAAAATGTGACAAGTCGAAGGGGTCATATAAATAACATAACATTTACAATATATGACGATGACGGTCATTAAATATATAAACATTACTGTATTGTCTTCCCTTGTCTTGGCGATGAACCCATTTAGTTGTTCTGGATATCTGATAAAATCACAGAATTTGTGTATTGAAACAGCGTCTTTTGTTCTCGTGATGATCTTAAACTTTATTATATGACTACCACTAATCCCTTATAAATACCACTATTGTTTGGCGATAAATTCCGAGCAGTCGGAAAACGCTTGTCTGGTCGTGAGCCGTATCGGTATTCTATGAATTCCGTATCAGTATCCTTTGAATTCCGTATCAGTATCCCGTGAAATTAGGTCACCGGAAGTTGGGAACTAATTATCAGGTCTGTTCGTTTGAAGCGTAAACGGAATGTTCACTGGAGTACTTTTGCCCGGGCGGTGACATGGGATGGTGTAACGAAGTAGTTTTGCCCTTTGTGACATGGGATGAACCAAACATGTGTCATATAATAAACGCTTTATCGGTACAATGAAGTGATATGGGCTGCAGCATCACGTCTCGTTGACGATGTCAGATCGCCGCATGATACAGCGATCTGACATCATCAACTCAGCGTGATACTGCAGCCCATATCACTTCATTGTACCGATAATGTGTATATGTATCAAGTTAGGACTACGTGTTAACGACAAATGTATAAATCGTCTTCCCAGTAAACATATAGCGTCACAAAATTATTCAATTCCGTAGTTTCGCTAGTGTGTTGTCAGCTTGTTGTGTGTTGTTATGTGTGGTGTGTGCGTTCTCTAAACATATATTCCTTACACTACATTACATTCAGGTTTAATATTTTGCTTTTGAGCCAGATGGGCTCGCTCGATAAAACATTTTCTGATCAGAAACTAGTATATTCGGCTATGGAGTTGGAATGACACTGCGTTGTGTCACCACACCGGCGGGCGGCAGCTGGCAGTCTGAATGACATAGCGCGAGGTCACTACAACACTGTCAGTTACTGCCTGGTGGGCGGCAGCTGCCATGAAATATCATTGCGTGTGGTCATCGCAACGCAGGTTGGCGACAGCTGACATAAAACGACATTGCGTTGGGTCACCACAACATTGGTGGGCGGCAGCTGCCATGTAATTACATTGCGTGTGGTCATCGCAACGCTGGTTGGCGACAGCTGACATAAAACGACATTGCGTGGGGTCACCACAATATTGGTGCGGTGGCAGCGGCCATGAAATGACATTGCGTGTGGTCACCACAACACTATTGTGGCAGATGTGGTGGAATGATAACATTGCGTGGGACCACCCCAGTCCGCGAGCTCATTTTCGCGGAGTTCGGATAATCTGATCATATCCAGGAAAAGCCATTATGTATATCAAACATTCAAAAACATATATTGCGCTATATTTTAATACTGGTTGAATTTTGATGTTTCAAATTGACAAAAATAAAGATGGCTATTCGTGTCGTTTTGCAAACACCAGCGCAGCCATTATAATTTTTTTCAAAAGTATGTTCATACACACACTAGCTTTTTATCAAATCGCTCGGATTAGCCAAACACCGTGAAAATGACAACTTTACAACAAATACATTTACATTTGCAGTTCGCCCTACCAGCATCATAACAATTCAGCAGGACAGCATCACATTTGGTCAACATTAAGGCATCACGGACTATCGATATCATATCGAATATCGATATATTTAACAATTATCAAATCGTATCGAGCAAAAACTAAATATTCGTGAATGCAAACGTTTACAAATTCCATTTATTTGGATTATCGATACAAACTCATATCGCGATAATAAATATCGATAATTTTGTGTCATACCGTGAAGCCCTACATTGTTATGGAATCAAAATGTTCAACAGTTCGAACTTTCATGAAACAGCAGATCAATATTTTCGAACTCAAACTTGGGTGAAATCATTCTGAAGATTTAATTTACCAACCAATTTTAAGTGTAAAATAGTTCTAGACAAAAGATCGAACATTATTCATTGAATGAGTTTAATAAGAAAAGCCACAATTAATTAACAATCATGATAACATATGTACACTGCTATAACTAGATATAATATTTTCATCATAATTTCATTTTCATACAAAATAACATTTATATAATGTTATAACTATAATATATCCACTGTATACATAAACACTCTTGTATAAATATGTGTATATATGTGTATAGAGAAATATTTGCAAAAAAAATCACATGGGTATCTCTATGGATGAATATACAACCTTAGTTGTATTCTATAAAAACTTGTTTCAAATAAATGCTAACGTTCTTCAATATTGATATACATGTAGTGTCAACAGCAAGGAGGCCATATAACTATTCTAGTGAAGGGATCAACGATTAATAGTCGGGAATATGTTTTCTCCTGCTTTCTGAAAGATGTCAATCCAACGTTTATCCAAACTACATGGAAAGCAAATTAATTATCACCAATTTCGTACATGTATATCTGAAGTCAACTGACAAATTTAACAAATATTTGGCGCATAATTTCAACGATAGTGTGTCCATCTCAATTACGGGTTTGAATTAAGTTGCTTCTATACAACAACAACTCAAGTTGAGTTCTGGTTGGGACATCACGTGACGTAATTTCAACTAACTAATGTACTGCATTCATGTTCCACTGAATGCATGTATATATGAGTGTAAATATCTGTATATCCGTGGACAGAATTAATTAACCCTTTACCCAACAGAAGGGCCCTGTGCCAATGCATTCTCTTATTGTTATTTTTTTTAGGCCAATGCATTCTCTTATATATGCGAGGCGACCTATGGTCGACTCGCATATATAAGAGAATGCATTGGCACAGGGCATAACTGTAACTATCACAATGTGGTCAAGGAGCCGGTTCCAATGATATCCATATTTGTATGGTTCTATTGAGACAGACCGAAGATATTTTAGGCTGTTGAAGCTTTATTTGGCCGGTTTTGGCCGTTTTGTTGGGTAAAGGGTTAAAGGGACACTCGGTAACCTAACGTTTATAAACGTTTACAAAACAACTGTCATTAACAAGTACATGTAAAAATAAGAACGACTTTTTTCTTATTTCCATTCGTTATTAGTAGTTCTCCAGCCACGAGATTTCGCATATCGAAGCCATTGTTATGTAGACATTACTGTTACAGTGTTATGATGTTACCGATCAAAGTCCAATTAATCCAATAAAATATCAAAGTTTAACCCTTTACCCAACAGAAGGGCCCTGTGCCAATGCATTCTCTTATATATGCGAGTCGACCATAGGTCGCCTCGCATATATAAGAGAATGCATTGGCTTAACACATTTTTTTAGGCCAATGCATTCTCTTATATATGCGAGGCGACCTATGGTTGACTCGCATATATATGAGAATGCATTGGCACAGGGCATAACTGTAACTATCACAATGTGGTCAATGAGCCGGTTCCAATGATATCCATATTTGTATGGTTCTATTGAGACAGACCGAAGATATTTTAGGCTGTTGAAGCTTTATTTGGCCGGTTTTGGCCGGTTTGTTGGGTAAAGGGTTAAACAAGATTGACCGCAAACATTGGAAAAGGTCAAAGCATTGAACAATATTCTGAAAAAAAAAATCATATTTAGACCAAAACATATGAACTTACTAAGCGATAAGCGATGTTTGTTGATAAATCACTGTAACAGTTTTGTTTACATTACAATTATAATGTTTTCAACACGCGAAATTTCATTATTGATGAGCTATCGATAATTAATAAAAGAAGTGTATTTATTTCTCTTGGTGGTGGTGTTTTTACATACTTTTATAATATGTACACATTTACCCACTGCATGTGGGTGCGCGTTGGGTCCATTTAGTGTGTAATGTTTTTACATACTTTTTTGTTGCATCTAAATCGGAACACGAACTTTAGGAACAAGTTTAGCTCCAATGACAAACACTTTCCCTTCTTCCATGAACGCGTTCCAGTTCCAATGACTGTCAATTGCATTATGTTTGCACAAAAGAATGTTTAGCTCCAATGTCAAACGCGTTCACTTCATCGAAGAACGCGTTCCAGTTCCGATGAATGTCAAATGCATTCTACAAAAACATCATGTTCAGATTATACATGTGTACATGTAAAATAAAGAAATGTGATATGTATAGAAGAACACACGTGTTCCAGTGAGAATGCGTCATTGACGTGCAGTGAAAACAGTTCCGTGCCCATGTAAAATCAAATTCCTGTATTCAAAACGAATCTCATCATAATAGTTTCAACACTGCTTCCGAATTAATTCATTTGTCAGATGCGTTCGCTGTACTGATGACCACGTTCCGGTTTAATTTGTCGAACGCTTCTCTGCACTGAAGAAAACCCATGCACATCACAAGTTATGTCAGGTTCATGCCCTCTCATACGTGGCTCTCTTGACGAACATGTTCCAGTCCCATTGACAAATCTGTCCGCTGTACTCAAGACAAATTTCAGTTCCAGCACTGGTTCCCATGTCAAATGCATCCCAGTTCCAATATTATATTATTTCTTTGCATTTACATACAAATACCTGTTCCAGCTCTGGTTCTAATGCGAAATGCGCTCTTACGTTCTATACAGACAAATTCTGGTTCTTACACTGCTTTCAGTGTCAAATTCGTCATATTCTTTTCTCTGTAAATATGAACACGTGTATATAACAATGTCAAAGGTGTGGAAGAATATATGTGTGAATATTATATTTAATTAAGTTTGATGAAAACATGATCCTCCCAAACACGGCATGGTTCCAGAGTCCGGCATATTCTCTTCTATGTACGACGAAAGCTTTCTAACTCACATTTTGATCAGCCGGTCAGTCATTTGTAAAGGCTCTTCACCTTGTGTTGGGGTGTCGATGTAGAAATCACACAAAGCAGTATGTACACAATTCACCAGTTGTGTACCAATACGAATCAATATATTCACACCCGCGGTGATTTTGGTAAAATGTGTCGAATACATGCAGCTCCGCTCTGTGTGGAAGGATAAAGAACATGTTCAAGTTTAAATGTAAATCTGTGTTCTGTATTGAATAATTGTTTCGGTTACAATGGCAAGTGTGCTCTGTGTACCGAGGACAACATTCCAATCTCATTGTCAAGTGTGTTCTTTGTGCTGCCGAAAACATCACAGTTTTATATTGTCAAATGTGTTTTTTGTACTGACGAAAAAATTCCAATCTCATTGTATAGTGTGTTCTCTTTATTGACGAAAACGATCCTGTCTTATTTCCAAACGCGTTCTCTATACATTGTTATCTGTTCCCACCCTGGTCAAGTGTTCCTGCTAATCTGCTATGGTATTGGTGGGTACTGCTGAATTACTATGATGATGGTGGGGCAAAGTGATGCCGTTACAAAAAAGTACCGTTTTCTTTTCTAAAATTGTCAATTTCGCGTTGTTTGGCTAATCCGAGCGATGTGAGAAAAAGCCAGTGTGTGTATGAAACATTCAAGAACTTATATATTTTAGAAATAATCGATAATGGTTGCGCTGGTGTTTGCAAAACGACGTGAATGGTCATATTAACAATAGTCAACCTGCAACAACTAACACAACCAGTGTTAAAATATTTCGCAATATATATGTTTTAGAATGTTTGATAGACATAACAGCTTTTCAGATTGTCGGAACACCGCGAAAATGATAACTGTAGAACAAATAACGGTTGCACCAGTATGCTCTAACAGCATCAGTTTGCTCTAACAGCATCTTAGAGCACAATTCCACTGTTGCAATCGTTCCCTGATTTTTGGTAAAGCACACCAATTAGTTGTTCATATTAATCACGTTGTTGGGCGTGGCTAACCGGCTATTGTGTCCAATCGCCGCCAGCGCACGGCACATTTCCAGTTTATTGCATTATGTGGGATCAATTGTGCTCTAAGTCGGTCAGAGCACGCGAATTGTTCTTTACCAGAATAAATCTCGTCTCCGACTCGATTGATTCTGGTAAAGAACAATTCTTGTGCTCTAATCATTACATAGCAAATTAGCATCACCCAACAGCATCATAGCACATTACCAGGACCACATATGAAACAATCAATTATACTGTTAGTAACTGTTATCATTACGTGTACATAGCTATAGTGTCATAACATATTTCCTGGATCTTGTCAACGTTTGGTTTGTTCAGTGTTTTGACAATGGGGAGAGGCTGTTATTGTTAGTTGCAGCACTTCATCATCCCATCCATTTTGCCCTTGTATATATTTATATTATGCATTAAACACATAAAATATGTTTAACTGCCAAGACCACTTGAACAGATGTGGTTCCAGTCTTATTGTCAAAAGTATTCTCTATGCTAAAAAAGAATGGTTTTGTTGTTCTTTGGCGGCTAAGAATCGCAAGCGACGTTCTTTCACACCTTAATTAATCGTCCCATAATTCGAAAAAGTTGTTCACCTTTTGTAGGTGAGTTACTGTAGAAACCACTCAAAGCAGAATACACACATGCACCCGGCGTGTACCAATACGGTGACATGCACATAGCGACACACCCACTGTCATCGCTATCCACTGTGTCGAATGTAGCTCCACTTTGCAGGGAATTCATTGCCGTGCCACTCAGAGCATGTGATGAGAAGGACAGAGCGTATTTGTTGATTTCGTTGTCAAGTGAGAAGTCGTAGTAGTTGGCGTACGCGGTTGAGCCTGAGAAAGTGAGTTCAAACAGGAGCGTATATTTGGCTGCAGTTGTTATACGATGAACATCCTCGTTTCCTAACCAGTACGGAGACGATGTTGACCCAGTTTTGAATGTGTCCCATGTCCAATTCTGCACTTGGGTGAATTGACCAAAGAAGATATCAAACATGGTGATCTCCCCCTGATCGCACGTGACCGTCATTGGTTCGTCGTTTCCAAGCAAATACAGCTCTTCTGTTGTACTAGTTGCCATGGATACACATTCTGTAAAAGAAAAGCAAAAACAGCTTGTAAAGTAAACGTTGCATGGCGATTCCATGATGTTGACCTGTCTACATGGGATGCAAGAATCTCCAGGATTGGTGTATCACAGAGTTCTGGCAACCTTTTGTGGGATTCGGAATTGGCAAAACAAGCTTCATCATTACCGTTTATTCACAGAGAAAATAGTGATTACACATACAGAGGCCTGGATGAACAAGACTAGAATTGAAAGGTGGCTCTAGGGGAGGGGGTCAGGGGGGCTGCAACCAACTGCCGGGATATCTTCAATGGTCAGACCGATAGCTATATATATAGCCCCCTGTCCGTGAATCGTAGCACCAGTGTCGAAGAACTCATGACGCCACCCCTGAACTAGATGAAGAGTGTTATATTTTGCACACTGCAAACCAGGCTGATACAATATCCATTTCTTTAATTTCGGCCCAGGAGAATTATTCCATATAGCATCAGTCAACGAAAGGCTACGTGAAGGCGTTGTGAGTTATAAGTTCATACAATATTTAAAATAAATTCGGAGAATGTTATGTGTTTAAGAGTTATTCTTCTTTGATAGAATCTCTGCATGATGACCCCCTCCGGCGACAATATGTCAGGGTTAATCGACGAGCTTCTGCAACTTCGTAACCTAGATGGTCGAGGCCGCAGACCGAGACAATTTATTTGACGAATGTCCAGTCGTGAATCCATTAAGGACATAAAACACTGTTTTATAATACACAAGGAGAAATAAAATTCATACAGATGAACAATTCCGAGTAATATCAATAACTGAGACGTTTGCGAACGTTTTTCTGGAAAAAAATATTCACTGGTTGATAACAATATCACGACCCTTGAAACATTGATTTGTGCTGTATATAGCATCTACGATTCTCGACCGATCGGGACGAAACTTGGTACGTGTGTGTAGTTTGACCAGGCGGTCGTCGTTGTCGTATTGGCGAGCCCGTGCGGCGCCCGCTTCGCGCATGCGCAGACGACATCTCGGAAACGGGTGGAGCTATCGACTTGAAATTTGCTATGTGAATGTATCTTGCCCCGGATACGAATTTTATCGGGTCGCCGAGCCCGTGCGACGCCAGCTTCGCGCATGCGCAGACGAGATCTCGGAAACGGGTGGAGCTATCGACTTGAAATTTGGTTTTTGAATAGCCCGGACAACGTCGGGCTGGGTAGAGCTATCGACTTGAAATTTTGGTTTTTGAATAGCCCGGACAACGTCGGGCTCATCGGCTAGTAGTATATATACGTAATATATACTGTCGACGCAAATACAAATATCTGTATTTTGGGCACGTATACATTTTAACCAAACTACGAGAACACTTTCAACATATTGATGGTGTGAAATTCCAACTACTGTTGTGTCAGGTATGAAATTTCCAACTGTTGAAAAGTTCAACCAAAGTTGGGGGTGAGGCATATCCCAACACCCCCTCTGTTGCCACGTCCCTGTCGGTATGGAACCCCAAGTTATATAAATGCTGGCCGGTGAAACATTCAAACCCTGTTCCAGTGATCAAAATATGTCACTAAACACGCAAATACATCATACGAACTGTCGATAGATAGTGAAAAAAAAAATATTCAAGTCGTATATAATTGGGAAAAATCTGGATCCTACTTTTCTTCTGCGTGTAGTAAATAGATCGTTGATTGTTATAGTTGGTTTATGATAAGTACTAGCTGAACAAAATATTTATTTAATTAATTTTGTTTAAATCAAAATAATTTTTGAAAAACTAACGCCGCTATAACCTCCGCCACGGTACCGAGTCACCACACCAAATTTGGTTGAAATCGGACTAGCAGTCTGGGAGAAAAATCCGGACGGACGGACGAACAGATCATACTATTTTATATGTGATTGTATATGGCTAAGTTAACGTGCGATTGTCTCGCTTATGTTCGACGAATTGAGTGCTGATGGGAAATTACTATGACATTCAATCTTAACCTTTTCTATACTAAATCCTCATTGACGAGTAGTTCCCTTATTAATCCGTACTATACTACATACTCATTGACGAGCAGTTCCCTTAATAACCCTTTCTAATCTAAATACTCATTGACGAGTAGTTCCTTATTAACTCTTTACATACTCAATACTCATTGACGAGTAGTTCCCTTAATAACCCTTTCTAATCTAAATACTCATTGACGAGCAGTTCCCTTATTAACTCTTTACATACTCAATACTCATTGACGAGTAGTTCCCTTATTAACCCGTACTATACTACAAGTGACTTCCCCAATATCGCAATCATCAACCTCACTCAGCATATTCCTACTCGACTTACAAGGAACATCCCACTGACAAGAAAGAGACAAACCATCGAGTAACCAATAAGCGATTCATCTAGACGTATACCCTCCATGTATATAATCCAGTTAAATGCAACCATTGTGTGATACATAATTATATAGCCGTGCATTGTACAAGAAATCTTGACCGCCTATCGTAACATCTTTTCTTCTTTAAGGGGATGGCAGTAAGACAGTCTAGTCTGACTATGCCACCCCCTCGAATATACAATATAATATTTGTCAAATGTATTAATCATTAATATGTGTATATTGAAATAAAATATCCTATCCTATCCTATCCTACTCATTGACGAGCAGTTCCCTTAATAACCCTTTCTAATCTAAATACTCATTGACGAGTAGTTCCCTTATTAATCCGTACTATACTACATACTCATTGACGAGCAGTTCCCTCAATAACCCTTTCTAATCTAAATACTCATTGACGAGTAGTTCCCTTATTAACTCTTTACATACTCAATACTCATTGACGAGTAGTTCCCTTATTAATCCGTACTATACTACATACTCATTGACGAGCAGTTCCCTTAATAACCCTTTCTAATCTAAATACTCATTGACGAGTAGTTCCCTTATTAATCCGTACTATACTATATACTCATTGACGAGCAGTTCCCTTAATAACCCTTTCTAATCTAAATACTCATTGACGAGTAGTTCCCTTATTAACTCTTTACATACTCAATACTCATTGACGAGTAGTTCCATTAATAACAATTTATATACTAGATAGTCACTGTTATTAACCCTATATATACTTAATTCTCACTTACGAACTTTCCCTTATTAACCCGTTTTAAACTAAATACTCAATGATGAATAGTTCCCTTATTAATCCATTCTATGTAATGTATCCACAATTACTACCACATCAAATATAACGTACCCACAATTACTAACACATCAAATATAATGTACCAACAATTACTAACACATCAAATATAATGTACCAACAATTACTACCACATCAAATATAATGTACCCTCAATTACTACCACATCAAATATAACGTACCCACAATTACTACCACATCAAATATAATGTACATCCCACAATTACTACCACATCAAATATAACGTACTCACAATTACTACCAATATAATGTACATAATACATAATGTACATAATAACTACAATTACAACCACACCAAATATAATGTATCTACAATTACTACCACATGAAATAAAATGTACATAATATTTGTCCGTAAATTTGGGTCGATAAGGGTACCCAAACCACAGTTTTATATAGTACTAGCTGAAACAGGGTCCCTATGGGAGCCTTTATTCACCGTCGGAGGGGGGCTGTGGTCCCTGCACCTACCCCAAGTCACCAAACCAAATTTGGTTGAAATCGGAGCAGCAGTCTGGGAGAAAATGCGCACAGACAGACAGACGAACGGACAGGTAAGTTACAGTGTTTCCAGTTGTCTGGTATAACGTGGAACCAGGCGAGGTGGCCAATACCATCGACGCGAACGGGATAATGGTATTGGTCCCGCCGACCTTATAATACCCAGATATTCCCTGGTGTAAAGACTTTTCGCCAGAGTCGTTATTTTGTAAGAGAATCTGGATTCGCCACCTCGGAATTTAAAAACACAATAAAACATAAGAATTCGTCCCTTGTGTACAAATTATTGCAGAATATAAACGATATATGTCAAAGCATTTTAAATGCGGAGATAACTTTGTGTTATCGAGTGTAAACGGGACGAATATTACTGAAATTAGCCAAATAATAATGTTATTGATAGTAACGCTGGGGGAGCACTTCGGTTGATGGCGAACTTGAAGCAAAACATTGTCAATTTCATTGTCACTTTCATCATATCATGTTCATTTCATAATACCATCCATAAAATACCGCCCGAACGCATGTCGATTTCAAATTCGGCGGACACGTCACCATTGACCGAATTAACGTGAACCTTCATGGATATGTCTTCTGCTTTGTTCGTTATTATATGTTCCTTCTTATTCAAGAAATAGTAGGATTATATTATATCGATGGATTATCAGATATACGTATGTACTATCTAGTCCAGTCTGAGTAAACTCATACCTAAATATGCATTACAACATTGAATATTAGGTCTGACGGATAACATCGCTATCTCATTTCCAAGTCCTCGGGATTCCGTAATCTGATTGATTGCGTAAATTATTTTCCGTCCAATGAAACCGTATGGGTTAATAAACAAGTGTTAGTGGGCGGAGACTCCCATAATGTCACCTCTAAATATAGTAACAGAGACAGAAAAAATGGCTTCGAAATTATATATTCGGTACGATTCCGATTAATTTGAATGATGTGCTGGACCTGATAGATAGGCCTGCGTATGGTACCAACTTGGCCTCCCATAAATATAAATAGAACTCACTCATGTCCGTGTATTTGATTTACTTTATTGTAACATGGTTTGCAAATCAAATTATTTGTCGTAAAAAAGTCATCTGAAAGTTAAACACCGAGGAAATGACTTAAAATTTTATGCTTTTAAATAGTTCTAAAGCATCATTTTTGATGACGACCTTATTTTTTGTTCTCGGATGCAGCTTTCCCGTTGATGCAGCGAGTTCATCTCCGAAAAAGAATAGTCGCACACACGACAAATATTATCTTCTGTAAGTTTATGTCGCGACCACAGGGGCCTGTAACGCGCTCCGCTGTCCGCCCCCCTTTTGCGCTGCCCATATACGCCGCTGCTACATACGCGCCTGCTTCACGCTAATGGTATAATAATAACACCATGTTATTATTATACCATTAGCGTGAAGCAGGTGAACCATTAGCTGAATGGTTTTGGCGACATTAGCTCCAGACTCTATATTTCAAATATTGAGTCGACGTTCACCCAGACTGTATCTATAGTCTTATATCAATTTCATATTTAAAATGTGTTGTTTCGTTAAATGCAGTCGTTTTGCATAATAGTGCAGAAACACAGACATTAGTGCTGTACATTAGTTGGAAAATAAAGCTTTGCCCATGAAGTTAATGTTGTGGTCATGGGATCGCACGTGAACTCATCTCCCAATCTCACAAACACAAATGTAAAGCTTATTCTAGGATCTCAGGACTATAAAGTGCAAATGTTAGTCAATTTATTGATTCAGTACCCACACGTACAAGTTCTAGGGACGTGGCTAGATGTTTCCTCAAGTTTCCGACCAACTGCACCCCCCCCCCCCCATTGAACCAAACATCAATCTCACAGGTTCGCAGAATTCCATTTTCACCCCCTTGGAAATATCCAACTTGACACACCCTAAGATTGGAAAATAACCAACTTTTACAACTAAGAGCAGTATTCTTCATGTAAGTTTTAACAAACAAGTCCTCATATATCATTAATACTATACACCCAAGTCGGAATTCTGAACTTACATTCCTTGTCTACGATTGATGTAGATTGTATTCCGAAAAAGATTCTCAAACAATATGGCCGTCATGCAGCAGACTATATGAAACTGTAGGCACCGCAATGCGCATGCTCAACGTTCTTACACAATTGTGCGCAACAAAATATACATAATATGTGTAGAACGGCCCTTGATCCATGTATTTATGTGTAAAACTACACATTACTATGTGTATAAACCGGGTTTACACTTTTGATGAGTAATCGTTTCTACACATTCGTTATAAGAGTGTTTATCCCGGTTTGGCTACTATGGTATAACCTTGCATAAATCACAGTTTTACCCGGGTTTATCCGGGTTAACTTTTTCTATGGACCGTCTTAAAAATGAGTGACTTCGGATACTTATAGGTATACACCCCGCACTACCAGCTGGTACCATAGTATGGCAGAAACGGTGAACAAAGAAAGGACCAGTCTATCCCGCGAAATTCGACAAGACTAGTCTAAATTTCTAGTTAATGGAAGTATAAGTAACTGCTTATTAAGAAATGGATGTTGATTTGCTTGCGTTCCATAGAGTATGGATGCAAGTTGGTCTGACAAGTTGGCGAAAGCGTTCCACACATAAAAACGTCAGACCAACTTGCATCCATACTCTATGGAACGCAACAAAATCAACATCCATTACTTATATTTACACTCCACCGAGTCCACTGGCAGATTAGAAGAGCATTAGGCGCCCATTTCCAACGTTGTTCTCGTGTCGTGATGCAACTTGCATCTACACTAAAATGGATGCAAGTTGGGGTCAGCGCGCGACGTCAAGTGACACAATTTCGACCAACCAACGTCCTGCATTCATGTTCCACAACGCGAATGCATGTTTGAGTGTAAATATTAGTGAATGGAAATTGCTATCTAGCTGTCGTCTGGCATTGTTTTGCGACTCTCGTGTCTGTTTATTTGCGCACTTGAAACCTGGAGCTTCTTGAAATTTAATGAAAGCCATACATGTGCCAATGCATTATCTGATATGCGGGTCTTGACCTTGAATTGACCATTTTGAAGGTCAAGGTCAGGCGGGGGTCACGATTTGACCCGTCCAAAACACTCCCCGGACAAAATCACCCGTAGGTATCAAATTTCGTCGAAATCCGTCCAGCAGTTTTCCCGGCCATAGCTAACAGACAGACAAACAGACATAAGTCCCAAAATATATATTAGATAATTTGTGGGTACCCGTTCAAGGTGAAGGTCACATCGGGCGGAAAAACTGACCCGATGAAAATCTCCCCCATTCACCATTATGATATCATACAGATAAAGCCTCTCGACGATGAGTCAAGAGGAACGATTTGGTGCAAGTACATTATTTACGCGATGCGTCGAAAACGGAAACATAAGACGATCGATGGAATCAACTAATAAGTATTGTTCCCGGGCAATACAAAATATCTTATGACTTGCAATAAATATCTCCTCATAGTCCACACCCTGGGGCATAACTGGGAAGTCAAGACATAATTTTAGAAGGCCTCGCAAGGGATGAGTCGACGCCGAATCGAGTGCGTGATTTCGAGTGACAAAAATGACGATGTCGGAAATAATAACATATCTCGAACCCGGTGGTCGTAGAATTCGATTTTTCATGGGAAAATGGACAGACTCCACGCTTTAATTGTATTAGGCAATTATCGAAGAGACATAAACGCATTTATTAACAATTTTGCCAGCCTTGGGAAGATTCGTAGAAGCGAGTTCTATGCAATGGAAATGCATGCATATTTCCTATGTAACGGTTTGACACATATATATACACGCTCTTTATCAACGACACTGCGGATATGAACGCTCTTTAACTATCATGCGATTAACCCACGATCTACCAATTGCGGTGGCGGGGGATTGGATAATGAGTGCTCTGACGTTCTCAGAAGCGGTGCGATGACAATCCATCTGAGATATTACCCTTATATAGCAAGTTTGGGCTAAATCCGTCCGGCAGTTTTCCCGGCCATAGCTAACAGACAGACAGACAAACAGAAGTCCCAAAATATATATTAGATAATTTATTGGCCTAAAGATATTTACATTGACCTTGTAAGCCAGTGCATTCTCTTATATATGCGAGGCTCCATATGATATACTCCCATATATAAGATAATGCGTTGCCACATGATATTTAATATTCTACTAGCGCTCCCGTCATGAACCCTTATAAAGAATGTATACTTACTCCGGGGAGGATTCTCACATAAATCTCCACTGAAACCTGATCGACAGCTGCACATTCTGCTGTAGAAAAGATGTCCGAACTTGCATGGATTTCTCTGAAAAAATAATACTATGGTTGAATATAAAACTAGGATCACATATATGATCACGTAGTTTCGCCCCAAACAAAATTAGAATCCAGAAATGAAATCATTTAAAGAATGACCCCTTTCCGATTTGGCACCAAATTACAAAAAAAAAATTCCTAAGACAAAGTCTTCCAATCGCAACAGGTGAAAAACCAACACCCCCTGCATGGTCAAGTGGTCCTGAGTAGAGTTGACATCCCTGGTCAAGTGGTCCTGAGTAAAGTTAACATCCCTGGTCAAGTAGTCCTGAGTAGAGTTAACGTCCCTGGTCAAGTAGTCCTGCTATGCTGCTGGTGGTCATGTTGAATTTCTATGATGCTGGTAGGGCAAACCGATGCCGTTACGAAAAAGTATAGTTATTGTTTCGAAAATTGTCATTTTCGCGGTGTTTGACCAATCCGAACGATTTGATTAACCCTTTACCCAAAAGAACGGCCCTGTGCCAATGCATTCTCTTATATATGCGAGTCGACCATAGGTCGCCTCGCATATATAAGAGAATGCATTGGCTTAACACATTAAAAAAATTATAAAATTGTTAAAGAATGTAAGAAAAAATGGTAAAAAGTGTTAAAAAAAGATTTTTTTTAGGCAACTGCATTCTCTTATATATGCGAGGCGACATATGGTCGACTCGCATATATAAGAGAATGCATTGGCACAGGGCATAACTGAAACCATCACAATGTGGTCAATGAGCCGGTTCCAATGATATCCATATTTGTATGGTTTTATTGAGACAGACCCAAGATAATTTAGGCTGTTGCAGCTTTATTTGGCCGTTTTTGGCCGGTTTGTTGGGTAAAGGGTTAAAAAAAAAACAGTGTCTGTATGAAACATTCAAGAAGACATAAACGTTTGGTGACAAAAATAATGTTCGAGCTAGTTGATGTTTGCAAAATGACGTGAATAGGTATCTTGGTTATAGTCGAGTTACTACTAATACAACAAGTATTAAAATATTTTGCAATTTATATGTTTCTGAATATTTGACACACATATGTCTTTCCGTGGATAGGTTCAGATTGTCCTATGGCCGTGAAAATGATGACATTAGAACAAATAACGGTACATTTTCATAACAGTATCAGTTTCCCTAACAACGCCATATAAATTCAGCAGGACCCGCCAGCATCATAGCATATTGGAAGGACCACATGACTACGCAGAGTGTAACAAATAAATATTTTCAAACTGGCAGTCGGAAAGAAAATATTATCCATTCTAAATTCAAACGGTTGCATTGAATTTAACTGCGCTTAGATATGTATGATAACTTTATAGCCGAATCCCAGTGTGTAATTGTGGCACAGAGATCGGGGATGTCTTACACTTCTTTTTCGAATGTCCATTATTCCGACCGCAAAGAAATAATTATATGACAGACTAGATGAGTATGCTTTCACAATAGTAGACGTAAACCATTTCCTCGGAGGCGCCCCAAACATTCCACAGCATCGAAACCAACTGCTGTTTTACATTGCTCAAAAATATATTTCAGAAACCAAACGTTTGACTTAACGAAAAACAATCGTAAACTACTTGCTGCACGGCATGGCATGGTATCTATAGGAGAGGATCTCGGGACCGGTAACAACATTCCACCAATCACCAGACCGCATCATCGTCATCATCATCAGCATCATCATCAACATTCTTAATATTACATGTACATAATATCTGTTATTCATCCTGTTTAAACATTTGTGTAAATATTGTCGGGAGAGGGGCCACCTTAAGTTGTTATAACTTGTCCCCCAATCCCTTGTAACTTGTTTTACAATAAATGTGTTTAAACCAACAAATGAACAACGACGTTGGGCCTTTACATATATTTATTTCTTTCCTCCATACATAGAGAGTTTCAGACAAACACAGGAAACTAACACAATTACATAAAGATATACAAAATAATCTCTTATCAAACATGAAAGTGCAAGAAGAAAGAAAATATTAAATCGAAAGAAGAAAAAAAGAAGAATAAAAACCAATGAAGTAATTAAAAAAATGTGGTATAAAGGTATAAAACAAAATTGACATGAAAAAAACCCAAAATCTACATCAAGTAAAGGGAAAACAAAATACCAAAAATATTTTTAATTAGTTTAAAAAAAATAAAAAAGGAGAAACAATACATGGTGATGCAAGATACAAATCTGAAGCAACATATTTACATGCGCGAGGTCATCATCGATTTGCGAGATGAAAATAAATGGCGCCGGATTCAAGTAATGCCTGTGTATTGTGGCGCGCATCAGTAAGCTCCTGGAACTGGAGCTTAGCTACTGTCTATAATCGTATCTATATACTGTAATTCGTATGTATGTTATAATGTAATATGTACTAGCCACATATTAATTAACATTGTTATTATTGTCGAGTCACCAATGTTGTTTTTGAATAGTGAATATATATGTCGTGTCTATGAACGTCTATGTATGGTTTTCACCAATAGCAGGTTGGGACGATCGACTTGTCCATAAGTCCCACAAATACCTAGTTGATTTGACGAAGAATCTTATCCAATCGCGAGCATCCACCACGTCTGTATGAATAAAAGTAGGAAATTTGGCAAGAAATAATTCAAGTCTTTGATTTTGTTATAAGTTATCTACGTGAACAAAACAGTCAATGCCAAATTGATAAATAAATCTGTACCAAACGGAATTTCTGGCGCCACATATTTCCTGGCAATCTAATATAACATGCAATAACAAATCAACATATGAAGTGTTACAAAGGGTGCAAAGACCAGAAGAGCCTGGTATCAGGTAAAGGAGTTGTGCAACTAGAATGAATGCGAATTTGTCGTTAGGGAATTTTGAACATGTTTGCCATAATTCGGACAGAGTGAACTTATTATGCACATAAATGAATCTGGAAAACTCAGAGTTAAATGTTACACGAGTTGTCCATTCAGAAGTATATTGAACACTTAGTGATTCCTTACAGAGTTTTTTCCACACGAATTTACTTGGAAAAATTGAAGTATATATATACGATTCCAGGTAATCAAAAAGGTGTTGATTTCGAAAAATTTGACATAAATCATGTGAGAAAGATTTAGTGTCCACCCTATCGATTAAAGTATCCAGTATGTGCATAATGAATAAATCTTTAATTGTTTTTTCCATGTGACAGTGCACATAAACCGCATACCAGTGATAATTTCTTCTGTCTGATGTAATATTCGATGGGTGGAACAATGATCAGATAGGTCGATGAATCCTTACACGATCCTTACTATGTTACACGCTATGTCAGCGTGAACATCGTTAAAATGTTAGGCCTCGGCAGCGCTAACAAGATCAGAATCTATATAGCTAACATTGGTGACATTTTTTAAGAGTTTTTTTTAAAGAGCGGTTTTCTCCGAAGATTTTAAAGAGCGTTTTTGTTTAAGGATCTTAAGCTAGAAATTAGATCTTGTTAGTGATGTCAGGGCCTAACTTTGTTACCAGATTTCCCAATGTTATCGTATAACCTAGTACAGATCGGGTGGAGAAGTGCATGCATTTGTAGATAAATACTTCTTTACTCGCGGGACGAATTAAGGAGGAGGTCAAGTGACCAATTTTGAATGGGAAATTCCATGCAATTCTCGACGTGTGAACGATTGATAAAAGCATAAACATGTCAGAACTTTTCAGTTCCCGTCTGAGAGAGAGATAGAGAGAGTGAGAGAGAGATAGAGAGAGGGGAGAGAGAGAGAGCGAGAGAGAGAGAGAGAGAGAGAGAGAGAGAGAGAGAGAGAGAGAGAGAGAGAGAGAGAGAGGGCGACATCGGCCAGAGTCCGGTCCCAGGAAAGAAAGAAAAAAACTATTGTTCGATCGGTCCATAAACATGCGCGCTTAAGGACACGTTCGCACGTGAAATTGGACCCGCCCATATTGTTCCAGGGATCAAAGTATGTCTACATACGAAATTTGAGTCGGATCGGTCGAGGTCCAGAAACATCCGTATATATGAGCGTATACGAGCGAGCTGGGATCGGTCGAGTAGTTTTCGAGTCTATAAGACACATACATACACACACACATACAGACAGACAGACAGGCAGACAGACAGAAGTTCCAAAAATATATAGTAGAAGATAATATACACAATATTCAGTTTTGTCTGTGCATGTGTCATTCACAGATACGAGTATTTGCAGTATTGAAGTTGGGTTTTATAAAAATGTTGTTGTTGTTGTTATGTTGTTGTATTTGCGGCCCAGAAGAAATTGACCACAATTAAAATGATTAACATTTTTTCAGGCGAGCAAAACTTCCAATGGCCTTCTAATATAAAGAGCAGTCATGCGTTCGTATCCCGAAGTTGCCAAAAGCATGATATAATTGTGTAGATAATCCCAGCCACTAAATCACGCCATGAATATCTACTCTGGCTAACGACCGTAGATATCATATTCCACCAAGGAACTTTTTTGAAGTTTCAACAGGGAACCTTATAAAGTCGAAAAGATAACGCTGGTAATATAATAAATTATGTCATATTTATTATAAATATCAGTTCCTTAATAATGGACTGCACTGTATGTGAAGGTCCCAACTCGAAAATGCATGCTTTTCTGTGACTTCTGTGAGCCGACATCACAATACAAATTGAACTAATTACCCAGGATAAATTCCATAATTGTAAGCAACACAAAGCAAAATCGCTCATAAAGTCAGTTAAATCGTGAAAGTTTGATTTGGGGACCTTCACCCACAGTGAAGTACATTATTACGGAACAGATACTAACTACGAAATATATTACCTGCGTTATTCTTTAGACTTCATACGGTTCCCTGTCAAAACTTCCAAAAGTTACCAGGTTTTCTACTGCATGGTTGAATATGATATAGTAGAGATCCATGGCATGATCTAATAATTGTGGAGCTCGCAAGTATTTTTGTTTTGCCCGGTATATAAGCTGAATATTATTACATTAGGAAAGTTTGTGTAATTCGGACCGTCAATCTATGTTTAGCTAATGATAGATATATACGCACCATTTGCATGAATGTGTTTTTAGGCATCCCGGTCAACTGATCGCATGTAACTGTATCGTCGCTCTGGTCCCAGAGAATGCAGTTTTCAGCAGATGCATCTTTTCTGAAATTGGCTGCATGACACAATGGGTGGCTGGAACATCGCATTGAACACTCAAGCCTACTCCGAACAGTCTCTTCGCTCAATCTTGTGCCTGGTTCGGTGTTCATGTACTTTCCTGGACATTGCATAAAATCGAATTTCCGAGTTTTGGTTACAAAGACCAAGGATGCAAACACGTGCACCCATAATAGTGCATATAGTTTATCCATGTCTGTCAGACTAACATGATATAATGTTATCCGGGTAATAAACCTCACATCGGGTAGCACGATCGGTCCGTCGCTGTCTGGTTGGGATGCGAGATTTTCATGTCTCGCATTGATTGGAATCGATGACTGCATGAGAGTTATTCATCAATCGCTGATCTCGATCATCATTGGTCACCTGGAATAATTCCCCGGCCCTCTCAAACCGTCTACATGGTCTGAGTCAAAGAGGCAACAATAGACCATTTAAGATGTCCATATATTCCTTCGGGTAAAAGAAGCACCATACATATTTGCCAACGCCTATATGTCATAGATTGTCATAACATTTAAGCATTTGGGGAATGATATATACAAGGCAGCATTTACCTACACATTCCATATACAATTCGCTTAATTTTGGTGTGATTCATATTCTTGAATACACGAAGGTGGTGAATTAGTCTGCACTTTAATATATATATTTGTGTGTATTTTACGATTATCACACGAGGGTTCTTCAGAGAACCTTTCATATATCAGAACAGGGTTCTTAAGTGAACCATAATCTATCCCAACATGGTTCTTTAGAGAACCTTTATAAGAACTCCAGATGGAATAGCGTACGATGATAATATAGTATGTTTTCGCTCTTGCGTATATTGCGACATTCCATAAACTTTAATGGTCCGAGTGCAGTGCCTGTGGTTTTTACCCTTAGATAGCAAGTTTTGGCTCAATCGGTCGAGCTGTTTTCGAGTCTAATAAAGGACACACACACACGGAAGTCTCAAAATATAGAGTAGATTACTCACCATTTTTGGTTAGTAGTAGGCCTACAATACAGCACTACATTATTTGCTTTAGGCTACGCGTAAAAGTCTGCATTATATAATGCAGAAAAGTGTGCAGTACACACTACTTTGCATTACTTGAGAAAATGTAATGCATTGCAATGCACTACTATCATACATTACTATTCCCCAACCATGCGAACAAACACATACTCCTCCTTTCTCTCTGGTTGATGTTTTATTCGTGTTAATCGCTCAATTCGGCTCCATGTAACAACTGCATTATTGTTTGGTCATGAACCCTTCAGAATCCAAGAGAACCCTATGTACACACCGACGAACCATATGGATTACAGACAACCTTTTCTGACACCGATGAACATATGGGTTCTTACAGAGAACCTTTGAGTTCTTCAAAGAACCCCAAAGAACCCTTATTTCTTAGAGTGTATACGCATAAATAATTATCCGATTGAATATGATCATTTTGGGCGTGTGGTTTATAGGGTGGATGTGCATTGTTAGGTTGGGTGCATGGGTACATTATTTTCAGCGGCTCAGCTGGAAATAAGAATTCGGGACCCAATGTTTTTTCCAACACTCACTTTATAGCATATTAGTTGTCCCTAATAATACCTAATTAAAGTTACCTTAATTGTATACGATTCTCTGTACTTTGGACGAATAGCAATACTAATTTTTTTTAAATGCATGTATAGGCTATACATGTATACGGAAATACGACTCCACACAACACTCCAGAACAGCATGTCAGACTGATCCTGTAGAAAATGTTCAGATTATCATTTTGTCGAACTTAATATCTGAACATATCCCACGAACGAATATGAATCCTATATAGAACTTCACGTCCAAACACTAATAACCAGCATTTGTTGAAAAACGTGGGATATTGGGTGCCCTCCACCCCGTGCATCGCTGCCTCTAGTACGGTATATATGTTCATATTAACTTAATAATGTTATACACGTTGACAGTGTTATTATAGCAGAAAGGGTCGCGGGTTACTATAGGCCTATGCGTTTTCAACTTTTCGGTGAACACAGTCAATTAGGACCATGCAGTCTATCGCGCGAAACTGTCTTTTAATGAATTATTTTCGTCTCAAAGTTGATATAGGATATTTAACTGTCATTGTTTTTGCTACTCTCGTGTCTGTTTATTTGTTGAAATGTTCCTGGTCGAAAGCTGCTAAAATCGGAAAACGTAGTAACCTGCCAATCTCCATACAGTTGCGTCGCTTTGCTATGCTTCGCGCTCCGGAAAAACGCATAGCAATAACTCGCTGGCATAGCTCGGTAACCTGAATGCCCCCTGGCCCCCATGCAGTGTTGTTATATGTAACTCATATGTCTGGCGCAAAGCGTCAAGAATGTCAGTACTTTGGCGCTTTAGTTGGGTAGCGCTAAAATGACGTCACCGACCGGAACGTCGCCTTATCTGCGTGCCGACCTTGACGCCAACGTCCTGTGTTGTAAACAAAAGGATTTCACCAACATTTCTCGTATTGTTCCAGAACTTACACAGTGTTAATAAAAGTACGAAGATAGTGAAGATATGCAGTGAATATGGAACCGTGAGTACATACTGTGACGAGTGATCGTCTTAAAAGTTAAATAAACTTATTGCTTAGATTAATGTGGACAATCTGATAACGGTACAAATCCGGCTGCAAAATATAAATTTACATTATTACAAATAGAAATACAATCAATATCGATTGTACCTGTCTGTTTTAAATTTAAATTAGTTGTATACTCAAAATTCATACTTAATACTCAATTTACTGGAACTGCATGGGAGTGTAACAGTGTTAGATACACCGATGATTCACTAGTCCTGAAGATTTAATACTGACATAATATCATGCATAATCTGTATTAATCATCATCATGTCATGATAATTGATATCATATTGATAATGATTAGAGCTTACTCTAACTCTCAATCTGCTTGGCATAGTCCGAGGGTTCGATTATCGGTATGTCAACATGACCGCTTTCGCAGATTGCTGCGCAGAAGGGTGTGCACTACGTTCACGACTGAACCAGATTATCGGTTGTTCGAGGTTTCAACTTTCATTGCGCCATTTACTACTACTGCGCTAATGTAGTATTAAAGATCCTGGGCAAGTGCATTATATTAGTCTTAATTATATAGTTATACACGAGAGTATTCCATACTCTTGGGCTCCAAATAAACATGCATGCTGCGGCACGTTTATTATTTACTTGGGAAATTCCCCCCCCCCCTGCACAGTGCTTATGTGGGTCTGCACGTTTATTAATTTTGAGGCTATGGAAATTTTAATCAGCACAAACTCAATATTTCTATATGATTCTGATATCAAAATGATGAGCTTACTGGTAACTTTATGCATGTACATATTCATGTATATATGGCATACAAAAACACCACATGATACATACCTTGTTGACTCCTATACTTGACCTGCTACACGTATACAAATAATTTGTTTAACCACAGTTGATGTTTTGCTCAGAGTTCCCCCTGCACTATTATTTGGGTCTGCACTTTTATTAACTTCCAATGGAATACCCCCCCCTGCACTATTATTTGGGCCTGCACTTTTATTTGGAGCCCGAGAGTAGGCAGCATCACATGTATAAGAGAATCTCAGAATGCACTGTCTTACAAGGTTAAAGGTTGAGATAAATATAGTGTTAGGCCAATTGATGCATTTTCTTATAATATGCAAAGCTGTCTATATATATGGGAGACTCGCATATAGATATACAAGAGAATGCACTGACACAGAGTTTTAGCAAAATTTCAGGAATATCCAGTCATGGAAGGGTTGAAACGTATATGGCAGCATATGTGTGTGAACAAGGCATATAAGATTGCAACACATACACCCAACAACAATTAAATAATCGTGTGTATATTTTATTATGCATCATGAATGGGCAATATATATCGTACAAATTACAATGGTGGTATAAATGGCATTTCTCATTTTTTTTACCCAGGTGAATTTCGAACGATGTGGCTATGCGGTGGTGGGTTCCATTTGCACTTCTAGTAGCAGTACTGCTCGGTCAATCGGCGGGGACAGCCTTAATTCCTGAGAAGTGTTCAGTCTACAGACATGTTCTTCTTATGTGTGAGAATGTTGGCGCCGGCGATTTCCGTGCCATAGACGAGTTTGTTCAGGACGACCAAACATTCCCTTACTTGTAAGTATGCCAATAAATTAATTACACGATTGTTCTAATAATTTCAGTGTTCTTATATCGTATATAGTATTATACCCATGTACAACACTTTCTGTCGTTTCCAGGCGCGTAGCAAATCCAAAAGCGGAAGATAAATAAAGATCTTTCTCAAATGGGCAATTCCACGACGGAGAATGAAATTTGTGAAAAAATTAATTCTTGAATATTGACTAAAACAGTTTGAATATCTGATAGTTTAATATGGTATTCAAGTTATTGAAAACAGTTTTTCTCTCTGTCATATTCATCATTTTAGTGATGAAAGCATATACCATTGTTAACCCACATGCGCTACTAAAATATATGCCCAAAGTGGCTTGTAAGTAATTGAGCAGATAGTAACAATTATTTTAGATTGGCCTGTAGTATTTCAGTATTTAAATAGGTCGTGGACGCTATAATACATCTTTGGTTTATATTCCTGTGCCTGATGTCCATTTGGGGAAATTATTTTTTAGAAATCTACATACTATATGTAATGTCAGTCACGCTCTTTAAAACACTTCTTCAAATATCTCCGTTATTTCGTCAAAAACACTTCTTCTCATACAAATCGCCGTTATTTAGTAAATTAACATTCTTTATAGAGTTATTGCCCTTTATATTAAATATGAAGCTAACATGCAGGATTAGCTATACATGTCGTCATTTAGTGGACAATCCCATGCAAGCTCGCGTGCCACGCGTGGTCGGATTGTCCATTAATTAACGAACATTTTAGGTACGGATTGTCCGTTTATAAATGGCCAATCCTTGAAGAATTGCCTGCGGATTTCACAGGAAGGGCTCTCATTTTTATTAGAACGGAAAACTTATTAGAGACGTGTGTGTATTTTAAAAGCAACAAATATTATCGCTTCCCGATCTTGGGCACACATCTGAAAAGTGTATATAAACACACATCATTGGAACATCAACCGCGGATTAGCCGGATATTTGCGTTAAGTCTGCACAAAAGACCTATAATGGGAAAGACATGTTTGTCTCAATTGAAAAACAATCGACACTCCAATTCAATTCGATCCTCGCTTGTGTTGAAACTTGTGGGGTATTTTTCCAAGACTTTTGAGTCATGTCTTGGGGCTGAAAATGACGCCGTTATAATTCGATTGTCAACAGGCCGCAAGTAAGACCTAACGATTAAATGCGAGAGATCGGGGTTATTGTGAGCAGAGGGCGATGTACGCTCGGGTACACACATAATGGATGTCTGTGAGCTATACCTGCGTCCATCAGGACCAAACCTAAGTGCACATAGCCTCGGTTTGATCTCAATCATGTTAGATTTCTAAATAAGCTGCTCCCCAGTCTATAATATATATTAAAGTGACATGAAATTGAAACAACCATCCGTTGAAGTGTTCAGATTATTATTATATACATGAAATAAATAATATGCAGTGACTCTTTTTGACAAAATCATTGCTGCAAGTGTTTCGTCCCGAAGAAATAAGTAAATATTTACAAATTTACAATTTTCCAACAATCCCACTTTTTAAATAAACATATATACGGACCCAAATAAATACCATACAGGGTGGCAACTTTTCCAAACATTAATATGCTTAGTTGGATCCCAAGAGTATGACGTAATTTGGTGGCATGTGAATTCGAGTCGACGAAAATGCGACGTTTCAAATTAAATGCGAGTAGACGCACATATAAATTTTTATTCCGTTTGGATATACCCGCTACTATGCATGGACGTGTGCAAATTTCACATCAACGATAGGTTGGAATTGTTTTGGTAATTTGATATTCCAACAATGAATTATTGGGAAAAATGTTGTTTTAGACCAACATTTGCATATTTTCCTACTTTTGGTCCAAAAAATTGACTGAAATGGCCATCAGTCGGGAAGCTTATGGCCTGATCCCTCGTGGCCCCCGTGGCCAGCGAAAAAAAACTGGGGAGAGGAGCTTTATAGTCTAAGTTGCATAACTTGTGCTCCAATCCCCAGTGGTTACTCCCTCATCATTCATTACCTCCTCATCATCATTTAATTGTCAATACTGTATATATATTGGGAGACACAATAAATATGTTACAAACAAAACAAAAACTGCTAATTATTTTCCTATGCTTTTGTTCAAAATTGTGAACTTAAATGGTCATCAGTTGGAAATTTTCCAATCTTCGTGGGGGTGTCGGGTTGGAAGTTTTCAACACTTGGAAAGTTTGAGACCAGTATAGATGCTACTAGTATAGGTTTTTGCAAATCATGTTCAGATATCAAAACCTTTCTCCCACCGTGCCCAACTATATCGGATTTTCAGGTTCAGATCTCTAAGTTCTCTTATACTGGTAGAACCATGGTCCACCCAGTGCATGATCACAAGTCTACTTCAGGCATGTGTAGGAATAGCCAAGCGGGGTGCAAAGTTAATTACGCAAATTTATTAGCCCACCCCCCCCCCCCCCCACAACGGAGACCCTCTAGCTATACGTCCCTGCCCGCCATGTTTATTTTACAATATGGTTTTAGATAGGCATATTGACGCAATATAGTGTTATCCAGGGTTGACCTCAACTTGCTATATCTATTGTTAAAAAGGCACAACGTTTTAGTATACAAATAAACTGGACCTGACTTCTTTCAGACAGGTTCAGAGAAAAATACCACCTATAGAATCGTGTCCGACCTAAAATATGTGTCAAATACCTACGAAATAGCTACTATATAAAACCAATAACTTCCACTCCTCAGAATATTAACATTAATTTCGTCGCATGGAAGTCAAAGCATTACTCAAAGGCCACATTTTCTCACTAAATTTTAAGTTTTAGAATTGATATATAAGTTCAAATTTTAGACGTTTTGACCAAAACCCTCACCAACGCTTTGTGCCATTTTAAGAAATCATTTGGATTCGTCTTGAATTAAATGCGACGTTTGTTTCAACAGACGAATTTATAATTAAACTCGAGTCTAATTCGATTCGAATTGAATTCGAGTCGTCGGTAGTGCAACGTTTGTCCCAATGGTAAAATAGTGTGTATACATTCTTCTAGTCCATGGAAATAGAGACTGGGACATTGTCGATATGTTAACTGCTTTAACATATCAGTTTCATTCGCCGAAATAAGCCCACATCAATATGTCTTTAACAGCTATAGGCCTAGGGTGAGCTAGCGGCAAATAAAACCAAGTTCCATCTGAATATCCAAACACGAGAGTCGGTCTTATACATTCAAATAGTTCTAAACTTGAATATGACATATGAACTAGGAAAGTCCCATTATATGCATCAAGGTTGGAGATGAGCATATCATATTAGAGTTATCTCTCTTTGGAGTAACAGAAAATCAGCATCTGCTACACAAGTATAAGAATATGCATTGTTGTTTACAAGATTGAAATTTCGAGTTTTCGAGTCAACAGACTGAGCAGAATACAAGTTATAATGTAACAACAGGCACACAATTATAATCTAAGTCATACAATATTGAGCGCCTCCAAAAACCTCCATCAACTCTGGCAGACCATATCATGTCAGTCAGCCACTCCCGTACGTGTGAAACTCTCCAGTCTTTCCACTCCAAAGCAAAAACGTTAAAATGATGATTCAAATAAACGTTTACCGCTTCGTTGAAAATCGAAAATGGTTCTCTGGAACAACGTGACGCGGTTCGTTTCGCCTTCTCGTGCAGATTTGTTTTATACCCCCCCCCCCCCGCCCGCAACAAATGTTTATGGGGTATACTGGAATAAGCTTATCTAGCAGTCCGTCGTCCGTCTGTCGTCCGCCATGCAGTGCGACAGTGCGTGGTCACAAATTTGTCCGGAGTTTTTCGATTTCAAATTCGTTTGTTCGCCTATTTCGAAGATAATCAGTGAAATTTGCGTCATTTTCAGTGTGTATAGAGTTGCTGGTGTTTCGACCGATTGTTGAAAAGTAGTCATTGCATTTTTCGGCTATTATGTTTGGGTCAGATAGCTCTGTATCGTTATCATTAAATGTCTGAGGGTAGTTGCATGATTTTAGATTTTTATTGATGGCATTTTAAAGAATTTTCCATGTGTTTTTTATATCATTCTTATTTTTTTCTAGACTATCGCAATAATAATTATTTTTACATTTCCTTATTAGTTTATTGTATAATTGACGATAATTTAAATAGGCGATTTTATTTGTTTCTGATGGTGCCTTCAGTTTATTAGAGTATAATTCTTGCTTAGTAATAGAGGATTTGATTAGTCCAGGTGTCATCCATGGTTCGCGCTTTATATATTTTTTTGGTACATTTCGTGTTATTAGAGGAAAAGCTAGATCATGCGCGTTCATATATATGTCCAAAACAATTCATATGCCTTATTAGGGGAGTTACAACTGAGAACTGAGTCGAATTTACATGATTTTAACAAGTTTTTGAAAATGTTGACATTATTTGGGGTGTAGTTCCTGTACGTGGCTTTTTATGAGGGGGTTTTTATGGGTTTGTGTTTGTTTGATTCGGAGAGGAATATACCGAAATGATCGGAGATGTCGCAAGTAATTATCCCTGTTTGGTGACCACCTTGTACTTTGTTGGTATAGATGTGATCAATTAGGGTAGCAGAGTGCTCAGTCATTCTTGTCGGTTTCGTTATCATGGGCACAAATCCTCTAGTGAAGACATTGTTTATAAAATCGTTAGTTTTTGTTATGCGTGTCGAAATTTAAGAGGTTGATGTTGAGGTCTCCTATTATGTAAGACTTGGCATTGTTCAATTGTTCTAATATATTATCGAATTTCAACAAAAATGTGTCCAAGTCGGCCTTTGGTGCTGTGTTCGGTCTATAAATACATCCTATTATATAATTATCGTTCGCTCCTCGGTGTATTTCTATAAATAATGTTTCTATTACGTGTGGTATAAATATTGTCAAATCTGGTCTGGGTTTATATTGAAGATTTTCCTTAATATTAATACCAACACCACCTCTGGCATCGTCACCATCAGGTCGAGATTTGAATTCTAAGGGGTGATATCCTGGAAGTGAAAAATCTGAAGAACTATGCACTTTGAATATGTCTGTTAGGGCTATAACATCGAACAAATTTTCTTCTGTTTTCAAATCACAAAGTAGGTTTTTTAGATCTCCATAATTTGCGTTAAGGCTTCTGCAGTTTAGTCCGAAGATAGAGAATTTTATATTATTTGAGAGCATTTTTTTACCCTGTGTAGGCGAGAAATATTGGCATGTATTTTGATTCCAAAGTTGGATGTTATTCATCTCCTTCTATTTGAGACCATTTTGCCGCGAAATCTTGTGCACGCGTATCCCTAACCTCACTCAAAGTTATGCTATTTGCAGACATAGTTGAAATTTCTGAATTGTTGTAATGTACGCCCTGGTATCGCCATATGTTGATGTTGTCGTGCGGAAGATTGATACGTATGCGTGGAAACAAATACGAATATCATTTTAATAATATTAATTCAAGTTTTGGTGGCATTATAACAATATGAGGTTTATCCGTGAAATGCTGGTGAAAGTATAAATATAGCATATACCTGTTGTTAGTCCAAGTCCTCTCGTACTAAATCCAGCCAAGATACTGGGATGGCGAGGTGCCAGCATCTCGCCATCCCAAAATCCCAGTCGGCCTCAGCACGAGAAGACCTGGACCAACCTGGTGTCAATATGTTATCAAATAAAGATTATATAGATGAATAATTATCAACAAGGGTGAGTATAAGCTCATATACATATGTAAATCACAGGTGCATATATACAATCTGTAGATGTATAATCATACAAATATACACACAACGGTATATATCCATATGGCATGTATAAATAGTGATCAATAATTAATAATTATTAACAAGGATGAGTAAGCTCATATACAAATTACATATGTAAATCACAGGTGCATAAAATGTATAGATGTTTACATATACAACAGCGGGGGGGTGGGTCGGAAAAAAAATTCAGGCACGTATGGCATTTTTTCCCTTAAGATCATTTTTTGTACCCACCCACCCCCACCGCCAAATTTTTTTCCGTTTTCGACAGTTTTTTCCGACCATATTTTGACACCCACCCCCCCTTTTAACACTAAAACAGAGATTTGCGGGGGAAAATTTACTGTAAACAGCTGTATATGAATTTCTGTGCATACTATTTATCATGGATGTTAACATGGACATGTAAATAGGAATGAGTTATTTTGAGGTCATTCGGCAAAAAAAACATGGCTGCCAGCGGCCATCTTGGATTTCAAAATTTGCAACAAAATACAACACGATAACTGCCTGCAGTCAGTTTACAGTTAGAATTACATTATTTCTCGCATTCAAAGTGGGTTTGAAGCCCAACTCATTGCCAAAACACTAAAAAACAAGCAGGAAATTTTTTTTTTAGTTGCGGAAAAAATTGCTTGTTGGTGGCTTTGATCACCCACCCACCCCGGCATACGTGCCGGAATTTTTTTTTTTCACCCCCCCCCTGTATACAACGGTATATATGCATATGGCATGCATACATGGTGATCAATACCTTAAGGGGACTATCAGGATGGAACGGCTGTTCCATATCCGTACAACAAACACCACTCTAATCCAATCAACACCCTTTGTATTTTATTACGAGCATCACTGCTGAAACGCTGAAGCGATTCTGATTTATATTAAACGCATATTGTCTTGCATTATCTGATCCAACCTCGCCATAACGAAACTTCTTGGATCATCAGAGATGCACCGTGTCAAAGTGATACGCTCGTGTTGATGGCCATTATTCTGATGTGGTCCTATTCTATCGCTTCTGTGTCCGTTGTTCGTTATAATGGCAATTATGTTTCGCTTTTGAGATACATTCCGCATTTTAATTGGGTTATTTTGTAGTGTACACAATACTAACCATCACCATTATCTACTCTTTCATCGATCTACTTCAAAGACAACTTATTGGCAGACTTAATATAAAGGCTATTAAATCTATTAAACTTTGTTCACATGAGCACATCCAAGCTAGGATTTGCAAATTTGATTTGATTTTAGTAAACTTAACCATAAGCCATAAAGAACAAATATCAGTGGTTCTGCTAAATTGGGACATTCCGGGCGTAGGGTAGGTCACGGTAGGGAATTAATTGCTTTTTAATTTTAATTTTTTTCATCCTGGTGATCACTCCAGTTTCCTACTAAGCGCTGATTTTGTTGGGCTGATATATCGCACATGATATACATAGACATCATGTCTGCCATATTAAAATATGATACAGATTAACAGGACACCTAACGAATTGTATTCCTGATTTCCCTGCTATTAAAATTCCCAGTTGTTTTTTTTTATTGAAATATAAATCTATATATAGGCCAAGAGGTATTGAAAAACATAGAAAGATACTATGAGATACGAGTACCCAGTTTATAGCGGAATTTACAAAACGAATCCAGTAAATTCGGACTGGACCGAGCTTTGGCGAGGACCAGACCTAATTTACTGGACAATGTTTTGTAAACGCCGCTATAATCTGGGACGAATTGTAGATTATATTTATTACATGATCAAAACATCGACAAAACACACTTAAATAGACAAATAGGACGCGAAACTAACATTGTCTTCTATAGTATAAGGCACGCGACGACGTTTCGCGTAACTATGCGTTGTTTGCCCACGTACAGAAATAGTACCAGATAAATAATGACTCTTTGGCGTACTTAATGGCGTATATTTACATAACTTTTCAAGCTCTTCATTCATTATAGTTTGTTGGGGAAATATTGGAACCCATAGTATTTTGAGACGTAGCGTACGGAATGTAAACAGACGACAAACCGGAAGTCAAAGGTCATCTGGCACTATTTCCTATTAGTAAGCGAACGTTTAACATCACAATTTATATAATGGATTTATTGAATGGAACAGGGGTAGGATCATGTAATAAATACACAGAACGACACGATGTGTAAATGGTTTTGTCGATACGACACGAGTGCTGTCGCGGAAGGAGATAGAACGAGAGGCGCTCGCGCCTCGAGTTCTATCCTTCCGCGACAGCACGAGTGCCGTATCGACAAACCCATTTACACATCGTGTCGTTCTGTGTTTATTACACGCTTCACGTCCTAGAATCCGTGCATTAAAAATACAGGCTAAGGAATGTTTATTTAGGCACATAGAGGGCGTGTTTTGTCATGTGCGATGATGCTTTTATTGTATAATTCCGGTTTCATGGTTGAGGCGAACGTCACGTACGTCATTTTTCGTCAACGAGATGCGTATGGAACATACGTTCCATTCGTATTTGTAAATATGGAACAGCAATAACACTGTACTTCTGGGAACAAGCGTGTAATAAAGTGTATTGTTATCCTTCTTCCCATTTTCCTCTCTTCTGATTGGCCGAGAGTGGTCACATGGCGGGCGATAAATCACCATATTACCCTCGAGGGTAACATTGTCTCAGTTATTGACCGCTCAGCTGTTACTAGTAAACATAGAACTACGAAGAGCTCACCACGCAGAGATTCTCTGACAGCTCTCTGATAATTTCGAAAAACACTGTTTTTATAAACCCCAATGGTTCATAACAACCGCGAACTGTGGTGTTTGGTAATTTGCATAATCGTGTGTTTTTTATTTGCTATTAAAGCACGCTATGTATAAATGGTGTTATCACAGACACATATCTGTTATAAGGTGTAATATTCCTATTGGACCTTTTTATATCAATAATAAAGACCGTGGGACAAATAGATAAACCTTAACTTATTATGCAGTTGGTATTTGCTGCAGACAATAGCACATACGATGTACATACGTTACAACTACGTTTATGTGCTTGATCAAATAGCCACTCTTTGCTGTTTATCAATTGATTATTTCTTTTCTTCAATACATTCCTCAGACTTAAGAGAATACCCGTATGTTGCGTAACAATCTGTGACATATGTCATTTTCTTTTTGCACCACTACAACGTGTTAGTTTCACATTTTAGCAATCTGGAAATGAACACGTCTGTCGGCGTCTTCACTGCCATTAAAATTTGAAACGAAACCGAACATTTCGCTGCATGGCTACTCAACTTCGAAATTGCTTTGCTCCTCTTTCCGTGAACCGATTTCCACCATGCAACCAGCAAACTGACCGGAGAATAGTTGCGCGAATGACGGGTCTGTTAATTGATCCAGATTATGAATGTTTTATTTTCTAAATAGCGATGATTCCAACATAAAATTAACTTTTCGAACTGGATTAAAGAATATATGCGCGCATTTATGCCTGCTATTAAGGAGGTTCGTGTGTACTCCTTTGTCAGATAACAAAACAGTTATCACCCTTGTTTTCGTGAGACACGGGGATTTTTCGCCGCTCTCGACCTGGAATGTCACCCTCGGGCCTGGCGGCCCTCGGGTGACATTCCAGGTCTCGAGCGGGCGACAAATCCCCATGTCTCACTCAATCGCGGGCGATAACTGTATATTATCTTATATATATGCGAGGCTCCCTAGATATGGCATATGATCTTTAATGCTGCACCGGCAGGGCTCCCACCATGGACCCCATGAAAGGGTTAAATTGAGATGTAGTTGATTCCTTAAGAAAACATGAAAATTTAAATATTGTTATATCACAAGAAACCCTTATTATATCATTAAAAAATCCATTTCCTTATCTCTCGCTAGTTAAGAATAGGCGCGTGCTTCCCGTGCATATCACTTGGTATCGCGCAAAATGACCGCGCGTCTTTATAATTTACATTGATTCAGGCGGATTAATACTATTTCGACAAGCCGCGCATGACACCAACACCAGATAATGCAAACTGATTGCTCTGTTCATTAAAGTTAAATCATTGTCCAACTTCGTTGTCCAACGCAGATAAACACACAAACAAAGAGGCAAATTGAGGGACTGTATTGTCCATCGCCAGCCCCAGACAGCACAATACTCTCGTATACGGTTGTGAAGCGTATCATCCAAAGATGTAAATGTATGCATATTGCAACTTCTTTTAACGATTTTGATTTGTTAAAAAGGCAAAAGGCTCTATATTCTTTCATGTGATATACAAAATCTTCAACTCGTTGTGTTGGGATGTCAGATTTTGATGAAACTCGTTTCATAGATTTGATTCACAACCCTTCTACGACTCGTCGTGAATCAAATTTATAAAACTCGTTTCATAAACTCTTATATCCCTACATAACTCACTGCAGATCCTCTATATCTAATACACTCGGCTGTGATATCACAAAATGAATATATGATATCACAAAATCGAATATATGATATCATTAAATATGTTATGATATCACAAAAATGATTTTAAGATATCACTAATTCCAATTTGTGATATCTTAAATTAATTTTTGAATACCACAAAATCGAATTGTTGATATCACAAAATAGAAAGTATTTAGTTACCGGTATAACAATAATTCGAATATGTGATATCGATCAAAAAATGTCCGCAAGAAACAAGCAAACGGAATTACTAGATGATTGCTCTAACTTTTCAAAGATTCCAATAATTTGAAGCTCTATAGCTTTGTTGATGAAATATTAATTTTTCAAAATGTATTGCAACAAACCATCACTACGTACCTAAATGATTTTATTTAGTCTGACAGCATGCTACATGTATACAGTGATGACTCAGTCACATAAGAAATTCGCCAAGTTGTCGGCGCGTTCTGCACACATACAAATAAGTCAAACTTGCATCCATATACTCCAAGGAACGTAACAAAATCAACATCCATTCCTGGTATTTATGCTATTTATAGCATATTTTGAAAGAGCTACTAGCGCCAATTTTCGTTGACATTCTGGTAGCGCGTTGCAAGTTACTTCCATACAATTTGTTGGGGCCTTGCAAGCGACGACACACAGTCATGGTGCGAATTCAACCAAGTTGATCAAACCTTAGTCCTGAATTCATGTTCCACTTTGTGAATTGACACACATTTGAGTGGAAATATGCATATAATATGATACGCATACATTTACCTCCTTGCTGATCGGCGGGTGTTGCACACCTTACATCAACTTACATGTATCTCTTCAGATATCTGCTGCGTCCACAACTTGAATGTAGTTGTCCGTGGGAATTGTTTCTAGAATCGGTGGAAAATTCTCTGCAGCTGTTGGTGTCGGGGCACATACCATGCGGGCGTCAGGAACTTCTCAGTTTGGACTGTGGTACGTAAACTTGCTAGAGGGCGCAGCCCTGGACTATTGGAATTGAGGAAAAGAATCATTTGGGCAATATTTTGGACTAGGTGGAAGACATGTCTAGGAACAAACTTACCTTTTATGCATTTTGCAACAATAATGCCATTCATTTCAATTCAATAATCACCTAACAACTCAGGTATGCTATTTTATTATGTTTATATAGTTATCAAACAATATTGAACCTATTTTTTTAGTTAATGCGGAGAACATTGTTTCAATGTTACTGCTCAACGTGATATATAAGTACAATTCCCCAACCATCTCATTCTCACAAAGAGTGTTCTTATAGTTAACATAATAATTACATAATAGATATATAAAAGATGGGGGAGATAGTCAGGCTAGACTGTCTTCATGTCACCTTCCGGAAACTTACATGTAACTATACATGAATTAAATGAACATAAAATGCCATGCCTTTCAGATGAAAGGGACCTCCGGCGCAACGATGTGTACAGTGAACCCACTGAGGCTCCTGAACCAATCACATCGACGCAACTGCCAGAGGCACCTCCAATCAATGTAGAGAACGACGAAGAAGAAGTCCCAGACGAGCAACAGGAAGAACCCCCAATCGATGGAGGGGGAGCAGGAGCGCCAAATAACCAGAGGGAACGGCAACATGAAGTAGAACCCCCAATCGATGGAGGGGGAGCAGGAACGACACATAACCAGAGGGAACAGCAACAGGAAGTAGAACCCCCAATCGATGGAGGGGGAGAAGGAGCGACAATTAACCAGAGGGAACAACAACATGATGTAGAACCCCCAATCGATGGAGGGGGAGAAGGAGCGACAAATAACCAGAGGGAACAACAACAGGAAGTAGAACCCCCAATCGATGGAGGGGGAGAAGGAGCGACAAATAACCAGAGGGAACAACAACAGGATGTACAACTCCCAATCGATGGAGGGGGAGCAGGAGCGACAAATAACCAGAGGGGCGGGCAGCACAATATGGGTGCTGGCTGGATAGGGTACGCGAAACCGAGAGCAGACATCCGAGGAATGAAGTTGATGCATCTCAGAGACATCCTCCGCACGGTGTCCAGGCTACGCAGTGAGATGAATGTCATGCTGAACGAAGACGACCAACACTTCCTCGTCAATCTCTTCGACATGATTCTAACCAATGAGATGAGAGTCATCAAAGGTAAGTGCGGCCTCGATATACTGGAACATGCACATTTGTGGCAAGTTTCACACGCCCCCGAACGTTCTTTCTTATTGACTTTTTTATAATTTGTAAACCGTTCTTGTGATATACATTCTGTTGTCAGGGATGTGGCGATCTGGGACACGTACCCAAAAATTGGATAAATCTAAAATACGAACAGCTATATATTACCTTCCTGAAATTATGCATCTTAGAACTATCCGACTGACATCTTTACATCAGACATCCTGTATCGATCACTAACACAAGTAATATGTTAGACGAGCTGAAACACGCTCCCTTCGGGAACCTTTATTCAGCTTCGGAGGAAAATGCAGCCCCTGCACAAAGGGGTATGTGGCCTCTTTTGTGTGTGCGTTAGGGGCCTGTGTCCAGTTAAACATTTTATTATAAAGGCCCACTTAATTTTCGAATCACCAGATCACATTACATACAATATATTCCATAATAATGATATACAACCATTTGAAGAAAAAAGCTCCGAGACATAGCCAGAACACAACGCGCATCTTAATCGAGAATCTTTTATCGAATGAGTTGCGGATGGCGCAAGGATATATTTCGCGAGAGCGTAGCGAGAGCGAAATATAACTTTGCGCCGTCCGCAACGAGTTCGATAAAAGATTCGAAATTATGATGCAAGTTGTGTTCTGTATATATTCAACACCGTTCAGTTAAATATGTTAAATCCATGAATGTCACCTCCATTGTTACTATAGGTACATTAATTGTGATTTAAAGGGGTACTGTACGCCAAATGTTGTTGTTGGTTTCTATAGTCTCCGAGTCGGAGAATAAGGTAACAATTTTTCCATTATTTGAAAGTCTGTTGAGTACGAAGTAGTGTTACGGATGACAAATTTACCGGAATTCAAAAATACAAATTGTCGTTGTCGAGTAATTTTTGTAAAGTTTTCAACCAAATGAATCAAATAAAAGTTATATTATATGCATACTAGTCCCATATAATCATTTCAGTTATTGTATCGTCGCTAGTCAGTGAGTGGCTTGAGTGTTCTCCCCGTATTTTTGATTACGGTAATTCGTAATTTAATTGACGCCATTTTATGGCTCCAGTCATAAATTCAATTTATATCAAATTATTAACTTTTAAATTATTAAATTTTAAGATAGCCTATTAACCTGAGCGTTTACAGAATACATCTTCGACTCAAATTACGTATGTTTCTATATATTATCGATATTAGATCGTTGTTGTCACCGGAAATTTAATGAAAATGGCGTACAGTACCCCTTTAAGCGTGACAAATAACCAGTAATTATGGGGGGATCATACCCTGGATCCATCCCTGGGTATACACTAATATGTATTCAATGTCTGGGATTCCGTTGAATACATGTGACTCACGTCAATGGGTGTGGAATAATTTGTATTATCCACTGATCTTTTGCCAAGGTACCGGTGTGTGTTCTGTGCATGTCCTCGTGCAAATAGGTTCATATTGGACCTAGATATTTCAATAGGTTCATATTGGACTTACTTTATTCTGAAATAAGTGCATAGTGAGCTAATTAAAACAATATTTATATTTATTTATTTAAATAACATTGTTTACATAAAAACAATCACAAACTAATGCTGTTATAACCTCGTACCTCGAGTCACCACACAAAATTGGTTGAGATTGGTCCAGGGGTCTGGGAGAAAAATCTGAACAGACAGACAGACAAATAGACAGCTCCTACTTTTTATGTGTATACTAGCTGAAAAAGGCTTCCTTCGTGAGCCTTTATTCAGCGTCGGAGGGGCCACGGGGGCATTCAGCCCCTTTTTTGCGCTAGGGGTCTGTGGGACCTGATTGCACACATTTGGACCTCAATATTCACATAGGTTCATATTCAACTTATTTGATTTTGAAATAAGCCCATAGTAGACTTACACCCGTAATTATGTTGGATGGCACGGGCCACAGTGAAAACACATATATAAAGATCGTACATCCGGTCTGCAAATAGGATCATATTGAACCTAAATATTCACATTTATTTGATTCTGAAATAGGCTCAAAGTGAGCTTATTTTAATTTGCGTGTTTTTTTATTTATTTAATTAAATATTTTGAAATCAAAATTTTGAAATACTAACGCCGTTATAAACTCCGCCAGTGAACCCCGAATTACCATACCATACCATTTGGTTGAAATAGGACCAGCAGTCTGGGAGAAAATTGCGCACAGATAGACTCTTCTCTTATATATTTTGGAACTTCTGTCTGTCTGTGTGTATATGTATGTGTGTTATAGACTCGAAAATGGGCCAGGGCGGGTCCAATTTCACGTGCGACCATGTCCTTGACCTTGGCCTCGCTCATATAGGCATGTTTCTGGACCGCACAAAGAACAGAAAGGAATCCCTGAATAGCCCGGACGAAGTCGGGCACATCAGCTAGTTTTATATATAGATAGATTATATAATATGCTACTTCAACTTATATCCTCGTGCAAATAGGTTAATATTGGACCTAAATATTGACATTATTTGATTCTGGGATAAGCCCATATACACGTTCATATTGGACCAAAAGTTTGGAATTGGTTTATATTAGACTAATATACAGAAGATATGCTACTTCAATATATCCTTGTGCAAATATGTTCATATTATTTGACCTAAATTTTGGCGTTGGTTTATATTAGACTTATTTGATTTTACAATAAGCCAATAGTGGACTTATACCCGTTATTCCTTTGGATAGCGCGGGCCACAATGAAAACACATTATAAAGAGCGTGAACATGGTGCTGCAAGATATCCTCTTGCAAATAGGTTCATATTGGACCTATTTAAATTTTTTGTTTGTTTTTTGTTTGTATTTATTGAATTAAATTGTTTTAAATCACAATTTTGAAAAACTAACGCCGTTAACCTCCGCCGGGATACCCCGAGTCACAACACCAAATCATATTGAAATCGGTCTGGGAGAAAAATCCGAACAGACAGACAGATCCTACTTTTCTATATTATACAGACCAGGCTACTGAAATATGACTGCTCCAGTCAGTCTGCTCCAGTAGTTTTCATGGGTTTTTTCGCTTGACTGTTGAAACGTTTAGGCTTACAAGGACGTGGTTAGTATATGTGCAATTTTTCGACCATTGTATTCTCCGTTTAATTCATAATTTGTTTTTGCCTAACAAAAAGATAATTATCCTCAAAAACACACATTATGTGATAATTATGTGAGTCGAGCGTTTGTTTATATACAGCACATAGAGAGTGAGCAATAAGAACAACACTCAACACCGATGAAATGTGTCTGGGAGAAAAATCCGAACAGACAGACAGATCCTACTTTTCTATATTATACAGACCAGGCTACTGAAATATGACTGCTCCAGTCAGTCTGCTCCAGTAGTTTTCATGGGTTTTTTCGCTTGACTGTTGAAACGTTTAGGCTTACAAGGACGTGGTTAGTATATGTGCAATTTTTCGACCATTGTATTCTCCGTTTAATTCATAATTTGTTTTTGCCTAACAAAAAGATAATTATCCTCAAAAACACACATTATGTGATAATTATGTGAGTCGAGCGTTTGTTTATATACAGCACATAGAGAGTGAGCAATAAGAACAACACTCAACACCGATGAAATGTGTTTAGGAGACTTATTCGCAGTGACTCATTCAACACCGATAATTTGAAGTCAGCCAGACGCATTTTTGTGTAAATTGAATATACGGTACCAGAGTTAAAATAGACGTCACTCCTTTGTTCATCGAGTCCAGTTTATAGGATAACGGATGGTTATTGTCGAGATCGTACATTATTCTACATACAACGATCCATTATTTTTATAACGGACGCTCAATATCCAATCTAATGGACGGCTATCGAGGTCCTCATTTTAATATTCATTATGACCTGACCTCGATTCTAACACTGATCGGTGATTGGCTGTTTCTACTATGTCAGTCATGGAAAGGTCAGGTCACAATGAATATTAAAATTAGGAACTGTGTCACTTGACAAATATCTTTTTTAAAGTTGGAATTATCGACAGATTTCTCCTCTATTAGAATTGTTTACTGACAATGTGTTGATTTGTATGAGTAAATAAATTATTGGCCGACAAGAAATCACTAAGTTCCAGATATTTAGTTGATCGTTTGACCCATTTTTAATGATAGTAAACTGTATAGGTGGTGAATTTAGAGACACATGTCCGACATTGCTGTCTGAGCCGGATCAAACCAAAAAAATACGCCCTCCGGAGACAATATTCGGTGGTTAAAATTTTATCAAATGCAACGTGTATGAATGTTTCTGATGGGAGTTTGTGGTATTTATTGAAAGATGAATTCTTTGCCGTTCCATCCGTGTATATATCGTTATCATTACTGGGGTGAATGGGCTAAATTTGTGCGACTCCCGAGCGATGGTGAAACGTTGAATTTCTACAGTTACCCTTGTCTATATAATGTTCCATTAACGCGAAGAAGGCGCGTATATAGAGCGGCGTATATCGGCAGTGCAAAAGGGGGCGGACAGCGGAGCGCGTTACAGGCCCCTGTGGTATTACCCGCGTTCTCAAATTACAATATCGGCAAATCTCCGATGATGCACACCGCTCACACCGATCTGTCATTCAATGTATAATTCTCCGCAAAATCCGAAATATGCCGCATAAATAATTTAATACAAATGCCGAAATGTAAGGGCAAACTCCCGATGATATTCGTAAATCTATCGCAGAAAGAGCTCATTGTCGGTACGTCGTGTTCATTCAACGGTCGGAAACGCAATAGGTACTGCCTGTCCATTAAGTTGACAATTGGTTAAGATGTCACGCCATCCGTGCAGCCAATGAGCGAGTGGATAAGGCTGAACACATTGGCACAACGCATGTGTCTTCGCCCAATTTCGGGTTAATCCATTCTGATAAGATGTGACCCATCAAACAAATGGACTCGGCCATGTTTTAAGTCAGATAATAGCTTCAAACTACATTATTTCAGGGAATGGAACGATCGGGCTACGGCCTCGATCGATCAATTCCCTAAAATAATGTACAGTTTTCAGCCATTATCCTATACATACAGGGGGAAACACACACCTCCTAAAAGGTGTAATGCTTACATAGATTCAGTCACCAAAACTTTGTTCCAGGTGGAGAATTAGGCAACAGGAATATGTTCGAGAAGACGGATGCACATGTGAGTTTATTAATAAAGCCAAAAGGTTGTTGTGAAATTAATAGTATTACATAAATCCAAGTCTAAATGAAAAGAACAAAAAAGTTAACATCATTGCGCCAGAATGTAGCTATATATAGTGGTCTTAGACCGGGTGAACTGTACTATTCCATGGGCTGGTGGGACCTCATTTTCATGTACCCAATATGTACTGGTGAGGAAAAAGGATGTTAATAGCATATATTGTGGGTCCTATTGTACCTACTGTGTCAAAATTTAGCCTTACTCGGTTAAAACAATGTTTGAAAGTTCTGCCCATGTCCTTTCAAAAACATGGCCAGAATCCCAACAGAAGTTTTCGGCAAAAATCCATACTGCATCATTTAAAATTTGTCATGCCTCATAAGGTACTGGGACAACCAGAATAGAACATTTAGTTATCAATTGATTAATTAACATGTTTAGTAACCAAGTGAGTCACAATTTGCTACCCTTTCGAAACAGCAGAGATTAATGTTCGGGATATATGTGAAAACAAAACTGTTTACCAAATTCTATTGCCATTTTGCAAGTCATCTTAATAAATTTGGTCCAAAAACACACCAGTGTGACACATTTAAGACAGATCAAAACAATAAACACCTTTGCTACGAAATATAGTTCCATTTTACTTGAAAAATATAAAGAACAAAATATCCAATATTTCTGGTAATGTAAGTGGTTACAATACTAACAATTAAGAGATAAATTCAAAATGTGTAACACAATGAAACTGGATAACATGAACCTTTATTAATTTGCCAATAACTTAACCACGAACTTCCGATCCTTCTACGGGATAAGTTGAGAAATATAATTATAGCAACCACAACGCGCCACGGGCCCGTTGTTGCTTTTCATCTTTAGACGTGTATGACGTCATTAATTATTAAAATACCATGAAACCGAATTTCGAATCGCGATCTGCCACGGCTCATAAAATAGGGTGAAAAATCATGTGACTTCCGGCCGTGTATTGCTCTCGAATTGGTATCCCCTCTGTGAGCAATTGGTCGCAAATTGTTAAAGCACGGAAACGGCAGAAGTTTCAATATTAGATATGAACTGGCAAATTTGACAACTGGCGGTAGGGCATTCATTTGAGTTACGACTGAGATAGTCTGAGGACACATTGGAAACACCTGAAATGTGTTTGATAGAGACATTGAAACGACTCAGTGTTGATATAAATTAGAGATTGTGGCACCGGTGGACAATTCACCTCTTGACAGCCTATTGAAAGCCAATACACAGGGCCTTGAATCAGTTAAGATCTGGGTGTTATGGTTTGTTTCGAAAATATGTGGACCCCCAATGACTAGTTGTTGTACTAATAGCCAAGGCCTCTATTCCACAATTGGCCATTTAAGCCGATGTGTTTTGAGTTTAGCCGATAAATAGCCTGCAAGCAGAGTTGTGTCATTCTGTACGACTTGCAACACTGACCCCATACCGCCATCTCTGACAGCTCGTCACAAGTAATGACAAGCTGATCTCAAGGTTTGTGAATGATGATAGGTTCCTTGAGAGCTTCACACATGAGGCCAAATACGTCCAGTCCAACTTCTCATAAGAATGTTTGACAGCAGTCATCTGATAAAATGGAGACAAGAGCAATGAACACTGTGAATTAATTAAGATGAATGGATTCATATGATTGTGTGCACCTGACCAGGATCGAAGAGACTTGACAGTACTGGGGGGGGGGGGGGGTTCACAAGTTGAGAGAGGGTTAATTTATGAAGCGAAACAGAGATAGAAACTGCTGACCAAATTCAACCAATAATGGCAATTGCAAGTGGGCATATATACCGGTTTTGAAAGCTGACAAACGAAGATTGTTCTGTTGAAATTCTGTAAAACACATTCCCAACTTCCCCGTAAACTTGGAAGATCAGATCCACCTATGTAAAGATCATCGGCTAATTTCATGACTTTACCTGAATGTAACAAATCACAACGTTCGTCGAGCTGCTCTGTAGATCCTGGCATACCCATGTCAGCCCTAGTGTATACCCGGAGACCTTTGTATTGGTGTACATGTAACTACAGCAAGATACTTCATGGATGAGAGTTCCATTGGGAGTTGGAAAAATTGTTTGGTCATATCAGTTTTTATTAATTATCAATTTACTCTGAGTAAGAAAACGCAAAAACATCCTATGTGTGGGTAACACGACTGGGAGTAGGTTTAGTATAGCTAGCTGTAGTGTTGAAGGTTGTAACGACTTGTTACTAACAAGACGATGACCTCCGTCTTGTGTCCTGACTAAGAGGTTTGGTGAAACATGTTAGATCTTGATATCTAGATCCTCTGGCTTGGCCAAAACACCAAGTTGCTCTAATTCATCCATTTTGTCTTGCAACAATTTCATATCAGAACTTGTATACATAGTCATAGGCAAACGACCCTTTTGGTGTGGATGTTACAGTACCCATATTGATATAAGCACGGATTTTACCAGATGCATCATTGTATTTGCAAATGCAAGGGTTAAATACATTAGTATATGAATGGTGGAGATCTGAGAAATATTGGCGCTCTGCAAGTGATAACTTGTGGTCAGGGTCAATGGAAATGTTGCTGATATGTTCACTTTGAATTGTGAGTTGATGTATTGGTTGGAGTATTGATTATAGATGAGGAAATGCATGGAGTGCGATTAGTGTTGTCTGATTTAACACATGTTAGTCTGATCAGTGCAAGGTGTTGGTGTTTCTTAATGTAAACGGGATCTGAAGAGGTGTTTGGAATGCCAATTGACCCAGCAATAGGTGTTGTGGTAGTATGTGATGGCCAACTGTCAGCAGGGTTGTCAGTGCGTGCCTCGATTGCAACCTCCTCCTCATCATGAATGTCAAGAGGGCTGGGGAGCTCCAAACATTCATCAGATAGAATAATGCAACGCTTTTTAGCTCTCAGCAAATAAGTATTACACCGGCGAACATCTGTAAATGTATAGACAGAGATGAATTGTGAGTTAATATTGTGCTGAACATTGATAATAATTCTATCATGAGGAATATCTAGAACAATATTATTGTCATTTAATAAAGGCAACACAATCAAAATCTTTAACCACTAGTAGTTACGGCTTGTAGAGAGAATTTCAATGAACCTCGAAATAATTTCAAATGAACTTCACCACATGCATTGAGGTTTGTTTTGCCGCCAGCTTGACTGACTGAATGTTTGGTTTGCTTTATATCTGAATAGGTACTGGATGTTTAATAAGAGAGGAAGTAGTTTCAGAGTCACATGTAATGGATAGAAGATGGTGGTTGTAAAACACATTGAACGCAGCGAGTGAATAGTTTTACACGATTCTTAGTTGATAATTCAGAATAAGGGTCACAATTAACAGCTGGTACATCAAAATAAGGATCATATTCAGGAGCGAGAGTCATGTGTCCTGGTGGAGCAGTAACCGCGCCGTGGAAATCATTGGGATGTGCGTCCTCGTCGTCAGTGAAATCCAAGGAGCTATCAAAGTTGTAACTGAAAGTGTCATCCACATCAGTTGTAGCATCAATACGAAATCCTTGACTTATCTCCTGTTTTTCAACTTTACTGAGATAGTTGCAGTATTGAAGTGAGTGTCGATATAATTCCGACCGTCCGCGTTGCCTGCTTATGTGGCACTGAATGGAATTTTGTTTCGTGTGGTACAGGGGGCAAGTCTAGTGTTACATATCAGAATTTGAATTTTTCTTACATAAATTGGCAATAAATTGTTTACACGACTGTGCAATTTGTGTTATTTCTCTCATTTAATCTAAAATGATCTTGTTTCTAATAATAATTTGAAGATATTGAGTTCTATGTTTATTCTATTTTTATGTTAGCACCACAATCAGACTGGAGCACATCACAGCGGACATAAGCTACACAACCGTTTTCAGACAAAAATCCTGATCTTCGGCAGCATGGTTGGATTGGTCATCAGTATGGTGATAATAGTTCTTCTAACAAAGGTAAATTATGGGTTTATATACCGGTACTAGATATTATATCGTCAGTAGGCTTCTAAAAGTCAGCCCCCCAAAACAGTTATCTACGGAAATATAATTGGTATCTGCCAATAACGTTGCATGCATGTTCATTCTTCACATAACAACTATTATAAAATATTAACTTTCTTTTTCACAGTTGACAGTTTCGAAATTAGAAATACAACATTTTAGAAATAATGGTAAACCCAAATACAACATTTTAGAACACTATTTTCTCTGACAAATACCATTTATACTTGAAACATTGACAAGTTATTTTAGAAACTTATTTAATCGGATCCATATAATTATTCTAAATATAAAACAAATTAAGTGCTTTCATGCCAAAACGCCATATTCAACATTTTAGAAGAACATCGACCACAAACGATATAAACAATCGTATAAACATAATGAAAGTTGATCGGTTTTACCCAGTTGAGCGTTCAAATCAACCTGGTGTTCGATCATCTTCGGAAATATTAGAATAGTAGATTTGATTTTCAAATACTGTTTTAGTTCAGGATCATCATCAGTCAGATGAAAAAGTCACCAAAGCCGGTGGATTTTTCACTTGTTCAAAGTTTTTATCGTCAAGTTTATAATAAATATTATACTGAATTAAATATAAAGATAAAATGTTAACTGTTAACTCAACGTTAATGTCTTTGTTTCAGTTATACGCTGACAAGCATAGGGCCAGTAAGATTGAAGGTGAAGGCAACCTTGACCTTAGGAATTATCGTGGAGGCTGGAGGTAAGAACGCAATGCTACATGCACCTAGCGCTTAATCCTAGACTGGAGCTGCTTGAAATTTTGCGAAAACCCTGTGCTGATGCATTCTCTTAGTATATATATATATGCAAGTTTCCCATGGGGAGAGTCGTATACATGTATATAAGAGAATGCACTGGCGCGAAATCATTATCGCTGTACCGGTGTGGCTCCCGTCATGGAAGGGATAATAATGATTCATAACCATTACGTCATCACATCAAACAAGTTGCCCATTATGAGCCATTGTTAACCCTTTCGTTGACCAGTAACTCCCTTAATATAATTATGATATGTTATTCATACAATAAGTTCAACAAACGGTCAACTTATTATCTGAACATCTCCCACAAACCACTAGGATTCCTTCTGCACTTATATTTTGTTTTTATGTTTTGTCTCAGCACCCCAACAAGTGAATAATAGACAATACCATTACTTCCTTTATAACCGATGGGAGAAGGGTAAATTAAGGGTTAATTGCAGTTTTCTATCTCAAGGTATAAAGACTGATTCCATATGTATATATAGTGGTGCATATGTGCTAGATGCAGTGGATGCATGTCATGTACACGCATGTTCAGTAGTGTGGTACATCCATTAAAGATGTCACATGTGATTTGACACCAAATTTGACAGTCAATTTTGGTTAACCTTCTTCCCATCGCTTTAGTCACCTATTTACGACAAATTGTCAGTCAATTGATCGGGCATTGTTAACCCTTTACCCAACAAACAGGCCAAAAACGGCCAAATAAAGCTGCAACAGCCTAAATTATCTTGGGTCTGTCTCAATAAAACCATACAAATATGGATATCATTGGAACCGGCTCATTGACCACATTGTGATGGTTACAGTTATGCCCTGTGCCAATGCATTCTCTTATATATGCGAGTCGACCATAGGTCGCCTCGCATATATAAGAGAATGCATTGGCCTAAATTTTAACACTTTCTACCATTTTTTCTTACATTCTTTAACAATTTTATAATTTTTAATGTGTTAACTCTTTACTTCCCATAAGCGTCCCTGGACGCTTTGCACTATTTTCCCCATAAGCGCCTGTGGACGCCTCGCAGCATATCCCTAGAAGCGCATAAGAGCGCGTTACCAGACTTCCCCACAAGCGCTTTAGAGCGCCACACTAGGCCCAGACTGTACTAATGGGTTCGCCCCTATGCTCCCCGCTAGTTTCTAATAGAGACCGCCCGGTTATGTCAACTCGTTATTTGCCTATCTAATAACAATAAACGTGGCACCGTGGGCATCGCGCGCGACATATGCTGTGTTACTTGGGGTTTATATTGGGGACAGACATCAGTGGTACCATTCTAAGTATTTACGAACAATATGGCTGCAAAATTTTCGAAACAGCAAGTGATCGACATGTTAATGGGAGATGATAGCAATTTTAGCGGAGATTGCAGTTTCTCGTCATCAGAGGATTCAGATGACGATTACTCTCCACCCGCTACCAGCGACAATCTGACCTCCATCGCCGATAGTAGCTTGAATACTAACCCGATTGGCTGGTCATATAAACTTCGAAAGGTATCACTTCCGCCATTTACCCAAATGACAGGGCCAGTTATACCAGATGAATTCGACACTGATACAGCAACGACTTGACTCATTTATAATTTCAAACCAAAGAATTGTCGACAACACCTGATCAAATGGTCATGCTAATACGGTTGGGCCCTGCTGAATTGATATGATGCTGTTAGGGCAAACTGTTGCTGTTAACAAAAATTACCGTTATTTTATTTTTAATTTGTCTCAGCGGTGTTCCGATAATATGAAAATCCATTATGTGTATCAAATTATAACATTCAAAAACAAATTTATTGCGAAATATTTTTAAAGATACGGCCGGCGTTCGCGGTGGGTATGGTGTTCAAATATTCATCTATGTCAAAAACCACCATAAGCAGAAGGAATAGTAAGAAAAAGACAGACCTTGTTCTTATGCCAATCATAAATATGGCATAAACAGTGTTATAGTCAATTTGTTCCCCTTTGTTATGTAAACAAAAGCAAAAAACGTTACGTTTTCTGGCTTTTGTTTAGATCCGGGTATGGTAAACATAAAGAGCGTTATTTGTTACTGTTTTCCTAATATGGAAATAATAGAGAGCGTTTATATCATTTTTGTATGATTATCCAATATAATTTTGGCCTGTTATGTAAACAGAATCACAACTTATGTAACACGAGCAGTCTCTTGTTTACGTACACATTTGTACGTCTTGACGACAATATACTATTTATGCGCTGATTATGTTTGGCATATGTGTGGAACTGTATATATGTTGGCGTTCATTCTGTTGATGGCGATTTGAACAAATATAAATATTTCTGCAACAAATGCCGCCCGTGACTTTAATAATGGTTGCATTAGTTGAAAATCGACTATAATCAAGATGGCTATTTGCGTCGTTTTAGAAACACCAGCGCAGTTATTATTATATTTTTCAAAAATATATATGTTCTTGAATGTTTTTTTTATCAAATCGCTCTAGTTATACAATCACCGTGAAAATTACAACTTTAGAAAAATAACGGTACTTTTGGTAACGGAATCAGTTTGCCCTACCCGCATCATAGCAATTCAACATGACCACCGGCATCATAGCATATTAGCATGACCACTTGACCAGTGGTGGACACACGACAGCTCAGCTACAATGATGTATTATTGTTTCAAACCGCTGAACATCAAATGGCTGGTGTTACATGCATGTTTCAGTCGGACGTACTTATGTTACAAATTGCTTGATCGAAGATTTCACAAACTATTTTCTCAAACATGTTTGGTTTCTTGAGTAAAAGGAAAGATCTATATCAACACAATTTGTACATTGTGCGGTCCTTTTTCTGATAATGTTGGTATATGTTTCTGGTGTTTCTGACGTATGCGATAAAATAGTGTGTATTCGCACACATATATACCGGTATATGGAATTGTTTCAAATTTCTCTTATATTCTATAATGCTAAATTTTAAATGGTGATGCCATACAGTGTTTGCACGAAGATGAACTTCCACACTTAGCACGACGTGTTATATAATAGGTGTTTTTGAAGTCGAAAATGTTGATAAATGTTACATTTGCATGTTAGTTTATAGTAATAAACAATCGCAAACATCACCGTTCTGAAAATATATATTTAAAACCTTACTTGAATTTCGTAGCGTGACATCGCGTTATTTTGGCTGAACGAAATAGAGGATATATAGCGTTCTGAATTGATACCGGACAAATATATTTATTTATTTTCGCGAGCGACTAGCTGCACTTTTCGCCAGCGGAAATACATTATTTCTGGAAGTAGCAACAGAAACTCATTATCTCCAGAAACAATGTACTTTCGGTCACGATAAGTTGGTCAGGAAATTTAGTCCTTGGGCCATATCATGAGATATTTCTGGTATCCACTTAAAATATTATAGATATCCTCTCTTTAATTGTCTTCTAGATAAGAAGAAAACAGAACACATTTGCTTTGAATTGTTTACAAAATACTTTTGGGAGTTGGTGACTTTTTCCAAATAAGACTGGTCTAAATCCGGAGCAAGGATCATTTGTATAAGACATATTTTATTGTCACAATGTGACATTCGTGTGCATACATTTCAGAGCTGACGAAACGCGCAATACATATACTTTAATATACTATTATTGAACTAATCCCAATGAAAAAGTCAAAGATACTAGCTTGCCCAGGGCTCTTATACTCAGGTGTCGACTTTTCTCATATTACGACACACGTCCCGGCTTACGCTCATTATCCCCAGTTGGAGCTGTCACTCCAATAGATTACCCTCACTGCGTCAACACAGTAACAGGTTTACCACCATTTATTGAGCAACGGGATACTTTCCGACAAGCCAAATACTTATGGGGAAATAGCGTCTGGTACTTGATATATACCCGGGAACACACCGTCGGTATCATGTTATAGCTGCAGGGAGATGGCGGGGTGGTTTATACAGCTAGTGTGTAAGTGTGGGAACTAAAGAGTTAAGCCAATGCATTCTCTTATATATGCGAGGCGACCTATGGTCGACTCGCATATATAAGAGAATGCATTGGCACATGGCCGTTCTGTTGGGTAAAGGGTTAACCCGTTCGATACTGAATGGATACTCAGCTATAAATGTATACAATTGGAATGGTTTAGCATACGTCTGGAGGGTTGTTAATGTAATAAAATCCGACAACAGACATATGAAAAGATAATAAAAGAAGGTTTTATATTCATATTAGCTTATTATCTGAATATTTCCTAAACATTAATAAGTGTTTAGTATAGAAAGGGTTAATGTATATATATAGCTACATGGCAATGACATGGGATAATCTTCTTTCGCAGAAACTTCCTGACAAAACTTCAGAGGAATGCCAAGGACAAGGCAGAAGAAAACGAGATTCGTTCACGCGTCAATTATCAACAATTAGCAAAGGTAAGCAATCTTCTTGGAACCATATTCGAGATAGAGACTTAATAAGTGTAGCCCCATTCCCTGATTTCTTGAAATTCACATTGAGGAACTACTTTTTTTTTTAAACTACCATGCATTTCATCCATTTCATAGGCATTAACCAGTAAAAAATGTTATGAACAACCGACATTGGATGAGAAATGCGAACGTTGAGTGTATTTGATTGATATTGTTTGATAAAACTGATGTTGAACTGGTGAGTATATATATATATCCATCCCCCATCACCCTCTGTCTCTGTCTGTATGTATGTATGTCTGTCTCTCTGTCTGTCTGTCTGTCTGTCTCTCTCTCTCTCTCATTCTCTCGATCGATATCGATCGATCGATCCTGATCTCTAAACTCCCTGATACTGATTATCTTTACTTTGACAGGACTTCTCCCCAAAGACTAGAATAGAATACAGAACAGATAGCTGTGGGACCGACACACATTACCCTGACACATGTAACTATGGTAACACCACACCAACAAAGCACGTTACGTTCTCTGGGAACAAGGATGATAGCATTGTTGGAACTCTACGTGACCTCGAATTCGATGGCCGAACGCCTGGATCTGTTCGATATGACAGCTATTCGACGCCTCAATACGAGAACATCACCACAAGATGCCCCACTCCTTATAGAATTCCTCCATGTAAAGGCAAAGATACCAACATAAGTGTGAATAAACATGGAACTGACAATGTAGTCTGTTATTGCAATGGTATTGGTACAGTTGAGGAATCTTTACTGTCTAACACTCCAGAAAAGCGTCCGACAAAAAGTACTGCTGATCAAATTAAGGAAATGGGAACAACTGATGAATTTCGAATTAGAGTAATGAACCAAAAAGAAAGGAGTGCTTCCCAGGAACGAAAACGTTTGGTGGACAACCAAAGGTTTGATTCACCTTCTGAAGTAAAACATGTTAACAGTTTATCTGTATCAAGGGATCAGCGGGGGACCAATCCCGTCGATGGGTTAATCGGTCAATGGGAAGATTGTCATTTGAGCGGAAGCTCTCCTGAAAGATCTTCACGAAAAGGTCAACGGCAAGACCAAACGGCAAGACCAAACTCTGGTAAAACGAGGAAAGCAAATATAACGAGCTCACCGCAAGACTGTGCCGCGGAAGAAGAGTTTAATACACTTGCTCGAGAGTGTTACAAGAAAGAAAAGAGGCGATTGTCGTTCAGCAGCGAGGATGCAAACAGAGGGAAATCTACAATTAAAGAGGTATGGGTATATATATGCCAATTATAATCACAAACGCATCTATATATGGTTATTTTGCATGTACACACATATCAGTGTTAGATACCCATAATGTGCTCCCATCTGTATCGTCATGCAGGTGGGGTTGCTAATGAATCACTAAGATTAAAGGTACACACTCCGACTCGATGGTCCCCATATCACCAGATTCAAACAACATTTCTTGAAATGACGCTTCAGTTTACAGAATTGATTAATTGCCAAAAAAATAATGTTAGTATAAATTTCCCAAAAAGTGTTATATATCAACATTTTCTTCAACACAATTTGGTATCGAGAGTATGTCGATGCCAGCATTCTTGGAATATTTACCATGCTGCCAAATATCCCGGGTGGTGAAAAATAACAAATTCAAAAATCTATATTTGATAACTTTGATAATTTGATAACCATGGTTTACCAGGCTTTACTTCGATAAAGTCATGATTACAATCATATACTCTGGTAAAAGCCATGTATAAGGCCAACAAAAAGGTTTTGATTCTCAGACATAGCCTCATAAAAAATAATGGCCCTCGTTGCACCATTTTATTTCGATATTGGATTTTACTGTAGTTGTAAATCTACATATACGAATCGGATATGTAGTGCGTGTTGTTAAAAATGATAGTGCCGATGATAAAATCATTTCAATATATATATCATTCTAGGTAATCCATATATGATGTAGGGTAGTACAATGTCATAATTTGTCATTCGTTATATCAGATTAAATTAGTTTATATCCTTTACAAAGTTTTCCCTACATTTTTCTGGACCTGGGAAGGTATAATAACCCATGCTTGCTAGCTATGCCAGTCTATGGTCAGTGAAAAATAAAAAATAAAAATAAAACACTCGCTCCCTCATTGATTTTCAAAAAATTATTTGCCTGAGAATCAAATATCCTTTTTTGTTTGGCCGAAGCCCATGTAAAAATGACATGCCTTGTAAATGCCAAGTAAAGGCATGGTAAAAGCCATGTAAAATGGACACACCCTTGTAAATCCAAGAAAATCATGGCAATGTAATTTAACAATGATATACTCTGGTAAAACCCACGTAAAAGGTAATGTAAAATTGACATACCCTTGTAAATTCCAAGTAAATCATGGTAAAGTCAGGTTAACAATGATATACCATGGTAAAAATCCACGAAAAACCCATGTAAAAAGCCATGTAAAAAGGAAATACCCTTGTAAATTCCAAACAATTCATGGTAAAGTCAGGTTAACAATGATAAACTCTGGTAAAAACCTTGTACCCCATGTAAAAAATACCCTTGTAAATTCTATGCAAGTAAAGGCATTGTGTACCCCCCACAATTAACTCGTAAAATGCTGGTGAAACAGGACATACACGGGTGAAATCCATGTAAATCAGAAAATCACTTCTGATGTAAATCAGTAATATCACTTCTTCTCGAAAAAACAATCTTTGAAAACGCTCTTTAAATGTGTGTATTATTGTTTCATTTCTGAATACATCCGTTATTTAGTCAATATATATTTCTTCGAGGAACAAAAGCGCTCTTTTAAAAACGCTTTACCTCAAAAGTAGTCAGTTACTTCGAAACTTGGCGCTATAAAACCATGGTGCTTTTTATATGGGTTGGTTCCAGTCAGAGATGGGATTTGTGGATAACTGAGATTTACATGCTCTTGTATTAATGTTATGTGGCACCTAATGGGTACACCTGACACTATTTCCTGTTATACAATGACCATTGTATGTCGTTAATATATAATGGGTTTAATGAATGGAATAAGGGTCAAATCATGTAACAATTTATTTTCTTGTATGACAAAACATAATTTACAGATATTGCTTGGTAAGTTGTTATACTTAATAGTAAGTTGCTTCAAGAAATATCTTATTGAAAAATATTGAAACCACATAATGGGCTTAACCCTTTACCCAACAGAACGGCCCTGTGCCAATGCATTCTCTTATATATGCGAGTCGACCATAGGTCGCCTCGCATATATAAGAGAGTGCATTGGCTCTTAACACATTAAAAATTATAAAATTGTTAAAGAAAAAAAGGTAAAAAGTGTTAAAATTTAGGGCAATGATTTCTCTTATATATGCGAGGCGACCTATGGTCGACTCGCATATATAAGAGAATGCATTGGCACAGGGCATAACTGTAACCATCACAATGTGGTCAATGAGCCGGTTCCAATGATATCCATATTTGTATGGTTTTATTGAGACAGACCCAAGTTAATTTAGGCTGTTGCAGCTTTATTTGGCCGTTTTTGGCCGTTTTGTTGAGAATCAAATATCCTGTTTTGTTTGGCCGAAGCCCATGTAAAAATGACATGCCTTGTAAATGCCAAGTAAAGGCATGGTAAATGCCATGTAAAATCCATGTAAAATGGACACACCCTTGTAAATCCAAGAAAATCATGGCAATGTAATTTAACAATGATATACTCTGGTAAAACCCATGTAAAAGGTAATGTAAAATGGACATACCCTTGTAAATTCCAAGTAAATCATGGTAAAGTCAGGTTAGCAATGATATACCATGGTAAAAATCCACGAAAAACCCATGTTAAAAGCCATGTAAAAAGGAAATACCCTTGTAAATTCCAAACAATTCATGGTAAAGTCAGGTTAACAATGATAAATTCTGGTAAAAACCTTGTACCCCCATGTAAAAAATACCCTTGTAAATTCTATGCAAGTAAAGGCATTGTGTACCCCCCACAATTAACTCGTAAAATGCTGGTGAAACAGGACATACACGGGTGAAATCCATGTAAATCAGAAAATCACTTCTGATGTAAATCAGTAAATCACTTCTCGAAAAAACAATCTTTGAAAAACGCTCTTTAAATGTGTGTATTATTGTTTCATTTCTGAATAAATCCGTTATTTAGTCAATATATATTTCTTCGAGGAACAAAAGCACTCTTTTAAAAACGCTTTACCCCAAAAGTAGTCAGTTACTTCGAAACTTGTCGCTATAAAACCATGGTGCTTTTTATATGGGTTGGTTCCAGTCAGAGATGGGTTTTGTGGATAACTGAGATTTACATGCTCTGGTATTAATGTTATGTGGCAGCTAATGGGTACACCTGACACTATTTCCTGTTATACAATGACCATTGTATGTCGTTAATATATAATGGGTTTAATGAATGGAATAAGGGTCAAATCATGTAACAATTTATTTTCTTGTATGACAAAACATAATTTACAGATATTGCTTGGTAAGTTGTTATACTTAATAGTAAAGTTGCTTCAAGAAATATCTTATTGAAAAATATTGAAACCACATAATGGGCTTAACCCTTTACCCAACAGAACGGCCCTGTGCCAATGCATTCTCTTATATATGTGAGTCGACCATAGGTCGCCTCGCATATATAAGAGAATGCATTGGCTTAACACATTAAAAATTATAAAATTGTTAAAGAATGTAAGAAAAAATGGTAAAAAGTGTTAAAATTTAGGGCAATGATTGGCACAGGGCATAACTGTAACCATCACAATGTGGTCAATGAGCCGGTTCCAATGATATCCATATTTGTATGGTTTTATTGAGACAGACCCAAGATAATTTAGGCTGTTGCAGCTTTATTTGGCCGTTTTTGGCCGTTTTGTTGGGTAAAGGGTTAAATCACCTTCCAAATCCACACCATGGCCAACGTGCTAAGCGTTTTTGGTTCGATGTCTTTGTTCAATGCGTGGGAATGCTTATACCCAACTCTTGCATCTCATAGAATACCAGGATATATAATTGGTTACATTGACTGTAGTTTATTAACCATTTCTACTAAATACTTATCGATGAAATGTGCAGATAATATGTTAACGACCATCGTTTGTTGAACTTATTATCTGAACATTTCCTGCATGCAATATGATTCCCGATTGAACTGAACTTTTATTATCTGTCGGCTGCGTACTTATCATGAAGCTCCATACGAATAATAAACCATTACAATTTATACTTTTATAACTGAATGCGAGAATCCATTGAGTATAGCAATGGTTAATGTCAGATAGATGTTAACTTTTCCTATAAGTTTCGCATTTTAATCCAAAATAAGTAAATTAAATTGATCTGGACTATTTTATTTCAGGTGATTCACGAATCTGCAAAGAAATTGAGGCCGTCTTCCACTGGTCGAAAATATAACGACACATCATCATCGTCGGAAGATTGTGTTTCCAACTGAAACACGACTAAGAAATTTCATTCCACAGCAATAATAAAAAAGAGACTGAACAATTGCTGGGAATTATATTAATTGTAAATCAAATTACATACACCCTCGAATTAAAATGTGACAGCGAAATCTGACAGTTGGCCACAATAGATACTATAGCCACATTGAATATGGTTTAAGGCTTCCCATATGGCATGCGCCAGACGACAGTTTACCAAAGTGTTCTAATTCAGCATGCAGTTGTGTGTACTCGAATTACTTTTGCTGTAACGATGACCAATACTGAAGAAAATTTATGAAATTGATTGTAGTTGTTGCGGTAAACTTTGTGATCCATTTAAATATAGATTTTGTGTTGAAAAACAATTAAGATTTAAAACCCAGGTTGGTATATCCACACCACAAACTGCAATACGAACTAACCAAAAGAACCTAACCATGATAAAACTCATTCAAAATAACTTGGTGCTGTTGACGCTCGCTGATGTTACTGTCGTCACGAGCATCGTCTGAGAAGACGTTAGTCGCTTCGGTTGTATGACTCTTGACACGTACTGCCGCGGAATTAAGCAGCCTGATTCAATTCATCATTATTCACGTTTATATGTAAAGGAATTTACCGGCTATTGGTGCACCTGACACGCATACATCAGGTGGTGTTAATGAAAAAAGTGGGTTGAGTTCTGTTGTCTAGGATTTATGTTTCAATGGAGATGTGGTTGCGAATTGTGAGACATTTATAAATAAAATTAATTGTTACCCTCCTCCCTATATTGCAGCCTTCTGATTGACCCAAGTCCTGATACGTGCCCGGCTACAAATCACAATGTCGCCCGCTGAGCGGGGAGACATTGTTTTTGTATCCCGCCTGATGTTATATTGCAAGAATATCTCCAAGCAAACACGCACGCAATGCAGTAACCCGGCTATTTTACATCACTACGACGTAATCAAATCATAAATATTATATGCCGCACTGATTCCCCAAAAACACCAGTTGTGGTGTTTGCTAATTTGCATATTAGTGAACAATCGTATTCGAACTTTTAAGTTGAAACTTTTATAGGACAAGTCTTATTGTGTACTGTTTACATCGATACATCTTGGTGATTCAATATCTTCATGTCGACATTATGGTGCTAGATTTAACGAGTCGATCCCTTGAGGTCATATGGTTATACATTATTGCAGGTGAACAACGTAATGCATACGTTTGTCGTGAATGAATGCGCATGCGCGCTTATCCCTCATATCATACCTCTCTGTGGTGTCTGCATATAAGTATTTTGTGTTGGGGTCGCGATTGTACTTGGGGGTATTGATACATACATGTATGAATATACATTCATGAAATGGACAACTTCCCAATAGCTTTCGGGGAAGATCGTAATGAAATTAACATCGCGAGTAAATTCCTCGTACAGGACGACGCTGAATATACCAAATTGCAGAAGGGGATAACATACTTATATGGCTTATTGGTTTACTTTACATGGACCGATGTTGACGAGTTAAGCATCAAAATGATGGTAAATATTCGGTGACTATCAAACGCGTCATAGTTCGACTATATTTTATGAAATATAAATCCTATAGGACGATACGAAGTTACTGAAAATATGCACACTCGCTTAAGAAACCACTCGTGCGATGCGATGACTCAGTGCAACATCGTGCGTATGAATGGCAATTATTTGTTCTTTAGTGTTGCCATACTTCTCGGGAGACATTGGGATTTGTCACCCGCTCGAGACAGGTATGTCTTCCTCGGAGCCGTGCTCCTCGGGTGACATTACGTTTTCGAGCGGGTGACCAATCTCATTATATAATCATAACTTTATTTCCCCAATTCCTATGTTAAAACGTAGCGAAAACAGATCTGAGTGACGTCAGATACTTCAGGGGTTAACATAACTTATATCAGACCTGAAAATAAATCAGGTTTGCCCATCGACGTTCAACGCCTTGTCCAATCAAAGCTAGTTTCATATAATAAAACAGTTATCGCATTGTGTCTTGGTTGACGCGAGGAATTGTCTCCATCGAGAGCGGGCGACAGCTGAATAATGTCCCCGATATTTCAAGTTGTTTTAAGCCTGATTTGACATCTATAATGTATGATTCATGATGTAATCCCTGATGACTGGAGAAAGGCACTAGTTACACCGATTTTTAAGAAAGGAGACAGACACCAAGCATCAAACTACCGACCTGTGTCACTCACATCAATTCCCTGCAAGATCATGGAGCATATAATACACAGCCAAACCATGGCCCACCTAGACAAGAACAAGATCTTAGCAGATGAACAATATGGCTTCAGGTCCAGACGGTCATGTGAAACGCAGCTTTTAGTCACCATCAACGACATCGCAAATAATATGGCAGAAGGCCACCAGACTGACGTCATCCTCCTGGATTTTGCCAAAGCTTTCGACAATAAAGTAAAGCCCTATGGAATTAGTAACTCGGCTATACATAGTATGTCGCTCAGTCGGTCTAACCAATAGTTCACACGAGATATCTCAATCCCGATCCATAGAGTTTATACATTTATATATTAAGAATAATGTCTCCCACGCTTCGTAACTTGTGAGTTTCTGATGTAGGGGCGTTGGGGTGCATACTGAGAAGATGTATACATTACATTCTGTATTCTGTTAATCTCAATGAATCACAATCTGAACAGCACACTGACACATGTATAGTATGACATCGATGAGACGTATATATGATGATTGATCATGCAACATGCTGGACGTACACCACAGGCACAGAACAAATGAACAATGATGGATGAGATCTAATCTCTGCTATCTCCATGATTCCATTCCAAGTATTCCAAGAAATTACCCTAGAATATAAAATTCACTAATCCAACACAAAGTATAAAAGAATATGGGGAAAGAGAAATACCTTCCAATACAAATAATATATTAACCATTTCC